>CM073446.1:39178991-39850063 GCA_037074515.1 Mimosa bimucronata
AGCTCAAGCAAATTACTCAAAATAGTAAACCATAAAACATGCAACAAGCAATGTGTATTAAAAAGACAGAATCCAAATGGGAGGAGCAAACCCATAAAGAAACATCAACAGATTTTACACCTTTTGTGTTTCTCAAAACAAGCCAGAAAGCAACTGGAAACACACAAGAGAAAAACAAATTAGAGCATAATAGTTTTCAATCATTGGAAAAAATAAGGGGTTAAGATGTACCATGTTTATGTTCGGGAATAAATGGCTAAGTATTACCTCCCAAGGTGAGAAGGTATATTAAAGGTAGAGGAATTCAAACTTTAAGGAAAAAGAACATAGTAACATTGGTGGCCAAGCAATGTGGTGGTCGCTGGAGCAAGAAGAAAACCTAGAAAAGGGAGCCAACTAAAAGGACAGGGGAAAGTTACTTGCTTCAGGTGCGTTTTCTTCATCAAACTTTATGATTTTCGGCTTGCTTGGAAGTAGAGGCCGAAGATCCACAACCATTAACGGCCTTGACAAGGGCAATGCACGACCACAATGCAAAGCTTGAACAGATTTTGCGTCCAATGAGAGCAGAAAGAGCAAAGATTGGAATGATTTAGAGTTTAAATGTTCACTGATAGAGAGGATTAGTATATTATTTCATGATTTAAAGATACTTTATTTTGGTAAATCCTCTTACATGGGACTTGAGTGTATGTCTCCCCTATAGTTTTTCTTGGAAAGTCACATATCTAGTCATTGAAGGGAATTATAAGACAAATAAATAGGTTATTATTCATCAGGAAAAAGGTTGGAAAGCTAAGAACTTTTATGATGGTATCGAGGTGATCATCAGCCTTTTTTAGATGTCTTTCTTACTCTTTCTCTTCAATCTCTAAGGCAACAATCAACTATATGGGAAAGGATTAGTTTGTCAAGAATATAGGAAAGAAAACTATACCATTATAATAGTTTAAATGTGAACCTCAACCTTTTCTTTCTTTTGTGTTGTTTTTCTTCATGCTCTTTCTTCAAAGTCTCCTGAAACCATCTATTATTCAAAATGGATAAGTTTACTTAGAATAAAGGTTGTAAAACTAAAAAAACATTATCATAGTATAAGTGTAGGCCTTAGCCTTTCCTTTTGTTTGTGTTCTTTTTCTTCATGTTCCTTCTTAAACCTCTCCTACAACAATACATTGTACAAATTAGTTTCCATCAAATAATGGTTGCAAAACTAAGAAAAATTATATTATAATAGTATAAAGGTAAGACATGACCTTTCCTTTTGTATGTGTTCTTTTTCTTTATGTTCTTTTTTCAACCTCTTCTGCAACCATCCATTGTACAAAATTGATTAGTTTACCCGGAAAAAAGGTAGGAAAACTATAAAACGTCATAATAGTATAAGGGTAAGCCTCAACCTATCCTTTTGTTTGTGTCCATTGTTTTTCTTCATGTTCCGTCTTCAACCTCTCCTACAACAATACATATACAAATTAGTTGCCCTAGAATAAAGGTTGCAGAATTAAGAAAAATTGTAATGGTATAATGGTAAGCTAATAGTACTTACAGGAGTTTGCACAGAAATTGTAGAGAAGAAATTAGAGAGATAGAAACCATGTAGAACCAAGACCTAGTTGTAGAGAGACAACAATAACATGGTGGTTAATAATATACTTCATTCTCACTGAAAACGTTTATGGCATAGTCATGTATAGACTTAACACATCACCGACTGTAACCTCCCTAATTTGAAATAAGACACAAAGCAATCACTAAACTGAACTTCCCTCCTAAATACAAACTAATTAACTGACATAGAAAGAAACAATTATACAACTGAACAAACCATTAAACATATAATTAATTAAATAAAACATTCCTAGACTCTTATCCTTTAGAATAAACCAGCAGGGGCTATTTCTTAATTTGAAATAAAGGTTGAAGAATTAAGGTTGTTTCCCTAAAATAAATACATGAGGCAATAGCATTTAAGAGACACAATCACTTCAAACATGCTTCATCATAGCAGCCAAACTTCATCATCACAATATTCAAACATTGTTGGAAATGTAAGAGTACTACCTTAAAGCTTTAAAACCAAACAGTATCATACCATTTACTATGCTTACGTTAGTTTGAGGGATTGCGCCAGTCTATTGATGATTGCATGAGACTCTTTTGCCCTTCTTCAAATTCAGTTTTAATTCTACTAAAGAAATTCAGCGCATATTGCTATCACTTGTAGAAAGGAATAATGACATGCTAATGAAAAATTAATTCATATCAATCAAATTAAATACCAACAGGATTCTAGATCGCTAAAACCTAACATGAAAATGTGGGAAAGAAAAAACATTAACTAGTTTCCACGCAAGCATGCAATAAGAAAAATAAATAGACCTTAACAGAAAAGGGAAAGAAAATTCACAGCTAATAAGAATTTAACACGTATATCCAACAACAGCTAAAGTTTAGCTCATAGTATTATCATCTCAAACACATAAGAAATGCAAAAGCGACAACAGAGATTTACCAAGAGAAGCCAACTGCTGTTTCTTGCCACTTCCTGGTGGGGGCCCTCTACCTCTCGTATGGCTCTGCATCACAGTTCCACTACCAGAATGACCACTACCAGAATTTGTGCAAACACGTGGGTGTATGCAGCCCTTTCAATATGAAAGTCAAGGAGAAATAAAAATTCAGATCCATTAATCAACATATTATAGCACTCTTAGGTCAAAAACAAAAATACAGCATGTGAAGCAGTTAAAATGAAGAATGTAGCACTAAAACACAGATATGTGATACTTAAATGTTGATATCAGAACCGCAGCATATGAAGCAATTGAAATACATAATTTTGCATAATATAAAAATAAACTCAGCACTTTAAAGTAGAAATCAGAAACACATAATTTAAAGCCATTAAAATGCAGAAAATGTGTGCAAAAATTTGGCCATACACAGCAACAACTAGGGCATAAGAATTGAAAGACAATTTCAAATAAATTTCCCATGCAATTCAAACCTAAGATTCGACAAATCAAGAAGCTTCCTCATACATACAAAGAACAATACTATCATGATTCTCCAGAATCAAAACCATTATCACCAACAGAAAAAAGCCTTGTTCTTTACATGCAAGCAAAGCTTACCACGTCAAAACAATGAAGCTTCAATTAGTAGTGCCATTTAATGTTTAACTCACCCCACAACCAAATACTAGTTTCTCAGATAAATCACGTACCCCTGTAACTCAAAGCACAATAGTTTAAGACCACAAAGAGAGGTTAGTAAAGTAAAGCAACATTACTCTTTTTTTTATCCCCGTTCCATCATAAGATTCTTTGCCTAGCAAATAAAAAAAGGTCCTATCTAAATCAGTGTTCTGGAATACACAACAAGAGTTAAATTTGGGAACAAATATATATATGAGAAGTGAAATAACCATGTTAAGAAAAAGAGGAGACGTCCATTGCTCATACGTCAGCAAATCTTTAAAGGGGTGTGTGCAGAAGCATATGCAAAACCATGGATAATTGAAGAGCTTCTAAACCCATAATGGAATAGAAGTATAATGCAGAGAATTTGTGCAAATAAGTGGGTGTGCGCGGCCCTTTCAATATGAAAGCCATGGATCAATAAAAAAAATCAGATCCATTAATCAATATATTATAGCACTCTTAGGTCAAAAACAGAAATACAGCATGTGAAGCAGTTAAAATGAAGAATGTAGCACTAAAAACAGATCTATGCGACACTTTTAAGTTGAAATCAGAATCGCAGCATGTGAAGAAATTAAAATACATAATTTTGCACTAAAATAAAGATAAACGCAGCACTTTTAAGTACAAATCAGAAGTAAATAATTTAAAGCCATTAAAATGCAGAAAATGTGTGCAGAAATTTGGCCATACACAGCAAGAACTAGGGCGTATGAACTAGGGCACGAGAATAGAAAGACAATTTCAAATAAATTTCCCATGCTATCAATTCAAACCTAAAACTTAACAAATCAAGAAGCCCGTTCCTCATACGTACAAAGAACAATACTGCCATGATTCTCAAGAATCAAAACCATTATCACCATCAGAAAATAGCCTTGTTCTTTACTTGCAAGCAAAGCTTACCACGTCAAAACAATGAAGCTTCAATTAGTAACCAAATACTAGTTTCTCAGATAAATCACATAGCCCTGTAACTCAAACCACAATAGTTTCAGACCACAAAGAGAGGCTAGTAATGTAAAGCAACATACCTCTTTGTTTTATCCACATTCCATCATAAGATTCTCTGCCTAGAAAATAAAAAAAAATGTCCTATCTACATCATTGTTCCAGAATACTCAGCAAGAGTTAAAGTCGGGAACAAATATATATGAGAAGTGAAATAGCGATATTAAGAAAACCGGGAGACGTCCATTGCTCATACGTCAGCGAATCTTTACAGGGGTGTGCAGAAGCATATGAAAAACCGCGGATATATAGAGCTTCTAAACCCATAATGGAATAGAAGTATAATGCAGAGAATGTGTGCAATCATGTGGGTATCTGAAGCCCTTTTAATGAAAATCATGAAGCAATAAAAAATCAGATTCATTAATCAATATATTAGAGCACTCTTAGGTCAAAAACAGAAATACAGCATATGAACCAGTTAAATGAAGAATGTAGCACTAAAACAAAGACCTATGTCACACGTTTAGGTTGAAATAAGAATCACAGCATATGAAGCAATTAAAATACATAATTTTGCACTAAAAAGGAGATAAACGCAGCACGTTTAAGTACAAATCAGAAGTACATAATTTAAAGCCATTAAAATGCAGAAAATGTGTGCAGAAATCTGGCCATACATTAGCAAATATTTATGAGAAGTGAAATAGCCATATTAAGAAAAAGGGGAGACATCCATTGCTCATACGTCAGCGAATCTTTACAAGGGTGTGCAGAAGCATATGCAAAACCATGGATATATGAAGAGCTTCTAAACCCATAATAGAATAGAAGCATAATGCAAAGAATTTGTGCAAACACGTGGGTGTATGAAGCCTGTTCAATATGAAAGTCATGGAGCAACAAAAAATCAGATCCATTAATCAATATATTATAGCACTCTTAGTTCAAAAACAGAAATACAGCATGTGAAGCAGTTAAAATGAAGAATGTAGCACAAAAACATAGATCTATGAGACACTTTTAGGTTGAAATCAGAATCGCAGCATATGAAGCAATTAAAATGCATAATTTTGCAATAAAATAAAGATAAGTGCAGCACTTTTAAGTACAAATCAGAAATACATAATTTAAAGGCATTAAAATGCAGAAAACATGTGCAGAAATTTGGCCATGCACAGCAAGAACTAGAGCATAAGAATTGAAAGACTATTTCCAATAAATTTCCCATACTATCAATTCAAACCTGAAACTTGACAAATCAACTGTCAGTTATATTATTCAACTGCAAAACAAGTGCTGAAAGCTCTGCATCAAGTATGTCATGTGATTTTCCACTGCAATTCAAAAACATAAAAGGAAAAAAAGAGCTATTACTGTTCAGAAATGCTTAAACACAACCCAATTTGTTTATAACATATTGCCTAAAACAAGAAATTTGTTTCATCTTCAGAATTGCAGCAACTATGTGAGTGAACCAAGCAAGTTTGGCTTCTGTTAAAGAAGTGACATAGCTGATGGCGGAGGGCATTAGCTTCATTCTGCATAAATTAAATCAAGATATAAACAGTCAAATTATTTATAAGAGAATAACACAAATTGACACGTCCTAAAGAAGTGCTAGAGAATACCATATAGTCATCTATGATAGATTCCACAATCTTCATCAAATATGAACAGCTCAGAGGAATATTTCACATCTAATAGAAAAGAAACAACTGCATATATGATATTTAAATTTTAAAAATGAAAGCTCAAATTTCAAGTTCTCTATAAGATTATATCAAAAAAATCTCCCACAACATGACTTCGGTAGAAGAAAAATAAAGTATAAACCTGATATCTGCAGAGGTAGGAAAGAAATCAAGCTGACCCTGAAGCATCTCCCCATTGTCCAGGGGATTTTCAGCAAGCTCATCCATCAGTTCAGACTGCAGTAAAAGGATAAAAATTGCATGTATAAATAATTCACTTATGCTAGGCCACTCTTAACAAAAAGGAAGCAGCGCCACTTAACAGAGAAATGAAGTAGCAGAACTCCACTCAACAACAAAAATAATAATAATAATAATAATAATTCCCTGTTCGCAAACTTTCTTTGGTTCCCTGCATTAAGTGTGATAAAAACATTAGTTGAGCAGCATCACTGGAAAACCCAGATCGCCTGGCAGAAGCCAATTGCAACAACTCCTCCAATGCCTAAAAAAATTATAGCTCATAAGGGATAATAGTTCCATAATTCGAAGGTTCAACAAAATTTGAAACGATTCTCAAGTAGAATTAAAGGAGAAAGAGAATCAACCATAAATTGCTTTCCATTATGTTAAAATAGTAAGTTAGCAAAATATGATTTAAAAGACATTATCATGACCAAAAAATTTAACTAATTAGAGAAGACATGAGTGAAGGTGCAGAACGAAACTCACATGATCATCAGTCCCAAGACTTAACCAAGTTAGCAACACTAGCATGCCATACAGTTCACATGATCCACAATCCCAGGACTCAACCTAGTTAGCAACACTAACATGCCATACAGTATGGACAAAAGTAAACATGTGGATTGAGCTGACAAGAAATAATACCGATATTTTATCAAAATGTTCTTCTGAAAATCATTTTATCAGGTGTAAAAATCCAGAAAAGGACTAAGAGTAAGCCAAATAGTCAAAGATTTTTCACCACCAACTAAACAATCTAACTGAAACAAACCACTGAATCAAAATAATATATATATATATATACACACAAATACATATAAACTTGAAGGACACTTGAAAGAATAAACTTTCCCATCTATGAAACCAAACCTCCTTTGCAAATGGTTGATTCATTGCATAACAATCGAAAAAGATTTGCAATGTTGAGGAATTTTTAAGGACTGGCTTCCAAGAAGCTAAAACCTGCACCAACAAATCCAATTTTAGAACCAAGAACCAAGCAATAGAAAATCTATATATGAAAATATGGATGAGTTCAACTGGTAAACTGGTTTAGCATAAGAATATACCTGAACTGTACCAATCTCATCTGAACTTTCATCATAGAATGTCCCCATAAAATCAAATGATAAGCACCGAAAAGAAAGTGAAAGAGATAGTGCTTGAAACTTGCTCCCAACTAAAAGTTATAACAATAAAAATGCATTTACTATGTGAGCTTATTCAAAATTTCTATAGTAAACACACAAGTACCCAAATATATTCACATAGTCATAAGTTTAATACACCAACATTTTTTAGCTGGACAAGAGAAGTTAATGATATCTGGAATATCCGTAAGAGTGATTGATCCTTGAAAGAGCTAGCTATCCTACGTTGACGAGTAGGAGGTCTATGAGGAAGAGGCTGAAAATGCAGAAGAATAAAATCCATGACAAAAGCATCAGAAGCCTAAAAGGGGGTCAAGTTCAGGCATAAAACAAGTATTAATTCAGTTGCCAAAGTAGCAATTGACAGGGATGTTACTTAGCTGAAAGAAATACCAAGATGTGGTATGATTGATGACTGCTTACAGATGGGCCATATAATCATGTTAATTCACCAGCCACTGTGATGAGCACAAGAGATAACCTAAGGTGCCCACATCCCTACATCATAAGGCGTCGAACAGTAGCATGCCACAGCAACGATGAATAGTAACATGCAACAAATGCAACGCTTATAACAGACAAAGTCACCCGCAACAGAATTTATCAAAGACAACAATATCTAACAAACACAACTATCCAAAAAAAAATCTTCAATCGTAGTTGCTGTATTTTGTATGTATGAAAATATCAAAGTCATCGTCAAGAATCAAGATACTGAATAATTAGAACATGGACGTGAAATTTAGGCTTCAAATTATGAAAAGAAAGCTAGGCCTCTTCAAGCAAAGATCCTTCAAAATATCACCATGTAGAAAGAAAGAAAGAAAGAAAGAAAGAAAGAAAGAAAATTGGGAGATCAAAAGATACAAAGCCAGACTAGGGATTGTAAGAAGAAAAGGGGAAGGGAGATCGATGTGAGAGGGAGAGACAGACTTACAGGGGAGTAGCACTGTAGCAGAATAGTAAACGGCCTAAGAAGGGACTTTTAGATTTGCAGAGGAAGAAGCTAAGCTGTCTAGGAAGTAGGGGCCTTAGTGTGAAAGCCCTTCAAAGATTGACAGCATAAATTTACAGAGACAACGAGATTTAACAGACACATTATCATCATCACAATTTGAACAGGATTAAAAGATAAACTCCATACATATCAAAGGCTTGACAACAAGCGGCAATATCAAAGATCATATCGGCGGAGTATTCAGAACATATTAACTGAATACACACAAGTAATGCGTGTAAATAGATAATACAGATGTATATAGAGATATGTATACTCCTATTTAACAGAAAAAGAAAGTGCACAGAACTATCAAGTGTAAATTATCAGGTTAGTGAGGTGAGCTTACAGAGAAACAATGGCAGTGTAGGTGCAAGTAAATTCAGAAATTAGGGTGAGCGAGGAAAAAGAAGGAGGTAGAGACTATATAGGCTTAGTTTATTCTTGAAGCAGGCCCACAGGACCAAACAAGAGGCTCAAAGTGAATCCAATGTCACAAAACACTGCTGTCTGAAGGAGAGAATGAGTAGGGTCAGGGGGTTGGTTTTTCAGGTCTGAGTGCAGCATTATTACATGTCCAAGCTTTCTGTTTCTAGTGGGGAGAGAGCCTACCTAGGGAAAGTCAGCACAATAGATCTTGTTCTAGGATTTTTGTTCAGTGACCGTTTTAGTGATTATCAGCTGTAAATTATCTTCGATTTTTTATGTTTTTCCACTTCCATTACCCTTAGAAGAGGAGCAATTACTTTCCTTTGAGTGAAGAGAACACTGTTCAATTCAAGTTTCGCCAGTCGGCAACTATGTCAAATGCAAGAAAATTAGGAAATCTAGTAAACAAGAAAAATATCCCTAATAGCACAATCTCAGAGTGAAAGGCAACTGTCACAGTAATTATATTTAATATATGTTAATATATGAAGCAACAAATTCTAGATCACCATAGCTAGCAAATGATTCTTTTAGCCAACCTCACTTAGTAAGATAAGATTCCTAGTTGTTTTATAAACACAAAGCAAGATTATTCAGGCAAAGTTAATGGACATTGTGGTATCGTGCAACAAGGGTGAAAAGGGACCAAGAGAGTAAAATAAGAATAAATTTGTCCAATCAAGCCAATCAAGATAACTATTAGAACCAATAAAAAATAATATCTAATCGAACAAATGACAAAACAACATGACTTACTGGAGATGTCCAGTTCCTTCACCTCACTCGGAAATGCACAATTATCACACATCCCTGCAAAAAATGAGTTTAACATTCAAATTTATGACCTTAAAAGGGGGAAAATTGAAAGCAAAGGCAACCATGAAAACATACCATAGCAGTCTTGCAGTGGCTCAGCAAAGTGCTGGAAAATCGCACTACAGCGACATTTTTTTTTTTTTTGGACTGGATGAAAAAGAATCACAGTCTTGAAAAATTCAGGTTCAAGTAACCAAGCATACAGTAAAAATTCAAATATTCATGTGTAACAATTACTAATCAGGAAATAGAAGTTCAATCAGTGACAATATTTTAGTCCTTTTGTCATCCTCCAGATCATAAAGATGAATAGAAGGAATTAAGAATTTGGGAACTTCTTAAGGAATGGGTATCAATAATGGTTTGTCTTTCTGGTGTTATAAACAGAGGTTGGGTGTTGGTTCAAAACAACTAGACTTTTGTGGGAAGCTTTGCACTGCTAACCTGATGAGAAACATATATACCTGATTATGTGTGTATGATAAAATAAAAATTAGTCTCAAAACATTTTCTACACTTCATTTAAGCCCAAATATCCGACACATGGTTGCTCACTTGATCGTAAGAACAAAAATTTGTTTGATTAATCTTGCGAAAAGGACCCAAATGAAAGGGGGGAACGCGGAGCCAACTATCAGTTCGAAACGTCTGATGCAGATTGTCTCCACGGGCACTTGTGTACAAGGAGAATGGGTGAACGGATACGATATTAAAGTTGTCAAAAGATGACAATTTTGATTCTCATTGTTTTCTACTTTTT
The DNA here is from genome assembly GCA_037074515.1 of Mimosa bimucronata. Classification (NCBI taxonomy): domain Eukaryota; kingdom Viridiplantae; phylum Streptophyta; class Magnoliopsida; order Fabales; family Fabaceae; genus Mimosa; species Mimosa bimucronata. The sequence goes on from CM073446.1 coordinate 39,189,242, forward strand.
CAAAGCTGGGCACCCATAAATCCTTGCATAATACTCCTCAACACCCAAAAAAGAAAAAGGAAGAAGAACGAAAATCATCCAACAAAAATAGCTACAGAACACGGAATAAATGTTTCAGCTGAGACCTACCACAAGAGATACAGTTTAAAAACATAGAAAATACCTGACAATATCGTGCAATGTCATAAAATTCTGCAGTCCTGTGTTTTTGTTGAAAACCATTGAACTCTGTCAGAAAATCATGACAACAATTATACGTGAATTAAATACAGGCACACAAATAGATATGCAGAAGAAAGGGATCAATACCCAAGAATGCAAGCATTTGCTTGCTCTTGAGAATAAAAAATTCTTTTAAAGGTTAATGACATGTTCCTCATCTTAAAAGGGAAGCTGAAGACCACAGACCTCAACATCTGTATGTTGATATTTGTTAGTTCAGCAAAAAGCAGGTCCTACCCCTTGCAAGCTTTAGCTTTCATGGAAAAGGATATAACATACAAAAGATTTGAGAAAATATCCTTGCAAATTGTTGCCTGTTGAGGTACATCACCAGGTCTAAAGTAGAGAACACATTCAGATGGGAGTCCATCTCTACCGGCTCAACCACTTCCCTGTAAGAAGGGTTTATTGACAAGGGGAAAATGAAACAGGAGAGAACTATAGCAGGAGTGGCTCAAACCTGGTAGTATGTTTCCATTGATTTGCTCAAGCTGTGATGGATGACAAATCTGACTACATGCAAAAACTTCCCATTGAATATTCTAATCATATATGAACAATGAATGAAAAAGCAAAAGCAGCGTGCGTGTTCAGCCTATTCACAAGGGTTGCTGACTTCATAAAAATTATAGCATTCTTACTCTCTTTCCTACACAAGCATAAAAGTTCACACCACCAATGACAGTATGCCAAACCAACACCCATAAGATGCAGAAAAGAAACATGATCATCAAGAAAGTAGCGAAATCTAATGATGCCACCTTAGTTTCAATTTTGAATGAATAAATGAACCAATTATAATAGCAAACGCCTTCCAAGTTAGTATAGTAAATAAAATATGCATGGAACAAATTGGAAATTTTTTGAGGAAAAAAGAGTAGAATAGCAACATTGAAATACTAACCATCTGGTTTGTTTATTCCCATGCCAAATGCCACCTGAAATGCATATTCAAATTGATTTAAAAGATGTCAGGCTAAGACTGGGAAGAACTCAGGAATAACAGAATTCAACCTAACCTAAAAAGGATGAGAAGACAGAAATTAAGCATGCAACAGCACCAACAATTCCAATTCCAAAGTTACATACCGTACCAACTATGACCTGCAACTTGCTATTGCTCCACCTAGGCAATCAAACATAAATAATAGGCTCCATAAATTCATTCCGTCTTAAGATACTACTTCACAAAAATCTTTGTCATTGCAGATTTTAGTATACCGATATCATACTTATAATGACATGAAAAGGAAAAACCAGATCAGTATCTAGTTTCATTGATTATAGACAAGATTTAAGACATAAGAGCCAAATGCAACTTCGCACTGTTCCTTTAAATTGAGCACAAGATAATTGATCAAAACCCGTACCCAACTTCACTAGAGATCTTCTGGGGAATAGAAACAGTTAAGGAGGCTTTAATGGCCATGGGTCAGATAAAGCTCACACACAACCATTTCTAATGTTCTATAAATTACTGAATGGATTAAAATAGCAAGACTCATCTAACAGAGCTAAAAATTGCAAACCAGTTACTCATTTAGTTTCCGAAGCACCAGCAAGTATAACATTTCTAGTGACAATGGATTCAGCAAAGTTGAACAAATACTAACGTATAATGCATCCACACTTTTTAATAAACCACAACTGATGTTGTGATCACCACCTTACCGCATATGAACTTTTCCCCAAGCATGTACATCCATATCTGCATGGTAGTAATCTGCAGAAATTCCCCTCTCCCTTAATTCCATTGCAACCAATAAAATAATAAGTATTTATTATACTTTATAAGGTGGCAATTCATGTCTTAACAAAGAAGCCAAACACCGTACATAAATATTCTAGTCCATGCCGGATGTGCTTTCCATAATTGGAATCTGAACATAAGCTGATCTCCCTACATAATTTGAAGCATATGTTTGGCAAGAGTACAAGTGAAAGCTATGAAATACTAAAAGAAAGAAGTTTTATTGTTATTTGCTTCCGCTCATCATATTCTGACTAGGTCTTGTCATGGAATCAAAGCTTTTTATAACTGTTTTCCTAATCTTGAGGGCAAAATTTCACATTTTATTGTGAAATATCGCACGTATACTTAATGTAAGAGAGTCCTAATCATACATACATGTTCACATTCTTTCTTGGAGAAGCAATACACTATCCCCGTATTTCTTATTTGGATAAGATTCCAGAATGAATCCAGCTATTTCATCAATAACAGATGACTTTTCCTTTACCTTCAGCAAAAAGTATTATAAATCACTTTACTTGGATATTGATATAATGTTTATAATTATATCTTCTAAGTCTCATTTTGTTTTATAGGAAGAAAAAAACACAGAATGCAATGAAGAAGATTATTTTTTCATACACATACCGTATAATATAGGTTTGGTCTGTTGACGGTGCTGACAAATTTCACACATCTTGGAATGTGCAACATTTCCATCAGATCATTTTGGACTCTTTGAGTAGCAGTTGCCTGACCAATAGATGAAATAGCAGAAATGAAACCTGTTTTATTAATTTTATTCCCGCTGATAAAAGAAGGGTGAAGTAGAAGACTCACAATCAAAGCAACAAATGGAACATTAGGGAATTGAGTCTTAAGAATACCTAGGTTCTTGTAGTCAGGTCTAAAATCATGACCCCATTGACTACAGCAATGTGCCTCCCGTAAGGCAGCCAAAAATCATAAGCCAACTAGTCACACATCTAATTAACTAATAAATTGCAGAGCCAGTCCATGAAAATGTTACTATGCACTCACATCTATTGAAATTAGAGAGAGACGGCCAACGTGATGACACTTTTCTAGTTTTGACATGAATCTATTGCTCTTTGAAATCTTTTCTGCCGTGACATACAATACTTTGAGATTCCCCTCACCCTTATCCAGACAATACTTTGAGATTCCCCTCAACCTTATCCAGAGCCATGTATACGAACTTCTCATCTTCCTTGCTGGTTGTTGAAGTCAACATGTATGCGGGGATCCCTAAAGCAGTCAAACCCATAACTTTAAGCAGTCAACAACCCCAGTCCCCATCCCCCAGAAAAAAAGAACAAAAAAAAACAAAATTAAAAGGAAGGAAAAGAGATAAGCAGCGCAGCTGAAACTCAAGTAAAGGCTCACAGAAGAAAAGTTAGAATAAGATGTTGACATGATTAAGCACTGCAAACCTGATCCTGAATTAAAGAAAGCAAAGGACTGACAACAAGAGCAATCCCATCACGGAGAACAGCAGGAAGCTGGTAGCAGAGACTCTCCCCACCACCCGCAGCCATAATCACCAGAACATCCCTTCCACTCATGATGGCATTAATTATATAATCAACATGCTACTTATTAATAAATCATACACGTCAGAAAATCATCAAAGAGAAGAACACTAGAGTACACCAACTTAAACAATCAAGCTATGTCTATAGTCTACATATATCAATAGATTCTTAGAAGCATTAGAAAACAGAGATAATAACTCAGAATTTGAATGCAAGTTTCAGAAGCTAAAATGATTAAGAGTAGACATTAAACAACTTGCCATAATAATACAAGGCAAAAGAAACCTTTTCACATAGTTTTCATTTGTTAACTGCAAGAAGTACAGTCTAAACATACACGAAAGGGCTCAGAAATTAACTAAATAAATAATTTATCACAATGTTTCGAATAAAACAAAAAAATTTCTTCCAGGTGCCTAAGAAGCACAGATACTGGTACAGACATAGAACACAACACCAGGGATGGTAATCTGACGAGTGTACTCTTGTGATTTAAGGTGCCATGTATCGTTCAGTTGAGTCTAATACAAAAGCACTTTTAATACAAAGACAAATTAGAAGTACATAATTTAAAGCCACTAAAATGCAGAAAATCATTTTATCAGGTGTAAAAATCCAGAAAAGGACTAAAGAGTAAGCCAAATAGTCGAAGATTTTTGACCACCAACTAAACAATCTAACTAAAACAAACCACTGAATCAAACACATTATCATCATCACAAATTGAACAGGATTTAAAGATAAACTCCATACATATGAAAGGCTTGACAAGAAGCGGCAATGAAAGATCATATAGGCGGAGTATTCAGAAAATATTAACAGACAAGGAAAGTGCACAGAGCTATCAAGTGTGAATTGTGAGGTTAGTGAGGTGAGCTTACAGAGAGAGAGAGAGAGAGAGGATAGCGGAAATTGCGAAGTGAAGTTAGGGCTGAGAGAGAGAGAGAGAAAGAAAGAGATAGGAGGGAGAGAGTATAAAGGAGTGAAGGTAGAGAGCGCCAAGGGGCGCGAAATCTTGGGCGTGGAGGTCACGCATTCCGCCACTAATCATATAGCCGTTTGGGCTCTCGGCACGTCACTCTCACACAGGAGCGTCTTTTTATTTTTTGATTGCTAATTTAGCCGTTTGATTGATTGGTAATTTTTATCTGTAATTACGGGAGTTTTCTCCTCTCTTATTTATTACAGCTGTTTTAAAAACCTAATTGTTCAGCTGTCTGTTCAAAGTTATTCTATTTTTCAGACAAAATTTAAATTAAATCTAATAAAAATTAATATTGTAAGCTTCTCTAGATATTTATCGCATTTTTTACCATTTTACTCCTGCTTATTTTTCCCTAACATTCTCCCTTATCTTTATTACGATAATTTTGTTATTACATTCTTTCTCATTTTCTCTCATACATTCTCTTTCATTATTAAAATTAAGGACATAAATGAAAATAGTAATATTTCTTTAATGTCTTAAACCAATTTTATTATTCTTTATAAACAAGAAGAAACATTGGTGTTTTTTAAAATCTAGTATTACTCAGTTTTATTGTTCTTATAATCGATTAGTGAGGTGGTTGCTAATTGCAAATGTTTTCTTCGATCATAGCAATCTACGCTAGTAAACATTCTACTTTTGTTAAGCTCTTGAAAGAATAAAAATTGTTACATTCTCGCCAATCAACTTTTTCCCGTATTATATTTTATTGCTTCTTCTATCCCTATTCCATTGTCCATTATATTATCATTCAAATTTGAAAGCAAAATTTGTTTCTTATTTTTAATTATTACTATCTTTTAAAATGGAATGCATTGTATGTATCTATCCTCTTACCATCAAATGAAAGCTAAAACTCAAAAATAAAAATGAATTACTCATTTCATGGATATTGACACAGATTTTGCCGCCTCTGTCTATTAAAATAAACCAATAGGGACAGAAAGAGCACAAAATTGAGATTTTGATGACAGTAAGGTGAGCTACCTTTTATTACGGTAGTTTAATAAATATTCAGTGCTCACACAAAATCTACTCTAAGCTCTGAAAAAAATCTAATTCAAGTATAAAACGATAAGATACGAACAATATTTTGGTATTTAAGTCTTTCTTCCCAAAAAATCTAACATTATAATGACTCCCTTGACCAACCGAAAAATGACTGCACTTGAAGGCAGCAAAATGTCGATAAAAATAAATAAATTGAATTGTTTAAACAAACAAACAAATAAATAAATAAGCGAGCCCTTTGTTTAGGAGCACTACTATCTTGAACCACAAACTAGAAGAATTAAAGTAGTATCATTTGTTGAGCAAAGCCACTAATAACTATCCCCCCATCCATAATATAGGAGTTTGGGAGTATGAGTTTTTTCACCTCAACTTTTTTTTATCTATTCCATCCTTATATTCCAACCATGCTTTATCACATTTCGTTATTGTCAAACTAATAGGCATGTAATCTCTTCAAACATGATATATACTACTTCCTGATCAGTTTTTATATTTTAGGTGGATAAGAAGCCAAATCAAGTATTGTGTGAAACGAAAAATGTAGTCTGTCTTCTTTGCTTTTATCTTCTTTGCTTTCTCGTTCTTCACTTTAGCTCGTTTGCCTTAGCCGTGTAAGACGAGACAGACCAAGTTATGGAACCAATTTCCCAAGTAAGCATTGTGATGAGATCTAGACTTTCTATATCTAATGTTACATTTGATTTTTTTAAAAAAAATTTAATAAAAAAAATAGTTTTTGAAAAAAAATAATAATTAAGAATTCATCTTTATTTTATATTTTAGTACCATAAAAACAATCCTTTTTAAGAATATGAAATTTTTAAAAAATAAAATCTGGACCATACAAACCAAAGCAGATCAGAAGGTCAAGATCTGATTAGTTCTTCCTACTAAATGCAATACTTAGTAGGGAAAACGGTTCCACCAAGTTACTCCTCCGATCTTATATTTAGTGGAGAATATTTTATCTTGTCATATTTATAAGTCACACTGTTAAATTTTTTATATAATAAATGTACAATTTTACCCTTCAATTATTATGTGTTTGTTTTGTTCTTATGTGGTGTAATGGATAATAAATAGGAGTAAAGTTAGAAAGTTATTAGATTTTAAGGTGAAGTTAATGAGTTTTAAGATTTTCCTTAGTATGTATGAAATATATTTAAAATGTCTTATAATAGGACTAAAGGAGTACGTAAACTCCACCAAAAGAAAGAATGTATCACAAAAACAAATAAAAGGGACCATTTTTAAGTTTTGATAAGTGATAAACAATTTGTTGAAATCATATTTAAACTTAACGTAACCTACAAAGACCAAAGTACCATTGCACAGGATGAAGGTTCTCTCACTCAAAATTCCGGAGTGTTTGGCACATTTGGTACTAGGAATTATGCCAGCTCACGTGATACTGACATGCAATTTGGAGACATCTCGTATGATGGCAAGCTCGATGACATCATTGAGCTAAATTATCAGGGGCATTTTACCGTGCCTCTCTTCAATTATTTGTTGCCAAAGACCAAAAGTTCTCTAGGCATTATTATAGACAGCTTGGGCATCACATCTGTCAATTTCTTGAGGCTCATTTACGCAGGGGAAGAAAAAGACGATGAGCCGTATATTCTTGCATTAGAGGTGCAGTAGGTTTATTATGTGCAAGATCACAAACATAAAGATTGGTACATAGTGGTTCATATGAAACTTCGGGACCTTTACGAAATGGTTGACATAGATGATATCGCATTAGACAGTCAGCATTTTGAGCCGGAGGATTTCAAAAAAATATGGACATCTACCACTAGTTATGTAAGTCTTTTCATTACAAATTTTAACATTATTATTATTATCATAAATTGATAATTTCATAAATTTTAACATCTCGTATTTTTTTGAAGGAACGATTTTTCTTTAGAAACTTTTTGGGGTACAATGTCTCTATCGCTCATGGAAGAAAATTTCAAAAAAAAATTCATCCTTATTATTCTGAACCATGACATGGTGTTGTGAGTCTTTGCAATCATTTGATTTGTTATGAGTAGTACTTCTGGCACTTGAAGATATCTCACGTATATTATACAGCTATTAATTCCCATTCCCGTCGTCAGAGCTCCAGCTCTGGCCACCACACGTTGGACCACCTCTGCCACTCCTCGTCCTCCACTAACTACGATTCATCCGTCGCCGCCACCATTGACAAGTCAACCTCCTCTCGCAACCCAGTAGTTGCCGCCGCCAGATCAGTGGCTGCCGTTTTTGTTTCTTGCTTCACCCTACCGGACGACACTAACTCTAAGAGCTCCGTCAATTCTCACGATTTTAAAGCTTCTTCTCCCTCCTCCAGTACTTTTCCTCTTTCTCACTTTGTAATTTTGTACAATTTCCGTGGGAAATTAAAAAAAAAGGCATTATTCTATTTTGAGGAATGTGCGAGTTTTTCTCTGTGTCTGTGTCTTTGATTTGAATTTTGACTATGGTTCCTGTGTTTGAGTAATATTATGAATAATCAATAACATTACACACGAACTTAGGTTTGCATTTTTTGCGAGCTTAGAGAGGCATTCTAGCTTAATAGGGTAGTAAAAAGAGTCATTCATAATCCCACATCATAAGATTGATGGATGAATTAATGGTATATAATGTTGAGGTGAGTCCTCTTACATTGGCCCAAGCTTATGTGATAGAAACACAAACATAACACACACATAACATATATATACACAATTAATTCATATTTCAACACTCCAATACAATTTTGTGTGACTTAGTATCTGATCAGAGAAAAATTTTGAAACGGGAAGGATGATGGGTTACCACTCCGTTCCTTATTATAAGTCCAACTACCACAAATGTTTTGTTCCTAAATATAAGTCCACTTTGGGATCAATTAATGCTGTTGTGATTATTTTACCCCTACATTGGAAATAGGGAATATTAGAGAGAAGGTTTATAATATATAAAATATTATTTTAACACCTATTATTAAATGAGGGTAAAGTTGAAAAAAAATTTAAAAATAGGACATATTTAATGCTATAACTTCCACTCCTTGGTATGTGAGAAGTAGTTAAGGTGGACTTATAATAAGGAACAGAGTGGTATCTAAGAATGATTAATTGTGTTTGTTTCTTAGTTTTAAATTACATTAAAATCCCTAGGAATCTGGATAATATTAAATTAATGTGCCGGGAGTTGTTGGTGCAATTGAATAAGTTATTATTGACAGCTCTTTAATGAACTAGTTGTTATTGACAAATCAATTAGCTACAATAGCAATTTCTGACAAATTTAATTTAATATTACCAATATTCCTTAGGACATCAATGTAATTTAATGACATTTTGAACATGATTATGATTAATTACTTTCATGGGATTTAATTGTGATTTATATTCATGTAGAGAAGAAAGAGGAGGGAAATGGTACTGAAAAATCACTTACATGTTTTTTCCATGAAAAAATATTACTTATGTATGTTGAATATTAATCAGCTTATAATAGAGATTAACTGATACAGCCTTTTTTGCCAACAAAGGAGTGGCCATTAATCGGCTAATAAATGTTGAATATTTAATTTCAGGCTTGCATTACTTGTGTCATCACTTGTTTTCTTAGCATGTTTGGGCCCGTCATTGGACCTTGGGCTGGGCTGGCTCACCCTTCCAACTAGTTTCGAATAATAAAAAAAATGGTATTTTTCCTTCGAAAGTGAAGTATTGAAAGTATGTTATTGCAAAAAGTTTACGAGACTTGGAATCATTCAAATATTATGTCCTTTTAATTGATCAATACTCACTGTATTTGTCTTTCTCCAATTTATACTTCATCAATGCAGAGTAAAGAATGCAAGGATTTCATGTTTTACTTTGACCAAGAAAGTTTTTGGATTATGCGATCTAGTTTAATTAAGTTGTTTTCTACAAAAAAAAAATCTGACATAGAAAACAATAGTGAAGTGAATGCATGCCACATCTTCATATTTGGTTAACAAACATTGGTTGTTAGGGGGTTTGTTATTGGAGTCGTGGCACTGCTCTGTTTTTCCAAACTATTTAGGCGCAAATGTTCACTTAAAAACTTTCTAGTGTATAGAATGCCCATTTGTGGAAACTTTTAATTAGGCATAATTTAACCCTACACCTTGTCATATATTTTGTAATGATATAAAGTATTAGCACAAGACATTGTTACGTCATAATTAAGAAATGATAGCTTCAACTACCGAAATTGACTGAATTACAAAGAAAGAGCATAAGGCCAGCGAGTAAGCTAGCAACAGTGTCTCATCATACTTTTACGTACAACCCATTTTAACTCTTCTTACAGATCGAAGGATCGCTAATGAGCTTATTTCATCGAACACACCTAATACACACACCAACCTATATACTCGTATATGTGTGTACACACATATATATATAGGTTTTGTTTATTATACATGCAGTGATGATTATACATGCACATACATACCATTTCTGATTGTTGACATGAGACACATACACTTTCTAATTTTAAAAATTATTAAGTATATCATATGTTTCGTACGGCAGGGAGCAAGCATATTCGCATACGCACATGAGGCGTTTGTTGCAATGACCACTGAGGAGTCTTTCGCCTCTCACACACAAATATCCACACTGTTGGTTTCCTGACGCCCCAATGCATGGTCCTTTGAAGAACTTGCTTGGCTTCTCACATGTCTTCGCCTCCGTCTTCACCATCATATCTTCTGTATATATACATATCATTCTTATATATGAGTGTATTGTTGTAAATATTGTTTATGTTAAAAGAAAAAGTCTCATATAACTCATGAACAATTTTGACACTGAAGCCAATATATAGACAAGAAAAATATTCATGACGAAGAAAGAGTAGTAGGGATATAAATATATATAGGGGGAGGGAGAGAGAGACTTACGAGCAGCCAGCCAAGAGAAGAACGAGAATGGAAAACATAACAAGAGACTTCCTCTCCATCATGATACTTAGGCCTTCTTTTTCTTCTTCTTAAACTCTGTGATATGCTTAATGAGTGAGATGTGCATAAGGAAGAAAAGAGGGGTTGGTATGTATTTATAATAGGGCAAGTGAGGTTGGAAATGTATTCTGTAATGATGTGAGCAGCTTTTTTATTGGCGGTAAGATACGTTGGGACGCAACCTTAAGAATCAAATGTGAAGATATGTGACCTTACTGTTAACCTTTAGAAATTTTACACATTTCGCACATTTTTCACATGTTTTGAGTTCATATATGCCTGATAATATGCTTGTAAGGAAGAACATTATGTGAAAATGTGTGAACTCCTATCACCTTAAGATTGAGAAGAATTGATGATTTCCCTCTCTATTTTGTAGGAAAAAGAAGAAGAAATTAAGGGTGAAGAAAAAGGGAAGCAAGGATAACAAAACAAAGTTGGCATGACTGAGCTTTTGGCTGCAGCAACAACACTTGCTAGCTGCAGCGAAAACGTGACAAAAATTGGGTCCCCTTCTCTGCCTACCTGGCTGCAGCGAGAACATCTTCTCGCTGCAGCGAGAAATCTCTTCAAATTCCCCCTCCTCTCTGTTTGCTTGGCTGCAGCGAGAACATCTTCTCGCTGCAGCGAAAACGCGTCAGTTCTGCTGCGCGTTTTGGGTCTGAAACACACAAAAACAATGAGATAAAAGTTAGGGTTGGCCGAATTTAAAAGAGAGAACACCTGGGCACGAGATTTGAGGCTGAGAAACACCAAGAAGGAGCTAGAGAAAGCTTGGAGAAGGATTTGGGAGCTTGGGAGAAGTAGATTCTTTGAGCTTCAAGCAGAAATTTCTTGTGTTTGCTTCTCTTCATTTCTTTTCTCTTCTTCATTTCTCTTGCTTATTTCTGAGCATTGTGATGTATTTGAAGATGATTGTTGATACTTCTTGTGTTATGAGTAGCTAAACTCATATTCTAGGTCTATTTTGAAGCTTGTATGGATTGATATCTATGATTTTCTTTCCTATTGCTAAATTAATGAATGTTATGTTATGGTTTTAGCTTGAGCCTATGGTTTTCTAAATGGTGGCCAACATTTGGATTGTTGCTTAATTAGTGGCTTGAGAGAGCATTAATTGGGGAAAGAACTAGGCTAAAACCAAGCTTGTCTTGCAATTTTAACTAATTGGAAGTGTGTTAGTGAGATAGAGATATTCACTAACCAAGTTTTGTGAAAATTGAGGTTGGGTGATTAAAGAGACTAATTGGTAATAGCATGTAGTAAGAGATTATGCAAATTAATACCAATTAAGGTTTGAATAGGCTTGAGAGAGTTATTTGAACACAAGAGACTTCAAGCAATAACATAATAGGCATAAATTGGCATTAGGAAAGGGGAAATTAGGTGTCATGAAATACAAGTGGATAAATAGGCCTAGGCTTTTCTCATTGTGTTAAATTTCACTTCAAGTGTTCTATTTTACAATTACCTTTTCTTTAGTCATTTTAATTTTATTAAATCATTTGCATATTGCCCATTGCTAATTTGGAATATAATGAACCTAATGAACTCGCTTTTAACGTGGTCCTAGTGGAACGACAACCCTTTCTTGAACTATACTACTAAAATTGACCCGTGCACTTGCGGTAGCAATTTATGGCCAACACTTACTAATAAGTAATCCAATAGTTGCACATAAATTGACTTAGTTTACGCTGATTCTCTCATCTCATGGTACTATTTTCCATCTAATACATTAAGTCACTTTCAAGTTTCAACCACTTCATATATGAAAATGAAACGAAAAAATCAGTAGTTAACTTATTAAATATAAAGTCTCAAATTAAATTTTTTGAACTCTACCCATTAATTAGCCTCACCTCTCTTGTCTTACTTTCTTAATATCTATTGTGCATTTGCCAATAAATATGGATAAAATTAAAAAACCTGTGATTAATGATGACCACCAGGTTGCTTAAACTATAGAATAAGGATTTCTCTGGAATGTATAATTTGGATTGACGTAATTATGCTCGAACATAAATTATATTCTATTTGCATAAATAATAATATGGCATTGTACTCATTAATGCTACTCCATCCGATCCTAAATATATGACATATTTGGAAAGTTAGTCTTAGTTATAAATATATTACTCAATTTTATTTTTTGTCTAGTCATAAATATGTGACTCAATTTTATTTTTTGTCATCTTTTACCTAAATCATCCTTATTTGTACTCCTCTAACAATAATCAAACAAGAAATTGGGGAGAGAATAAAAAAAGATTATTGGGGTGTTTTTGCAAAAACATCCCATACTGACTAATAAAACTATCATCCTTAATTTACTTAAATTAGTCGAGGAATTCTTAACTGAACCAGGTTCGTCACATCATTTATGGTCTCTCCAATCATAAGGAGACACGTAATATATGACGTGGATTTTTTAATCTAATTGGGTGCCATAAGACAATTAGTTGTCAAATAAATTTATTTTTTTCAACTTACAAAATTAAGAAAATATAGAAAAGAGAAAATAAAAAATTTTCATCTGCCAACTAATTGTTTTCTAGCGTCCAGTCATATTGAAAAATCCATGTCATATACTACGTGTCTCCTTGTGATCGGAGAGACCACAAATGACGTGGCGAATCGGGTCCACCTAAAAATTTCTCTAAATAAGTTCTACATATTTGGGACCGGACGGAGTATTATAATTACTTAATTAATTTATTCATATCGATCGTTTAGTAAGTGGATCTCAAAATGATATGTTTTAGATTCGTTATATGCTATGGACAAAAAAGTTAGAAAACTAAACATGTTTATAATTTTATTTCATAAATAATTATTTTGTCGATATTATTTCTCTTAAATATTCAGATTTTGAATTTCATTTTATCTCATGAAACTTCCGATTAGGAAAAAAGTTAGCTCCAGTTCAACCAGTTTGCCAATGATTAAGTGCCACATGGACTATTAATCACATCATCATTTAGCTCCATCTTTCTCCTCCGTCTCCGTTCTCAAAAGGCACCTGCTAATAAAGGAAGTTGCTTAACTTCTCTTAACAGATTGAAAGGGATGTGATTGCCTTCTTTTTTCAATTAAACTGTTCATGATTCCTCCCACAATTCCTCGCCTCCTCTGCTCTTCCAACCATTCATGGCCCATGGGTATAGAAACATTCTCATAATTTGCAGGTACAAGTGATATGACGGAAGCATTTTCCCTTAAATTTGATGAGGATTGAAATATAAAATTGCTGCTGCAATCAAGCATGAATGAATTGATTCTAGTGTGTCTACCAGTTGGAGTGAACAAGGTCCTCAGATATGGTATTATTCACCTTGAAGACATTGATTTACAACCTGCACCTTAGGCTTATTTTCATATCCCGTCATTCTCTCTTGGCATGATTTTCGTCTGCGGTCAAATCATCTTCACTGATTCGTTGCCGCCATCCTCCCTTCATGATCTCCTCTGTAACTTCCTGGCTGTTAGCATCTCTGCAAATCGCGGCTTGCGAACAGAGATGGAGAGTAGGGTTCTTTAGAGCTTGGTTAGATTGAGAGGGAAACGGGAGTAAACTTCATCAAAATGATGTATTCAATGAGTTTATGTGGCATTTGATGATTGGCGAACTGGTTGAACTGGATATAATGAACTGGAGTTAAGTTTTTCTCCTTCGGACTATGTTCAAAAAGATATTAATGCCGTTTTCAATGTGCTTATTAGAGTACCAATTTCCATAAGATTTTACTTCTGTTTTATTATTTAATTAACTTTGGGAAAAAGTAAATACTTAGACTATTTTTTTGAGGCTTTTTACTTAGATTATCAAAAAAAAAATTCAAAATGCCACGCATTGAAAATAAATTATCAAAATACTACATTTGTGGTCTTAATCATACTAGCCACTACGTTTAAAAATACAAATAAGTAAAACTATTTTCATTTATCTATAAAAAAGAATACAAAGAAGTCCTTCTCTTCGAGAAGGAGTTTGTCAGCCACACATATGAGCTTGTTTGGCTGGACTTTTTTCTCCTAAATAAGTCCTTATTTTTCATCAAAATGACTTATTATGAAAAAAGCCCAATTTGATGTGTTTAGTTGGACTTATAAAAATAAGTTCTTATAGAAAAAATAAGAACTTATGGAGGAAATAAACACAAGTTGAAAAAAGTGACTTATTTTTAAAAATAAGAATTTATTTTGGTGTGGCCCACAAATTCTGACTTATTTTTCATCTTAACCTTACTTTTCAAGAAGTCAATCCAAATATGTTTAAAAGTTCAATTGACTTATAAGTCATTTTTTTAACAGCTCATCCAAATATAAAAGTCATTACACAATCTGACTTATTTTCAATCTGACTTATTTTCAAACGACTTATAAATAAGTCGACTTTCCAGAAGTCCATCCAAACACACCTATAATCTCTCACTTTTGTATAATATGTCCGTCCAACCAATCAGTGTGAAAACTAAAATTACATAATTAAATATAGATGAATCCTTCTATTATTGTTACCACTCTCACCACCACCGGTTCTAAATATAAGATTTGTTTAAAGAATTGATTTTGGTGATATATATTAGACTAATTCATAATTTTAATTTTGTTAAGTGAGAGAGAATACTATACACCCCTCAAAAGGCATAAGGCATAGCAACACAAAAATTTGAAATAGAATGTGGATTTTCAACAATTAAGGATCATGCGAATGCGTCCCTTCTTTATTTATTACCGACTATTCTCTCCAATCTAGGATCTTATTGGGAGGTTAATTTTAACACTAATTTTAAGGTATGTTCAACATATTTGTCAATATTTTCTTAACTTACTCTTGTTGATATTCTATCAACAATCAACAATAATCAAGTAAAAGAGAGATTGAGAGAATAAGAAAATTATTAGGGTGAATTAAAAAAAAAACATGCCATATTAAGTGATTTAATTGTCTTCATTAATATACTCAAATTAAATAAATAATTCATATGTTAACAGCCAGAGAGAGTATTTGACTTTTTTTTTATATGAAATCACATTAGATCTGAGTAATTCCAACGCACTTTCATGCTTATTCAGTTATGCTATAGTTACTCATACTTACCCATGCATATCAGATCTTTCTATATATCTTACCCATGCATATCAGATCCTTCTATATATTATAAGAAATATGATTATCATATTTATTGATGTTTAATAATCCGATTATAAATACATGCAGCTATCTGCATAATATATGATCGATTGTCGATATAGAATAGTCACTCCTGATGACTTGTTTATCTTGTCTTTTTCTCCCTCATTCATATCCTTTTAAGGATCTATGACGTTTGATGAAAGGAATATTAATGAACAAATTAAAATTACGATTTTGAATATTTTCATGTTTCCACAAGTTTAGGTTGTTGTGGGAGGGAGAGATCGGAGAGCCATTGACAAAGCGGATGGAAAAGGAAATATTCAGAAAGTTGAGATATATTATAATTGAAAAATATTATTATCTATTTATTGTTAATTATATAATATATTTTCTAATTGTAATAAATCTAGACCATTAAAAACAAATTCAATAATGGATATATTAAGCAAAGAGTAAGTGGAGGAGTTGTGTAGTGGAGAGACCCTTAAACCATAAAAAAGTACTTATATATGTTGAATATTAACGTCTATTAATAGAGATTAATTGATACAGCGTTTTTTTGCCAATGAAAGATATAGCTATTGATCGGCCAATAGATGTTGAGTATCCTTTTAATTAAATAAGAAGACACTAACAATGCACCTGAGATTATAAATGGGTCAAATCCGTAACCTCATACTTACCGGAGAGATATTGTACCAGTATGTTTTTTTTTTTTTGGGTCAAATATATCATACCAATATGTTGTTACAAGGCGGTGGTAATAAATATTGAATATTTAATTTCAGGTTTGCATTGCTCATGCCATCACTTGTTTTCTTTCTTAGCATGTTTGGGTCCGTTATTGGGCCTTGGGCCTACCCTTCCCACTGCTTTCAAATAATTAAAAAAAATGGTGTGCTGTTTCGGCAGTGAAGTTCTTATTGAAAGCATGTTTTTGCAAGAGTTTACAAGACCTGGAATCAGTCCTTTTAGTTGGCAAAAATAAAAGTCCTTTTAATTGACCAATAGATTGTGAATGAGACTGAATTTTAGTTATGTTATTGTGGCTGATTTGAGATAAGACTCAAATTTCAGTGGGTCTTTGAAATGCTGATTATCTTTTTGGTGGGCCACTGCCAGAAAGTTGTGAATGTCAAAACAAAAGTTATTTTCATGAGCACTTTTAGCCTCACAAAAACAACTTTTTGCCTGTCAATAACAACTTATGGTATGACAATCACAACTTTTAAACTCTTGTTCAGTAACAACTTTTGACCTAACAATAAAAACTTCGTGGGACCTCAATTTCATTAAGCGATTTTGTGGGACCTTATCTTAATTAAGTTATTTCCATGGGAGTTACAATTAATTTTCCATCCATTATATGGCCTGAACCCTTACATGTTCCAACAGTTAACATATTCCATACTATTAAATTTAACCACTATTGGTGAAATAAATGTGCACTATAACATTTTTTATATATATTTAGCGTTTTATGTAAAATTAAATATAAAGTGAGCATGAGTGAACTTAGTTCCAAAGAATTATTAGAATTTTTTTAAAAAAAAAAAACTGCGGTTGAAGTAGAGTAAATCCCCAAACTGTAATTAACTTTAAATGTGAAGATTAAGCAATCTCCCACATCACCTCACCACCCAAATCAAAGATGCTTCAAGAAACGATTTGGTAATGAAAAGTAGCCACAACTTCCGACAAGACAACAAATTAACATACAATTCTGTTATTCCAACACATCATCAACATAGGAATTAGTCTATTTTGCCAACAATCGCCTATTTGTTGCCATCACATCTTAACTTATAGATGACACTTCTGGTGCTTATAATGTTCCTCTACCTAATTTTTTTTATTTTCAAACGATATACTACATAT
This sequence comes from Mimosa bimucronata, assembly GCA_037074515.1. Taxonomy (NCBI): domain Eukaryota; kingdom Viridiplantae; phylum Streptophyta; class Magnoliopsida; order Fabales; family Fabaceae; genus Mimosa; species Mimosa bimucronata. The sequence goes on from CM073446.1 coordinate 39,206,756, forward strand.
ATACTACCTTCGGGCCTCAATATCAAAACTTCAAAGTAGATACTCCCTCCGATCCTAAATATAAGATCACTTTGACTTTTTTTTTTTTTTTTGGAAGTTAAGGAAGCAAATTAGACCACTAAATTATAACATATGTCACATGTAATTAGATTATAGGTTAGTTTATAAGTAGAATAAATTATTTTTGAAGAAAAAAGATAACTATAGACAATTTAAATTAATTTTGCATCATTAATTTCTCCAAAAAAAAGTCAAAATGATCTTATAATTAAGACCGAAGGTAGCATGCATGCACAGAGAGAGAGAGAGAGAGAGAGAGAGAGAGAGAGAGAGAGTTTTCTCCCTCACAAAGCTCTATCTTTGTTCCAAGTAACAGAATGCAACTTCCTGTGTCACTCATCAAACATTACTTCAGAAGAAGAAAAAGAAATAAAAATAATCACAGAAAGCAGAGAACAGGTTTTTCAGGAACAAAAGCTACAGAATTCAAATGTACAAGCCGAAATTCTATCTACAAGTTCCACAAAATTACCAGTACATCAACTTACATCCATCCATACGCTCAAATTTTAGGATGATCCTAAATTCTAGACCAACTAATTTATCTCTCAATTATAACATCCATTTAGCTCTGATATGTCAATGCACACGCTACTTCTTGTGAATAACAAACTGCATACGAATCTTTTGCCAAAAAATTCAGTGATGCCAAAAATATTAACTTGTGATGAGTTTGTTACTTACTTGTAAGGAGCAATTTGTGCATATAAATTTCAAGGACTAGAGACCAATAGACCTAAAAGGTTCTTTGATGAATGTATAAAATTATCCTTCAAAAAGATTCTTTTGCGTTTCTCACTCTTTTATTGATGCGCTCCTCTGGGAAGAAGAGGATCATGAATGAAAATCTGAAGCTGATAGCTCCCTGCAATCTTTACGGATGGTCCAAAGGATCTCAGCACATCTCTTCATACTAGGCCTGCTTTGTCTACGAGGTGCCAAACACTGCAAGGCTAGTTCAAGTATCTTTTCTAGTGCCAGATTATTTGCAGCACTGTGATCTAGTTTAGGGTCCACACCCAGATGGCATTGCCCTCAATGATCTTTATAGCCTACACTCATGCAAAACCATATCAGATAAAAAGTAATAAACTATTGGACAAAACTTAGGTCAAGTTGCTTATATCCATTAGGTTAAGTTCACAGGTGAATTTACAAGAGCAAATATACATCATAACAACTAACATGCAATAGCAAAATAACAAATATGATTAGAGAAGTTGGCCCAAGTTTTGCCTTAAACTACAATCACACCCTATAGTAATTACAATTACATAATCTGTTCATAGTTAAACAAGGCTGAGGAAAAGGGAAACGCACCCATTTTGCGGTTATTCGCTCCTTCAGTTCCAATTTGGGTTCAATGGGACGTCTACCAGTGACAAATTTGACAAGTAAAACGCCAAATGAATAGACATCACTCTTCTCAGTGAGTTGATAGGTTCTGAGATATTCAGGATCCAAGTAGCCGGCAGTTCCTCTAACTTGGGTGGACACATGGGTTGCACCAGAATCAGTGTCAGGTGCCTGTCTAGCAAAACCAAAGTCTGCTACCTTAGCTCTCAAATTTTCAGTAATAAGAATGTTGGAGGATTTAATGTCTCTATGAATAATAGGGTGATCTGCATAATAGGAAATACAAATAATATACAATGATTGTAAAATGTTTTGGAGTAGCCTTAAGAAAACATATCATTCTGGTGATACAATCTTGTAAACGAGGAGTTTATACATACCTATATACATATGAAGATAGGTGATGGCATGAGCCACATCAATGGCAATGTCTAGATGAGAAGCAAGGTCCAACATATTCCCACGCATGCTTGCAATATGATCCTATGATCAAGTTAGAGTTACATTTGAGAACCTACTTTATTTAGGGAGAAATAAAACAATAAAAGGGAACTCACAATAATCTAAATGCTCCCTAAGGGCTCCATTTGGGACATACTCCACAGCAAGGATTCTTTCATCCCCTTGCTCCAAGTATCCATAAAACCTGACCAAATTCAAATGTTCAACACGCGATAACGTTTGGATCTCACTCTGGAACTCACCTCCTAACACTAAAAAAACAATGAATTTCAGACGGAATTCCGTCGGAAAAAATTTTCCGGCGGAATTTCTGATGGAATTTTTTCCGTCGGAAATTCCTCCGTTGGAAAATGATTAACAGACATAATTTTTTTTCCGTCGGTAATTTAATTATATTATTTTATAAAAAAGTTATATTTTATATATATTAAAATATTATTACCGACGGAAATTCCGTCGGTAATATTTTTTTAATTTTTAAAAAATTTAAACCGTCACGTGTCGCTCTTTCGTGCGGCCATATGTCCCTTCCCACACCCTACCACATGTCGCTCTCACGTGCCACCACGTATCGCTTCCATAACTTGCCTTCAATTTTTTCGTTGAAGAGATTCAAATCCCCAACCTGTTGGGGTGGGGCTGATGCCTTAACCAGTTGAGCTACGAAGACCTTGTGAAATTATTTGTAAACTATTATATTTATAATATTTAAACTCCCATTATTATAATTATATTTAATCTTAATATATTATGAAATATTTGATAATTATTAATATATAATTTATATATTAATAATTCTATTATTTTTTTATAAATAATTTTTATATTCATCTACAATACATTATATTTCGTGTTTTCATTTTATATTATTAAATTATAATTATTTTTCATTTTATTTTATGATTTTTAAATAACTAATTTATTATATATATATATTATCAAATTATAATTATTTTTCATTTTTATTTCTAATATTTAATTATTTATTAATAAATAACATATTATTTAATAACAAATTAAAATTAAATTTGTAATAAATTTATATGTATATATGTGTATATGTTAATTTTTATTAATATTTATTAAATATATTTTTTTTATAAAATATTTTAAAAATAAATTAATATAATATTTTATTTTTATATATTATTTATAAATTAAAATAACAATTTATTTATAAAATAATATGATAAATAAAATTACCGATGGAAAATTTTCCTTCAGTAATATATTTTATTATATTATTTATAAATTAAAATAATAATTTATTTATAAAATAATATAATTAATTAAATTACCGACAGAAATTCCGTCAGTAATAATATTTTAATATATTATTTAAATTAAAAAAATAATTTATTTATAAAATAATATAATTTATAAAATTCCTGTCAGTAATTCCGTCGGTAAATTTTTCATCTGAATTCCCGCTGAAAATCCGTTGGTAATTAGCAACGGAATTTTTTCTATCAGTAAATTCTGTCGCTAATTACTTGCTTTTTTGTAGTGCAAATTCTTCTCCTATAAACTCTGCAAAGCAAGGGAAATCATCAAGAACTTTCAAAAATAACTTCAATCAACCAAGAAGAGAAATGTCAAATAAGAACAACCTTCTTGGCACGCTTTACTGCAACAATAGTTCCATCCTAGGGCCTGCCTTGTACACTGTACCAAATCCACCTTGACCCACCTTGTAAGCAGGGGAGAAATTTCTTCTAGCTTGGAAGATATCCTCCATGGTGAAATTTAGAGATCTATAATATTTCCCCTTATTTGCTTTGTATGAACTAGAACTGAATCTCCTGTTTGAACCTTGCCCTCTATGACTACTAGCCCCCGAAGAATCAGATACAACTAAGAAACGAACACAATTAATCATTCTCAAATAACCCATCCTTCCCGTTTCAAAATTTGTTTCTGATCAGATACTAAGTCACACAAAATTGTATTGGAATGATGAAATATGAATTAATTTGTGTGTATATATGTGTGTTAGGTTTGTCTTTCTATCACGTAAGCTTGAGCCAATGCAAGAGGACTCACCTCAACATTATATACCATTAGTTCATCCCTCAATCTTTTGATGTGCGACTTATTATCTAATATGAATGACTTTTTTTTACTGCCCCATTAAGCTAGAATGCCTCTCTAAGCTCACAGAAAATGCAAACCTAAGTTCATGTGTAATGTTATTGGTTATTCGTAATAAGTTCATGTGTAATGTTATTGGTTATTCATAATATTACTCAAATAGAGAAACCAGAGTCAAAATTAAGATCCAAGACACAAACACAGAGAAAAACTCGCACATTCCCCTAAATTGAATAACGCCCTTTTTTTTTTAATTTCCCACCGAAATTGTACAAAATTACTAAGTGAGAAAAAGGAAAAGAAGTACCGGAGGAGGAGGAAGAAGCTTTGAAATCGCAAGAATCAAAGAAGCTCTTGGAGTTAGTCTCATCCGGCGGGGTCAACCAAGCGACAGAAACGACAGCCACTGAACTGGTGGCGATTGGGTTACGAGAGGTGGTTGACTTATCAATGGTGGTGGTAACGGATGAGGAATCGTAGGCGTGGTGGTGGTGGACCGGTATATGGTGGCCGAAGCTCCGAATGGGAGGTTGGACTTTTCATGATAATTGGCGGGGAAGTAATCGCTATATAATACTATATGAGAGATGTTAAACTGCCAGGACCCAGAAGTACTACTAACAATAAAATGAATGCAAAGACTTTCAACTTTTTTTGAGATAATGAAAATATGAATTTTATTTGAGCATAAATGTCAAGCTTATCCTGAGAGTATTTGCTTGTAAGCGATTTTGATCCGCGAGTTCACCCTTAGCTCACAACACCACGTCATGGTCCAGAATAAGGATGAATTATTTTTGTTTTGGAAATTTTCTTCCATGAGTGATTAAGACATTGCACCCCAAAAGGTTGCTGAAGAAAAATCGTTCCTGGAAGAAAATCTTTAGGATAAAAGTGGTTCATCTTCATTCTTCGTGGATCATGCATGTCCATTAAATCTTATATGAGTTCACGGTGATATTGGTATTCTTTTCATACTTCCAATGCGATATTGCTCCAAAGAAACTTATGGGGTTAAACTGTTGACCAACTAATAATTCCACGGTAAAATTAGAATTTATCCTGTTTCTTATAATACATACAAGTATATTAAGATATCCATAGTGATTTATCTGAAGCTGATAAAAAATACTTCATCGAAGAAAATTAAAGAAGATGATTGATGTTTTAGAAAATCCATATCATGTTAACTGATTTAACTAACATTATTAATCTAATTGAATCATGTAAATAAGTTATATATTTTAATTTGGAGTTAGGACTAGAGGGGATTGTATTTTTATTTGAACAAAAAGAAATGTATTGTTTCTTTTTTTTAAAAAAAAAAGTTTCGCAGTTATTTATTTAATTAAGAAAATTTTAAAATCTTCAAAGTTGGGGGACCCTACCAATAGACATTAGGCATATTTACTTTTGCTTCCGCACAATTGTTTTGAATTCATGGGTATTTTGTATGGTTTAATTGTATTTACTGAGACAGGTCAATTTCTGGCAAACGGGCTTGAGGCTATTATGTGTTTTTATCCACTAATTGTAAGGAATTTAGCACTTATTATAGGCAAATATATTGGGAATTAAGCACTTTTACACTTAGGTCCAATATTATTGAGTTGGTTGCATAAAGATTATAATTTGGGTATTTTAGGCCCTTAACTCATGCATTATATATTTATGGACTTAATATACTTCACAATTGCTTTGATTTTCTATTATAGGTGCAAAGAAGGAGGACCAAATTGAAAACAACAATAAAATAGAGGAATTGCCTCGTCGTGGGTTAGCCACGGCGAGGTGACGGTGATCAGAGGAAAAAGGCAAATAGAAACGAAGGTTCCTCGCCGTGGGCTCGCCACGGCGAGGTGACGGCGAGAATGCGTGACTGGACAGTTTTTGGAAAGTTTCTTATTTCAAGCCAAACTGTAATTTAAGTGGTTGGGTCATGTCTAATTATTTCCTAATCAATATTGTCGACCTTCCCAAGTAATTCTAGGCCTAAATGGATTAGGAAGTTTCCTAATTAATTATCCAACTCATTATTTCCTATTTTGACTAGTTTTCTTGAAGATTGAGTGATTGGGTCTTCCCCAATCCTTTCCTAATTGATAATCCTAGTCGGAATAAGAGATCTTAGGCTAATTTGGATTATATATATGTTGCCTAGTGTGCCTATGAGGGGGGAGGACAAAAATACACATACAAGACACCAATTCTCTCATCTCTCCCACCCATTCTCTCATCCACTCCACAATCCTTCATCGGTTCTTCATGGAGCTCGAGTTGCAGCTGCTCTTGGGTGATTCCTCCTCCTCCTTGATGAACTAAATCGGCCAATTGCTCTCTTGGACGATGGGATGTCTTGAAGCAAGCATTGAATCCACTTTAGGGGAGTTTATTAGTTTCTCTTGTCTAGTTCTATTTATATATTGCAATTCCTTGTGTTTTGTTATATGTATTTGGTCTTAGAACAAGTATGCTTTTAATCATTTGTAATGGTCATGCATGTAATCAAGCGATGCCTTTTATGTGTATGAAACTAGTGTTGTTTTAATGATATTATGCGACAGATATGCTTCATTTATATCTCCTCTGGATTTCTAGAATATGTTGAATGCATGTGCGATTGTATTTGTGTTTAGACACTAGGTCCAACGTTAGATTGTTCGATTTACTTCTAACGAGAGTCTCTTTGTATGTTTATCATGATTCTTCACTACCGAGTTGGGAATTAACAGTTATTTGATTAATTAATTGAATGAGCGATGTGCCACGTTAATTAGTTAATTAGGTAACTGGACTAAGAGCGATTGCCTTAGGTTTTACATTAGAACTTGGATTAGATCCTCCTTAGAAGTGTGAGTCGATAGTTTGTGACATGTCATCCCTAGCCAAGAGAGCATCCCATCATTCCATTCCATCATCCATCTATATTTATCCTAAAAATATCAAAAATAAGCTTTATATTCTTTTTATGAAAAATACCAAAAATACATTCTCTTAACCCCCAGTCTTTTTATAAATTTAATTGCATTTAGTTTCCCTAGGATAGTTCATTAGACTCCTTGAGAGACGGTCAGGGATCACATCACTATAGTGCAATCCTTGGTAAAAATAATATTTTGCATTTGAAACCGAAGGCGTATTAGGAACGGTTCAGATCAAGTCTAGTTGTGGTTAAGTTACATTTATTGTTTTGGAGTTCATCTCAGTTATGTTGGCTATGGCGTGTTATTCTTGATAGGATTAATTATGTTATGAGATGATTGTGAAGGTGGATGAATGGTAGATGCATTATCTAGTTTTGTGTTGAAAGATGTTTTCAAATTACAGCGAACTATTTTATAATGTATGCTAATTCCAATTACCATGATATGTGTTCTCTTTTCTATCATAGTATAATACACATGTTATTTGAAAGGCTGTATTTGTATATATGATGAGTGGATTTTGACATCCATGTTAGGTAAATCCTATCTAACATGGATAAATTGGTCTAAATGTTGGCAATTTAATATCCATAATAGTCTATAATTTAGAAAGACTCTTTTCTATCATTGATTGATTAGAGTGTATATGATAGGTTTTTTTATGTGCATGTATAATCATCACGGTCGACCTTTTAACACCCGCAAGTAATCTTCTTCTTTGTCGAATTGGAATGGAAAAAATCGGCTTGATGCGATCTAGTTCGTGAATTTCCAAGCCCTAATTCTCCAATTGCCAACCTTTACGGATCATCGAAATTACTGTAGTTTTATTCAGGTTTTTCCCCATTAGAAGCTTCCCAACCAGCATACCACCCTTCTTCTTAATGCCTTTCTCAAGGTTGAGAATTACTTTTTTTTTTTTTGAAATTTTCCCCTACTACCTTTTCCCAACTCCATGATGAAATTATATTCAGCAACATAATACAGAAAAGATTGCCAGGACACTTGCAAAAGGAAGATCAAATAGATCTCCAAAGGCAAAGATGATGAGAAGAGTACTCTCATGAAGGAGAGGGAAGGAGACTCTCACAAAGGAGAGGGAATAAATAACATTACTTGAGGAGGGTACTGAATGAAAATGAATAATTACTTCCGTATTTTTCTTTTTCCATGTAAAAAAAATGCTATGTATGTTGAACATCAATTGGCTAATAATAGTGATTAACTGATACAGCCTTTTTTGCCAACGAAGCTATTAATCGGCTAATAAATGTTGAATATTTAATTTCAGACTTGCATAACTTATGTCATCACTTTATTTTTTAGCATGTTTGCACTACAAAAAAAGCGTGCATTAGTAGCGGTTAAAAATGACGATTAGTAGCGGTTCTAACCGCTACTAACATGTTTCCAGCGGTTCTTGTTTCCGCCACTAAATCGTCCGTGACAAACATGTACTAGCGGTTAAAGAAACCGCGTGTAACAAAGTCAAAGACGCTACTGATTAGTAGCGGTTTGTAGAACCGCTACTAAATAAAAGAGAACCGCCTCTAATGTCAAAAATTAGCATAATCGTGGAAAAATTCAATTCTCAATTTAGTGGCGGTTCACTAATTAAAAAAAAAATTGGTCCATTTATTAGTGGCGGTTTGAGCAGCGGTTCTCAAACCGCTACTAATTAAAAAGAATAAAAAAATGTCCAACTTATTAGTGGCGGTTCAAAACCGCTACTAATTAAAAAGAATAAAAAAATGTCCAATTTATTAGTGGCGGTTCAAAACCGCTACTAAAGTTTAAGGATTTTAAAAAACGCCCAGATTAGATATTATATAATCAAAGTCATATGATCAAATGTAATCAAAAAACAATGATAATAAATTAGTGTATTACAAAATGTTCTTATTGTTAAAATAAAAAAAATTTCTCAACTATATTAACAACCATATCTATAAAAAAACAATATATCAAACACATAAAAAAGAAATAGTTAAAAATAAACAAGTAATTATATTTGTTATAAGAATAATATGAATAATAAATTAAAACATTTTTATCACTAAAAATGGGAAATAATTCGATATTGTTACCTGAAAAAAAAAGTAGCAAACAAATTAGCAAATTAATTCGGAATAGAAAATAAAACACATTAAATAATAAGAAATATAAGATAAATTGTTTTCAGAACAAAAAATAAAGGCATTAACGGTCAGACTGAGGATAAATTGAATGGAAAGGGAGAAGGAATAATTGAATGAATGTGTGAAGAAAAATGAGGGGAGGGGGTGGATATTTATAGTGATTTGTGCGCGATTTAGTAGCGGTTTGGGCAGCGGTTCTAGAACCGCCACTAATACTTATCCGCAGAATTAGTAGCGGTTCTAAAACCGCTACTAGATGTCTTTAATTAAAAAAAAAAAGCTCAACCTACATTAAAAAAAATATGATATATGAACGTTTGATACAAATTTTTATGAAAATTTTATAAAATGAAAAAATAATTATGGTTGGCTGCTTCAATCATCTTCTTCTTGCTCCTGCCTAAAAAGAACATAAACAAATATATAAATTTCTATTGCTAAAGGTGTTGAAATTTGTTTAAATTATTTGTAGTGAAAATGCTCACCTAACTACTTGTAAATGACCGTCTTCTTCAGAAATGAGGTTGTCGAAGTTTTCAGGTTCGAAATGTTGGCTGCCTAGTTCCAGATCATCTTCGTCACCCATGTCGTAGAGGTCACGCGGCTTCATATGAATCACCATGTGCCAATCTTTATGTGTCCGATCTTCCACATAGTAAACTTGCTGCGCCTGTGAGGCAAGAATATACGGCTCATCATCTACCATTTCCCCTGTGTGAATGAGCCTCGAGAAATTTACGGACGTGATGCCCAAGATGTCCAATGTAATGCCTCGAGAAGTTCTGGTGTCTGCCCACATGCAGTTGAAGAGAGGCACGGTGAAATGACCTTGATAGTTAAGCTCGATGATGTCCACGAGCTTTCCATAGTATGATACGCCTCCAAATCGCATGTCTGTATCCCGTGAGCTGGCATAACTCCTTGTTCCGAATGTGCCAAAGACTCCGGAATTCTGGGTGAGAGAACCTTCATCCCTTGCAATGGTGCAGAACTTGAAGCCGTTGACGTTGTATGCCGTATATCTCCTGACATGGTCGAGTGGACCGGTTGCTAGATTTATCATATCAGGCGCATGGGGGTTGTTGTCATTGAGTATCCTCTGTGCAAACCAATCCGGAAACTCTCGATGGACCTTTTTGTCCACCTCGGCAGATGACCTTGTGCGGCTTCGTAGTTGGCGTTTAACATAGCGGCGGAAATCCCTAAATTCCAATGGAACATATCAGAGGGTTATGTGGTTTGGAAATAAAAAGAATAACATGATACGTGTATATAGTGTTACAATTCTTACTGAATGTAGGGCTCCACTTGAGGGCAATTTGTCAAGACATGTCTGTGTGCTTGCAACCTCTCAGTGGGAGTGAGCCTGTAATACTGACTTCCTCCAACTGGCTTTCCGACTGGCGGGAATAATGTGTTGGAAGGTGACTGGACATTTGATGGGCTGTCATCGACACGAGGAGGGCGGTTGAATGAAGTCTCGATGTCATCATCAAAATAGCGCGAACAATATGTTAACACCTCGTCACCAGAATAACCCTCTGCTATAGAACCCTCTGGAGATGCTTTGTTCCTCACATACGACTTCAATTTCCCCAAGTATCTGTAATTACAAGTACAATCAGGTAACTGAAACAAAATCATGAAACCACTGGAAAAATGAATCAACGGACCTCTCTATGGGATACATCCAGCGGTATTGAACCGGGCCGCCCATCTTTGCGTCTTGAACGAGGTGTACAGTGAGATGAACCATGACCGTGAAGAAAGACGGGGGAAATATCATCTCCATATGACAGAGCGTTAGAACAATTTTTTCCTGCAATTGATCCAGCTCTGCTTTGTCCAAAACTTTTGCACACAACCGTCGGTAGAAAGAACTGAGTTGAACCAAAACATTAGACACCTCCGGGGGCAATGTGCTTTTAATTGCCAGAGGTAGGAATTGCTGGAGCAAAACGTGGCAGTCATGGGTTTTCAACCCGGCAATCTTCTTAGAGTGCATGTCCACACATCTTGAGATGTTGCTTGAATAACCATCAGGGACCTTGATGTCCTTAAGTGTGGAGAGGAAGACTTCCTTGTTGGCTCTTGTCAGTGTGAATGAGGCTGGGGCAAACTTGTCATTCTCATCCGGCCAAGCGTCTTCACGTATTCCCATCGCCATCAGATCTTTCCTTGCTTGGAGATGGTCCTTGGACTTTCCAGACTCGTTGAGTAAAGTGTACAAAATATTGTCACACACATTTTTTTCGATGTGCATGACATCAAGACAGTGGCGAAGTAGATTAGATTTCCAGTAGGGGAGCTCGAAGAAAATGCTCTTCTTTCGCCATTGCTGCACGTTTTCCCCCTGGGACTGGCCGCGTCCCCTTCTTCCCCCAGGCTGAACGCCGTCTGTCTTCCCGAACTCTACATGAACATCTTCAAGCTGTTGAAGAATATCTGCGCCAGACAAAAACGTAGGAGGATCCCTCATTTCCTGCGATCCGTTAAATCTAATCTTCTGCAGCCGGAACCTATGACCGCCAGGAAGGAACCGCCGATGACCCATGAAGCACCACTTGCGACTGTGAGGAAGGCGGACCGAGTCTTGGTCAAAGTTGCAGTTGGGGCAAGCTCTGCCTGTATGCACGTTCCAACCAGACAATGTGCCAAGTCCAGGAAAATCGCTCACTGTCCACATCAACGATGCACGGAGTGTGAAGAGCGTCTTACTGTAAGCGTCATACGTCTCAACTCCGTTGGTCCAAAGTTCCTTCAACTCCTGTATCAACGGTTGAAGGTAGACATCTATATCGTTTCCAGGAGCTTTCTTCCCCGGAATAATCATCGAAAGAATGAATGAGCTCTGTTTCATACACATCCAAGGGGGTAAGTTGTACGGTATCAATACCACAGGCCATATACTGTACGTAGTGCTAAGATTCCCGAACGGATTGAACCCATCTGATGCGAGAGCGAGGCGTACATTTCTCGGGTCACTGGCGAATTCCGGGAATCGAGCATCAAACGCTTTCCAAGCCTCAGCATCCCTAGGATGTCTCAACTTCCCATCGACGTTGGGCTCTGATGAATGCCACCGCATGTGCTCCGCCGTTTTGGATGACACATACAACCTCTGAAGTCGTGGAGTCAGGGGGAAATATCTTAGAATCTTTGCAGGCTTCTTGGTTGCTATTCGACCCCTCTTCTCCTGTTTGTACCGAGACGCATTACACCGCTTACATCTGTCCAACCCGGCGTCGTCTCCCCAGTACAACATACAATCATTCGGGCAGGCATGGATTTTAGTGTAGTTCAATCCCAACTTGTTAATAGTCTTCTTTGCTTCGTAGAATGATGGTGCGATTTCTGCCTGAGAGAATGCATCTCCCAATAATTCTAACACCATCGACATCCCCTTATCGCTGAAGCCACACAAGCACTTGATATGATAGAGCTTGACAAGAAATGATAGTTTTGAATATTTACTGCACCCTGAATAAACATTATTCTTATTCTAAAATGAACGTTTATGTGACAAAACTAGAAACGAAATGAGAGGCAGTTTTTAGTAGAACCTGGAAACAATGGCTTATCTGAATCCGTCATAAGGTCGAAAAAATTCTTTGCAGCTTCATTTCGAAAAAACTCCGGGAGTGGTCCTTCAACCCCTTCCTGACTCCCGATGCCGTCACCTTGCACCCCGAAAGCATCACGCACAACATCGTTAAATGGATCCACATGATTGTCATCATCGTCATCGTCGATCTGCATTCCAACCTGAGATGTTCGAGCAACTACCTCACCACCATCATCATCGTTCTCGCCATGAATACCCCAGAATGTGTAATTTGATGGGAATTGTTTCAGTATAAGATGCTCACGCACAACATTTCTGGGATGCCACTTCTTAAATTTACATTTCGGACAAGGACACAATATCTGATTGTTAACACCGGTGCGGTTGAAAGCAAAATCTAAAAAGTGGTCAACACCAACCAAATAGCGGGGAGACGTCCGTGGCAAACTTATCCAAGATTTATCCATCATATGACTGAAGATATTATCAAAGAAGGAAAGAGCTTAATAGTTTGAATGAAATGTGAAAATGAATTGGAAAGAATCAAGGGCTTATAAAATGAAATTTAGACATTAGTAGCGGTTCTTTAACCGCTACTAAAACCGCAACTAACTCAATCAGACCGTTGGAAAGTTAACAGGTGGCAGATGTGTCTGAGTATACATTAGTAGCGGTTCTAGAACCGCTACTAATATTAAATTATTTTTATAATTAGTAACTTAGTGGCGGTTTAAAACCGCTACTAAATGTGCTATTTTGTATTTTTAATGTTATTTATATCTTGTTTTTTTCAAATACTATATAAGAAAATAAACAAATAACAACGGTTTATTTAGTAAGTCAGGGAGAAACTTTTTTGTTGAACTGTTAAAACAAATTATCGCCATTTGTAAAGTAAAAAATAAAATCAGATATTAACAACTAACAAAATTATGCAACATTAAAGATATGAAATGTTTAAACAACTAATATTCAAATTAGCAAACATTTAAATATAAAAATGTTCAACTTAAATCCTAAAATAAACATTCTAATAAAAAAAAGACCCTAGAGCTACGCCGCAGGAGGCTGATCGTCGTCTTGATGCTCCGGAGAACGGTTGCGAGGATGCTTCGGTGGACGAGGAGGTAGTGGTACTCGCAAAGGAGATCGATCCGGGTCGAACATCCGCTGTATCCGTTCCAACGTGCTATTGGCGTCGTGCACCCAGGAGTCCAGTCGGTCATACACCTGATCAGTCACCCGTTCCGTAATCTCATGAGTGAGTCTCTCCCTCATTTGAGCCTCAAACTCTGCGCCTCCCCTAATCGGGCCACTTGTTGATGGTTGGCTCGAAGCTGTAGACTGGGCGCTGCCTGGGTCACCTGACCTGCCGTACACCACCGTAGGTCGGGCTCCGAATCCCATCCCGCGAACCCGGCCAGGGTGCTCTTGAGGCCCTAGGGCAGCCCTTAGCGAGGCAGTGGGGTCTACATTGTCCCCCTGCGACTCGGCGATCTCTCTCTCCGCAGCCTCAATCCTAGCCTGCACACACAAACATATTAACAATTTTATTTTGATGTCGTTGTTATTAAAAATATAATAATATAAAAATAAATAAATAAATAAAAATTTTACAATTTGCTCCTCAGCCTCCCTGGATGTTGGGCTCCCGTCGGCGTGTCTGTGCTTTATTTGGTAGAAACGACCGTAGGTAGCCTTCTGCCCTTTCTTCGCAGCCTCTTCCTCCTGAAAATTAAGATACAAACAGTTATTAATATATAAAGATAAATTATTTTTAAATCAAACAATGAAACTTCATTCCTTCATACCATCTCTTTGTACCCAACCGAAAACGGCTTCGTCCCAGCCGTATGATGAACCTTCTGATGGGCCTTCGCGGCAAGACCTTGTTGCGACCTCTTCTGTTAACATAAAATAAAATAAAATAATAATCAGTAATTCAAAAATAATTTTTCAATATGATATTTCAATATCAATTCAATAATATTATTCATTATACCTTCCCAATGTCTCCCCTCCTCCAACCCACATATCTCTCCCACGCATCCGCAGGGACGCCCCCAGGGACATCATCGACCAACTCCTGAATCGGCCTACTCCCACCCCGATTTCTTTCTTTGAACATATCCAACCGCTTGTTCTTCCAACCGTCCCCCATCTTTGATTCTGTCCAAGTCTTGCGGCTGTCCCTCACATCAAACTTCCTCTGTAAAATATTAAATTTAAGTATGTTTAATTAGAAATTAATAAATAATAACAAATTCCAATAATAACATAAAACAAATAAGAAATAATAAATACATTTCCTATAATATTTATTAAAATCAAATTCAAATAATAACAGAAAAGAAATAATAAATAATAAATATATTTCCTATAATATTTATTAAAATCAAATTCAAATAATAACAGAAAAGAAATAAAAAATAATAAATAATAAACAATAAATAAGGTCAAAGTTAATTCAACAAACCTTAACAATTTCGTCAAACGCGAACTTTTTAGAGTTCGCGTCAATCTTCCTCCAGTCCAAAGCGTCAATCGGAAATCGCTGATAATTCTGGCCTACACCCCCGACGAACCTCGAGTACAGTTGCCCCCCTTGTCCAACCGGTAATTTGGTCAAGTCGTCCCACTCAACTATAACTCTGTGCCCGCTCGGAAGGTTCATCGCATCTTGCACCGTCAACCTCTTCTCACTTATGCTACCAGAAGGGTCTGTAAAAATTAGGGAACAATTTCAATTTAATGAGCGATAAAAAATTATAATTATCTCATAAAAACAATAAAAATTGAATTTCCTTACCCTGAACTTGCACTTCGTAACCGGTGGACCTTCCGGAGGATCGTTTAGGGTGCCCCGCCTCGTCAAATTCCTCACCGTCCAACCAACGTTCCATATCCTCAAAATCCGCTCCTCCTCCAGTCTCGTCGAAGTCCTCTCCCCCGCTCCAGAATGCGTTGATTACATCTTCTGGAATCGGATCGTTCTGCACACGTATGCGCTCTTGTTCTATACGATCCCTCTCGGCCTGCTCAGCCAGTTCCTTACGTAGCCGCTCCTCAGCTTCCATTTGTTCATCGGTCATATGCCTCTTACTGCGATCGCCCTTTTTCACCATGATTTTGATCTCTTTTTTCTAGTCGAAGTCACGTCAGGTCACTTTCTTTCTCAAAAAGCTCGTGCCTTTTCTCTGAAAAGGCACGAGCCTTTTTAAACTGTTCACTTTTAGTAGCGGTTCTGCAAGAACCGCTACTATTAGTCGCGGTTTCAGCAAAAACCGCTGCTGAAACCGCGACTAAATCAACCAGTAATAAATGCAGTTGCATTTATTTCGCTGAATTAGTGGCGGTTTTGGGCGAAACCGCTACTAATGTATGAAAACCGCCACTAATTCAGTTTCCATTCATTTTCTAGCGGTTTTCCCCTCCAGAACCGCGACTAAATTTACGCCACTAGTCATCCCGCCAAAGCGCGCCAAATTTGTTGCGGTTATTTCCCCAAAACCGCTACTAATATCCGCTACTAACTACTTCTGTGGTCAAACCGTTGGATTTACTTGCGGTTTGTGCTTATAACCGCTAGTAATGTAAAATTACTAGCGGTTTTAGTGTTCCGCGACTAAATTAACCGCTACTAAAAGCCCTTTTTTTTGTAGTGTTGGGCCCGTGATTGGGCCTTGGGGGGATGGGCTAGCCTACCTTTCCAACTGCTTTAAATTAATAAAGGGAAAAACACAATGAGGTCCCACATAGGGTATTTAATCACAACCAGGTCCCAAACAATCATCAAATTACATTGAAGTCCCAAGGGACCTCGGTGTAATTAAATGGGAGTTGTCAATACCAGCCATGTGAGTTGTCAGTGCACACAAAACAGCTGGTATTGACAACTATTGAATTGACAACTCATTGAGCTGTGATTGACAACTCTTTTTGTGTGCATTGACAACTCACACAGCTGGTATTAACAACATTGAATTGACAACACATTGACAACTATTTTGGGCATAGTAACAACTCAATAAGTTGGTATTGACAACTCAATTTAATTACACCTAGGTCCATTGGGACTTCAATGTAATTTGATGATTGTTTGGGACCTGGTTGTGATTAAATGTCTTATGTGGGACCTCATTGTGATTTTTCCAATAATAAAAGAAAAGTGTTTTTCTTCCGAAATGAAGTTCTCATTGAAAGCGTTTTATTGCAAAAAGTTTACAAGCTTGGGATCATTCAAATATTATGTCCTTTTAATTGATCAATACTCAGTGTATATGTCTTTCTTCAATTTATACTTCATCGATGCAGAGTGAGGGGTGCAAGGATTTCAGGTTTTACTTCGACTAAGAAAGTTTTTGGATTGTGCGATCTAATTTATTTAAATTGTTTTCTACAAAAAAATCCGACACAAAAAACATGAGTGAAGTAAATGCATGCCACATCTTCATATTTGGTCAACAAATGTTGACTATTAGGGGGTTTGTTATCGGAGTGGTGGCACAGCTCTATTTTTCAAACTTTGAGGGCACATGTGTCCTTTTCAAAACATTTTAGTTGTCAAGGGTAGTTTCGTAACTTTGTTATTATTTTATAATTATAGTTTGTTAGATGTATTTGTTACAAATTCATTTTGTATATATACAATTCATTTCCATTAATAATATATGTATAGTGTACAACCTGTAACTAATACATCCAACAAACTATAATTATAAAATAACAACAAAGTTATGAAACTACCCTTGACATTAGTATATACAATACCCATTCGTGAAAACTTGTAAGGCATATTTTAACCCTGTACTTGTCATATATTTTGTAATGATATAGAATAGTGGCACAAGACACTGTTACGTCGTAATTAAGAAAGGAACTTCAAATGCAGAAATTGACTGAATTACAAAGAAAGATCACAAGGCCAGCGAATAAGCTAGCAATAGAGTCTCATACTCTTGCATACAACCCATTTTAACTCTCCTTACATATCGAAGGATAGCTTATGAGCTTATTTCATCAAAGACACGTACTACACACACCAACCTATAATGTGTACACACACACACATAGGTTTTGTCTTATTATATATGCAGTGATGATTATACATGCACATACATACTATTTCTGATTGTTAATATAAAACACTTTATAATTTAGACATTATTAAGCATATCATCATATGTTTCATACGGGAGGGAGCAAGCATAAGTGCAGACACACTTGAGGCCACTGCAATGACCACTGAGGAGTCTTTCACCTCTCTCACACAAATATGCGCACTGTTGGTTTCCTGACGTCCCAATGCATGGCCCTTTGAAGAACGCGCTTGGCTTCTCACATGTCTTCGCCTCCGTCTTCACCATCAATTCTTCTGTGTGTATTACATATATATGTATAGATCATTCATATATATGTATGTATTGTTGTAAATATTGTTTACATGTATGTTAAAAGAAAAGGTTTCATATAACTCGAACAATTTTCACAAGCGGAGGCCAATATATATATATAGTTTATTTGATTCATAAGTTAACATAATACTCCCTCTGGTCCTATATATAAGAGTCTGGTCGTCAAATCACGCTTCTTAATAAAATATGTGAAAGTAATTAAATGTGTCTTGAATATACATCTTTTTCCAATATTACCCTCATTTATAATTTATGATGAGTCTATTAAGAGAGAGAAATACATCAGCATCAATAAATATGAAAGAGGCTTAAGGGCAAAATGGAAAAAAACACATTAAATGATGAGAAAATATAGGATGAGCTTTTATATTTTAGACCAAATCAATTGGGGGGCCTTACGAGCAGCCAAGAGAAGAACGAGAATGGAGAACCCAGCAACAAGTGACTTCCTCTCCATCATCATGCTTAGGTCTTCTTCTACTTCTTTTGCTTAATATCTGTGATATACTTAATGCGTGAGATGTGCACTAACGAAGAAAAGAAGGTTGGTATTTATAGTAGGGCAAGTGAGGTTGGAAAAGTATTCTCTATGATGATGTGAACAGCATTTTTTCTTTTTTAGTAAGATGCGTTGGGACGCAATAGCAAGAGTAAAAGTCCAATCACCTGAAGAGTCAAATGTGAAGATAAATGTCCATACAAATAAATAATCCGATAGTTGCACATAAAATTGACTTAGTCCACGCTAATTCTTTCATCACATTGTACTATTTTCCGTTCAAAATATATTGGGTCACTTTCAGGTCTTAACCTCTTCATATACAATTGAAAAAATGATTCAGTAGTTAACTTATTAAATATATAGTCTCACATTAAATTTTTTGAACTCTACCCATTAATTAGCCTCACCTCTCTTGTCTTTCTTTCTTAATATCGATCCATTGTACATTGCCAATAAATATGGATAGAATTCAAAAATTGTGATTAATAATGACTCACCGGGTTACTTACACAATAGATCAAGGATTTCTTCTGGAATAATGCATCATATATTTTGGATTGAGATAAGTATGATCGAGCATATATTATATTCTATTTGAACAAATAATGTATGATATTGTACTCATTAATGTTATTATGATTACTTAGTTGTATTTCACCTCATTGACTTATTCATATCGTTTAGTAAGTGCATATCGATCGAAATAATGTGTTTTAGATTCGTTATATTATGGACAAAAAAGTTGAAAAACTATATATGTTTCTATTTTTTATTTCATAAATAGTTATTTTGTCAATATTATTTCTTTTAAATTTTCTGATTTTGAATTTCATTTAATCTCATGAAAGTTCCGATTATGCTGCAGAAGATATAAATGCCAGATTTTACTTATATTTTATTATTGAATTAACTTAGGGAAAAAGTAAAAACTTAAGCTATTTTTCCGAGGCTAAGGTGGATTATAACAAAGAAGATAATGATACTGTTAAACATTTTCTAGTTACTACGTTTAAAAATGCAAAGAAGTAAAACTATTTTCATTCATAGAAAAAAGTACAAAAAAGTCCTTCTCTTCGAGAAGGAGTTTGTCAGCCGCCACTTTGTCTTCACATGTATCTTCTCTCTCACTTTTTTATAATACGGCCGCCCAACCAATTAACGTAAAAACTAATATTTGTTCGAATATTCAATTTATTGATAATTTTGAGTTGGTGTGTTATAAGGAATAAGTCCTATATTATTTAGAATTGTGGGGGGTTCAAATTATAAGTGAATTTAGATTACTATATGGGCCAAGAGTAAGAGTGAACTTGCACAATAATGGGCTACTAAATGTGAAATCCGGCTAATATTCTCTACCCTTTGTGTGCAAGTTAAATATGGATTTGGCACCTTTTATGGAAGTTCTTTGAAGTTCAAATATTATTTTATTACCAAGAAAATGTCTCTAATTGCCAGCTTTTAATCATTGAATATGTTGAGATTCTTACACAACATAATTGTTAGCACTTATTGGGATGTTGGTGCAATCACTCTAATGATATAGTAATTGAATTTTAAAATCATAAATAGCTTTAAATTGCCATATTTCCTTTTGTGAAAACCGAGAGTTGCTTTTTATCTAGACGGATTTCATGAGCAAGTTTTAATACTTTTAACTCTATATATTTATGGTATTGAATTGCTTTAATACCCTAATGTCAAAACTGATTGAATAATTGTTTAATGGTTGCCATATAGTAGTGACGTTTTATAAAGGAACTTATATGGCATTTAATAGCTAAAAAGAAACTGATTCTTTATTTGCATAATTACTACGCCAACTTGATGGTCTGAGAGACTGAGAGGCTATCAACGTGAACTTCCTAAGGCCTTTAAAATGGTGCACCGATAGAGGTCCATAAGTGTGTGGCTCTTGAGTTATAAGAGCACTACTCTTCCTCCTCCTCTTGAGATATTTTTTGTTTAACTGAGTTTAATACCTTCCGTAGTTTTGTTCCCTGTATATTTCAAGAAGAGTTTGTTTAATCCTAGGGAGTGCCGCAACTTCTTTTACCGATAGTTGCGAAATAGCTCTTAAAGACAGTGCCCCTGAGAGCGCGACTCGAACTATTTATTTGGATTTTTGTAGGTGCTTCTGCTAATCAGTTTTGTATAGCAAAGAAATAAAAGCTGGATGATGAACTGAATTCCAACAATTTGGGTGGGGACGCCAACACAATTGACTTTTGTTCTTAACGAATTCTTGTGCATTATTAGATTACATGTTTAGTTAATAAGCCAAATAAATTGATAAAGAGATAAAATTCATGTAAATCAATTATTAGTAATTTATTTAGTACTTTTAAGATTTTTTAAAAAATCAACTAGATCATATATTATTTAGGAATAATGGAGATAGTAATTCAAAATTAAATATGTGTGAATCTTTCTATAATTAATTAGTACTCACTCCTCCGGTCCTAAATATAAAGCCTACTTAATAAGTTGATTTGATTCATAAACATATTATACATTCTAATTTCTATTGGTTAAACGATTGTGACAACGGGAGGGACACACCTCATGAGGCATAGCAACACAAAAAGTTGAAATTGAATGTGGATTTACAACAACTAATTATTTTGCGTATGTGTCCCTTCTTTTATTTATTACTTTGTATTTCCTCTAATCCTTAACCTAGAATCTATTTGGGAATTCCACTTTAATATTAGATACTCTATCAACAGTCAACGACCCAACAATAACCAACGCAAGTAAAAGAGAAATTGGGATAATTAAGCAAAATTATTGTAATGTTTTAGAGGAAAAAAACATGTCATATTAATCAACTTAATTATATCCATAAATCGAATCAAATTAGATAAATAAATCTTAAAAAATAAGAGTATTTGACTTTTTCTATATGAAATCACATTTTTTTTTACCAACACTATATGAAATCACATTACATCATTGATTTTGACTCAATTTCATGATTCTGCTATAGTTACTCATACTTACTCATGTATATCAGATCTTTCTATATATCATAAGACATATGATATGTTTAATAATCCAATGACAAATACATGTATGCAGTTTATCTGCATAGGTGCATAATATATGATCGGTAGTCGGTATATAATACTCACTACTGATGACTCGTTTAGTTTGTCCTTTTCTCCCTCATTCATATCCGTTTAATTAGGATCTATGACGTTTGATGACAGGAATATTAATAAACAAAATTATGATATTTGAATATAGTCATGTTTCAACAAGTTGAGGTTGTTGTGGGAGGGAGGGGGAAGAGAATAGAAAAACAAATATTCCTATGATATTAAATATAAGACATTTTTATTTAATTTAATTATATTAAAGATGTTAGTTAAAATCATATAATTATGATTTTATTGAGTAGTCATCTAGCTATCTTTATTCTCACCCTCCCCCTCTTACTTTTTTATTATTGAGAAGTATCAATAAGAATAATTTAAAAAAAGTTGAGAAAAATTGGAAATATGTCTTATATTTAGGACCAAACCCACTTCCATAAATAGATCTTATATTTAGGATCGGAGGGAGTATTCAGAGACAGAAAGTAGAGAAGAAAGTAATGCAACAGCGATGCTTACTTGGAGGTAGCAAAGTTCCTCCATTGTGGGCTTATATTCCCTCTTACGGGATTAGTCGGTTACTAATAACGTTGGTTGATAAATCTAAAAGGGGGGGGGGGTATTGAATGGCAGTGGTATTTTTTTTCGTGAAAAAAATACTTATGTATATGGAATATTAATCGGCTAATAATAAGAGATTAATCGATGCAGTTTTTTTTTTTTTTTTACCAACGAAGGAGTAGCTATTAATCGGCTAATAAATGTTGAATATTTAATTAATTTCAGGCTTGCATCACTTATGTCATCGCTTCTTTTCTTAGAGTGTTTGGGCTAGTGGTTGGGTCTTGGGAGTAGGCTGGCCTACCCTTCCCACTGCTGTAAATCTCTTAGGTTTAGGTGGTGCAAGAGGAGGAAAGTGGAGAGAAGTTTTTTTTTACTTGAATTTATATAAATTAGGGAAGTTGAGTTAAAAGTTTTAAATTAATATTTCTTATTCTTTTTTCTTAAATTTTATATTTATTAAAATATCATAACCCCACTCTTCAATTTTCAACAATTTAACTCACAAAAATTTTACCTCCCTTCCAAAACCCTCCAACCAAACACACCCTTATTGAAAGTATGTTATTGCAATAATTTTACAAGACTTGGAATCATTCAAATTTTATGTCCTTTTAATTGATCAATACTCAGTATCGCGAATAAGAATGAACTTTAGTTAATATTATCAAATCCGATTGAAAATAACTCTTTCAACATATATACGTACATATAGATGTTTTAATTATAAGGTCTCAGCCCTTAAACTTGCATACAAATAACATAGTCCATACTTGTATAGATTCAACTACTTTTGGTGAAATAAATGTGCATTATAGCATTTTTGTAAAATCAAATATGAATGAGCTTAACCAACACATAGTTGATCTAACGGTATAAGGCCTCGTTAGACCCCGTTGAGGTATCGAGTTCGAATCCTAGAAGAGACGCTTGTATCGGGAGGGGAAACTACGAACCCCGAAACGAAAGTAATCATTTGCTCGGATACCTGGTAATATAATCTAAAATAAGAGCTGATTGCCAGTTAATATATAAAAAAATATAAATGAGCTTGTGCGTGAACTTTGCTCCTGTTAGGAAATTAAAAAATGCAGGTTGGAGTAAAGTAAATCCCCAAACTGTAATTAACCTTAATAGTGATGATTAAGCAATCTCCCACATCACCTCACCACCCAAATCAAAGATGCTTCAAGAAACGATTTGTTCATGAAAATTAGCCACAACTTCCGACAAGACAACAAATTAACATACTGGTCTGTTATTCCAACACATCATCAACATAGCAATTAGTCTATTTTGTCAACAACCGCTAAATTGTTGCCATCACATCCTTAACTTATAGATTGTGCTTCTGGTGCTTCTATTGTTCCTCTACTTTAACTTTATTTTTTATTTTATTTTCAAAAGATATACTTCGTTCCGTCCTCAATATAAAACACCAAAGTGGATCTTATATTAAAGACTGAAGGTAGTACACACACATATATATATATATAGAGAGAGAGAGAGGAGATGTGAGAGGAGACCAATTGTTACATCAAAGTTTTCTTCCTCAAAAGGCTATCTTTGTTCCAAGTAACAGAATGCAAGTTTCCTCGTCACTTCTTCAAAAGAAGTAAAATAATCATAGAAAGTAAAGGACGGGTTTTTCTGGAACAAAAGCTACCGAATTCCTATATACAAGCCAAAATTCTATCTACAAGTTCCACAAAATTACCAACTTACACCCATCCATATGCTCAAATTTCAGGATGATCCTATAGTCTAAACCAAATAATTTATCTCTCAATTATTACATCCATTTAGCTCTGATATGTCAATGCACATGCTAACCTTGTGAATAACAAACTGCATACGAATCTTTTGCCAAGAGATTCAGTAATACCAAAAACATAAACTTGTGATGAGTTTGTTACTTACTTGTTAGGAACAGTTTGTGTATACTAATTTCAAGGACTAGAGCCACTAGACATAAAAGGTTATTTGAATGTATATGATTTATCCTTCAAAGAGATCCTTTAGCGTTTCTCACTCTCTTATTGATGCGCTCCTCTGGGAAGAAGAGGATAATGAATGAAAATCTGGAGCTGATAGCTCTCTGTAATCCTTACGGATGGTCCAGAGGATCTCAGCACATCTCTTCATACTAGGCCTGCTTTGTCTACGAGGTGCCAAACACTGCAAGGCTAGTTCAAGTATCTTTTCTAGTGCCAGATTATTTGCAGCACTGTGATCTAGTTTAGGGTCCAGCACCGAGATGGCATCGCCCTCAATGAATTTCTTTATAGCCTACACTCATGCAAAACCATATCAGATAAAAAGTAATAAACTGTTGGACAAAACTTAAATCAAGTTGCTTATATCCATTAGGTTATGTTCACAGGTGAATTTACAAGTGTAAATATACATCTTAACAACTAACAATAGCTAAATAACTTATATGATTAGAGAACTTGACCTAAGTTTTGTCTTAAACTATAATCACACCCTCTACTAATTACAATTACATAATCTGTTCATAGTTAAACAAGGCTGAGGAAAAGGGGAACGCACCCATTTTGCGGTTATTCGCTCCTTCAGTTCCAATTTGGGTTCAATGGGACGTCTACCAGTGACAAGTTCAACAAGTAAAACGCCAAATGAATAGACATCACTCTTCTCAGTGAGTTGATAGGTTCTGAGATATTCAGGATCCAAGTAGCCGGCAGTTCCTCTAACTTGGGTGGACACATGGGTTGCACCGGAATCAGTGTCAGGTGCCTGTCTAGCAAAACCAAAGTCTGCTACCTTAGCTCTCAAATTTTCAGTAATAAGAATGTTGGAGGATTTAATGTCTCTATGAATAATAGGGTGATCTGCAAAAAGGAAATAGAAATAATATACAATGATCGTAAAATGTTTTGGAGTAACCTTACGAAAATATATCATTATGGTGATACAATCTTATGAGCGAGGAGTTTATACATGCCTATATACATATGGAGATAGGTGATGGCATGAGCCACATCAATGGCAATGTCTAGACGAGAAGCAAGGTCCAACATGTTCCCCCGCATGCCTGCAATATGATCCTTTGATCAAGTAAGAGATACATTTAACAACCTACTTTATTTAAAAGGAAATATAACAATAAAAGGAAACTCACAATCTAAATGCTCTCTAAGGGTTCCATTTGGTACATACTCCACAACAAGGATTCTTTCATCCCCTTGCTCCAAATATCCATAAAACCTGACCAAATTCAAATGTTCAACCGTTGATAACGTTAGGATCTCACTCTGGAACTCACCACCCAAATGCTTCTCATATAAACTCTGCAAAGCAAGGGAATTAATCAAGAACTTTCGCCAATAACTTCGATCAACCAAGAAGAGAAATGTCAGATAAGAACAACCTTCTTGGCACGCTTTACCGCAACAACAGTTCCACCCTGGAGAGTAGCCTTGTACACTGTACCAAAACCACCTTGACCCACCTTATAAGCAGGGGAGAAGTTTCTTGTGGCTCGGAATACATCCTCCATGGTGAAATTCAGAGACCTAGAATCTTTCACCTGATCTGCCTTGTATGAATTGGAACTGAATCTCCTATTTGACCCTTGCCCTCTCTGACTACCAGCTCCCGAAGAATTAGACACAACTAAGAAACAAACACAATTAATCGTTCTCAAATAACCAATCATCCTTCACGTTTCAAAATTTTTTCCCTGATCAGATACTAAGTCACGCAAAATTGTATCGGTGGACATTTTTTCACAGCCCCATTAAGCTAGAATGCCTCTCTAAGCTCGCAGAAAACGCTAACCGAAATTCATATTTTATGTTATTGATTATTCATAATATTACTCAAACAGCAAAACCAGAGTCAAAATTCCAATCCAAGACACAAACACACAGAGAATCACTCATGTGTTTCTTATACTGTCCCATTAAGCTTAGAACGCCTCTCTAGGCTCGCAGAAAATTCAAACCTAAGCTCATGTGTTATGTTATAGCTTGTTCATAGCATTACTCGCACAGACAAAAACCAAAGTCAAAATTCAGATCCAAGACAACAAACACAGAGAAACACACTCGCACATTCCTCCAAAATAGAATAACGCCCTATTTTTGTTAATTTCCTCCCGAAATTGCAAAAAATTACGAGGAGAGAAGAAGGAAAAGTACCGGAGGAAGAAGAAGAAGCTTTGAAATCGCGAGAATCGACGAAGCTCTTGGAGTTAGTGTCGTCCGGCGGGGTGAAGCAAGAGACGAAAACGGCGGCGACTGATCTGGCGGCGGCGGCGACTGGGTTACGAGAGGAGGTTGACTTGTCAACGGCGGAGGAATCGTGGTCGGGCGTGCGGTGGCCGGAGCCGGAGCTCCGGCGACGGGAATGGGAATGGAAGGTTGGACTTTTCATGATAATTGGCGGGGAAGTAACAGCTGTATATTATAATATGAGAGATCCTCAAGACTTCTCAACTACCACAAGGTACTGCTCAAGTGCTCATAATAAATGATGGCAAGGAGTATAAATATCCTTATACTCACTCACTCTCGGTCATAATTATAATATCACTTTAATTTTTTTCAGTAAAAAAAAAAGTTTCAATCCAAAAAAAATCTTTTTTCTTCAAAACTAATTTATTCTACTTATAAACTAATCCTTAATCTAATTTCATGTGACACATATTATAATTTAGTTGTCTAATTTGCTTTCTTAACTTCTTAAAAAAAAAAAGTTAAAGTGATCTTATAGTTAGGATCGGAGGGAGTACCATGGAAATATTTGTTGGTTCATAATTTTACCCATAGTTTTTTAATTATTATGAAAAGTGTATTAATGTTACGGTGTCACCTTAAACTTACGGACACTTTAGTGGACGCCACGGCATGGTATAGAATAAAGATGAATTATTTTTGTTTTGGAAATTATCCTCGAATAGGAATTGCGATATTGTATTTCAAAAAAATTTCGGATCAAAATCGCTTCTCGAAGAAAACTTTTAAAATAAAAATGGTTCATGTTTATTTTTACTTGGATCATGCATGGTGTCCATTAAAGCTTTTGTGAGTTGAGGGCAACATTTCTATTATTTTCATACCTCATCATTTGTGCCAGAAAACTTCTGGGATAAAATTGCTAACCTACTAATACTTCGGGATAAAATTATAATTTATCTCATTTCTTATAAATACCTACAAGTATAGTAAGATATTCATAATGTTTTATTTGAAGGTCTTAAAAGATCCTTCATCCATCCGAGAAAATAAAAGATGAGTGATGTGTTTTAAAAAATTTATGGTATGTTAACTAATTTAACTAATATTTTTAATCGAATTTAATCAACTAAATAAGCCATATATATATATATATATATATATATATATTGGGAGCTAAGAGGTGACCCTGGTACCATACCATCCACAATGTGCGTGTATGTCACGGGTTGACGTAAAGACGGGTGGGCTATATGCTCTGGCCAATAGGGACTCTCTATCAGTGTCATAGGCAGATTCATAATTTTATTGTTCCTAATTAGTTCAATTAAAGGGAGAGTTGCATTTGGGTGCCAAATACAATTACTACTATGATATTTTAATATCTTCACTTGGAGAAATATTAGTGAAAGCCTAAGATTATTCTTAATATAATTAAAAGCTAAAGTATATTTGTAGAATTTAGGAAGCAAAACTCCTCTTGTTTTTATTTCTCGCTCTACGCATATTGACAACTTGACATTCTCACAATGGTTGGCATCAGAACGGTCATCGCCAACAAAACCAATTATAAATGCAAACTGTCCTTGTACCGAAGTAAATATATATATATATACACACATATATATATCTATATATATAAGGTGTCCATTTGGTATTTGGTATTGGCGATTAAAATCAACTGTATCATTTATTTTTTATTTATATATAATCAATATAGTATGCCATCGAGTTTTGGCTTCAATGCGTGGAAGTGGATTGCTTGCAGGAGGAGACTTTGATCATTCAACCACACCGGCCCACTATATAAAATGATTTTTTTTGAAAATGGAAATCATTAATATAAATATAGCACAATTTGCAACTTGCAAGAGAGATTTTTCAACTTTCGGGAAAAAAAAATGAGAAATTGTGGTCAGAATAAGATCCCAAACAAGCCCAATATCTCTCTGTTTTGGAGATGATACTCTTTTTTTTTTTTAATAAAGGTTAGTTTTTTTAATTAAGTATAATTATAATTAGTTGAAGGATGAATTATACTCCCCCGTCCCTATATATAAGAGCAAAAAATTTGAATGGTTTTGTCCATTTTTATAAGAGTCTGGCACAATTTGTCAAAGCATTTAATGAGCTTTTTCCCATTTTACCCATCATTAGTCTCTTTATTCCTATTCTCTTTCATACTCATTTATAACACTATTATCATATTTCTCTCCCTTACATAAATAAGGGCAAACTTGAGAAAACAAAATTATTTCAGACATATTTATCTCTCCCAACTACTTCCTTAAATCTGTATAATTTTACCTCTTTGACTCTTATAATAAGGGACGGAAAGAGTAATAATTTTCCCAGCTTCATAAACTACACAACCCAAACAGCATCTTCTTTCATTGTACAAATCAACATTGTTAACATCGCATGCACTTCTAAAGCTTCAGGGTGAGATCTATCACCAGACACAAATAAACTAACCTCATCACCTATCTCTATCCGGCTACAACCTTTAACTTTTGGACTGCACTTTTCCTCCATCTTTCTGCGTAATCTTTCCACTTCAATCCAATGCTTGTAACAAGCATAAATATTAGACATCACTGTATAATTCACACTCTTTTTAGGCTCTATCATCAAAAGCTTCTCTTCAGCCCATTTAGCCAGAATTATCTGTTCATGTACTTTGCAAGATCCAATAAAAGCTCCTAATGTGTTTCCCTCTGGTTCCATTGGCATTGTCCTTAAGAACTCGAAGGCCTCGGTTATATACCCGAATCGTCCGAGAAGATCTACTATGCAGGCATAGTGTTCTGTTTCAGGCTCAATCTGATACACTTTGGTCATTAGTTTGAAGTAATGAAGGCCTTTGATCACAAGCCCAGAATGAGCACAAGCAGATAGAACACCAAGGAATGATATCTTGTCTGGTTTTATGGAACAAGATAACATCTTCTCAAATGTCTCATTTGCTTCTTTGGCAAGACCATGAAAGGCATATGCATTTATCATTGAAGTCCATGAGATTAGATCAGGTTGTGTGATTGATCTGAAGCATTTATATGCACTAGTAATAGTACCACACTTGGAGTATGAAGTTAACAAAGAATTGCTTACAGATATTGATTCATCAAGTCCTGATTTGATTGTAAGACCATGAGCTTGCTTGGTTTCAGAAATGGAAGAACTATCCCCACATGAACTAATTGTGCTGGAAAGAGTCAAGTCATCTGGGTGAGTTTCTTCCCTTAGCATGTTTCTAAGAAGGTTCATGACTTCATTGCCATGTCCATGCTTTCCACACCCAACAATTAGGGTGTTCCAAGACACCACATTTCGGGCTTCCATCTTGTCGAAAACCTGTAGTGCATCGGTTATGTTTTCGTGTTTTGCGTACATGTTGATCAGAGAAGTGGCCACTGAAACATCAGAATCAAATGACTGTCTAAGGATGAGACTGTGAATCTGCCTTCCAAAATCATAATACTCAGAGGAAGCAACACATGAACTTATAAGGCTACTATATGTGAATTCATCCCCTTTAACGCCTTTCAATCGCATCAAGCTGAAAATGGCACATGCCTCCAGGGGTAAACAATTCAAAGTGTAGCATGAGATCATCACATTCCACATAACCAAATCTTTAAACCTAACACAACTAAAAACCAAACTTGCATTCTGAACTAAGCCACATTTTGCATATAAATCAACAAGAGCGCTTCCAACAAAGCAATCCAAATCCAATCCTAGTTTCACTGTGAAACAATGCAATTGTGTGCCCATGTCAAGATCATTCAACTGAACACAAAAACCAATCAAACTGTTAAATGTGATAAAATCAGGAGCAGCCTTTTCCATCATCATCCTTTTGAAATAAGAAAAAACCAAGTATGGATTCAAGCCATTACAAATACCACGAATCAAAATGTTCCAGGATACTACATTCCTCACACGCAATTCCTCAAACACCTTCTCTGCATCTGAACTTTCCATACATTTGAAATACGCATGTAAGACCTGATTTTGCAAGGAAAGCACACTGTGTAATCCAGACTTGAACAAATGCCCATGTACTTGTTTGAGTTCAGAAAGAAATCCCCTTTTGGTACAGATTTGAAGAGTACTGGAGCAAAACAAAAACACTGAATTGAAATCCCTGAAATGGGTTTGATCAGGAACTGAAAGTGAAGCTCTGCAACTACTAACAGGGGGAGATACGTTGACTTGAGTCAACGGATGGAACTGATGTGAAGAATAACTATAGTTTTGAGTGGCAATTCCATAGAAAGGGATTGGTTTGAATTTGATTCTATGAAGATAGTAAGTTGAAGACCCAAGCACATTAAGAAGTTCCATGCCATGGATTTTAAAATCATATGAAATGATTTAATGGTTCTGTGTTAGACTTACCAGCAAGAAGATGTAAAAATCAAGAAACGATGTGAAATTCGGTTTACGAAAAGGACTGATGTCGAACATGAATATATTTATTAAGGTTGAAGTAGCAGTTTAACTTTGAGACATTATTTTATTTTATCCATTTTTTAAGGAAAACTGAACCTGCATTCACTGAGAAAGAACAACAACACAAAAACAAAACTAAAGAAAAAATCCGTAGTATACATTTTATTATTATTCGTTGCCATTCAATTGAGGGGATAAGAAATTACTTTATCCATTTCAATAATTGGCCTTGGAGTCTTTATTTTATATACTCCTATACCTTATTTTTATATATACAGTACTCCTATTCCAATTCTTTTATAAGAATTTTGAAAAATCTTTGAAGCATTTTAATTATGAATGAAGTTGTGTATGACTATTTCAAAATTAGAAATTTTCAATGCATTGAAATTTTTCAAATGATATTACAAGTTCACAACCATAATAGTGATGTATAAATCAACCTTAACTAATTCTCATACACCAATAATAGTTAGTTAGTTAGCTAAATCTTAGATTAATAAAAATTTTCAAGACAATCTTTGATCAAAATTTCTCTCTTTATACATTTATAAATTATTCTCACGTCTCTCTCTTCTTTCTCTCTTCCCAACAAAAATTAAATAAGGTTAAAGTTGGAAAACATTCATACTAACCTGGACTTATATTTAAAAACAAAATTTTTTTATTGATTAGATTTATAACAAAGAATGTAGTGGTACAGTAGAAAAACTTTGAGACTAGAAAGTTCACAACCATGATGCTCATATTAATGCAGAAATAAATTGTTTCAATTTACATCAACTGATTTATAATTTCTCCGTGCATCACGTGGAAGTAAAGCTTAGTTAAATCATAATATCCTACGAAATCTTGATATATTCCTTTCCGCTCTTTATTATAATATTATAAGAGGTGGTAAACATTTTTATACATATTAATAAAATAAAACATGTTTAAATCATTTATTATGAGTAAGTTTAACGAAGTTTTTTATTTTTACCTTTACTCATTTAATATATATCACTTTATTCCTTATTATAAGTCCAACTATCACAAATTTTTTGTTCCTAAATATAAGTACAGTTTGGGATCAATTAATGCTACTGTGACTATTTTACTCCTATATTAGAAATAGGGAAGATGAGAGAGAATGTTTATAATGCATAAAATATTATTTTAACATATATTCTTAAATAAAAGTAAAGTTGGAAAAAAAATAAAATAAGGGCATATTTAATGCAATAACTTCCACTCCTTCTTGGTATGTGAGAAGTAGTTAGGGTGGACTTATAATAAGGAATAGAGTGGTACACTTTCTCTCCCCCTTGCACTTACTAATATAGAATGGCAGAAATGGAAAATATGCATTTATTAATTTGACTTTTGTATATTACCTCTTATATTTTGGAACAAAAATTTTGCAATATTACATCTTATAATAAGGATTGGAGGGAGTACAAACTTATGAAGGAAGGTATGTGAAAGAATAAGAAAGGGCCACGTGTTATATTTTGCTTCCACGTAATTTGACTTAACTATTACTCCCTCCCTTCTTATATATAAAAACCAAAAATTTGAATGGTCTTATCTTTTTTATAAGAGACTATCCAAATTTGTCAAAGCATTTAATGAATTTTTTCCCATTTTACCCATAATTATTCTCTCTATTTATTTTCTCTT
This sequence comes from Mimosa bimucronata, assembly GCA_037074515.1. Classification (NCBI taxonomy): domain Eukaryota; kingdom Viridiplantae; phylum Streptophyta; class Magnoliopsida; order Fabales; family Fabaceae; genus Mimosa; species Mimosa bimucronata. Next base: position 39,239,249 of record CM073446.1, read on the forward strand.
TCATACTCATTTATTACACTATTATCACATTTCTCTCTCTTATATACTCAATCATAAATAAGGACAAACTTGAGAAAATAAAATTATTTAAGACACATTTATCTCTCTCAACCACTTCCTTAATATGTGTTATTTCACCGCTTTGGTTATTATAATAAGGGACGGAGGGAGGGAGTAGTTACTAAATGGTGTTAAAGACACATTAGTTAATTTACATGTGAAAGAGTTAGGTGGCTTAAGCACATTCATTAATGAATTGAAATGATGATTCGCTCCTCTTCAATCTCCTCTTCAATCTGTTTTTTGGGTAGCTCCTCTTCTATCGAATCTCATTACAGTGCTAGTAGTACTAATAACTCATAATACTAGTTTTAAACGCATCATCAAAATTAAGGAATAAAGGTTTTTTATCTGAATGGAATAAAGGTTAACTTATTGAATGTCTTAAAAGAATCACATTTAAACATTAACTACACAAGTAAAATTAACAAATAAACATTAATTACTCTTCAAATGATTGGATCAAAAAAAAATTTAATATATTTCCTCATATATAAGACATTCTTACTTGGAATCTAAACTTAGGTTTTTTTTTTTTTTTAGTTTGGTCTGGGCCTGTTGCCTCTTAATTGCATCTGAACCCCAGGAATTTGAACCAGGAACCAAGTTGGACCTGAGCTCAATTTTGTGTGTTTCTTTTCTTTGTCTTCCTTTTTGCTTTTCTGCTTCCTTAATGTACAAATCAGATTTATTGATAAAACAATGTACAAATCAAATTCAAACAGGTATTTTTTTCGCAACTAAATCTAACCTGTGAATAAATGAACTACAATTGTGTTTAATTATAAAATATTTCATTGTTTATTTTATAAGAAATTACCGGAACTTGTTTTTTTTTTTATATAGCCTCCGGTATTCGGCACTTTTTGGGTACCAACTAATCTGGAGTTTGCCTGAGAAAAACATGCCAAGGATCGAACCCAGGACCTAGAGGGCAGAGAGGTGCCTTATCATCCCTATTTTAACCAACCGGCCACTAGTCCCTTGACTTATCAGAACTTATTTTAGTGAGTATAGTTTCATGTTCCTGGCAAAAAAAAAAAAAAAAAAAGAGTGTAGTTTCATGTTATGTCAAAAGATCACTTTATTTATTTTAGTTTATATTCATACCTAATATATTCATTATCATCTTTGTCCCCTTCATCCTTATTCTCCAAAAGGCAAAAGGTCTCGACCAAATAGCTTCTTTTAATAATAATAAATATAAAAAAAGAATAAATGATGAAAAACCGAAAAGATTTATGCAAATGGTAGATTGAAATTGAAGTAGGTGAAACAAATAATCAAAGATATCAATTTATGGAAATGGAGAATCACTTTAGGTCTTATCAAGGATGGCCACAAACCAACAATAATGAATACCTAAATGCTACGAATATAATGTGCTGTCCCAACCAAATCATTTTGGAGTTCAACTACCTTCTTATGATCACTCTCTCGTCTCTGTCTCTTGTATATTATTGATAAATCCAAAGGAAAATCATATTGAGGTCCCTCATAAGGTATTTAATCACAATAAGGTCCCAAACAATCATCAAATTATATTGAAGTCCCAAGGGACCTGGGTGTAATAAAATGCCTTATCATTGTGAGTTGTCAGTGTACACAAGTGAGCTGGTATTGACAATTCAATGGGTTGTCAATGAAAGAGGTGCAGTGACAACTCAATGGGCTAGTATTGACAACTATTTTGTGTGCAGTGACAACTCAATGGGCTGGTATTACCAGCTCACTTGTATGCAGTGACAATTCAATGAGCTGATATTGACAACTCAATTTAATTACACTCAGGTCCCTTGGGACTTCAATGTAATTTGATGATTGTTTGGGACCTTATTATGATTAAATGTCTTATGAGAGACCTCAATGTGATTTTCCCTAAATACAAAGGAACCAACAAAATCAAACACGCTCTCCCTCTCTCTTCTAATGTTCACTTAAAAGTTCTTCTGTACCACCTCATTTTACTAATCATGTGATATATAATACAGTATGCTATAATTAAGTAATGTTAAGTTTTATTAAACTTGTCAAATTAATCAATGAGGACTTAAATTAAAGACCATGACAATTAAATATGTCTACAATTATTCATTTGATCTAATACAGAAGGTAGAAAAAAAAATTTCATTTGATCATATTAAAAAGTCACTTTATCATTTATTTATTATATGTTGAATTTACTTTTATGAAGTACATTTCATATTAAATATGGATAAAATTAAAAATTATTAAATTTTAAAATAAAATCAATAAGATTTAAAGTTTTTAACAATAGGTGTAAAATACACCAAATTGATCAATTGAAGAGGATAACTTGAAAAACACTCAACTGCTGATCGAAAACCTTGAAATTGAAGCATTAAATCAAATCAATCCATCGGTGAATTGAAAAAATATTGGCTCATTAATTTCTGGTTCACACTCTCACTTTCCATGATAGGATTGAGGATTCACCTTCATCCCTAGAGGCTGGAGCCCCACACCACAACTATTTTCCTGTTGACTTTGTCATGTTCATCTTCAAGAATAAAAAAACAAAAGAAAAGAGAGGGGGAAAAGAACAAAATTTATAAATTAAAAAAAAAAACAATAAGGTAAGAAAAGAAAGACAAGGCATCCCTATGAGAGAGAAATGAGTGGAGCGTGTAGGACTGTGGACAGGAAAGTAGAACATACACAGAGTACAAGCTTTCTCAATCCTACCCTCAACCCCTATTCCTCAAAATTCATTCTTTTTTCCTATTCTTCTGTCTCTTCTTCCTTCCGTAGGTAAGATTTTATGTTTCCTTAACAGTTTGGTTTTCCGTTCACAAATTTTGATGCTGTTTGATTGGTCATTCGCATGTGGTTTTGTGTACCCTTTTCCTCTGGCACCGATTTTTCCATTAGGGTTTATGCGGTGAGTCTCGGAATTGGATTTGATTGATTGGTTTTGATGTGCTATCAGTTTCTGGGTCGCTTTGGTGTTCTGCGTAGTAAGGCAGATGTTTGCTCTATTTTGCTTTGCTTTGTTTTGATCATGATTGTGATATTGGCTTTTGTTGTTTGATTAATTTACTGCGTCTTTTCTTCTTGTTCTTGGCTGATATTATTGATTTTTTGAGCTGTTGGTTGTTCGTGAAGATTAACTTTTGTTGGGAATTATATGCTAAATGCAGTGAGCCATTATTGGAAAAGTCATAAATTCAGGGGCGTATACTTCAATTTGAGGGTAAAGTCACTTCTGTGAATTATAATATTATATTCGTTTAAGCCCTTGTTATGGAGTCCTGGTCATTATTTCAATAAGAGTTCATTGAATGAATGTCTACTGATTTGGAAAGCTGAGCTATGTGTTATTGAAAAATGCATATTGTCAAAATTACACCAGCAGAATTACCTCCTATTTGAGTCCAACAATTCCTGAATCTGGATTAACTGGTAGTAACGGATACCAAATAGTTATACTAAAAAGGAAAAGGATTCTTTCTCTATCTCTATGTCAGCTACACCATGAGAAGATGCACTACCAGCTGTGTGAATCTTGTACAAGATATGCAAGATGCCGGATACTGTTGCATGTTATGTTGTATCTTAGAAAAGAAAACTATGGCTTCTTAATCCAACTTTTTAATTCAATGATGTAAAATGATTCTAGCTTTTCAGATTGTTAGTATGTTATGTTGAACAATCAAATGCACACATCTTTGTGATTTTGGAACTCTGTTGTAGCCAATTCACCTTTTCTCAGTTGCTGTTTATAAATTCTATTCCTCTTAGTGAAGGACTTGGCCACTGGTTAAATTTTGCAATTAATTAGTACATGATACTTGCTTGCATAACTTCAAGTTGACATCGTTGTTGTTACTTCATGTAACATCATGCGCATTTATTTGTGAACTAACTGTATATACTGTCCGTAGACTTGTGTCAGAAAAGACTCTAAAGTTTAGGGTGCCTCTGATTTTTCCCTTGTGTTGAATGACAGGAATGAATGAGACCATCACTAGTGGTTTTGGCTAAAAAAACAGAAACAAGAGCTACAAAATGGGAGGTTGCTGCTGCAGTGCCAGAAAACCTCATCTGCATGGAACGCCAGTTTATATCTATGTCAGTAATTTATCCTTCTTACATAATTTATAGAACACCAGTTTATAATCTACTTCAGGAAAAGGACTTTATAAATCTAGACTGAGCATAATTATGTTTGTAACTGGCATTTGGAATGCCATGAAATGCTTTATTGACCACAGCTGTAAATGTAACAAACTAAAGCACTATTGCAATCTACCTTCCTTGAGGGTTTTGATTATTGTGACTGAAATTGTCTTTAATGCAGGTGAACATCAAAGGTGCTGGCAGATTTTATTTTTACTACGCACTTTTCCTGCTCTTTCTTTGTTCTTTCATATTTCTACAGACAATTAATAAGGAGAAGCTTTAATCTCTCTGATCACTGAAGAAAAACCACACACATATGCTTCCTTTGCTAGACAGATGCTTATTCTTGGCCTAAAGGATCTCAAAAGATAACCCTCTGGCTGTCATTTACTAGAAATGTTAAATAGTTTTAGTGTTGTAATTCAATGAAGCAATAAAAGCATTGGATGAATAGTATACGACACTAGAGTTGGAAAAAAGTTGAGTACGGTTGGTTAATCGCTTTGTTTGGACAATAGAACTGTTTTTGACCAAATATTAGATATTGGGCCAAAGGGGAGCTTATGAATTATGCATCTCTGATTGAATTTAGGCACCTGGAAGAGAGAGAATTGCACTAATGTATGCTTTATTGGATGGTGCATCATTCATGAGTGGTGCAAATTTTTTTATGGAAGCTTAAATTTAACTTATCCTGACAAATCTATGGTTTATTTTTTTTTTCTTTTAATCATTTGCAAAGTTCATTGCAGAAAAGGAAAGAAAATTGAAATGGATTTCCATGGCTGGCTTCTATTTTATCATTTCTACATCTCTTCTAGTCTTTTGTAGATTGTGCTGTGAGACGAATGGGGATAAGAGAATGCCTTAATTGTCATGATGCTATTTGCCAAGATTTAATTAAGTGAGAAAACAGAATTATGATTGCTGTATGGTATAACACCTCCAAAAAAACCTGGTTTTTCTCTTTCTTCAACTTCTAGTTGGAAGAATATCTGAAGAATTTTCTCCTGCGCAAGCATGACCCCATCGGGAGGTTTCAAAGGGGAAGGAGGTTGAGATTGAGTTGTATTGTAATATTGACCCTTTTTTCACATATCCAAGCTCCTTTATGATGATACTATTTTTAATTTGTGACAATGTAATAGACACTGTTTATGACATGTTTTAAATCTAAGAAAATCTATTTTCCAGTGTCCACCAGCTTTGGAAGAGCATGAGTCTTTAACTACTAATGATGTTACTGCTGCTTCACTCACTGCCGGATTGCTGGTGAGTTTGGACCTTCAGGGATCAACACCTGATACTTACCGGCCCCCTCCTGCACCATTGCCATATGATACGGTTTTGGGTTGTCCAGCATCAACTGATTCTGAGTCAGGCAGAGAAACAATAAGTGGCAGTAGCTTTGCAACCTTACTTACATGTGAAGATATTGAAGACTCAGAATGCAAAGTTCAAGCTAATTCTATGCCTGCGTCCCCAAGGAAGCCAGAACTAACTAAGCCAAATGAATCTCATGTATTAGTGACAGAGGAAGAGGATGGTTGCCCAATTTGTCTTGAAGGTACGGTTGCCCAATTGATAGAAATATTATTTTTCATCGCTATTTTAGGCTTTTAGCTGGGTTTATGTTGATAGAATTGGGACTAATTCGTCCTGGCTCTCTTTCTAACTTGAGCCACTCAAAGAATTTATTTAAGATTTGCATTTCAAATGCAGAATATGATGTTGAGAATCCTAAAACTCTGACCAAATGTGAACACCACTTTCACCTATCTTGCATTCTTGAGTGGATGGAACGAAGTGACTCTTGTCCCATATGCGATCAGGTATGTCTTCTGTAAAAACTATGAAAGAGGAAGAAAAGACCGGGATGGGGGTGCTTTTTTCTTGTTAAACTAACCTAAGTGGCTGCAGCTGGATGTAGAAATTTGGTTTATTGCTGAGTTGAGAAATTTAAGCATGTCACCATCAAATAAAGCCTATCTACAATTTTCAAGCCAGGGGAAAATTATATCTTGGACCCAGCTCATGGAAAAATTATGAGAAAGAATTTTATAAATCATAGTAAATATTATTGTACAATGTAAGAAAGTTATTTGTAAGCTTTGAGAAAACTACTGAAACCTGGTATAATGTTCTTAAACTCAATTAATAACTTTCCTAAAACTTGGTAAGTCCAGTAACTCTTCATTATTTAGATGCAACTTGCCCTTTATCTTGAACAACAATTCTGCCGTACTCCATTGAAATACTCTCTTTCCCCACTCTGATGTTACAGGAGATGATCTTTGACCATACACTGAATTAGATTATTCGTTTTAATACCCAAGCTAGCTAAATGGTGGTTGATGAATGGAGGAAATTCATTGTTTGATAGCTGGTTTGATGATGGTAGCCACAGTTTCATCTTCGATTTGCCATGAATTTTTTGAGTACAGTATCTTAGTAGGTTCATCATCAATATCAGGTATCTATGAAGAAGAATGAGGTTCTGAACCAAACAGTACAAGATATTGCCTGTCACCTTGACTGCAATTCTTCACATGGGAATTTGCCTGTTAGTATAAGGATGGAGCATTTCTCAAGAGGCAGAAATTTATGTTCAATACTGGTTTTACTTTTCACTCTTCCTTTCTTTTATTTGTGTTAATTTGCTGCTCTTTATTTCTTGTACAAATATCTCAATATTTATGTACTTTTCTATGCTTTCTGTTTCTCTGTTTTCTTTTTATTTTTGTTGGGAAAAGGAAATGTTCATATCTTGTCTTTTTCATTTTTGTTGGATACCGTATGCCCATTGTTGTCTATGAAACAAGTATAGCAAACGTTTTTTTCCTTGGGAATCTTGTTTTTGGGTTGGGGGCTAGGAGGGATGATTTGTGGACGATTTTAATTTTTAAGCATTTAGTGAATAGTGAATTTTGTTGGCTTGTGGTTTGTTTGGGAATTGTGCTTAGATTGAGCATAGTTGGTGAGTCTAAAATTCAATTTTGTTGAGTATTCCGTCTGATATATAAGATTTATTTAAGGGTCTTGATTTGATCCTAAATATCAGGTCTTATTCCATTTTGTCTTTCATGTTAATTCCCCATAATACCCCTACTTATTGGTGGTATTTTTGTATATGTACATTAAATTTTAATCATTACAAGGTAGTGTCTTTTTGAAAAACTGTTCACTATTTTTTTATGTTAATTACAAATAATTAACTTACCTTTTTTAAAAAATAAAAATAAATTTATTGATTAATCGCCTAGCGTTATGGTATGAGGACAGACATGCAAAATGGATCTAAACAAAAGAATTGGATTTCTTCATAGGGATAATTAATACAAGAGTTAACTAATTTGTGGGTGTTAAAATAATTTGTTAAGTTGTTTGTTTATGACAAATGTGTTGATTTCTTTAAAATACTCTCTTTACTCATGTACATTGAAATTTTTAATTATTAGAAACCTCATTAATATATGTAATCAATACATGTATTTTAGTCAGTTCAAAAAAAAAAATACATGTATTTTAGGAATTTGTTTAAAAAAAGATTATTTATGAATAAGTTATAAATTTGGGAGGCAAAATGAATCAGGGATTTATATTTAGATCAAAATAAATCTATTAACCAAGCTTTATATCTAACACGGAGTAAGAGTTTTGGTGTGGAATAATATTGCTTTAACATCTGTTGCAAGTTAGAATTTTGCATAAATCATAAAAAGACTGAATGAGTTCCACAAGAACAATGTTTGAAGTGAACCTGTGAGAGCCAATTATGACCAAATATTGTGAATTGAAGAGTTGCGTAAATAGTTAGTTATTCATTGCTTTGCCTTAAGTTTCAATGGACAGAGGAGAGAAAGGATAGCTGTTGAGTTCAAACTTAAATAAATAGTCTTGCTTCAAGGACACACTTGAGCCTAAATCTATAAAAAATTTAGATACAAAATTGATTGATCCATATAGTTTTACCAAGTTATCAATCCAGTTCTTATCGTTTAAAATATAACCAATTCACTCCTTAATTTGTCTCTTGTATCACTAGAGAGTTAGGGTGCTAACATAATACCACATAATTGCCAAGTAAGATTAAAAAGCCACATCATCATGCTTCCATATCACTCATACCCTGCCCAATTAACATTTTCCGAGTCATTACAAGTTTGTTTATAGTATTTTATAAATCCATTTTATTGTCCCCTTTTTAATGCTCCTATCCTGACTCTCCCCATAGGGGACTTCTCACACACACACACACACTCACACACCAAAATATCATACACACACTCACGCACCCAACACCTACACACACAAAAATTTCCCCTAAATCTTCTCAACCTCCTCAACATGAAGGGTGGGAGTTTAAGTTTATTGGCATTTTTTTTACGGTCTCTTTTAAAGACATTACATTGATTAGATTTTGAGAAGAAATGGAACATCCCTATATTTAATTTTACTTATTTTAAGTGATTTTGTGTTATATCTATTAAATATATTAGATAAGTTAAGCATAAAAATAATTTCTTTAGGAAAGGCAAACTTTTGCCTTTGGTAGGCAATTTTAGGGAAAGCAAATTGGTCTCAAGCACTACCGAATTATTCTTATTTGAACTTATTTGGCAACTTATCATACTCTTTTTCTTTTTACCAACTTTCTTTTTATTCCCTAATTCCTATCATTGCTTTTGAAAATTAAAATAAAGACAATAGCTCTTTCTGTCACCTTGAAATCTCATCGATCGCAAATTATATCATTCACTTGTTTTTACCTCACACGAAAAAAAAAAGAAAAAGAAAATAGAGTTTTTAGATGATTTAAAAAAGGTGAATCTATACTTTTAAAATTATCATGTTTCCTAAATTATGACGTGTCAGAAGTATGTTAAATTATGATTTTCAGAGACAATGAGTGATAAATTTTAAGGACTAAGAGTAACAGAGAGAAGCATTAATTTTGATACTTCAAAAAAATAATCTTTAAAATAATTAAATTTTTAGAATTTCCAATTCTTCAATAAAAATGTTTGCTAGATATTTTTCAATAAAATAATCCTTTACCGATAATGCATGTCAATTGAACTTCAGTATAACGTGGCAATTGTTATGATAATCTTCGTGTTTGGGAGTATTTTATAAAAACGCTATCGAAGGATATGCCTGCCCCCGAATATTATATAATTAATCTTGACATATATTTAAAAAATTGTGGGAATCTTGCTCTAATTATTATATTGGTCTTGCCCTTGACTTGAAGGTTTAGAAATATGTACTATTCATCCCATATTTGTACATGTGTCTAAGTACAAACATAGAGAATATGTCCCAATATTTGCAGATTGGGATGCCTTACATTTTTTTATTTGGAAATTTTGAAATCTGCGTCGATTTTCTTAATATAATGGTTTGTTATATTCAATGTCACTGTACTTGATTCAAGTTTTATTGGATCTAAATAAATAAATAAAAACACTCTCAATTTGAATGAAAGAATTCCTAATCAATAATTCAAAAGCAATTTTGTATGCTATCAAATCAAATAAAAAAAGGGAGTCACCAAAGTAGACATGATGAGATTGTTCACTTTAGCGAGTTATAAATAATATATTAAACCTCAAGTTTATGATTATTCTCTTTACATTTTGTTTAAAAGGGGCATAAAAAGACATTATTATAAATTGTTTGATAAATCTTATCATTTCCATATTTAACAAATTGTGTTATTGTGTCATTTCCATATATTAATCAAAAATTAATATATCTGAAAAAAAAAGTGATTACGAGCTAGCTTAAGCCTGAGTCCGTTTTCTCCAGGCCTAGGGCTGGGTGTTCAAGTCATTTCATGCCAAAAACTCTTGATTTTAGAGTTTGATACAGCCTATTTTTGCTAACTCTATGAGCAGGGACGGAGTCAAGGAAAATTGTAAGAAGCAAAAAATATAAGTGTGAATGGTTAGCAAAAAGAAAATACAAATTTTCTTCTATTAATAAGTCACTTATAATATATTTCATATAGATAAAGAAAAATCTTGGAGATTTGGAGGTTAAACTTGGAGGTCAAACCATCATTCAATCATTCAACTGATAAATTTTAAATACTTGGGATTAGTTATTCAACAAGATGATGAGATTGATAGCGATATAAATCATGGTATTCAAGTTGGGTGATATAAGTGAAAAAAAGTTACAAGAATTCTTTATGATAGGAAATTATCCCATAACGTAAAATGAAAGTTTTAACGCATTGCTATGAGGCCAGTAGTGCTATATGGTAGTGAATGTTGGACTTTGAATGGACAACATGAACATAAAATGGGAGAAGCTGAGATGAGGATGTTGAGATGGATGTACGGTCATACAATAAACTATAATATTCATAATGATCACATATGCGAACGAGTTGAAGTGGCACATATTAGTGAGAAAATAGTAAAACATCGTTTGAGGTGGTAGAAAATCATTTGAGGTGGTTTGAACACGTCCAAAGAAAGCCATTTGATGTGCCAATGAGGAGGCAGATCAAGTAGTATGATGTCCTGTTTAGAGATGTAGAGGAAGACCAGAGCAAACACTAATTGAAGTTATAGAGCGAAGTTTTTTTGTTAACAATATATTTAAAGCTTTGGTTGCTAATAAAATATAATGGTGTCTTATGCTCTGTATAGTCGATCCTACCTAATGAAACAAGATTTTGTTGTTGTTGTAAAGAAAAATCTTCGATTCAATTAACTTTGGCTTATAAACAGAGCATATGTAGATAAATGTTATATATATGCCATATAAATAATCGGAGGAGTATATACTTAAACTTGTATAGCTAATATTATGATGTCCATTTTCAATTAAAACAAGACACGCAATTTTTAAAAATATTATTTAAGTTATACAATTCCTCTTATCAATATTATTAAGTATTAACACTGCAATGTTATATATATGACTGGACAAAAGGTGCATTTTAATAAGGCTAAATGTCCGTCTCCTTATATTTTATTAGTATTATTATTCTAGATCATTTATAACAAAACTGCATAAAGTACTACTATAAACTATGAAACCATAAAAGCACATAATTCGAAATCAGGACACTATCAATGTCATGTCTGATGTGAAGAATAATTCGGACAATATTATTGTGCCTTGCTAGACAGTTAGAATTAATGCTCTTGTTTATGTTATTTTGCTCTTTATGAAGGTACACACAAGTTTTTTTTTTTTTTTTCTAAAGTCCGAACACATAAAACGACATCACGACCTATTAAGTTGACGCGATCATGACAAAATGTCTATTTGACATTCTAAAAATGGTATTATGCATGTTGAAATAACAAAAAAATGATTGAGTGAAGCCAGCACATTTCTCGTTATCTAATCTCTCACAAAATTAAGATAATTTCGTTCTAGTTATAAGTTTATAACTTAATAAAGCTAGGCATGTGTTAAAAATTTATCAGTAGAGAATCATTCGTCAATAATATGACTTGTCTTTACTTCTGCGCAACAGTTTTTGTTGTCTTAATATTATTTATATACTTTACTAGACTTTACTATTATCTTTTTTATAGTTTCTTATATTCAATAAAATATAAATGATAACAACATAATACTACTTCTTGTTGGTTGTATCATACGTGATTCATAGTTCAATTTCTTCATTGAAATACATCTTATATTAACAACCATCACTACTAAAAAACAGGTAATTCCTGACGAAATTTACCGACGAAATCAATTCTGTCGATAATTTCCGATGAAATTCCATCGGTAATAATTACCGATGGAATTTCTTCGATAATTTTTTCAAAAAAAATTAAAAATGAATATTTTTTTAAAATTACCGATAGAATTCCGTCCGTAATTTATTTATTATTTTTTAATAAATTACTGACGGAATTCCTTCGGTAATTTATAAAAAAATAATTAAAAATTAATTATTTAATAAAAAATTACCGACGGAATTCCGTAGGTAATTTTTTAAAAAATATTAAAAATTAATTATTTATTAAAAAATTACTGACAGAATTCTGTCGGTAATTTATTTATTATTTTTTAATAATTACCGACACCGTCGGTAATTTTTAAAAAAATATTAAACAGTTAATTATTTATTAAAAAATTAACGACGGAGTTCTGCCATTAATTTATTTAATATTTTTTAATAAATTACCGACGGAATTCCGTCAGTAATTTTTAAAAAACATTAAAAAAATAATATGATTGATTTTAATTTATTAACTATTTTATATATAAAATAGTTAATAAATATATTTTATAAATATTAATAGGTACATATATATTTATTACAATTTAATTTTGAATTTTTTATTAAGTAATATGTTATTTATTGCAAATTTAATTTAAATTTTTTTATAATATATATAATAAAATAATAATTATTAATATGTAAATTACATATTAATAATTAAATATATTTCATAATGTATTAATTTAAATATAATGTAAAGTATATATAAGATTAAATATAATTATATTAGTGGTAGTATAAATATAATTGTTTGTAAATAATATCAAAAGGTTTTCGTAGCTCAACTGGTTAAGGCATCAACAAGCGCGCAAGAGATCACGAGTTCGAGTAGCAACTCGCCACATTTCAGAGAATTTAAGAGCACGACACGTGGCGGGCCAAGGGAGCAACACGTGGTGGAGTGCGAGAGGGGACACATGGCATAAATAAAAAAATGTTTTTAAAAATTTACCGACGGAATTCCGCCGATAAAATTTCCGACGAAATTCCGCCTGTAATTCCGTCGATAATTACAGACGGAATCAAATTTTCATCGCTAATTTAATTAGAAACGGGGAAATTACCGACAGAAAAATTTCCGTCGGTAATTCCATGTTTTTTTTTAGTGTGGAGAGAGTATGCAATTTTAAAATGATCACACACACACACACACACACGTATACATGGTACATAGGAAGAAAAAGTAGTGCATGTGTAAGGAAGCATTACTAATTATTGGTGGTGAAAGCTTAAAGGCAATTACTAATTTTGCTTAAGTTTGAAATGACAATTTATGTATGAATAAGAATGTTAAATTTAAGAAGTTGTTTTTTAAGAACAAGGTATTTCTTTGAAAAGGGAAAAACATATGAAATGAGTAAATTGTCCATGAGACATGATTTATGTGAACGAATACTTACCCATACAAAATTTTGTATTAAAATAAAGAGAATTTATTAGTTACTTTTTTTTTTTTTGGACAAATTTATTAGTTACTCACATCAAGAATTGAGTGCTCTATGATTTTCTACATGTGTGACTACGAAATATTAGAATTTCATTTGTCATAGTACTAAACTGTTTATGAATAACTAATTATTTTTCCCTTAAAAACCTATTTTTTTGATCCCTAAAACTGACTGCTTTTGGAATTTTAAGAGTCCGCCAAAGCTAGAAATCATGCCTTGTTTGGTATTATTTTAAATGTAAGGACAAAATGGAAACCAAACATTTACTACTCTGAGTTTTACACGCTACCTCTCATAATATAGACAAAAAAAATATCTCATATTACCTCTTATATCATGAATCGAAGAGAGTACTCCTCTGGTCCTATTTATAGGGCAGAGAGAGAAGGTTTTATTTGGTCCTATATATAAGTCACCTAATTAAATATGGAGTATGAATGTACAAGTTTACCCTTCATTTATTATATGTTGACTTTATTTTCATGTGGTATAGTGGATTTTTAATATGGGTAAAGTTGTAAATTTGTTGAATTTTAGTGGAAAGTTAATGAGTTTTAAGACTTTCCTTGGTCTGTGTGAAATATGTTGGAAGTGACTTATAAATAGGACCAGATGAGTATTAATTAGGTTGGAAACTAGATGATAAACCTTCTAACTTTTGAATTTTGATTTGTATTTGAACTTTTCAAAATTGATTTTTTAATATATTATCTAAATATTTTTTGACAAAATCGCCTTTTTCAAAAGTGTATATCTAAATATAAATTACTTTACTTTTACAAAGTGAGCTAAAATAAAAATTATTTTTACAAACATTAATTCAATTATGGTCAAATTATTATTTTTTAATTAGGGGTATGCATTAACAACATAACAACCAAGGTAATTAAACCCGGACCGGCAACTAGCCCGGTCGAGGAAGAGGGTCAGAGGGCCAGAGGGTCAGTACGTAACTAACCCGTGAGTCAGCCCGATGAAGAATAAAAAATTAACCAAAAAATTATCCAACTAACAATAATTTCCAAAAATCCAAACAATAACTTCACTTACCATTTTGAATCATTAACCAAAAAATAATCCAAGTATCAACATTGTTTACAAAATTCTTTGACAAAATGACATCATCATATCATATTATACTACTATCCAATGACACAAAATGGTTAACAACCAATTAGTACCTAGTATTAACTATTTATCATATCAAAATAGATATATGATAACAAAATATTTTCACCTTCAACCTTTCATCATTATAAAAATATTAAACAAAAAAAATATCATTTAGAAAAAGGACCGAGTCAACCCTCCTAACCCGCCGGGTCGACCGGGTCAGAACGGTTTTTCCGGGTTTTGACCGGCTGTTCTTCCCCCGAGTTAGCACCCAACCCGGCCCGGTCTGGCACCCGGGTGGGCGGGTTCCGGTCCGGGTTGGCCGGGCCGGGCCGGATTTAATTACAATGATAACAACGCTGATATTATAGATAGAGTCAAATCCATAATCTTTACTAGTTAAGGTTGATTTGATTGGTAAGGGGTTAGATACCTCGCTATGAGTTCAAATCCTACAAGTATAAAAACTTTTGTTAGTGGATGATATATAAATAATTGTGTAAGAACTCTACAAGCAGGACTCGGATCCTCTCCTCTATCCATTGTCTCATTTTCCCTCCTTTTCTGTCTCACAACATTAGATCTTTGATGGTTCAGATTAAATATTTTTTTAAATCAAATATAATTATAATAATATTTAAAAATCTCATAAATAAATTTAATCTATCAAAATTTGGTCTGAACATCTCACGATTGTAATAAAAAATTGAAAAATAAAATCTAAATTCATAATAATAATCTACAATTCTGAATTGTCTATACCAAATTTTGATAGATTAACTTTATTATATGATTTTATTATAATAATAATCTACAATTCTGAATTGTCCATACCAAATTTTGATAGATTAACTTTATTATGTGATTTTAAATATTATTATAATTATATCTATTTTTATAAAAATATTTAATCCATATCATTGGATCTTGACTTGAGAAAAAAAAAAGAGAAAAAGAGCTAATTAAGTCGAGGAGAGGATCATTCCCTCCTTGAAAGTTGTAAGTATGGTGGTATACTCACACCCTGACAAGCCCTCATAGATTCATTGATTCAGCTTGCTTAAACCTCTATCATGAATATTACATGACTACAAAACCAGAAATACCCCTAGGCCCTTGTTGCTTTGATAAGTAGATATGAGAGGTGGAAGCCTATAAGGGGTCAGCCGGTCACGGATGGCTGTATTTTTGGGTATGGTGGAACGAAGAGGGGGTGTGGGGATACGAAGAAACTAGGAAAGTGGAATGTGACAAATTGCATATGCCATCCATTCAGACAATGACACGTTCCTATAATAGTGTCTGCCCTTAGGTCTAAAGTTTAAACTCTCTCTCCCCCGTGGTCCCCGTGTGGAATAATTGCCTTGCCGCATCCTATCTTCTCTCATTATTCTTACAGATACAAGCCATTCTTTATTCCACAACGGCACAACGTACTAATTTACTCCCTCCCATCTCAATTACCACATTTCATGACTTCTAAACATATCTATAAGACTATAACTATATTATTATGAGTTCAAATATCATCATTGTGAGAGGATCTAATTGATGGATAATTTATAAGTACTTTTTGTAAGCATCGTTTGAATATGGGGGCATCCCTTTGATTGTAACAATGGAGTTTTTGGCATAAGAAACAATTTCTTTACTTGGAAAAAACATACTTATTTAAATAATTTGAGTAAATTAAGTTAAATAAATTAGTTAATTACAATAACTATGACATTACCTCTCCAAAATATTTGTTCATAACACAAGATTGCACATCAATTTATTAGTCAGATAAATTATTTTAGAGAAAAATAATAAACATTATAAGACAAGGTTTACACTCTTATATTTAGAACACCCCAAAGCTCCAACTATATCATACATTAAGAGTGAGTGGTAGTTTAAGTCATTTGCAATAATCTTATGTGAATAAAAAACAATTAACTCATTAAATATCTACTAGTATTGAATTTTTTTAACAAACAATTTTGTCAAATTGTACAGCTAAAAAATGGGGATGAAAAATATATTAATAGCCCATCATTTTTACTAAATTAACCACTTAAAAACTTAACTCACATCTTTATATATATATATATGTGTTTCATCAGTATCACTAATGAATAGAGATAAATTTTTAAAAAAATATAATTCACATTATTTTTGTTACTTAAAATTTGTTTGAAATCGAAATTGACACTTTTAAAAGTAGATTTTCAATTCTTATTTAGTGTGCACACAAAAAATATGTGAGGCAAATAAGCTAGTTTGAAATGGTAACTGACACCTTTAAAAGGAGATTTTCGATAGTTCAGGGCACACACAAAAAATATACGTGAGTCAAGTTTTGTTTCAATTTGGATTAACATGCTATGCTATATAAGCAACTCAAAACCAACATAGATTTATCCCTCTATCCTAAATATAAGATATATTTATCTAATTTAATTATATTAAAGATGCAAACTAAGTTAGTTAAAATATTATGATATTATCAAAATGTTTTAACCGTCTACCTTTATTGTCACCATCACCTTCTCTTACTTGTTTATTATTGAGAGCATCAACGAATATAATTTAGGAAAGTTGAGCAAAATTAGATATATTTAGGACCAGAAACTCCCTCCAGTCTTAAATATAGAACCTATTGGGGGGTGAGTTTGGTCTTAAATGTAAGACATATTTCTAACTATTTTCAATTTTTCCTCAAATTATCCTTATAAATACTTTTCAATAATAAACAAACAAGAGAGTGAAAGTGTGGGGATGGAGGTAGGTTGTTAGGGTACATCGGTAATATTATGTGTTTTTTACTAACTTAACTAACATATTTAATCTAACTAAATTAGGTATATAAGTCTTATATTTACTATATAAGAGGGAGTATAAATCAAATATTTGGATATTTTGATTTTAAATTTGCTTACTTCATTCTTGCTCTCTTCCCCCATATTACTTTCTTTTTTTTTACCGCGCTCTTTCCTCTTAATTTCATTCTATTTTATTTTTGTATTAAATAGGGCAAATCTTTCCATTTCAGACATGGGAAATTAAAAAAAAAAACCCTCAAATTACCAAAAGGACACTTTTCTACAACAAATTTCGAAAAGGAAAGTTCAGTACAATTAACTGAACTGTCCAACCTAAATTTAAGTAAAATATCCAAAATGCCCTTACTATAACTAACTTGGGAATCCCTTAAGAGAAGTTGGGAAGTCTTATAGGAAGTTGGGAATCACTTGAGGGAAGTTGGAAATCCTTTATGGGAAGTTGGGAATCTCATAATTAAATTAAGGGCATTTGTGATATTTCTTTTTAATTTGAGGTTGGACAATTCAGGTATTATATTGAAATGTCATTTCTAAAATTCGTTGTAATAATGTGTCCTTTTAATAATTGTGGGTTTTTTTTTTTTATTTTAACTTTCCCTTTCAACATTAACAATTTAACATAAAGGACTAAAGGAGGCTACTTGTAAAAAAAAAAAAAAAAAAAAAATTGCTTTCTATACTTCCGATAAATTTAGGGAATTGAAGCATTTTCGTTATGTCCGTGAATGCAGCTTTTACAGTAGCCAGTCACTCGTACAATATTTCTTCTCTTCTTCCCCCTCCTGTCTTTTCAGTAACCACATACCCCTCTGTAGTTGTAAATGGATTGAATGATACTAATTTTTAAGATCACCCACAATTTCACTTCATCCTCCCAAGCTCATCCAGCTAAACCTCCATGCGTTCCTCTTCCCCTAATTCCTGACCAAACAAACACACCCCACCAAAAAAAAATGTCCCTCCTTTCTCCTCCTCCCTCTTCCTTCTTCATACCCTTCTCTTTCTTCTTCCTCTCCCTCCTTGCTTTTTCCTCTTCTCAACCCATTCCTTCCACCAGAGGCAGAAAACTGCAGGCAAATCGTGTTCTTATAAGAGGAAAGGAGACATTGTCCAGTGAGAATGGCACATTCCAGCTTGGCTTCTTTAGCTTCAATGTCGAACAACCCAACTATTACTTAGCTATCCGTTACGCTTCCATCCCTCTTCCCACCTACGTCTGGGTCGCTAATCGCGAAAAACCCACCAAAAATCTCGCCCATTCAACACTAGAACTCACCTCAACAGGCCTCCTTGTTGTCAAAGACTCACCAAGTTCAATCCTTTGGCAAAGCACAAACTTAGAATCCTCAGATTCTTCAGAATTAAAGCTTTTAGAGAACGGGAATTTAGTTCTCCTCACTCGGGTTAACTCTATTTCATGGCAAAGCTTCGATTTTCCCACAGATTCTTGGCTTCCAGGAATGAATCTCACCAGAAATCGATTCTTGGTCTCATGGAAAAGCCCCACAGACCCTTCACCGGGATTGTATTCTCTACGGTTGAGACCACCGGGTTATGGTGAGTTCGAGCTTCTCTTCAATAACACAAAATCTTACTGGACCACAGGAAGATGGACCGGCGATTCATTTTCCAACATACCAGAGATGACGATTCCGTACCTTTATCTCTTCGACTTTGTGAATCCATTCACTCCAACGGCGTCGTTTGGGTTTAAGGAGAAGCCTCTGAATGGGATGACCCCACCGACGTATTTCAAGGTTGAACCTCATGGTCAGGTAAGGCAGTTCACATGGTGGTCTCAGACAGGAAGCTGGAATATCTTCTGGTCTGGGCCCAAGAATGCTTGTGATGTTTATGGCTTGTGTGGTAGCTTGGGGATATGTAATGGTGAAATGACTCCTATGATGTGTGAGTGTGTTACTGGTTATAAGCCATTTGATGATGGTAGATGGGTTTCTGGTGATTACTCTGGCGGGTGTCGTAGGGAATCTGATGGTGAATGTCATAAAAGTGATGGGTTTGTTGATATGGGTGTTATGAGCCTTGATGCAACCAATGTGGATTCATTTCAAACCAAATCTAGAAGTAGTTGTAAGAATTATTGTTCGCGTTCATGTGATTGTGTTGGTTTGTCTTTCAATGAGAGGACCAGTTCCTGCAAGAATTTTTATGGGTCAATTCTGAATCTGCGTAATTCATCTGATGATGGAAGTTTTATTGATGGTAACTTGTTTGTTAGGGTGCAGCGAGGGGGTGAATCTGTGAAGAAACAGAATCGGCAGATTCTGACTGGTTCTATCATTGGGGCAATTGTTTTTGTGGGGTTAGTAGTGGTGACACTGTTGGTATTGCTGAATCGAAGGCGGAGGAAGAAGAAACTAGAAGAAGATGGGTTGATTCCTGTTTTGTATCTTAAGTTATTTTCCTACAAAGAGCTTCAATTAGCGACTAGGGGATTCTCAGAGAAAGTTGGTCATGGAGGTTTTGGGACAGTATTTCAAGGAGAATTACCAGATTCAACTCTTGTTGCTGTGAAGAGACTGGAAAGACCTGGTGGTGGAGAAAAAGAGTTCAGAGCAGAAGTTTCCACCATTGGTAATATCCAACATGTTAATCTTGTTAGACTTAGAGGATTTTGCTCTGAGAATTCTCACAGGCTTCTGGTTTATGAGTTCATGCCCAAAGGTGCTCTTAGTTCTTACCTTCGTAAAGAAGGAGGGCCTAGTCTGAGTTGGGATGTTAGGTTCCGAATTGCGGTCGGAACAGCCAAAGGAATTGCTTACTTGCACGAAGAATGTAGAGATTGTATCATCCACTGTGATATCAAACCTGAAAACATCCTCTTGGACACAGATTTCACTGCCAAAGTTTCTGATTTCGGATTAGCCAAGCTCATGGGGAGGGATTTCAGTAGGGTTTTAGCAACAATGAGAGGCACTTGGGGTTATGTAGCACCAGAATGGATTTCTGGTGTAGCAATCACAACAAAAGCCGATGTTTACAGCTATGGAATGACATTGTTGGAATTGATCAGTGGTCGCCGGAATGTGGAGGCACCACCACAATCAGGTGGTGGCGTGGAGGAGGCCGGAGAAAAAGAGAAATGGTTCTTCCCTCCGTGGGCTGCACGGCATATAATTGAAGGGAATTGGGCTGCAATACTTGATAGAAGGCTTGGGAACGCATATATCATGGAGGAGGTAAAGAGGGTGGCTATGGTGGCTGTGTGGTGTATTCAGGATGATGAAGGAAGTAGGCCTCCAATGGGGATGGTGGTGAAGATGTTGGAGGGGTTAGTGCAAGTAAGTGTCCCTCCTGCGCCTAAATTGCTTCAGGCGTTGGTCTCCGGCGAGTCATTTCGAGGACTCTCCGGCGGTGGCAATGCTGATACAGAATCATTCACTGGGGGCTTTTCTTCCTCCCCAGCAGCTAATAGGAATTTCAATGTTGTTGTACAATGATGATGATGATGATGTGGTGAAGGTACAGAATAGAGCATTTGAGTTAGAAATGTTTGAAAAAGAAAATGGTAGGGTAGATGAAGATGTAAAGTGGTTGAATTTGCTGCAGAAGTTTTGGGTTTTTGATTCTGAAATGATAAACCTGAAAATTGTTTTTATCTACAGCTTCTGTTTTCTGATGAGATATTTCCCATTTTTCTCATATCAGATGAAACATTTTGGGTGAAGCTTTTAGTAATAATAGCTTATTTAAGGAGCAACAATTTCATAGTTACAAATTTGTTTTGTCATGAGATTGTACAAATGAAGTAAACTTGTAAGAGCGAAATAAGCAGCGCCTGTTTATTAAAACTTCCATAATCACAAGGCTACTAGATCTTGAGTTGAAATGAAAATAGAGTATGAGTTTGACTAAGAATAAGGAGAAGGGTTTGGTAAGATTGGGAAATTCAGTTTCTTCTTTTTGACAAAATATTCACATTAGTTCACCTTATATGTTTGACATATGATTATTTTTTTCTTTTAATATAAGTCACATTTTCAATGTACAAAATAAAGAATTACAAATGTGTGATATTAAAATAGGAGGGTGAGGTTGGTAGGGACAGAGATAAGGATGAATGGAGAGAAACTTGAATATGCTTTTGAAGGATATGCAGAAATGAGATTATGTGATGATGAGGCATGATTTTACAAGGATTGAAAGTATATTCCTTTATTCCCTTTCTCCTTTACGAGTATAATGATTAAATTTATATTTTTAAATAAAAAAAAGTGTCGGCTTTTACCATTACCCACTTTCAATTTCAATGGCGAAATCATGGATCCTGCTTCTTTTTGCCCCCAGCTATACATTCTCCTGTGTCGGCTTCTGGGTACTCTTTATGGGCCCTTTATCTTTTCTTTTATTCTTTAAAGCTATGTTTGATACGAGGAAAATGCTGGGACGAGAAAGAAAATTTTAATGAGTTTAGTTTATAGAAATTGAAGAATTTGTGTAAACACCCAATTTTGTCCGGACCCCATCAAATAAAAAATAAAAAATTAAAAAATATATATGACAATAAAAATAAAAATAGGCACTCTTGATTCTTTCTTGTGAGGCAAGCATGAGTTGTGGAGAGTCAAACATGATGATGGGCCACAAGCGAGGGAATAAATTGGAAATGATTATGGTGATTTAATCTTGGTCATGATGGTGAAATATGGATGGAAATAAATCAAGGAAAAGAAGGGAATGATTCACTACCATGTGAGCAATTAAGAGAAATTTGATTGGGTGTAGATTATTAGGAAATGTCTAGAGGGAATAAGAGAACTAATAAGGTGACAAATGACCTTTTCAAAATGCTGAAGTGTGTATATACATCTATCAAATTATTTTTATTTTAACATGATAGTAATTAGGAAATTATGCTTGTGAAATAAGCCAAAAAGGGAAAGAAAATTGCATGGTTCGGCTACTGATTGATTTCACAAGAGAAAATGAAGTATTGAATATAAAAGGAAATGATAAAATCAACCATCAGATTTTCAAAGACAACCAATCATAGGCCACGTGATTGCAAAATTGAGACACCATAAGGGAAGCTATTAACGAGTGCTAAAAGGGAACAATTGGATTCTTGAAGCAACAACGTGTTTTCTTGCAAGAGAAGAATAAAATAAAATAAACAACAATAAAAAGGCATTTAAGAGGTAAACCCTAGGGAGGTGGCCTATATAAGTGAAAGTAAGAGAAATCTTAGGGGGAGGTTTTTTGGAGAGGAAAAGAGGCAGTTTTGGGAGAGAAAGAAGGAAAGTTTAGGAGAGAAAAACACAGGTAGAGAGGTTTATCTTTCATACATACTCATCTCATTCTGACATAGGGTGGGTAGTGTAAAGTGAGTCAAGAGTAGTTCTTCATTGCACCATCATCTAATCTTTGATTGCTCAAGCCAACGAACATCTCCTTGCTAGAGATGGAGGCATTTTTGTGAGCATTAGGCAATTTGCCTAGAATTTCTCTCTCTTTTTTTTCTTTTTCTTCTTCTTATTTTCTTTGCCTTACTAATGATCATGGTCTATCTTTACTAATTTGAGATAATGTGAAGAAACTAGTGATGTGAGCCTTTTCTTTTGTTTAGCTGTAGCGCCCGAAAATTAGGTTAAAAAAAATGAAATGGAGCCGCCACCAAAATTTTTAAAAAGGAAAACTTTGGAAAACCTTTAAAATATTAAATAGGGTTCGGGAGTCGATTATGCGTGGGGAAGGTGTTAGGCACCCCACGGCACCCGTTCAAAAGAACGGTTACCCTAAAATACTTACTTAAAAATAAATACGGCCTTTTTAATTTTATTTTAATCACAAAAGAACAAATTAATATATATACAAAAATAAAAAAAAAATAAAGAGAAAAAAAATAATATTTACATTACTGGACTTGACCTAGGTTTTAACCTAGGGCCTACGTACCCTTACGGGATCAAAGCCCACGTAGTTCGAGTGAGTAGAAATCCGTGTCACTTGGTTGGTGTCTTTTAGAAAAAACATTTATTTAAATAGAACAAAAACAATTTATGTTTGGTTTGTATTTTTTATTTATAAAAAAAGTTTATTATTTATATTTAGAAAAAACAAATTTTGAAATAATTTTAGATTAAACTTCCTGGGGATATAATATCACACGGAAGAATAATCGATTTTATGCCTGGGGAAGTTATAAAAACTTCACACGACATAAAACCAATTTCAAAATCATGTTTTCTTTATTTTGTTTGAAAACTCTTTTTATAGGTTTAAAATTTTGATAAGAAAATATAATCACAAGAAAACCTTAATCATATGAGTAATCAAGCAATAATAATATTAGCAAGAGCAAAGTGAAGAAATCATACCAGGAAATATCCATCATGTTATGCAAGCATCATATATTTAAGGCATGTTACTCATCAAAAGATTAAAAGTAATCAAACAAAAGAAAAGGCTCACATCACTAGTTTCTTCACATTATCTCAAATTAGTAAAGATAGACCATGATCATTAGTAAGGCAAAGAAAATAAGAAGAAGAAGAAAAAGAAAAAAAAGAGAGAGAAATTCTAGGCAAATTGCCTAATGCTCACAAAAATGCCTCCATCTCTAGCAAGGAGATGTTCGTTGGCTTGAGCAATCAAAGATTAGATGATGGTGCAATGAAGAACTACTCTTGACTCACTTTACACTACCCACCCTATGTCAGAATGAGATGAGTATGTATGAAAGATAAACCTCTCTACCTGTGTTTTTCTCTCCTAAACTTTCCTTCTTTCTCTCCCAAAACTGCCTCTTTTCCTCTCCAAAAAACCTCCCCCTAAGATTTCTCTTACTCTCACTTATATAGGCCACCTCCCTAGGGTTTACCTCTTAAATGCCTTTTTATTGTTGTTTATTTTATTTTATTCTTCTCTTGCAAGAAAACACGTTGTTGCTTCAAGAATCCAATTGTTCCCTTTTAGCACTCGTTAATAGCTTCCCTTATGGTGTCTCAATTTTGCAATCACGTGGCCTATGATTGGTTGTCTTTGAAAATCTGATGGTTGATTTTATCATTTCCTTTTATATTCAATACTTCATTTTCTCTTGTGAAATCAATCAGTAGCCGAACCATGCAATTTTCTTTCCCTTTTTGGCTTATTTCACAAGCATAATTTCCTAATTACTATCATGTTAAAATAAAAATAATCTGATAGATGTATATACACACTTCAGCATTTTGAAAAGGTCATTTGTCACCTTATTAGTTCTCTTATTCCCTCTAGACCTTTCCTAATAATCTACACACAATCAAATTTCCCTTAATTGCTCACATGGTAGTGAATCATTCCCTTCTTTTCCTTGATTTATTTCCATCCATATTTCACCATCATGACCAAGATTAAATCACCATAATCATTTCCAATTTATTCCCTCGCTTGTGGCCCATCATCATGTTTGACTCTCCACAACTTATGCTTGCCTCACAAGAAAGAATCAAGAGTGCCTATTTTTATTTTTATTGTTATATATATTTTTTAATTTTTTATTTGGTGGGGTCCGGACAAAATTGGGTGTTTACAATTTGAGTTAGAAAATTTTAATTGATTTTTCTTGATTTTCTATCTTAACTATTCTCTACATCAAAAGTTTATCACAACACTGATCCATTGTACTCCTTCCCTCGTGAAAAAATCTCCCTTCATTCCTAAATATAAGACCTATGGAGAGATAAATTTGATCTTAAATGTAAGACATCTTTTTAATTTCTCTCAATCTTTCTTCAAATTATCCCTATTGATGATTCTCAATAATAAACAAGTAAGAGAGGGAGGTGGGAATTAAGGTAGATAGATGTATAGGGTGATTTTACCTTTTAGTAATATCATGTGATTTTAGCTAATTTAACTAACATTATTAATATAATCAAATTAGGTAAATATGTCTTATATTTAGGAGCGTAGTGAGTACTACAATTAATCTAAAATATAAGGCTTTTTTTCATTTTCACTAGTACAAAATGCCATTTTTGCATCAGTTAAAAATGCATTTCCGCTACACCATATAGGGCGTAGCGAAAATAGGCGTAGCGGAAAATAAATATTACGGCTTCATGTATTTTGAACCCGATGTCATAAATAAATATATTATGGCATCAGATCCACTATCAACTGATGTCATAATTTAAATAATTACTGCAACTGTTATGGCCATAACTGATGCTATAATCAAAATATATTTTTTTAAAATAATACATTAATTACAGTTTAACAATTGTTATGCATGGAAAACTTAGAAATAAAAAAATCATTAGAAACATATAATTATTCTTGGAATTAAGATTTTGGAGGGAATCTAATTTTTATATCATCACTGCTTCATTTTGTTGAAAAATATTCATAACTTTTGCCTTTGTAGGCGTCCCAGAAACTAATACTATAAGTCGATTAATTGATACACAAATAGAGGAAGGCAACTAGATAAAAGGGATGAGGTTCCAAATGAGAGGCAGCAGCATAAGCTAGCAAGTGACATTACGCCGCATCTCCTTAACACCCATCGTGACTTATCTTGCATGCTTTAGACATCCTCACTTGTACTTCAAATGATTTTGGTAATACCCACTGACATAAAATGGCTTCTATTCAACCCTTGATGATCCTGACACATTTACGATCATGATTACCAAATGCAAGTAGACTCGAACAACATATGATCTTTGAGATCAAGTTTAGGGAATCTAGAACATACATACCTTTAATTTTGGTTACTCAAATACATTCAACTGCTTCTGCTCCCTGCACATTAATGAACAAAGAATGACAATCAATTACTAGGTACAGATCCTAGTAAAAACACAAAATAAGGGAAAAGACAAAGTCATATTAACTTAAAAATATTATAGATCCTTCACCATAAGTAGTCTAAGGTATTCGACATGCTAAAAAAAACACTAGAATGCATATACAGTACAAGAGCATTATCTCTTGAGCATGATTTCTTGTCTTTTAGAATTATACTTATGAAAAGAAACTTTTCAATATATATAACAAGCTCATCGTGCTCAATAGTTTCAACATGCATCTTTAGATATACTGAAACATGAAAACAAAAATTGATTATGAAGCAAAATCAAACGATCTAAATCATTAGTCCAATTCAAATTCCTTGTTTTATACAACTCCAATCAAAATTCTGAGCATGTAGAGGGTTAAAAGTCTCACAAAATTTGAACATTTAATAGCAATAAATTCAAATTCTCAATTCCTAAATACCAACGTAAATTGCTAGCTTCAAAGGTCCTTGCGACAACGATCAAAGCAACAACTTCTTTTTTCTTCCTTCTTTGTCAATCTTGTTCCTTTCTGAGATAAGGGTTGGAGAGGCTTTTCTTGATTATCCTTGCACAATCTTCTGTAGATTATTCCTTCAGCTCCAGATTGTGATGAAGTTTGCATATACGGAGGAAAAGATTTGGGGAATAATGGAGACTCTGGAGGTTCAATATAAAAAACAAAAGCGAGCGACAATTGATCGTGGAGGGAAGTTACATTTTTTATCGTGAGGGAAGTTATCTTTTCAATTTGACCTAAAACTAAAACATAACAAGCCAAATAAAATTTAAATAATAAAATTAGTTAGTACATAAAGGGAATAAAAAATTGTAAAGACAATACATCAAATACAGATTTAAACATGAGATTGATAGATTCAAAATAAATGTTGACAATTAAAACTTAGTTTTCAAAATACGGAACTGCTCAGTTTTTTAAACTTAAACTTACTAATCTGATAAAACTAATTTAAATATACTAAAAAAATGATTAACTAGTTGAATAAACAATTCGATTAAAAAACTAGTTCAATAAACATTCATCATACGAGGAAAAAATAAAGATAATTTCTGAAAATTAAAAATTTGCCATTTAAAATTATTATAATAATTTGAATTGAATTTAAATAATAAAGTAGGGAAAAATATTGAACTAAAAGGGAAATACAATTCAATGAAAAATTTTCAAATTAAACAATGAAATCAGTTAATAAATAAAATAAATAATTTTAAAATTTAAATTTACTAAAAGAAATCAATAATCAGTTTAAAAGATGGTTTGGAATCAAAATCAAATAATACAAGCAGTTAATAAATAAAGGGTATAAAAATCATAAGCTTAATATTAAAAATATTTGTTAATTGTAAAAATATATTGTTTATATCAAATCTTAAATAAAATCATTATATATTCTTTACTTCAAAATATGGTAACTTTTTATTTAAAATATATGATATTGTTTTTTTTATTAGAGATTGTTTTATTTCAAGATAGAATATCTTTTTTATTTCAAGATACGGTATCTGTTTACATTATCTTTTTTATTTCAAACTATGATATCGTTTTATTTTTTGACAAATTAATAATATCATTAGCTTATATCATAATGATGAAATTAAATTTATAGAATTTAAATACGGTAAGTTCCTCCCTCGTTGTATCATTATTCTTTAATATTTTACCACCTATTTATTTTGTTCCTCAATATATATATATATATGTATATATATTATAATCGATAATTTATTAGAATGGATCAAATCTATTCTCAACATCATCGTAATTTTGTTCCTATTTCATATATTTTTTTCAAATATTTTAGATTCTCCTACCTTCTGTATTAGTTCACAATTAAGTATGTAAAATTTTTTCATATTAATTATGCATAACTTCCTCCCCTAATTTTTCTTATCTATATATTTTAACTTCATTTACCATATTTATATGGTTAGTTATTCTTTTTGGACTGATATGGTTAGTTATTTTGTATTTCACATATTTTGGAAATAACATAATGATCTAAAATTTTGTTGGCCTTTCGTGTTTTTCTCAAATTTTATTGACTCTATAATTAATTGCTATTTTGGCATCTGTTTCAAGTGCACCAGAGGCAAAAACATATAAAATTAATTATGGCTTCAGTTGCTTATACAATTGATGTCGTATTGTACATTGTGGCATCAGTTCCTTTAATACCAGAAGCAAGAATATGTCCTAACTTAATTACAGCCTCAGTCGACTATGCAAGTGATGCCGTAATGTAAATTACGGCATCAGTTCCTTATATAATTGAAGGGAAAATATGTTATCTCTATTATGACTTCTGTTCCTTAAGTAAATGCGGTAAAATCATGTAGTTAAATTAATGTTTTGCACTAGTGTTTATCTCGTATATCTGTTATTTTTTAAACTAATTTGTTTGAATTATATGCTGATATATAAACTAACAATACACATGAGTTTTTCATAAATATCATACAACATAGGAGTATGTTATAAGTAATTAATTTATTTAGCTTGTCTAGTCTCTTAAAAATGGTAAAATGTATCTTATATTCAGCGTTTGAAGTAGTATAATTGAGTTGGCAAAAAAAAAAACAAGAAGAAGAAGAAGAAGAAGTAGTATAATTGAGTCCAAGGGTTTTCCACTCCATGATTGAGTTTATTGCAGGTGGGCATTAAGTGTGAGGTTATTAAGAGAGCCTAGTACTAAATAAATTGGGTATGATGAGCTATAAAACAGAATTTGAAAACAAGATGAGTTATTGCTCTATGAGGTTGTCGTTGGTACAAAAACGACATCATGATCAATTTGATCCATCAACACCTCAATCATGTGCTATCATATACCCTCAATAAATGATCCCTTTATTACTCTTCTTCAACTCCTCAATCATTTTACCATGCTCTTGCATGGTAGATTACACGTTTTAGGAATAATAATAATAATAATAATAATAATAATAATAATAATAATGCATATAAATCATTTTCAACGCTTCAATTTTATTAACTCTATTTAAAAATTTAATAACTTTTTAACTTTTTTTCAATGTTAAAAATGTACCTGTCATTTATGGTTTTATCTGTAAATTGACCAACGTCCCATCGACAACAGTATAAATGTTAGATATGATTAATGGGTTGAATCTATGTTGGTGCAAGGGATTTAGAATTGCTGTCATTTCTTCGTATAGTTTAGCATGAATCAATTTTCGTACTAGGAGTTGTGATGTGAATAACTCTTTCAGGGATATTATTGATTGTTTTCGTCGAATGATTCATAGGGAATAGTCGGTTTGTCTGAAACACATGTCCTGGAAAGAATTAAGTGTAGATGACTACCTAGCAATACCGTCAAATAATATGGCTGAGTTTTTTTAATTTCGATCAATCTCCATATAGTAGGGCTGCACAAAGATTGGGCGGGACCGAGCTATGTACATGCCCTGAGTCCTGTCCCAAAGATCTCCGGGCTAGGCTTTTTTGGCCCAAAGCCCGGCCCAGTCTTGTTTGGCCCGGGACTAGGACCGGGCCGGACATATCCTCCGGACCACGGGACATGTCATGTTGATCCTTAAAAAAAATATCTCTTGTATTTTTTTTTTTTGAGTGAAATCATTATTCCATTAAGTCATTAACTCAAGAAATGAAATTATAGGGATGTGAGGTTCAAGACAAAAAATAGAAATAAAAATAAAATGCCATAACAATTACCCTGCAAATGTGCATACGTTAATGTTCTCTTCTGATTTCTTCAGAAAAACAGCATTTATATGACAAAAGTAAATCCATATAAGGGGATAGCATGTATATTTGTGTGTACCTATTCATATTTTAATAGACAGATTCTAATACACCAAAAGAAGAAATATAAATGCCTGCCAGTAGTCCAAAAGAAGAAATATAAATTCCTGCCAGTAGTGATGATAAATCATATACGAAAACACTCATATAAGACCTGATGTTGTTGCATGTTAGACAATATTTTGAAATATATTTCTTTGACCTAGAGTATTCCAAAAGAAGAAATATAAATGCTTGCCAGTAGTCCACAAAATTCCATAGTCAAACACAACGCGTACACAATATTTGCTAACACAATATCTTTACTTGAACATCAGATAAGTAACATCCCATGATGTATAATATAATCTGTTAAAAACAAGGAAACAAAAAGACTATAATAGAACCTTGATTACACAAGACTAATTAATAGGAATAAGTTGCTATTTACTAACACATGACAATTGGAAATGTAGCAATAAGAGACCATTAAACAATTTAAATATATAACCAGTGTCATTCACTGCAATACTACATACATTGTAACTAAACTTGATTAGTCCAGCTCCAAACTTCAAAATATACACCAAATCTAGTTTAGTTACTACATAACAAATCCTAAGGACCAAAATAGGCCATATGCCCACCCAAAAGAGTGAAAGATCAACTTGTACAGCTGTAATTGTATCAGATCAGCCAAGAAATCCCAGCCATTTACCCAAAAAAGATGTCAGCCACCATGAAAGATGCAAGAGATCATAACAAGTCTTCATCAAGTTACCAAAAACCAAAATATGAGATCAACATGTACACTTGTACTACTGAACAAGCCAAGAAAATCCATCCATGTACCCCAAAAAAGATTTTAGCCACCATGAAAGATACAAGAAATCTTAACAAGTTTGAATCAAGTAACCAAAAAGGCTAAAACCAAAATATCCAGTCATGTAACCAAAAAAAGGTTGGAAATCAGTCACCATTAAATATTAAATACTAGATAATAATATATTAACCCAAAATATCTAAAATCAAAAACTTGAAAGTTGAAATGCTGAAAGAAAGTCACACATCCTTTCCCATATCAGTAACACTGGAATGATCTAAAAAATGAAAGTATAGAAAATATATGTAGTCAATGACCTTACAATACAACACATGTCAAATAATAAATACAAACACAATTAAATTTTACTTGAAAATTTATACAAAATATAAATAGTTAACTGCATCATGACACATACCAGTTTGCACCACACCGTTTCTGGTTGAAAACATGTGGGACTAGGCTCCCTCCTTGCCCACCTGAAGTCACATAATTCAACATTGACTGATTTGGGATTGTGTTGACCGCATTTGGATTGCATTTTATCATATGCCTTCTTAAGGATGAATTGCCATGCTTGTTTGGGTCACATAAATACTCTCTTTTACAATATTTGCAAGCAGCCTTAATTTCTCCATTTGTTTCTTGTAGGGGTAATTTCTGAAACTGCTCCCAAACTTTTGATTTTTTCCATGTGCTGGTAGCACTTTCAGCAGGCTCTAATTTTCTCTTTTTACTTACCTCTTCTCCCTCAACATCTTGTGCAACGTTAGCAGAACTATCAACAGGAGTATCTGTATGAGGAGGATGAATTGGTGTAGCAGGAGGGGGCATTTCACTTTCACCAATGCCTAATTCTTGTGATGCTGATGGTATAGTAATAAGAGCAGAATTTTCACCCTCCATATCTAACATCAAAGAAAAACAACATAATTAATCACATAGTAAAACACAAACAACCAAGTCAAAAAGGAGAGACCAATAGCAAGGTAAAAGACAAAGAACCTAGTCAAAGAAAAACAACATAAATGCTCTGTTTTTATTGAAGCCATGTAGACTAATTTTTATCAAGACATCAAAATTTTAGCATCCATCCGATCAAACAAAACAGGAGACATATCTCATTGTGACCTGCTCACAACAAATAATGTATAACAATACAGACTCACCTAAAAATTTCTTCTTAGATTCAATTCAAGAAAGAGTGAGCTAAGTTGATTTCAAATGTAGGCTCACAGAGAGCTCTTCTTATTATGGGAAATTGGGAATACATTCACTCGACCTTTATAAAAGGCACAAGAGAGGAAGAAAATTGAAGATACAAAACCAAACCAGGAAAAAAAACCACCAACGATCAGACTTGAAGAAAAACACAAAGAGAAAGAAGAAAGAAAGCAAGGAAGAATCAGAGAAACTAACGTCAAATCCGAAAATGGCGACCAGTAAAAGCTACTTCACCACACCTTTGCAATTTATGATCAGTAAAAGCAAGGAAATCACAAAACGAACCTCAGAGACAAGCTTGAAGGCAATTTCAGCCTTGGGGTGTTTATTCTTATCTGGGTGAAGTTGCAAAGCTGTGACAAGAACATTCCACATAATTTTTTAACAACATTATGCAAATTGCATATACTGATGGAAAAAGAAAAACGACGAGAAAGGAAAATTTAACATGCCTAGCTTATGGTACGGCGTGAATAAGAAGCAAGAAATGGTGTGATACGCAGGGCTGAGAAATGAACAGATGAAACAAATAAATCTCACTGGATTTTGGGGGAAGAGAAGAAAAGGCAATAGCATTCTTACCCTTCTTCTATATTTGCAGGAGAACAACCACGCAGGGCTAATAACGGCGGATTGACGGCGGCTTTGGCAGCTCAAGGGAGTTTTCCTCAGCCTCAGCCGCAGACGGCGGAGGCAGGAGCTACGCCGGCGACTATGACGATGCCGGGGAAGAAGAAAAGGTTTGGCCAGATCCCAGCGAAGTGAATGAAATCTCCATGGCCAATCTCGATTTCTCGTCTCAAAAGGGATTTGTATGTCTGATCAGTGAGTGATCTCTACTCTCTACCCTCTACCCTCTTGTCAGATTTGGAAAAATAAATGAGAATGAAATAAAGGGTCAGGTCCGGGGAAAAAAAGAAATGGTGGATCTAGTATGGACTAAAAATTTATATGGATTTATAAATTAAGAAAATTTTATTTTTTATTAAAAATAATAATAATAATACCGGGCCGGGCCGGGCCACTGGTTCTTAAACGTATGCCCTAGTCCTGTCCCGCCTAGTAGTCGGGTTTGGTCCCGTCCTGAATATTATAGTCCCGGGTCACTTCGTCCCAGGACCAATTTGTCATCGGGCCGGGTCCGGGTCTGGGCGGGCCGTCGGGCCTCCGGGTTTCTGAGCAACCCTACCATATAGTTACAACAGTGTGGATCTTTGATGAGGGAAATTGAACTGATATACTACTTTTGAGTTATTTGTAATGATATCCCTTTTTATTTAAAAAAAGTTAAAGTAGCTATACCAATATTCAATGAAAAATTAATGGCATTCTTCAGGACTAAGACAAAACAAATTTCTTCTATCTGTCTTATCACTTATTCGAGTAGTGGGAGAGAATTTTGGCAAGACTTTAATTTAGAAAAATATTCAGGAGTAGCATAGCATTAGCGTCCAAAGACTTTTCAGTCTTCCACATAAGAAAAAGGAAAAGCAGAGAAAGCTGCCCCCATTGAAATTTATTTATTTAATTAATCTTTTTGCCTTCTAAATCAGTGCCCTCCAGCACCTTAATTCTGCACACAAACTTTTTGGACTTTTAATAATGTTATTTTCTTTTCTTTTCCTTTTCAAACTGCAAATTTTGAAAAATAATTTAAAAATTTTCTTAAAAATCACGCTAAACAACTTTATTTAATGACAGAAATGCTTTGAGGAATAAAAAGAGGAATATCACATTTTATATCAAACCATCAAATACTTGATCAATTATAAATGAGTTATTTTAACTTAATCAATGGCTTTGCATTCAAACCCTAAGTATGTAGCCTCAATAATACTCAGAGGTAGTGATGTTTCCTTATTGCAGGCCTACATTCACATTAACTGGACTAATTGGTCTTTCGTTTGTTAGTAGATCCAAATACCAAATGGATAAATCCAATAAAAAAAAAAAGCACAAATCTAAAGCAATTTTTTTACTCAAGAAAAAATATTTTGTATTTGGGTTGGGCCTACATTCTTTTATCCTTTTTTTGACCCAGATTACGTATTTATCTATACGACGAGAGTGATAAAGACTAAGAATGTGGTTCATAGGAATGTTTAATGGGTCAATTGACCCAATGAACATAGTCACGCTTGAGCCCAAAAAGAAGAAGAATTAGCAGCCTGAGTTGTTTTCTTTTTTAAAATGTACAATGAACTTGTGGTTTGCACCACATAACAAGCTGTTGGTTGAAATAATAAGTTCATCCTGCGAGAAAGCAAACACTAGATCAAATTCAAGGAAACATGCTTGTTGAGAGAGAGACGGAAACCCATTCCTCCCTAATCCTCAAAAGAAATTAGTGTCAAGTCCAAAGTGGATTGATGATACTCTTCGTTCTTAAAAAAAAAAAATCTAAAAAGGAATTAGGGAAGCGTGTTACTAATAATTGGAAACCTCATTTGGGGTATTAGGAACTTTGATCTTGGAGCAATAGTTTCGTTTTTGACGGTAACTTCTCTAAACCATCATAACCTTCTTTAATTATTTGTAGAGTTGAAGGATTGTGTTAATTAATGATGAATGTTCTCTTAAGAACAAGTCCAAAAACAACTACCTCTAGTCATAATTATAAGTGCAAGTTATTAACACATAGTTAGTCTATAAGGCCCTACTAGATTCCTTGAAGTCTTGAGTTCAAGTCCTAAAAGAGACACTTGTGTCGGAGGGGGAAGCCACGAATCCCAAAACATGAGTAATCCGTTGTTCAGATACCTAATAATAGGATCTAGAAAATGCGTTGATTGCCAGTTGATGTATAAAAAAATAAGTGCAAGTTGTGGTAGAGTTATAAGATATCATAATGGAAATTGGATTGCTGGTTTTTCTCAAGCAATTGGACAGTGGAATGCTTTCGAGGTTGAGGAATGGGCTATATATAAAAGTCTCAAGTTAGTTTAGGATATGGGATTTAAGGTCAGTATTCCTTCATAATATGAGTTTGCTCGAATTTTATACTGCTTGGATTTTATAGGGAGGTACAGATTTCTCACTTTCGTAGAAGTCATAACCGAGTAGATGATAAGTTGGCAAAGGATGGGCTAACTTGTTCATATATCTTTGATTTGTGTCCGTCTTATCTATGACCCGGTGTTCTTAAAGAGTGTATGGGATGGGAGTTAAGCCCCTGATTATTTAATTGTTTTTGTGCTTTTACCCTCTTTTGTAACATAAAAATGAGTGTGCATAGTTATTTTATACAACGGAGATAAAAATATGTGGGCGTTACAATTATAAAAGATTGTTGATTTTATTGGTTTGTTTTTGCGTGCATCTTATGTGCTAAGTTAATTTTATGTTTATTTATCATTTTTTGGTGCAAGTTCACATTATAATTTTTTCTTTTGTAGATATGTGTATTCTTTTATGGGAGGAAGTCCTATAATATAAATATTCACATAATGGTTATCCTTTTTTTATTTTTGGCCGGGCATATGTATATTTCCGTTGAGGGCAATCCCTTTTGTCGGGCATTACGTGCAAATGTGCAATGCTTCTTTCAACAAAGGGTTCGACATTTAGTTTGTTACGTTGCAATAAACATGGATCATTCCGGTAAAATCAACTTCGGTCAATATAGGATGGATATAGGATGTGTTTGGATTAACTTATAAAAAAGTGATTTATATATAAGTCAAATTGAAAGTAAGTCAGATTGTGTAATGAGATTTATATTTGGATTAATTGTGAAAAAATGATTTATAAGTGACTTATTTTCTATGAGTCGGATTGTGTATGTTTGGATTAGTTGTGATTAGATGTGAAAAGTAAGTCAGAATTTGTGGCTCACATCTTGTAAGTGACTTATAAGTCATAAATAAGCTGTTTTAATCAGCTTATAACTTATTTTAACTTATAAGATATAAGTTACTTATAAGTCAAATTAACAATAAACCAAAACAAACATGCAAAATAAACTATCAACAATTTTAAGTATTTTTACCCTAAAATAAGCACTTATTTTTTTATTTTTAAGCACAACCAAACATGCTAGCATAGTTATGCTTTGAAAATTAAGGATTGAAAGCTTTTGGGCCATATTGCAACATAGGCCTAGACCCAATAGGTAGGGCAAAATGAATAAGGACACTATTAAACCATTGAAGATATTCAATTATGTGAACCAAAAAAAAAAAAAAAACAAAAGTTCAATTGTTCATGAGTTGCCCACTTGCCAACAAGGTGTAATAACTAATAAACAAGTCAATCTCTCACGGCTAACCGTGGAAAAACTATTCATGGGTTGAATAGTGTGTGTGTGTGAAATTTGGTTCATTGGTGAGGGGGACTTAATGTAACAATTTTCTTTATTTTATAAATCATTAAATCGTTATTGATCTTTTTTTTTTTTAACCTGAAATCGTTATTGATCCAATATATGCAAATGTGGAAATTGTTATCAGTATCATATTACTATTTTTTTTAATCAAAAGCGGAAGGGCAAAAAAAAAAAAAAACATGACTAACGTTTATTTTTGTTCATTTTATGTGATATTAAATATGAGAAACCTGATATAAATATTTTTCAAATATGAGAAATCTAAATAAATCATAAAAAATCTGATACTTTTCATGCATTGCCATACGAGCAATTAAATCACTAAACAAATATTCATGAAACGCATTTAGGAAACCTAGCCAATGTAGCATCATCATTAAGGGTTTTTGTGATAAATAATTCACTCAGGCTATCAATTATGACTTATGAGTATAAGTTCTACGAATTTTAACCCTATAAAAAAAGTTCTATGAATTTTATCTTGAAATAGAAAATTATCAAAGTATATGATTGTATACATTGTCCACATCTAATAATTGATTATCTGCCGTTTTTCTCTTAATCTCTTTCTGATGCACCGCATGTGGTTGTTTTTTGAAATTAAAATAAAATATTAAAAGCTCCATTAAGGCATTAATCACATTATGTGCCTCTTTTCAGATTCCACTCATTCGTATATACTCCCTCTGGTCCCTATTATAAGAGGTAGTATTGTTGTTAAACTCACGAGTTGACTCTCCGATTTTACCGTTTTTATGGCTCTACCTAACTAAAACGTGTCACGAGTCACTTAAATCCATATTGGCTATAAACTTGGTAAAAACTTACGAGTTTACACGTCTAATTTACCGTTTTTACGTTTCTACCTCACTGAAAATCGTGTTAACTTGCTATAAATATCATGTTAATTATTTTTATTTGTTCATATTCAATGAATTTATATATAAATTTCATGGAAATTTCTTTATTGTGTTAGATAAAGTATGAATGTTGATATATTTAATATCAACTATTTATATTTAAAATATGTTCAAGTCAAATTATTGTTATTTTTTATATTTCTTATCTAATTATATACTAAAAACACATATTTACTACTAAAGGTAAACTCTTACGAGTTTATGATTCAAAGTTACGATCCGATTTTACATTCTTTTCACGAGTTTACTTAAACTCACGAGTTTGACAACCTTGAGAGGTAGTCAACCTTTTTACATATACTAATAAAAACATGTTGGAATCATTTATTATGGGTTGATTTTACACTTTTGCCCTTACTCATTTATTATACACACTTTCTCTCCCTCCTTACATTTATTAATATATAAGGGCATAAATGGAGTACCTGATTAATAAACTAAGCTATTAATCACATTGGGAAAATAATTAAATATCGTCAATCTAAATTCATATGTAAACGCATATGAATTGAGCACCTTTTGGGTAACAATACACTCACCTTAATATGTCGAATTTATTGATTCATATTCGTGATGGTATGTTCAAAGTTGCCGTAATATATTTTACATAAATGAATTAAACATTTTGATGCTGATCTCTCTCTCTATACATATATATTTATTTATATTATGTATCTAAAAAGCCTTTTACCCGATGACATAAATTTATTGAGTTTATAAAAGATGAGGAAAGTATAGACTCGTGAAAGAGATATGCATGTATACTTATTTTTACCTGAGATATGACTGTATGATAGAGAATAGTATATTTTTTCTTTAAATTCAGCCGTCTATTCAATATGTTATAATCAATAACAATGAATTAGTTAAAAATGAAAATTACCATTCAAAATTAATTATAATGGAGGTTACAAAAATCATCAATGATATATTAAGTTAATTCAACAAAATTTATAATTAACTGACAATTTATTTCTTATTACAGAAAATTATTAAAAAAAATTTTGAAAAATTTATTAAGTATAATAACGTGAATTCGAGGATTAATACCTTCTACATATAGTAACATATCAAGTATTTATTGATAATAAAATTTCTAAACAAAAAAGTTTTCACAAATGTTTTCCTAATCTATAATTATTTCCCTCCCTTTAACATAAGTTTGTGTGACTTTTTTCATTGGGAAAATGACAGAAAAAGACCCTCGAATTAGCAAAAGGACAATTCAGTACAACGAATTTCGGAAATGACGAGTCAGTACAAATCCGTACAGTGACTAAATTGTCCTTTTTGAAATTTAAAGGAAAAGTCCAAAATGCACCTGGTTCAATTATTTTTTTTTTTAATTTTTACCCACCAGCCACCGCCGGCGGTGGGGCTCGCCACCGCCGGCCTCCGGAGCTCCGGTGGACGCCGGCGGGGGGCCACCCCACCACGTGCCACGTGGCAGCCCCACACCATGCCACGTGGCGCTCTGTGGGGCTGCCACGTGGCGTGTGTCCCTTTAAAAAAAAGGGACACAATATGTGAGGGGGTGGGAATCGAACCCACCCCCTCAGCTTGGTGGTCTTACCACCAGGCCACCAAGCACCCTCATGATATATATTACAAAAGTAATATATATACTATATTTCATTCTGTTTCAATATTTTCCCAGAAACGTTCAAGGGATTCCCAACTTCGCCTAAGGGAATCCCAACTTCTGTTAAGGGAATCCCAACATGTACATTACCATTTATCAACTTCCAAAATACTTCACCAACTCTTCCTCCTTGTTCCCAGAAACGTTCAAGGGATTCCCAACTTCGCCTAAGGGAATCCCAACTTCTGTTAAGGGATTCCCAACATGTACATTACTATTTATCAACTTCCAAAATACTTCACCAACTCTTCCTCCTTGTTACCAGAAGTTGGGATTCCCTTATGCGAAGTTGGGAATCCCTTAAACGTTTCTGGGAACAAGGAGGAAGAGTTGGTGAAGTATTTTGGAAGTTGATAAATAGTAATGTACATGTTGGGAATCCCTTAACAGAAGTTGGGATTCCCTTAGGCGAAGTTGGGAATCCTTTGAACGTTTCTGGGAACAAGGAGGAAGAGTTGGTGAAGTATTTTGGAAGTTGATAAATAGTAATGTACATGTTGGGATTCCCTTAACAGAAGTTGGGATTCCCTTAGGCGAAGTTGGGAATCCCTTGAACGTTTCTGGGAACAAGGAGGAAGAGTTGGTGAAGTGTTTTGGAAGTTGATAAATAGTAATGTACATGTTGGGAATCCCTTAACAGAAGTTGGGATTCCCTTAGGCGAAGTTGAGAATCCCTTGAACGTTTCTGGGAACAAGGAGGAAGAGTTGGTGAAGTATTTTGGAAGTTGTTAAATAGTAATGTACATGTTGGGAATCCCTTAACAGAAGTTGGGATTCCCTTAGGCGAAGTTGGGAATCCCTTGAACGTTTCTGGGAACAAGGAGGAAGAGTTGGTGAAGTATTTTGGAAGTTGATAAATAGTAATGTACATGTTGGGATTCCCTTAACAGAAGTTGGGATTCCCTTAGGCGAAGTTGGGAATCCCTTGAACGTTTCTGGGAACAAGGAGGAAGAGTTGGTGAAGTATTTTGGAAGTTGATAAATAGTAATGTACATGTTGGGATTCCCTTAACAGAAGTTGGGATTCCCTTAGGCAAAGTTGGGAATCCCTTGAACGTTTCTAGGAACAAGGAGGAAGAGTTGGTGAAGTATTTTGGAAGTTGATAAATAGTAATGTACATGTTGGGAATCCCTTAACAGAAGTTGGGATTCCCTTAGGCGAAGTTGGGAATCCCTTGAACGTTTCTGGGAAAATATTGAAACAGAATGAAATATAGTATATATATTACTTTTGTAATATATATCATGAGGGTGCTTGGTGGCCTGGTGGTAAGACCACCAAGCCACCAAGCTGAGGGGGTGGGTTCGATTCCCACCCCCTCACATTTTGTGTCCCTTTTTTTTAAAGGGACACACGCCACGTGGCAGCCCCACAGAGCGCCACGTGGCATGGTGTGGGGCTGCCACGTGGCACGTGGTGGGCCCCGCCGCCACGTGGTGGGGTGGCCCCCCGCCGGCGGCCACCGGAGCTCCGGCGGCCGGCGGTGGCGGGCCCCACCGCCGGCGGTGGCTGGTGGGTAAAAAAAAATAATAATAATTGAACCAGGGGCATTTTGGACTTTTCCTTTAAATTTCAAAAAGGACAATTCAGTCACTGTACGGATTTGTACTGACTCGTCATTTCCGAAATAAATTGTACTGAATTGTCCTTTTGCTAATTCGAGGGTCTTTTTCTGTCATTTTCCCTTTTTCATTTCACAAATATCATGACCCTGATAGAGTTAAACAAAAACAAAAATAATTTTGAAAAGGAATATTTAGTTTTACCATAATAATCTTTACAAACATGGAAGTAAATATTGCCTAAAAATACCTATATGTAGTGGTGTTCAAAAATTTCCCGTCCCGCTCATCCTGTCCCAAAAATTTTTCGGGAGGGGACAAATTTTTGGTTGCGAGACGGGATGGGGTCGTCCTGTTCTCGTCAAA
The DNA here is from genome assembly GCA_037074515.1 of Mimosa bimucronata. Lineage (NCBI taxonomy): Eukaryota > Viridiplantae > Streptophyta > Magnoliopsida > Fabales > Fabaceae > Mimosa > Mimosa bimucronata. The sequence goes on from CM073446.1 coordinate 39,280,035, forward strand.
AGTGTAGCACAACAATTGTTTTTGTTGTTTACATTAGTACCCTCACCAAAAGCTAATTCCGGAATGTACATAGCCCAAAAAACTTGTGTGTCCATATTACATAGCCCAACTTCATTTGCATCAAAATACTTATTCTCTGTACATTCAAATTATCACGTCTTACATGTGAACAATAACATGCATTTTTTTTTGCATCATATTTGTGGCAAAGGAATGGGAGGAATCAGGATGTGTGGACAACAAAACCTCATGTGGAATGTGGATCTTATTAAAGTTTTGAAGACATGTTTTTAATTTAAAATTTATGTATTAATATGAAAGTTTCTTTTAAACTTAATTTAGATGTGTTTTTGTTATTATATGTTGAATTTGATTATGGTTTATTATGTTGTCAAGACAAAAAATTGTTAGAACAATAGTATTTTGTAAAAGCCTGTAGTCAAATTTTTTGGTGTAATATTGGACTCATATTTTTCCTGTAAAAATGACATTTTATTTTTATTTACAAAAAAAAAACGGAACGGGACGGGACAGGACATGGGACAAGAAATCTATCCCATATACCTTTTGACGGGACGGGACGGGACGGGATGGGGCCGTCCCGTTCCCGTCTCGTCCAATGAACACCCCTACCTATATGGCCATTTAAACAAACATTTTAACTCAAACATTTTTAGTGCTCATATATTTCTCTATCTTGATATACTCATCATTAATAAGGGTGGTATTGAAAAAAGATGTATATTCCAAATATATTTAATTACTTGTACATGTTTTCTTAAGAAGCGTGTTTTGGCGGTTAAACTCTTATAAATAAGACCATAGGGAGTACAATAGTAGATCTCTCATAATGAATCTAGCACCCGGGGGGGGGGGAGTCTAACAGCGGAACAATAATATCCCATGCACCTCTAATAAGTCAACACATAATTAAGCTTCCTATTGCAATAATTGAAAACAAAACATGTACATGAGAATATAATAATTACTCTTAATTGGATACACTATATAATCAAATCACCAACAAATTTAAATTAAATGATCCTCCAGTTGGCTAAGCTCATGTCTCTCGCACCCTCAATCACCAAAGTGATAAAATCTCATCCATTGCCGAGAGTTAATTGTATGAACCAAATCAAAACTAATTAAAAGTATACGGGCGTACTGGTAAACATAAATCAAATTCTTATGAAATTATAGAAATCAATGCTAATAATGCATGAATCAATAGAAAAATTTCTATCAAATTATAGCAACGTATAATTATATTAACACAATCGACAATGACAGGCTCAATCAAACACTTATTTAGTCTAAATTATTCCTTCAACACCTCCCAACTTTCTTCGATTGCCAAAGGTCCGAATATTTTCAATTAAGAAAGTTCAATTGATTTAAGTAAAAGTTTGCTTGAAGTATATTAAACTTTTCGACTCACCTTGACTAAATTTCACTCAACTTTTCATTCATTTAACATATACAGATGAGTTAGATTGTTTTTTTAAATTTTATTTCTTGGTTGAGTTTAAACTAGGCAGGCCATTATGCATCACACAAACTAAAAAGCTTCATAAATGTGAGGCGTTAAACGTTACTCGTGAATGATAAGGTTTCCCATAATTTTTTTTAAATATATGGTAAATATAAATGCACGAACCATGAAGTTTTAATTCATAGATGTCTATTCAGGGAAAAAAATCATAGGCATCCATACACTACAAAAAAAGCGTGTATTAGTAGCGGTTATAAAGGTTTATTAGTAGCGGTTTTAACCGCAACTAACACGTTACTTGCGGTTTTGAGTTCCGCCACTAAATAAAGGTTGATAAGTAGCGGTTTTAACCGCAACTAACACGTTACTCGCGGTTTTGAGTTCCGCCACTAAATCACCCGTGACAAACATTTTACTGGCGGTTATACAAACCGCGGGTAACAAAGTCAAAGACGCCACTAATTAGTAGCGGTTATAGAACCGCTATTAAATAATAACAAAACCGCCGCTAATATAAAAATTAGAATAATGTGAAAAAAATTTCCCTCATCGACTTAGTGGCGGTTTGACCAGCGGTTCAAAACCGCCACTAATGAAAAAGGAAAAAATTAAAAAGAAATTTGACCTAATTTTATTAGTAGCGGTTTAATAACCGCTACTAGAAGTTTATGATGGGAAAAAACGTTTAGATATCCAAAAATTAATTTTACATGATCTAATGTATTGAAAAAATAATGATAATAAATCAAATATTACAAAAGTTTTTTATTGTTAAAATATAAAAAAATTTCCTCAACTATATTAACGATCACCATATGTATAAGAAAACCATATATCAAATAATAAAACAAGTATTAGTTACAAATAAACAACAAATTAAGTTTGTTGTAACAATATTATGAATAATAAATTAAAATTTTTTATCACTAAAAATGACAAAAAAAATTCAATATTATAACCTGAAAAAAAATATATTAGCAAAAAAAAATTCAGAATATAAAATCAAACACTAAAAACAAAAAAAATATATATGATAAATTGTTTATAAAACAAAAAATAACACATTACTGGTCAGTTTGGGGACAAATTGGAAGGAGAGTGAGAATGAATTGAATGAATGTGTGAAGAAAAATGAGAGGGGTGGGTGGGTATTTATAATGCTCTGTACGGGATTTAGTGGCGGTTTGGGCAGCGGTTATAAATTGCTAAAAAAAGCCTTTAGTAGCAGTTGATGAACCGCCACTAAAATTTGTCCGCAGCTTTAGTGGCGGAACCGCTACTAATTGTTATTAATTAAAAAAAATACTCAAGCTACATTAAAAAACATGATATATGAATGTTTGATACACATTGTCATGAAAATTTTACAAAATGAAAAATAATTGTGGTTCGCTGCTTTAATCGTCTTTTTCTTGCTCCCGCTTAAAAAGAAAATAAACAAATATATAAATTTTTATTGATAATGGTGTTGAAATTTGTTTAAATTATTTGTAGTGAAAATCCTCACCTAACTACTGGTAAATGACCGTCTTCTTCAGAAATGAGGTTGTCGAAGTTTTCAGGCTCAAAATACTGGCTGCCTAGTTCCAGATCATCTTCGTCACCCATGTCGTAGAGGTCACGCGGCTTTATAGTTGGCGTTTAACATAACGGCGGAAATCCCTAAAATTCAATGGAACATATCAGAGGGGTCTGTGGTTTGTAAATAAAAAAATAACATGATACGTGTATATAGTGTTAGAATCCTTACTGAATGTAGGGCTCCACTTGAGAGCAATTTGTCAAGACATGTCTGTGTGCTTGCAACCTCTCAATGGGAAAGAGCCTGTAATACTGACTTCCTCCAACTGGCTTTCTGACTGGCAGGAATAATGTGTTGGAAGGTGACTGGACATTGGTGGGGCTGTCATCGACACGAGGAGGGCGATTGAATGAAGTCTCGATGTCATCATCAAAATAGTGCGAACAATATGTTAACACCTTGTAACCAGAGTGACCCTCTGCTATAGAACCCTTTGGAGATGCTTTGTTCCTCACGTACGACTTCAATTTCCCCAAGTATCTATAAGTACAAGTTCAATCAGGTAACTGAAAGAAAATCAAGAAACCATTGGAAAAATTAACCAGCTGACCTCTCTATGGGATACATCCAGTGGTATTGAACCGGGCCGCCCATCTTTGCATCTTGAACAAGGTGTACAGTGAGATGGACCATGACTGTGAATAAAGATGGGGGAAATATCATCTCCATATAACAGAGCGTTATAACGATTTTTTCCTGCAATTGATCCAGCTCTGCTTTGTCCAAGACCTTTGCACACAACTGTCGATAGAAAGAACTAAGTTGAACCAAAACATTAGACACCTCCGGGGGTAGTGTGCTTTTAATTGCCAGAGGTAGGAATTGCTGGAGAAAAACGTGGCAGTCATGGCTTTTTAACCCGTCAATCTTCTTAGAGTTCATGTCCACAAATCTTGAGATGTTGCTTGAATAACCATAAGGGACCTTAATGTCTTTAAGTGTGGAGAGGAAAACTTCCTTGTTGGCTCTTGTCAGTGTGAGTGAGGCTGGGGCAAACTTTTCATTCTCATCCGGCCATGCGTCTTCACGTATTTCCATCGCCATCAGATCTTTCCTTGATTGGAGATGGTCCTTGGACTTTTCGGACTAGTTCAGTAAAGTGTACAAAACATTGTCACACACATTTTTTCGATGTGCATGACATCAAGACAGTGGCGAAGTAAATTAGATTTCCAGTAGGGGAGCTCGAAGAAAATGCTCTTCTTTCGCTATTGCTGCACGTTTTCCCCTGGGACTGGCCGTGTCCCCTTCTGCCCCCAGGTTGAACACCGTCTGTCTTCCCGAACTCTACGTGAACATCTTCAAGCTGTTGAAGAACATTTGCGCCAGAAAAAAACACAGGAGGATCCCTCATTTCCTGCGATCCGTTAAATCTAATCTTCTGCAACCGGAACCTATGACCTCCAGGAAGGAACCGCCGATGACCCATGAAGCACCACTTGCGACTGTGAGGAAGGCGGACCGAGTCTTGATCAAAGTTGCAGTTGGGGCAAGCTCTTCCTGTATGCACGTTCCAACCAGACAATGTGCCAAGTCCCAGAAAATCGCTCACTATCCACATCAACGACTCACGGAGTGTGAAGAGCGTCTTATTGTAAGCGTCAAACGTCTCAACTCCGTTGCTCCAAAGTTCCTTCAACTCCTGTATCAACGGTTGAAGGTAGACATCTATATCGTTTTCAGGAGCTTTCTTCCCCGGAATAATCATCGAAAGAATGAATGAGCTTTGTTTCATACACATCCAAGGGGGTAAGTTGTACGGTATCAATACCACAGGCCATATACTGTACGTAGTGCTAAGATTCCCGAATGGATTGAACCCATCTGATGCGAGAGCAAAGCGAACATTTCTCAAGTCACTGGCAAATTCTGGGAATTGAGCATCAAACGCTTTCCAAGCCTCAGCATCCCTAGGATGTCTCAACTTCCCATCGATGTTGGGCTCTGATGAATGCCACCGCATGTGCTCAGCCATTTTGGATGACATATACAACCTCTGAAGTCGTGGAGTCATGGGGAAATATATGAGAATCTTTGCAGGCTTCTTGGTTGCTATTCGACCCCTCTTTGCCTGTTTGTACCGAGACGCATTACACCTCTTACATCTGTCCAACTCGGCGTCGTCCCCCCAATACAACATACAATAATTCGGGCAGGCATGGATTTTAGTGTAGTTCAATCCCAACTTGTTAATAGTCTTCTTTGCTTCGTAGAATGAAGGTGCGATTTCTGCCTGAGAGAATGCATCTCCCAATAATTCTAACACCATCGACATCCCCTTATCGCTGAAACCACACAAGCACTTGATATGATAGAGCTTGACAAGAAATGATAGTTTTGAATATTTACTGCACCCTGAATAAACATTATTCTTAGTCTAAAACGAACGTTTATGTGACAAAACTAGAAACGAAATGAAACATTTTTTAGTGAAACCTGGAAACAATGGCTTATCTGAATCCGTCATAAGGTTGAAAAAATTCTTTGCAGCTTCATTTTGGAAAAACTCCGAGAGTGGTCCTTCAACCCCTTCCTGACTACCGATGCCATCACCTTGCACCCCGAAAGCATCACGCACAACATCGTTAAATAGATCCACATGATCATCGTCATCGTCGATCTGCATTCCAACCTGAGATGCTCCAGCAACTGCTTCACCGCCATCATCATCGTTCTCGCCATGAATACCCTAGAATGTGTAATTGGATGGGAATTGTTTCACTATAAGATGCTCACGCACAACATTTCTGGGATGTCACTTCTTAAATTTACATTTCAGACAAGGACACAGTATCTGATTGTTAACACCGGTGCGGTTGAAAGCAAAATCTAAGAAGTGATCCACACCAACCATATAGCGTGGGGACGTCCGTGGCAAATTTATCCAAGATTTATCCATCATATGACTGAAGATATTATCAAAGAAGGAAAGAGCTTAATAGGTTGAATGAAATGTGAAAATGAATTGGAAAAGATCAAGGGCTTATAAAATGAAATCTAGCCTTTAGTAGCGGTTACAAAACCGCAACGAACTCAATTAAGCCGTTGGAATAGGAACAGATGGCATTTGTTTGAGTATTACATTAGTGACGGTTCTGAACAGCCACTAATGTCTTTAGTCTTAGTGGCGGTTAAGAACCGCTACTAAATTTAATTTTATTAATATTTATTAACTTAGTGGCGGTTTCAAACCGCCACTAAAGTTCCTCTTTTTTTTAATGTTGTTTATATGTTTGTTTTTAAAATACCGTATGAGATAATAAACAAATAACAAAGGTTTATTTATTAGTCACGAAGAATCTTTTTTTTAGCTGTTAAGAAAAATTATCGCCATTTGTGAAGTAAAAATTAAATAAGATCATAACAACTAACAAAATTATGCAATATTGAAAATATGAAATGTTTGAACAACAAATATTCAAATTAACAAACATTTAAATATAAAAATGTTCAATTGAAATCCTAAAATTAAAAAACATTCTAATAAAAAAAAGACCCTAGAGCTATGCAGGAGGTTGATCGTCGTCTTGATGCTCCGGAGAACGGTTGCGAGGCTGCTTCGGTGGACGTGGAGGTAGTGGTACTCGCAAAGGAGATCCATCTGGGTCGAACCTCCGCTGTATCCGTTCGAGCGTACTATTGGCTGTTTCCACCCAGGAGTTCATTTCCTACAAATACATTTCCTACAATATGTATTAAAATCATATTCCAAACATAACAAATAACAACTAACAAATCATAAATACATTTCCTACAATATGTATCAAAATCAAATTCCAATGATAACAAAAAAGAAATAAGAAATAGTAAATACATTTCCTATAATATTTATTAAAACCAAATATTTATTAAAATCAAATTTTAATAATAACAAATAAGAAATAAGAAATAATAAATACATTTCCTATAATATTTATTAAAACCAAATATTTATTAAAATAAAATTCCAATAATAAAAAAAAAGAAATAATAAATAATAAATAAATTTCCTATAATATTTATTAAAATCAAATTCCAATAACAATAAATATGAAATAACATTCTGGCCAAAAATAATATGAAATAACACATAATAAGAATATTTCTTATAATATTAATTAAAATCAAATTCTAATAATAATAAACAATAAATAAGCTTAAAGTTAGTTCAACCAACCTTAACAATTTTGTTTCACGTGAACTTTTTAAAATCCTTATCAATCTTCCTCCAGTTCAAAGCGTCAATCAGGAATCGCTGGTAATTCTGGCCTACACTCCCGACGAACCTCCCGTACAGTTGCCCTCCTTATCCTACCGGTAGTTTGGTCAAGTCGTCCCACTCAACTTTAACTCTGTGCCCGCTCGGAAGGTTCATCGCATCTTGTACCGTCAACCTCCTGTTGATTATGCTACCAGAAGGGTCTGTAAAATTTAGGGAACAATTTTATTAGCGATAAAAAATTATAATTATCTGATAAAAAAAGTAAAAATTGAATTTCCTTACCTTGAACTTGTACTTCGTAACCGGTGGACCTTCCGGCGGATCGTTGAGGGCACCCCGCCTCTTCATCTTCCTCAGAGTCCAACCAACGTGCCATATCCTCAAAATCTGCTCCTCCAGTCTCGTCGAAGTTTTCTCCCCCACTCCAGAATGCGTTGATTACATCTTCTGGAATCGGTTGGTTCTGTATACAAATGCGCTCTTGTTCTATACGATCCCTCTCGGCCTGCTCAGCCAGTTCCTTACGAAGCCACTCCTCAACCTCCTCTTGTTCAGCGGTCATATGCCTCTTCTCTCTACTACGATCGCTCTTTTTGACCATGATTTTGACTGAATACAGGACAAAACAAGCCTCTTGTTTCTCGTCGAAGTCACGTCACGTCGCTTTCTCCTAAAAAAAGGCTCGTGCCTTTTCAGAGAAAAGGCACAAGCCATTCTAAACTATTCAATTTAGTAGCAGTTATGTAACAACCGCCAACCGCCACTAATAGTAGCGGTTTGAGGAAAAACCGCGGCTCAAACCGCGACTAATTCCACCTTTATTAAATGCAATTGCATTTATTTTGCTAATAATTAGTGGCGGTTTTGGCCATAATCGCTACTAATATCTACAAACCGCCACTAATTCAGCGGCCATTCATTTTTCACGGTTTTTCCTTCCAAAACCGTGACTAAATTTATGCCACTACTCATCCCGCCAAAGGGCGCCAATTTTATTGCGGTTCTTTCCCCTAAACCGCTACTAATGTCCGCTACTAACTACTTCTGTGGTCAAACCGTCGCATTTATTTGAGGTTTGTGCTTATAACCGCTACTAAATCATAATTACTGGCGATTTTGGTATTTCGCTACTAATGTAACCGCTATTAAAACCCGCTTTTTTTTGTAGTGATAGGCGTAAAAAACTGCAGATCTTCGTGGGAATGGGTTCCCCTGTTCATTGCATGCATGTGTCATCTCTAAAATGAATTTTGGACTATATAAAGAAATAAACTATTGTATTTTTCTTTCAGATTCTTATATTTTTTTGAGTTTAAATCAGGTAGGGTTAACTTGAAAATTTATTAGTTTATGAGGAAAATTAAAGTTTGGTCACATGGAAGACATTTGATCAAGATCATATCCTACCAAATTCCCTAATTACATGGAAGTCCCTTGAGACTTAACTTATATTAATTCCTAAATTCAAAAGACTCTTTTGCCCTTGTTAAACCATGCTTTATCCCATCCTCCTTGGGTGTGTTTGGATTAACGATTGGAAAAGTGACTTATATATAAGTCAGATTGAAAGTATGTCAGATTGTGTAATGAGATTTATGTTTGGATTAGCTGTGAAAAAATGACTTATAAGTGACTTATTTTTCATAAGCCAAATTGTGTAATGAGATTTATGTTTGGGTTAATTGTGATTGGGTGTATAAAATAAGTCAGAATTTGTGGGGTCCACCTCCATAACCTCTTTTGATCCCAAAATAAGCTGAAATTTTCTCCTTCTACTTATTCCTACTTATAAGCTAAAAGCTCTTATTTTTATAAGTTAAACCAAACATCTCAAAATGATGTTTTTCCCATTTTAAGCTCTTTTAGGGAAAATAAGGACTCATTTCCTGAAAATAAGTCTATCCAAACACACTTCATATTTTCTCTACCACCATGGCCGGAAAATTCCAAAAGTCCGAGTTGTCTTACCTATTACTACTACCGATAACTAAAATTAACAAGGGCAAAAGAGCCTTTTGTGCTTGAAAATTAATACTCCTTCCGTCCCATAATATAATGTCATTTTTTAATAATTTTGTTCCAAAATATAATGTTTTATTTGATTTTGTTTGAGTGATAAGTGTGTTTTTTTTTCTATTTTACCTATGCAATAATCTCTCCCGCACATTCTCTTTCATCTTCTTTTCATAAATACCCCCTCTTACCAATTCACAAATAAGGGCACTTTTAGGAAAAAATGCATATTTCATGCACATTTATTGTTTTTAACTAACTTTAACTTATTTTGTAGGAAAACGCAATTAAGTTAAAAAGATTTTATATTTTGGGGACGGAGGGAGTATAATCCAAGTCTCAAGAGATTTCCATATAATTAGGGGACTTTGTAGGATATAACATTGATTAAAGGTCATAGTTGCCCTTGAAGTGTGCAAGGTGTATCATATATGCTCTTGAAGTATTTTTGGGTCAAAATGTGCACTCAAAGTATGAAAATAGATTAATTTTGCCTTTTAACCGTTAAAATATTAAAGGTCAAAGTCCACAATTTAACAGTCAATGTGAATTTTTTAACGGTAAAGGGCAAAATTGATCAATTTTTCATACTTCGAGGACACATTTGGCCTCAAAAATACTTCAGAAACAGATATGATATTTCTTGCACACTTTAGGGGTAACTATGATCTTTAGCCCTTGATTAAATGTCTTTAATGGACCTAGCTTATTTATAATAGGACTGACTTTAGATTGTTTAATTAATTCTTCTTAAATATTTATTTTTTAGTTTGTATTGTTATTTTTATATGAAACATGTATAAAATCTGCAAGACTAAAATGAAATAAATTCGATCTAAACCATTTAATTTAACATGAATAGTTGAGATTTAAAATGAACACCCCCATTCCCCAGTTACTTTCAAGATTAGACCCCACCGTATGAAATATTAAAAAAATAAATTGTTTAAGTTTAATATTTAATAAGGCAGACACGTTTTCCAATGTTAATGTCCCGACTCCCGGGTTTAATATAGACGGCGCATTCCATAACTTACCAATGATGCAATTTGTAGATTTCATATATACTAACACTAACAGATATCTTTCCCCAATCGACTTTCAAAATTGGTAATATTTTAAATGTTTTGAAGTTTTTTCATCGTTTGAATTAAGATGTTGCCTTAAAATGTGAAGAATACTTGAACAAAATGTATGTTGCCTTAAAATGTGAAGAATACTTGAACCAAATGTATGAAGAAAGATTAAAAGATTGAAAAACCTGAATAAAGCTCAATGAAACAAAAAAAAAAAAATGCATTTCTAGCTCATAAATAGAATGATTGGTTATAAATTTTACTGTATATTTTACTATGTGAACAATAATTGAATGAAATTTGTGAAGAAAGGTTGAAAGAATGTAAAAAACGTATAAAGTTCAACGAAAATCATGCAATTATTGAATCTTGACATGTGCATTGAACGATTGATTAGATTCATAACTTTGTTAAATAATTTGACTTGCTATAAATTTTATATCATAAATAGATATGTGAAGAATAATTGAATGAAATGTACGAAGAAGGCTGAAAGATTCAAAGGACATAGAGGTTTAAGGAATATGAAGCTTTTTTTTTTTTTTTTGCCAGAAGGAAAATTAAGCTATTAATGAATCATGTGATGCAGATATTGTGATTAAATTCATAAAATATGGTCATAACATTCTAGTTCAATGACATCAAACATTTCGTTTAAGTTTTTCATAGATGGGAAGTTTGACCCTAAAAGAGTATGATGAATGCATGAGTTCATTTTGTTGGACAGGCAACAAATTTATAATTTATATAGTTGCATCTTTTAATAATTTTATATTATATATAGACTTGCGAAAAATAATTGAATAAAATGTATGGATAAAAAATAGAGAATAATATGGTTTTGGGAACTTGCGCTATTAATAATTCATGTTTTTAAATAAGCGTATTCATTGATTATTTTGGGGTTTTAGACTAATCTACTTTTTTAAGGTTTAGAACACAAAGTGTTTTCACCTTTTTTAACATGTGCGCTTCTTTAGATTCAAACGATTGTTCTCCTTTTTATAACAGTCTCACCAATTAATTAATCACGTTATGTAAATAATATGATTAAATTATCAGTTTATAGTAAGAGTCATTGGGTCTAATGACGCTTGGGGCATCCTTCGAGTTTCTTTAAAATGTGAGATTATAAGGTCGACGGGTATGGTGGATCTGAGGGTTTCTTATGTTGGGTAGATAATGAAAAATCATAATTTATAAAGTACTTAAATAATTTGAATTGTTATAATTTTTAAAGAATAAGTTAGCTAAACAATCTATGCTAGAAATTTTATTGATCAAAAGGCACTTATATGGTTTTACATCCGACTTGGGCTTTCTGAGTGCATTAATCCAATATGCCTTTAACAACAAAAGGTTCTTGTCTCAATCCAATCTAGACTTTGCTATATTCGCTACTCATTTCTTCCGGTTTGAGGTACCTCTTAGAATGATGTAAACAAAACTTGTTTCTCTATCAAGGGCTTTTATGTTACACCTTTCACAGATACCCTTCTCAGTCTAAAAAGACAATTGATCAAATATCACATATTTATAAAAGAAAGGCTCGCCGATCACAAAACATAGTGCCTGTATTTTGCAAAATTTATGTACAAAAGGTATCCACGTTCTAATTCACACAATTTTGATTGATAAATATTTTTACATGTCAATTTTCCTTGATTTTTCCTAATTTTATATATTCTATATAAATTCATATTTGATGATAACATTGATGGGAAGAAAATGGAAGGCAGATATCCATCCATTTTCTAGGGCACCAATGTGTTGTTCCAACTCATGACTCTTTTTCCAATATTAAAGGGTTTTCCTTTTTAAATTTTATATTGGAAATACTAAAGTCTTTTCTTTTATAAGCCTAACAAGAATCCACCCAAAAGAAAAAAACCAAAATAAAAAAATCCTCTTAACTCAACCCTCAAGTGAAATATTAACCAAGGTTATTAATCCGCATAACCAACTATATATATACATACATATCTCCATTCTCCAAGATGTAACCCAAAGCGATTTCTTTTTATCATCAGCAAACCCTAAATTATTTTTTGAAAATCATTTTCTCCTATCTTCTAATCAATCCTCTCTTTTCTTTACACATCGGAAAGAAAAAATATTTAGAGGGCGAAATATGGGAAGTTGAGAGAAAGCAAGGGGCCAACAAAGGTCAAGGTAGGTCATTAAAAGAGTCATTTCAGAGAGAGAGCCCCACTCTCAATTTTTCTCTACACTCTGGTATGTTTTCTTTTCTTCCCCAATCCAAAGTTTCTTTTTTTTTTTTTTGGGATTTTGAAGAAGAGGGTCTACATCTGTTCAAAACTTGATTTTTAGCCCCTCGTCCCTATTTCTCTTTTGTCCATTTCTTTCTTCTTCTTCTTCTTCTGCAAATTAAGATTTATATATATATATATACTGAGCGCGGGACATGGAATTTTTTTTCCTGGAAATGGAGCGGGGGGTTTTGAAAGCCCTAGCTTAGATCCCAGCTTTCCCGCCAAAACCCCATTTATGGGCATAGCATTGCTTCTCAATCGGACCCATTTATCTTCATTTTTTCTTATGGGATGTTTGCATGTACAGTCTTAGTTTCGGTGTTTCTGTGAATTTTAACTATCTTGTGTGCTTCTATGGTGTAAATGTTCAAGAAAGTAAAAAGGGGTTGTTATTGTTAATCTTTTTTTAAGGGTTTGAATTCGGTGTATTTGTAACAGGATAGAGGATTATCTATGCTCGATTATGGGGTTTGCTGCTCATTTTTGGCTTAAAGTTTAAACCCCTTGAATGCTTTAACCGGATGGATTCTTGGTTGATCTAGAATCGGTCTTTTCAAGGGATTAATGTTATTAAAGTTGGAGGAGAAGTAGATAGCAAGTGGTGTTTTGAAGTTTTATCTGGTAAGCTTCGGTTCTTCCTCAATGATTGGTAATGGGAAGTCAGTGGATTTGTATAAGATCTTCAAGGTGGTTAAGGAGAATGGTGGGTATGATGCAGTCTCCAAAAACCGTTTATGGGATCTGGTGGGTGAAAAATCTGGGTTGGGTGCGAGAATTGGTTCATTTGTGCAACTGATTTACGATAAGTACTTGATTACTTTAGAGATATGGCTAAAGCAAGCTGCTGATAATAAGGCCTCTGACTGTAGTCTGGAGTTTAACAGGGTTGATTTTGGCAGGCATTTGATGGAGTTGCACGCGGAGTTTGAGGGGTCCTTGTTCGATTCTACTGATGAAGAGTTGGGAGATGAGATGTGTCAGCATTCAGAGTTTAACACTGAATATAAATCTCAGGATGGTGAGGTGTTCTTTGATGCTAAGGGAGTGAAGAGCAGGTCAGGAGGGGCCAAAAAAGTTCAGGATGGAGGGTTTATTGATTTGAATATACCAGGGGTTGAGTTGAATGGACTCTCAACACCAATCGAGTTGAATGAACTCAGTTCAGGAAAGTTGTGCTTTAAGAGTGAGGTAAACAAAATGCCCATGTTATCGAATGGAGACAAGGGATGTGCCAATGGTGATGATGTTTTGGCATTGGACCCATCTGATGTAAACAAAGATAGCTTTAATCGCAAAAGGAAGAGGGACTCTATGCAGGAAATGCTAAGCTGGTTGACTGGCACTGCAAAGAATCCCTGTGATCCCGTTGTTGATCGGGTACCTGACAAATCTAAGTGGAGGTCTCACAGCAATGAGAAGGTCTGGAAGCAGATTTTGTTGTATCGGGAGGCCACATTTCTGAAGCGACATGCGGACTCAAGCAGCGAACAACTGAATTGGCAGGTATCGTGAAAAGTACTGCATGCTATTGTTATCAATTAATTTTATTACTTAACATGAAGCTTGTTAACCTTAAATCTCTCTGTTATTAGTATGTATTGTATAATTAAATTTATTGGCTCTCTATATATGAGCTTCCTTCTTAAGGATTTTCGCACATGTGCATGTTTCTTATCCTGCTCATGCATCTTGCTGGCTTACCTCCTGCGGATGCACACCCCACAATACAAAGCACACATGCATATGTAAAAACATCTTGTATGGTGTTGCTTAATTTGCTCTTCCTTGGGAATAACATTTCCATTTGTTCAACTGAAATAAAGCACATTTGTGATCTTAAATAGTGCAATAGATAAACCAGAACTGGGTGGAGGAAGAGGAAGGGTTAGAGTTTTGGCCCCCTTGAATAAAATTAAGGGTGAAAAAGTTGATGATTAGCAGATATGGTAAACTTCCAATTAGGTAATATTAAATCTTGTCATTTAATATAGACCTAAAAAGTTTTATTTTCAAAACCTAATCTTTTTTCCTTTTCTATTGGATATGATTCTATAGGAAAAAGCAACTAGCATTATCTTTAATTCATTGGCTAAAATGCACAATATATTCATCTCATCAGTGCTGATCTCTTTGTGCTTTTTGTTAATGTCTTTCTGTTTCTATTTTTGGACTGTCACCATGAAGAATTAACATCATTGTACTTATATCTGGAAACAAATAATGGTTGGATTTTGGTGTTTCTACTTGTTCTTCTAAAAATTTTAAAATGGTTTTTTATACTATGCATGGTCAGAGAGAAAGATATCTAATGAAGAGTCAATATCCAAATGAAGCTAAGCTCAACCTTTGATCTGCTCATGCTGCACGGCTACAACTATAACTAAGTTGTATGATAACAGAGAAAACCTTTTGATTATTGGAGGCTACTCTGTTCATCATCTGTCATGTGTGAAAAGGCAATTGTAGCTTTATAAATTAGTTGAGAATAGCCAGTCCCACATAGTGGGATAAGGCTTGTTGTTGAGAAGTAAAATTTTTATAATTTAATTTTAAACTGTTTGGATTTATTGGTACCCTCTTGTGACTTTGGATTTATTGGTATGCTCTTACCATTCAGTTAATATAATCGATATTGGAAAGCATAACATGGAGCATGGTGTTTATTTTTGTGAATTACAAATTGAACTATTGAAGTCTTTTCTACTACATAGGAATACCTGTGAGATACACATAAATGATTATAGGGTGAATGTGCAGAAATATCAATCGTAAATTGTCACATGTGCAGCTGACACCATAATAAAACATTTGGCGCAAAAATACCACTCGTAATTTAAAAATGGTACAAAATTGTTTTTTCATTAAAATGCGTTAACTGCCGTTAACTCATTATGCGGAAAAATTTTGTGGGACTTACAACTCAATTTAACCTCCGTTAACCCATTTTGACGGGAAAAACAATTTTACACAATTTTTAAATTACGAATAGTATTTTTGCTACCGATGTTTTATTATGGTGCCAACTGCACATGTGACAATTTAAGAGCAGTATTTTTGCACCTTCGCCCATGATTATAAGGGTGGGGAGTATGCCAGAATTTTCATAAAATTATAGCAAACTTGTTATAAGCCCATAATTTGCTTGAAAGATTTAATGACAAGCTATTTTGTTATGTGAGTAAATATTTTAATTGGAAAGGTTCACTTACATTAATTGTTAAATATTAAGGATGCTGCCACCATCTACAACTAAGTTGGTTCTTAATTGGTAGACTATTATCTTTAATGTATTTTTCTAAATGCTGATGCTTATATCTTTGGTCAAAACTAAGTTTCTTTTGAATTTATTTTTAAATTAAAATCATCTTCTGACTCTGCAGAGACAAAAGATGCATCCTTCCATGTATGAAGATCAGCTTGAGGCAACGTACAATCTTAGGGAGAGGTGGAAGTGTGCCAAGAAGCTTTTATTTGAAAAATCTAAGTCTGCAAGAGTTTCTTCAGATTCATCCATGGAAACCAAGGGTAATCTGGAGAGAACTTCTAGTTCTCACAGTGAAAATTCTGCTGAGAAAAAGCTGTGTGATTCCTCCACTCCACCATCAGGCCTTGACAAATGTGACATGGTTCCCATCCCTCTGGGGCCCAGTCATCAAGCCAAAGTACCAGATTGGACTGGCATGACTTCTGAGAGTGATTCCAAGTGGTTGGGGACCCGAATATGGCCTTCAGAGAAAGTGAATCACAGACTACTGATTGAGAGGGACCCCATTGGAAAGGGAAGACAAGATTCATGTGGCTGTGAAGTACCAGGTTCTGTTGAATGTGTCCGATTTCATGTTGCTGAGAAAAGGGCTAAGGTGAAGCTGGAATTAGGTGTGGCTTTTTACCTATGGAAGTTAGACAAGGTAGGTGAAGATGTTAGGCGATCATGGACAGGGGATGAAGAGAAGAAGTTTAAGGATGTGGTGCAATCAAATCCTCCTTCACTAGAGAGATGCTATTGGGAGCATATTTTTAAATCATTTCCTAAGAAGACCAGGGAAGATTTGATTAGCTACTATTTTAATGTCTTTCTTTTGCAGCGCCGAGGATATCAGAACAGGAATACTCCAAATGAAATTAATAGTGATGATGACGAATCAGAATATGGACCTTTGAGGACTGTTTTTGGACAGCAATCACAGAATCCAACCAGTTCCATCTTACTGACCCCCAAAAAGTCCCAGACAAAGAAGACATAGTGGGAATGTTGGTCAAATCAGCAATTTATTTAAATTGTAGATTTTGACAATTTTGTATCTTCACTGCATCAATCATTGGTATCTGGATTTTTCTGTTTTGAATTTGCACTAATTATTGCTTTTGGAGTTGAAGATTGAGACTGATACAACTTTGAGAAATGGGGTGATCGTGATGGATGATGCAGTAGCCAACTATGAGGATTTGACCGGCTTAGCTATTGGAGCTGCTGCTAGTTTGATTGCTTCCGGATTTTTAAATATACTTTTTGTCCATTCACAATGATATAAAAGCCACAGGTAATCTTAATTGCAAGTTCCCAATTTTTTTCACCTGGTACTTTATTGCAAGGTCTAGTTAAAACAGAAGCCTTAGGGAAATAGAGCAGAATTGTTTTGTAGAGGATCATGGATACAAGTACAGCTACTGTTATCTCAATTTGTAGCCTTTCATCCACTGTCGTTCAAATCTTTCTTGTTTTTTTAAGCAATGTGGTATAGAAATTATTTTGGATCTGGAATTTGCAGTTGCTGCTGATTCTTTTATGCTTATTGATTGTCTCATCTACGCATGCTTTGGCAAATATATCAGACGCTTTGTTTAATCACAACATGCAATAAGCAATGCTAACTTGTCTATTTTATCTGTTCTGACCTAAACTTAACTCATACTCTTTTCATATAAGCTTAAAATGCTATCCATTTTGCTACCAATTGATACTGATTGAAATAAACTTTTATTTTGGAAATTGAAACTGGTTTCTTCTATCATTTTGTTCATCTGGGCAGATTATTTTATGGATTTTTTTAGTCAATTTAGATTACCAATTGGGCTGATTTTTTGTGGTACTCCTCTGGCCCTAAATATAGGACCTATTAGGTTAGTTGATCTTGTTTTTAAATATAAAATCCAATTCTATTTTTTGTCAACTTCTTCTCAAATTATCTCTATTGGTGTTTCTCTAATAATATTCAAGTAAGAGATGTGAGATGAAATAAGGGAAGATGATTGGGGTGTTTTAGAAAAAAAAACATAACTTACTAATATAACTAGCATCCTTTATTTAATCAAATTAGTTAAATATGTTTTATACTTAGGATTGGAGGGAGTATCTTTTTTGTAAAAAAGATATACATATAATTTTACAACTCCAATTTGAAAAGTTTATCAAATTGAAAAATTGTCCCCATGATCAAATAAAAGAAGTCCAAAAATTACAATAAGGATCCAAACAAATATAAACCAACCAAACAAGGACCTTTTATTTTTGCAGAAAATGAGGAAAGATGGTCCTTTAATATGTTTTAAAAAATTATACAACCTAATCTTTCACAAATGGTGAATATTACATTCATAACACAAATTTATTGAAATGCATGGTATCTACTTGAATAAAAATGTTATCTAACTAATTTATTACTTCCTCCTGCGCCTTAATATAATGTACAGTTCAATAATTTGAGAAGAATAAATAAGTTAAATAAATTATCTTAAAGCATTTATATGTATAATTTCTCCATCTTAATTTGCAAAACTTATGACATATAATCCAATGACACGCACACGCACACAAGAGTATTTCAAAGACATCATCTAATATATATTAGAAAAGTAATTTATTTTATCTTCTTTATCTCCTAGAGCTAGTTGAATGAGTCTTATATCAAGGATTAAATGAAATATTTATTCACTTACCTATTTCCACCCTTTTTTCTTCTAGTCTTTGTTAACCATATTAAAGTAGTGTTTATTTCTGTTAATAAGATTCGATCAACATCGGTTTTATATTAATTGATTATATTTTGAAAATTTTAGTGATAAATGTTACTAATGGTCATTTTAATTATACAGCCAATTTAATCTGATAATTTGAAAGAAATAGAATTAAAGCGATAGTGATTGGATATCTAGCTGTATTGATAATAACATTGCATTGATTTAGAGGCAATCTAATAGTCTATTTTTCATGGAGGAATATTGTAAGAAAACGAAGCGAAAATAAAAATTTGTCTAAAATTCAACTGATTTTTTATATCAGCCATATTAACTATACTGTACGTTAACATAAATTTTTTTTTTTTTTTTTACTTTTTCACTTTCCTTGTTAAACATGGCCGCATATAAAAAATACCTTTTATCAGAAAACATCTTATAAGTTACTATAATAGAGACCATGACAGTCAAAATATACGTATACACTGTAACATCTGACATGTTGCATGATACTATATGAATTGAAGAATAAAAGAGCTATTTATGGACATTTTCACATTGGATGCAACTGGCATGAAAGTGATTGAGCATATCCTGCAATTTGAGTTCCAATAGACCAGAGGTTAGGTGTATATAGTGGAATGAAATTCAATTTTTTGAATGAATTATCTCTTATTTTTATATGAATAAAGTGTGTTTTAACAAAGAATCGCTTCAAAATAAGTGTGAAATTATTATAGCCAGACAGCAATATGCATTCATCACAATTGATGTATTAAGCAATGGATCAATAATGTCATTAGTATAATTAAATATGCATTCATCACAATTGATGTATAAACCAATGGATCAGTAATGTCATTAATATAATTAAATATATAAATTCAAATTACCAACAAACTATTGGTTGAAGTGGTAAATGACTTTATCTCTGTAAAGAGGAGAATATAAGCTCAAACCAGTCCCACAAAGAAATAAACATGATAGTGCATTATTACATCATACAAAATTGCCTCCAATACAATAATATCTTGCCTATATTTTAATAACTGATAGTATCTCAAACTTTGATAGAGAATATTGGTTACCTAGATCAGAAAATGAGATGGTTAGCATTTGTAACCTTGTAATATTAAAGGGTTTTGGTTAGCAAATGAGTTTCCTAGGTTATAAAAATTGCATTCAGCTATACTAGGGCAATTTTTCTTTCCTTTCTCAACTTTTCTTTTTTACACCAAACAGGCAGTAAAGTTTGAAATCAAAGTCTGATATGACAAAAAATTATGAAACCACCAACATATAACTATTGGCTACCATTGTCCAAGAAACAAATAATCGGCAAATTATTTTATTCTTTATTTATTATTATTTGGAAATAAATAGAAGTGTAGCTGTGAAGCATATGCCCAAGTGGGTGGGCGTAAGTGAATAAAAGAAAGACTTATTTTATTATTTTGTGGACTTTTTCTTTGCACATTTATGGCCCTTTAGAAGTCTTAGCCATAATAAACTGCCATACCATTTGCTTCACCAACTGGTTTCTTAAGTGGCATTTGGCTTTGGCATTGTAAAAATTCTGATTAATATTAAAACACATGATAGTAATATTAAACTCATAATATGTTTTGTTTCACATTAAAAATTACCTAAATCATAACTTTAATGTAAACAAACAAAATACTAGTGGAGAGAGGTGAATCATATGCTTTCACTAAAACTTTGGTTTAAATGATTTTAAAAATGAAAATAAACCCATTTTTTTTATATGACTATCTATGTTAGATTCTAGTATTCTTGGGTCCAATTGAAATAGTTTTCCACAAAACATTTTTGCATTTCCTCGAACTTATATCTGACGTGTCATGGTTAAGCAGCCAAAAATCTTTAATATTTTTTTTATCAGACAAGACCTTTTAATATTACAAGGTTAATGTAAATCATTAATTTTATTTATGTATTTTCAAAGCATATTGAATCTCTTACACTGTTATGGCTATATGACAGGGAATAAAAAATGTGAAGCGAAGCAATATGTCGCCATGGTTTATTGCTTTTTCATTTGATTTTGATTGATGCAAAGAAAAAGGGAAAGTTGATTGGGGCCGCCTCATCTGAAAAGGACCCATTTCAATTCTTCAATTATGGACTTTGTTCTGATGATACATAGTGCCTAAAGTTGAATTCGTGTTTTTACTCATTAATACTTTCTTAGAGGTTAAACTTAGGGAACAGAGTTTAATAAGAAAATGAGCAAAAGATTGGGGTTGTTGTCTATTGTTGTATTACATTATTAATTATATATGAACAATGACATTTAAGAATGTGTTTGGAATTTGGATAACTGGAAGGACTAGCTCCAATTCCAAAAGCTACCACATTTGGTTTCTCACAAAAGCTGTGTTGCCTTCCATACACTTAAAGCATGGTTTGGATAGTGGCCAAAAAAATCTTCTTAACAAAATAGACAAATGGTGAAAGATTATGTTAGATTAAATGTCTGGGTTCGCCCTTAATAGGTCGGATCATCAGAAAGAAGATTCGACGGATGATTTATCAATTTGGGAGAGTTAACAGTTGACTCAATTAACATTTATTACTGATTGAATTCAAATCATTTTCTTATAGGGAAATGAGAGAATCTGTCATAATTATTGATTGGCGACATTTATGAGAGGTATTAATGACTGTGGCAATCTTCCTTCCTGGTGTTCATTTTGAACTCTATATAAAGGGGGTGCCCCTCAGTGTATTCCTCACCCCAAACCACACTATTCTCTGGTTTCTTTCTTTCTATTTTCTTAGACGATTTGCTGTGCAAATCTGATGTAGGTTCTCGTAACCTAGATAGTGCCTGAACATTGAGAATCCTTTGATTATCGATATAAAGGGGGTGCCCCTCAGTGTATTCCTCACCCCAAACCACACTATTCTCTGGTTTCTTTCTTTCTATTTTCTTAGACGATTTTCTGTGCAAATCTGATGTAGGTTCTCGTAACCTAGATAGTGCCTGAACATTAAGAATCCTTTGATTATCAACCCCGATAATATTATTTGTTTACTGTTTATGTACCAGGTTACGGATCGTGAACCAGTTTGAGTTCAAGTGTTCGGATCAAATGTTAGTAGTTCCGTCAAATGACTTAAAATTTGCACAGTTATGATTAATATAATTCAATTTAATTAAAATATTCAGAATATTTATATTTAATTGTGATGTCTAGAGTAATACTCTTTATAACTTCACAGTCTGTACTCATTAATATATCGAAGCTGCAGTATATATATTAATAGGTAAACCTTTGAAAATTTCACGGCCATACGATAGATCAAACTAAAGTGAGGTGAAAGATTGAAGGTTCAATGAATCTAAGACCTTAGGCATGTGCCAACTGAAACTTGAAAGAAAAAAAGAAATTACATTTTTTTCTTTTAAAAAAATTATTAAAATGACACCGTATCACATTCAATAAATCTAGCATAACTTATTTAGTAAATAAGTCAGACTTATATTCACCTATTTAAGTAAATAGACCAGGCCTTTTTCGTAAGGCCTAACCCACAAGCATACAGGTTTTGCCTATTTAGTTTGTTTTTTGTAATTTATATTATGATATATAGTATAAAATAAATAAGTTATATAAATAAATTATAACATTAGCAACTTATTTTTAGCTCTAAACGTCACATCTATCATTCGTACACAAAGTTTAACTATTTCATTCATTAGTCGTTTACCTCTTTTTAATCCATTTGCATTGCTAACTCATTACTCTTTTGACTTCTCTAATTTGTATGATTTTGTCAAACATAATAATTGTTGCAACTAGCAAGTTTATTTCAATTGTACCTATATAATATAAAATAGGAATAATTTATCATAGTTTCTACGGTAGAAGTAACAAAAATATCTAGTTTTATAGTCATAAAATCTTTTTGAGACATACATAGGTGTTTTAATAGGTTTAAAGGATAATATATAAAATTAGAGGTATGGGCTTTTAAACCAATTTAAAAGTCTACATTTTAAAGTAGGCTTCAGGCCTTGTTAGGCCTTTTAAAGATCGAGGTCTCAAAAACGCTTACATATAAGCTCATATCCATGAATAAGTTCTACATTTTTTATGCACACCTGGACCTGTTTAGTTAACATATATTTTTAGACTTAATTGGACGAGTTATCCGACCAATCCTCGGTGAACCATATCGAGTTGTTCCTATATTGATTGATTGATTATACCATGACCGGTTTATTGATTCAAATTTGGTTGGTTTAACTTTCAATATTATAGATGAAATATATTCCTTTTCAACAACTTTTTTCAACACAAATGTCAAATTAATTTAGAAAAACATGAAACAATAACAAAAACTTCAAACTAGATGACAAAGGACACATGGATGCGGGGATAATAATTGCCTATATGAAGTATAGATCTTGTGAGAATAAGTGTTTACTATTACTAACAACGAAGAACTTTGTTTAGAATGATAATTGAATTGGAGTTTCAGAAAACATTTTTTCAATCGTAATTTACCCTATACCATGTGAGTATATAAGAAGAGTTGTCTCAATTTACGTGAATCTGCAGTGATTCCAAACCAATAAAGCAGGAAAACAAAGGTTGACATATGGAAATGGAATGAATGAACTGATATGATGGGATGAATAGCAGTAGGTGATGAAGGCGTGAACGACACTATGGAATAGCGTGAGGGGCACGTCACACTCACTGCCTCAACTTCTATAATATTAGTCTCTCTCTCTCTCTCTCTCTCTCTCTCTCTCTCTCTCTCTCTCTATATATATATATATATATACACATATTACATTTAGAGATTTTGATTTTTTTCACTTCTTCCCCCATCCCACCTAATATTAGTTACACATTTTTTACACCAAATTCGAGAATTAATATATGGGGCATCCAGCATCCTAATGATATAGCAACCCATCTTTGGGTCCTTCAACCTATTTTTGTCTTTCTTGAATAAGTCAATGCAAGATAAAAAATTCTATTACTCACCAAATGTTGCCTTCTCCTGTAGTCTTACTTTCTTAAAAAAAATACTGCCCTTGGTATTTAATCTAGTACTCCCTAATCTAGTATTCCCTCATGTCCATAATATATAATGAGATTTTTTTTGTCTACGTTATAAGAGGTAACATATGAAAGTTAAGATAATAGATATTTGATTTCCATTTTACCCTTACATATTAAAAGTAAAGAAGGGAAAAATAGTTGATGTATAATAAATAATATAAAGGTAAAATTGAGAAATCATTTAAAATTAAAGTACACACAATAAATGACTCCACTTTGTTTTATTGGATTGTATGAAATGGTTGACTACATATAATAATATGGGCCGTACAGAATTCAATATAGAATCCATTTGAAGAGTTAATCTTAGTCTTGAGATTCAAATATAATAGCTATTTCTAATTTTTGTCAAATTTTTCATAAATTACAAGAATTGATGCTCCCTTAACAATAATTAAATAGGAGATGGATGGAGGGTACTAAGAAAGATTATTAGAGTATTTTAGAAAATATGTCACATAAACTAGTTAAAGTAATATTCTTAATCTAATCAAAATATGTAAATAGATAATACATTTACGGCCCGAGGGAGTATCAAGCTAGCAAATTATCTTTTGCTAGAAAACTAACAAAAAATTACTGATATGAAAGATTGAAATGTACCTTAACAAAAAGCACATCATGTATAGTACCGAAAGATAAGTTTTGACATATGATGGTCATGGTAGAATGTGTTTTAGTCACTTAAGTAGATATCCAGTATTAGAAAACATTTTTAGGAAAATTGCCTCATCTAGACATGATAATGCTTAAATTTACGCACTCACATATAGAAAGCCACACAAAGAAAAAGGGAGGGTGATAATAATCATATTATTAAAAAGGGATGGGTGTGTTTGGATTGCTTTTTTTCAAAAGGATTTTTTAAGAAGTAAGATTGGAAAAAAGTAAGATTGTAAGAAGTGATTTATGTTTGGATTTGTGATGATAGAAGTGACTTTTTTTCAATATGAATTTTAAAACATGTTTGGATGATTATTTTGAAAAGTAAGTTTAGATAAAAAATTACTAAAAAATACATTATTGTTATTAAATAATACATATATAATATGCATATATTCTTATAATTTAGAAAGAAAAAGTGAAATTTAGGGTTTTTTGAGGATTTTAAAGGCTTAGTGCATGTTTGGATTGGCTTTTCAGCCACCAGAAGCCCGGTGAGAAAGTCAGAAATAAAAATTTGCTTTTGATGATGTTTGTCTCAACTTTTTTTAAATCTGACTTATGGGCCAAAAGGACTTCTGAACAGCCAAAAGTCAGAAGCAAATTTGTTGTGGCTTATAGCTTTTGACTTCTTACTTCTGATGGGTCTCACGCCTTTTGTTATGTATTATTTAATAAAGTGGGTAGGAAAATTAACTATTAGACCCCTAAAATTCTCAAATAAGATATTTTCTTTTAATATAAAATTTCCTTTTTATCTCCAAAAAATTAACATAATAATCTCTAACTATTTTCTCCCACAATATCCTCCTTTGAGCTAAAAATATTAATTTTTTTAAAATTATTTTCCTTAAAATAAGGTAGAAACTAAGCCTTTAATAAGAATATATGCATATTATATATGTATTATTTAATTTAATAACAATAATATCCTTTTTAACAATTTTTCATCTAAACTTGCTTTTCAAAATAATCATCCAAACATGTTTCTAAAAGTTAGATTGAAAAAAAGTCACTTTTATCATCACAAATCTAAACATAAATCACTTCACACAATCTAACTTTTATCCAATCTTACTTCTAAAAAATTACTTCAAAAAAAAAAACAATCCAAACACATGGAGAGAGTCTAACCTATATATCGCCCCTTTAAATAGTGTCGCGGGTTGACTCATTAGAGACCATAATTATTGCAGGTCTACTTTTGATTTTGAGCAACAACAAAATTTTATTTTTCTTGTCAAATAAACTGAAAGATTTTGTTGAAATTATTTGTTTGGGAATTTCCGGATGGAACTCAAACAAAGTTCTACAAATCAGATCAATGGAGCATAAAAATTAACAAATATAATTGGGATGAGTGGAAGCGATTTAATTAATATTATAAATCTAGTAAAAAATAATTAATAAAAATTATATTAAGAAAAAGCTATCATCAATCTGGCCCAATCATACACATGACTAAAAAAAATTGTTAGAGATAAGATATTCTAGTGGGAAAATTCCAAAATCAATGAGTTTATGGATAGGCGTGGCTAATTAAGGATAAAACAAAATTAAGAAGAGGAATGGGAGGGACTAAAAAATTAATCATTATTAGAACATGTATTTTATTATCCTTGTGCAAATAATTCCTTTCCTTGTTTGAATTGGACCACCAAGTTACTCAATATGAGAATAAGTTAATTTGAACTATACACGACAAGTTATTCGGCACAAACCTATTCATATAAGTCTCCTTCATCTATACTTAATAGTACTAAGTGAAATAATGTCATTTATTATAATATTTTTTTTATATCATTTGGTGAAATAATCATTTATTATTTTATCTCGATTTATGTGTGTCATCCTTGGACAGGATTACACTAATCTCTTCTGTACTGTTACAATTTTATCAAATGTCCCCAAAAAGTTTTATTATAATTATTTTTATAAATTTATCGTTCATTATCACATAAGATGTCAAGAGGGATTGTAGGAAAACATGTATGGCAATTAAAATTAAGAGGTTGATTATAAATGGCATAGTAAACATAATATTTTGGAAAAAAAAAACTTTCATGTAAAAAAAATACAGAACTTCCTCATATAATTGTATATTAAAAAGTCACCTCAAAAAGTTAATCCCAACAATACAAATAATAAAGGTTATTTCAATGAGTGCCAACAAACATTTAGATCAATTTATTGTAGGTTGTTCTAACTTAACCAGTAGTTTCAAAATAAAAAAAAAAGCATTCAGTCATAGACAATGAAGTGCCCGTGAACATGAAAACAGCGCATACAAGCATTTTTTTAAATCTATTATATATCATAAATAAACATTTGCATAAATCAATTTTCCAATACCTCTCAAATGCAGTTCGGCACAATTTAAATGCTGAGAAAATAAACACAACTTTTTGAACGATAGACACTTGAATCAATTGATTGTAGGTCATTCCGACTTAACTGACAGTTTTATATTCAAACCCTTGATATACAACAGTCTTGCGATAATGACTTAATATTAGACATATTCCCTCCATTACATGCCTATATTTCCATTATTGGATTAATCAATTGTTAGCAAGAAAAAGAAATATTAAAAGTACAAAGTAATATAAGGCAATATTTTTTGTTTTTGACTAAATATGTAATGTGAGGCACTGAAATAGGACTATGATATCAAAAAACGTTTTCACTATATCTTAGAATGATGACACTATATATAAGAATTTAGGTTAGATAGAGTAAGTGAAGACAACAAGAGAAGGCTGTTAATTTTTTGACAAAGAGGAAAAATCCACCATTTTTTTTTTGTTCAAAGGAAAAATCCACCATTAGAAATTGGAAAAGGAGGAATCTTCATTAGCAGTATCGGACACCGATAAAATAAAAAAAGAAATATTCAAAGTGCAAAGTAATGTAAGACACTATTTTTTGTTTTTGACTGAATATGTAATGTAAGGCAATGAAATAGGATTATGATATAAAAAAAACCGTTTTCACTAATATCTCATAATGATGACAGGAAATGGGACTATAATATGAAAAAAAAAAGTTTTCACTAATATCTCAAAGGGTTGAGGGTAAGAAATATACATGTAATTTTGTCAAAAGTTCATCCAGCACCAAATTTTTTTTTTTTGACAAAAACTACATATGAACTTTCAAATTGGATAAAAAATACACATGTAATTTGTAAAAAGGTTCTTCCAGCACCAAGCGCTTCCTTTTAGAATATAGCTATAAATGTGACTTTTGATCAAATTTGAAAGTTTGTGTGTGTTTTTTGTCCAAAAAAAAAATATTTGGACCCGGATCAGACTGGGCGAACCGCCCTCAAAACCGGTCCGGATGAGGAACTGACCCGGCGTGGTAGTTGAACCAATGGAGGACTGGTTTAATCAGCCCAAAACCGGGCGACCCGGTCAGAATCGGGAGGTTGAATCAGTCCTCTTTGTTTTTAAACATGATTTTTTTATTTTGTTATAATTCACCTAATTACCAACTTTCACTTCACTTAATTTTATAAACCAGAAAACTATAATATTTTAAATGCTATTATACTTGCATATGTTTAATATTTAATTGTTATTACTCTTAGTATTTGTATTTAATTCTGTGGATACTTTCACATGTAATCAATTAATATTTTGTATTTTTCCCTCTATAGAAACATTAAAATATTCATGTTTGATGAATGATGCATACTTATTTACATTTATATTTTGATATTAGTGATTATTAATGTTAATATCAATAAAATTTTATTATTTTAATATAACCGGTTCGAACCCGGTCCAACAATTGACTCTTAAACCAGTGACTCATCCAGTTCGATATCCGGTGGTATGATGTTTTGAACCTTACTTAACCCTATATGAAATGATGACAGTGTAAATAGAAACTTTAGGGTTAAGAGAAAGCGGTTAGTTTTGGAGAAAGAGGGAAGGAAACCCACCCTTGGAAACGAAAAAGAAGGAATCTTTTTTGAAGGACAGAGGCATTATAAAACAGTAGGTGTATTATAATAATGTTTTGATTGGACCTAATCGGAAATCTTATAATCCTATTTCTCCATTATCATTTATCATCATCTCCTCCTAGTTTTTCTGATTGTTGTCAGAATCAACTTTGCTTCTTCCTGTTTCTAAAAGCCAAGGTCTTTTTCCATCGCTCTTCTTCTTCTTCTTCATCATCGTCTTCCCAACCTCACTCACAACAACGTCTGAGGAAGTCAAAAGAGTATATCGCAGAATCAAACATGTCTTCCCCTAGCAAGCGGCGAGAGATGGACTTGATGAAACTGTTGATCCTCTTCTTTTTTTTTTTCCTTATTGGGTGTTCAATTTCGATTCTAGTTTATTGGTTTGGTTTCTGATTTTGAAGTTCTGATTTTTATTTTTTTTTGGGTTTTCAAGGATGATGAGTGATTACAAAGTGGAGATGATCAATGATGGAATGCAAGAGTTTTATGTGCATTTTCATGGACCTAACGACAGTTAATTCCTGTCCTTGTACTTTCTATTTTTTCTTTTGGTGCTTGGTGTATGAAAATATTTAGCTTCGATGGTCTCCCTCCTTGTTTTTCGCTTTCCGGATATAACTATATGACCATATATGTGTGGCGGCTCTCGATTTAGATTTGGGTTGCAGCAACAAGACACAAAGCAATCTTTATTAGTTGCTTTTGATTTCCTTCCCATTTGCTATTCCTGTATTCTTAGTCCAGAAATGGCAATAATTCTTTGTCAAATTGGTGTGAGGTATGAGCTTTTTTTTTTTTGGGGTGTTTTTTTTTGGGGGGGGGGGGGTTCTATGTACTACTGCAGCAACTTCTGATTGGTTCTTTGCTTAGTGTTCTGTTCTAGTTCTTTGTATTGAACTGAATCCAGCCTTTTAGAATTTGAGTGAATCGATTTCTCTTGTCACATGCACCTTTGTTTCAATTATTATTTAATCCTTGTGATGGCTTCTGCCAGGTCCTTATCATGGTGGTGTTTGGAAAGTAAGAGTCGAACTGCCTGATGCTTATCCCTATAAGTCACCCTCCATAGGATTTGTCAATAAGATCTACCACCCAAATGTTGATGAGATGTGAGCAATGTCTAAATTCAATTTGTATTTTAACAGTAAACTAGTTCATGTCTGACTGTTTTGGATAACTCTAATTTCAGGTCAGGTTCAGTTTGCCTGGATGTTATCAATCAAACCTGGAGCCCCATGTTTGGTATTGATCTTCAATAGGTTTTCTGAGAAAAGTGTGGCTACATTTTAATTTTGTTTTTAAAGATTGTTGCTCCTTGTCAAATGTCAAACCTTGTTTTCTTCCAGATCTTGTTAATGTATTTGAGGTGTTTCTGCCGCAACTTCTTTTGTATCCCAATCCGTCTGATCCCCTGAATGGAGAAGCTGCAGCTTTAATGATGCGTGACCGAGCTGCTTATGAACAAAGGGTTAAAGGTATTGATCATTTGTGAAGAATTATTTTCCAGAATCTTTATCTCTTCTATTACTCCCTCCGGTCCTATTTATAAGAACCCAACGCCAAATAATGCTTCTTAAGAAAACATGTAAAAGTTAGTTGGGAGCTATAAATATGCCTGAAAAATAACTGTTTTTCCAATATTACCCTTATTTATAATGAGACTGGAGAGAGAAATGTAAGTATGAGTATTAATGAATACTGTGAAAGAGAGTGTTAATAAGTAGGGGTGCACTAGGAAAAATGGCATTAAATGATGACAGATTCCAAGGCAGGTTCTTATATTTTGGACCAAAATAATTCAAATTTTGGGTTCTTATAATAAGGACAGGAGGGAGTAGTTAATATGGGCTTGTTCCTTCATCCGAGTGTTAGTTATGAGAAAATTCTAGAACCATGGAAAACAATTGAACTGACTATTGAGGCCTCAGAAGAATAGAATTAGACAACTTTTATCATTTTGCAAATCAGAACAGTTCAGTTCAGATGTGCACAGCCCCACACGCAAATATCAGTAAATGCATAAGTAGTAAACCTTTGTTCTTGTGTGATTGCTGAGGACATACTATTAGTAGAAAAACTGTTGCTACTTTTATTTGTTTGTCTGCATTATAGACCTCACCTTCTTGTGACCTTAACGGCCAGAATTAATCATCAGGTGCCACTGCTTTCTTGCCACTGCATCATGGCATCCTGAAATTTTGAGAGATATAAGCTTTGATGAAAGGAGTGGGAAATGACCATATAATCAAAACCAATACAAAAGCTTGTTTTAGTGTAGTAGCAACTTCGGTGATGATTGAACATAATAGTTTTTGGTCGGAAAAAAAAAAAAATAGTTGATGAAAGATCATGTGAGATTTCTTATGGTCTTATGGATGAGCTGATGCTCAAATCCTACTTCTTTCCTCCTTTTATTTATTTATTTTTTGGTTTCTAAGTTGCACATTAAACCAAGTTTGTGTAGTTTGTTTATCCAGTTCAAGCTTTAGCATAATTTATTTCGTCCTCTTCAGTTTATATTATAAAGCAATCATGTTATGAATAAGATTATCCTTGCAACTGTCTATTTTATGCAGATCATTACGAGGGAATACTTTGTAATATGGGTCTCTGTCAGTGATGGTGTTATGACATCAATTAGAATTTGTAATTAGCTGCTTCCCCCGGCACCCCCTCCTCTACACACATACACACACAGAGATACAGTTTTCAACACTCATGTTTGCATGCAAGTTGCTGCTGTTTTAAATGGTCTACATCGATACCCTTTTATCTAACTTGGCTAGGAAACCTCTTATGTTCCTGCATCTCATGAATGAATGTTTATGAAAATAATTTCAAATCCGCTATTGCTGACCACTGCAAACGCTTTTGCCTTGCAGACTGTAACACGAGTTTTTTGTTTTGTTTTTGTTTATTTTGAGTTCTTCTGAAACTCATTTTCTGTATGTTTTCAGTTTGTGTACATTAGAAACCTTTGTTCTGAATTCAACATTTTACTAAAGTTTCTGAGTTCATTGTGCAGAATACTGCGAGAAGTATGCGAAGCCAGAAGACATAGGAGCTGCTGCAGAAGAGAAATCCAGCAGCGATGAGGAGCTGAGTGAAGATGAATATGATTCCAGTGACGAGCAGGTGGCTGGTAAAGCTGACCCTTAGCCACATAAAAGCCTGCTCCTGCTATTCATTTGGCTGTATTTTATCTGTACATGATGTTCTACTGCTCTAATTAAATCCCATCTCATGTAATGAACTTGATTGTTGACAAGGGGAAAAATATTCCCCTTTCTTAGTTTCATGTCTCTGTAAATAATGTACCATTGATTTCCTGATGCAATATTTTTCTTCTCTTTAACTCTTTTCAAGTGCATGATAGATACGATGGAGTTGTGCTTTGAACCTGGTTGTAGGTACTATGCTCAAACATGCTGGCAAATAGTTCAAGATAAGCATGCTTATTTTGCATTGAGATTTTTAACAATTTTTTAATTTTTTTAACAGATGATTTTTAGTGTTTTCTTTTCTTCAAATATTTATATTCATGTTAAAGTCATATACAATAGTCATTGCATTAGATACAATTCCAACGAGCAAGATGATTTTTGGGGGGGGGGGGTGTTCCAGCAAAATGCCTCCCTTGAAATGATTATCAAATTCATAGAAAAAAAAACAAAAAATTAATAATTTATCGGTTTCTATAATCTCAAATTTAGATTTAAGGAGACTCTGAATGTAGAGTTGGTTAATGTTTGTCGTGATGTAAGCTCTGTGGCAGTCAGAGAGTAGTTATCTCTATATTTTCTTTTTTTTTTAAAAAAAAAAGATTTTAGTTTTTTTTTAAAGATTATAATCTATAACAAAGATCACAAACCAAAACCTTCCTTATTTTTGTTTAGGAAGAATTACACATATGTACCAAATAAAGAAAAATTAATTATCCACAAATCCCAACCACATGTAAATACTAAAATTTGATGTGTTAATACCCAAGTCTCACTTGGAAATGGGATTGGGAAAATAATTTATCCCCCTTTTCCTTTCCTTTCCTCATTCTGCACTTGAACCTTGGTCCGACGGAATACACATCATTATCTCAATTGGAATAGGAGAGCAACGGAAGCCGAAAGCCAAAACCAGTCAGATCTCCATGTGTTCCTTACCTTCTTTCTTCGCCCAAAATTTTGGCCACCTCCTTACATGGATGAACTTGTATTACCCAAATGAATGGAAGATTCTTGAATAAATTTGATTTATCATATTATTTATCTATAGTCAGACCAATTACAAACAAACACTTTAATTGATTAATCTAATTTGGAGAAATTTCATAAGAAATAGAGGCTCCATAGTTTTACATCAGATTATAATTCTTCATATCAAATTAAAGTATATAAAAGGGGTTTGTTTGTGATTAGTTATACCTCAAGTAACATATGAGAATTTTACAATCAATTGAGGTGTTGAATGCAGAGTCAAACTTCTGGGCAGCCATGAAAGGGGGTTGGTTCAGAGGACTGTATTCTATATTTGGGAAGATGAGAACGCCATGATCATGGAACAGTTGTCGATTGGCTATGTGTGTGAACAAACGAAGAAAACAACGCCAAAAACCGCAAACTTTGTTCCAAAGTGTATTGGTTTGTCTATGTGTAGTTTAATCCTTACCTCAGTACTAAATCACCATAGCCTTTTTCACATCTTGTTATGAATATAACATTCAAAGTGAAAGATACTCGTCAAAGGGAATGGTTTGTGCGTGATCAAATCCAATTAAAATCTCAACTATTCCATAGAGATTAATAGATCAATGTAGCAGCTGAAAGGCGTAAATAAATGGTGGCTTTCAGTCATACAAGTAATATCCCCCCACCCCCAACCTTTACCTAATACTGCTATCACTTTTTTCTTCAAAAAAAAGAAAGAAAGAAAGAATATTATATACATAAGCTTCAGCTATCTGAAGGTAGGCAACCCTGCAAGCTGCAGATACCCAGATAAAAAATTTGGAAATTTATTGGCATTTAACCCATGAGGGAGCTGTAAACTGCAAATGGAGGCCTATCCTTATATATCAACAAATTGGACTAAACTGTTGAAGGTAAAGGCCACTAATTCACTAACACTTCACTGTCTTTGAAAAAAATCTATTGAAGGCTCCGTCTCCTTTTCCCAGAAACCGTCCTCGACCGCTTCACGGGATTTGCCCAACCAGCTGATCCACCAGACCCGTTTGGTTGTTGAGATGACTGACGCATCCACCCTTGAGCAGGCTGTTGACCTAGTCTAGCATCCTTAGAACCTGAACTTGGTCCAGGACTTCTTATAGCAGGACCGGAGCTAGGCGGTGAAACAGGACCAGCAGAGCCACCCCTAGACTTACCTGAGGATTTGTCCCTCTCATTTCTTCTCTTCTTGCATACTACCAGTTCACCTGGATGAGTGAGCAGCAGAGAGTCATCCTGCTGAATTTGCTCCCTGGCACTGCCGGAAGCTGTTCCGGTTCTTGAATCCTTCGGTGGCAGATGCACTCTGATCCGGGTGCTTTCACCACTCGGAATAAAGCCCCCATGCAGTGGCTTCTGTGAAGGGCTTGAATTATTTTCCACCTCATTTATCAGCTTGTGTCTTCTGCTTTGGCTCCCAGCCAAGTGCCTTGGGGATGTTAGAGTACTGACGGAAGTCGGTGCAGCAAAAGAAAGTGCAATTCTTGGCCCTTGGAAGTCCGTATCAGGAAATGCAATTTTCAATATATCAAAGAAGAGATCATGGACCTTCCTTGCTTCAGACCTTACCTGTGTGAATCATGATCACCTATGAGAACTTCACACATTCAGAGAGATAGGGCTTGAGAGTGTGAATTCTACTGTGCATAATAACAATCATCACTCATTCAATACCCTAAAGTATACCAGTCTCATGATTTATATTCAACAACAATCTTCAAAATTGAAATATCACTTATTGTTGTATTTGTTGTCTTTGTCCATTTAACAAAGGATCAAAAATAAAATAAAATAATTAGCTCGTGCTTCAGTTAAATATTAAGAACAACTCTACACAAAAAAATAAGTATTACTTCTATTAAATCACAAGTAAATGATGTTGTAATGATGAGGTGTTCACTCCACACAGTTACGTTATTATGTGTCACCACACGTCTTTGAATGTATGAATTCAAACAGTAATCAAGATGGAATATCAGCAGCAGGAACAATTTGTTCATCTTTAGACTCCGTTTAAAAAGATTTCTAAATTCATTCTTGACAATTTCCCTTTCAAAAAAGTGGCATGTTTTCTACTAAGCGTTGTATGGGTGTCCATCTGAAAGGCCACTGTTAGAGTATTAGGAAATATTTAATAATTAGGAAATATTGCTATAACAGATTAGGGAATATTATTCTGTCAATCACTATTAATTAGGGATATTAGTTGAGATATTAGGAATATTAATTTAGATATTATTTTAGGTAATTGTTCTAGATTATTCTATCATCTTGTATAAATATATGATTAAGTTTATGAATAATGTTGAACCCTTTTGAGATTATTTTCCTACATGGCATCAGAGCCAGGTTAGGGTTCCAAACTTTCGCTGGTTTCTTCTTTGTTGTTCATTGTTCCCATAAGAGTGAGAAGGAGTTAGGGTTCCAAATTTTCGCAGCTTTCTCTGTTCTTCTCAGTTTATATTCACTGGATACTGTTCATCGCGCACAGTTCATTCACTTTTCGATACTGTTCATCGCTCACTATTCGGGATACTGTTAGTGTACTGTTCACCGTCACTGTTTGCGTGTTATTGTTCACGCATTTGTTGCTGATTTGTTATTTGGGGTTTTGTTCAGACTTGTTTGATTTCTGATTCGAATCTACTTCTTTAAAGTTTTCATTTTCTTTTAGGACCTGATTTGGTTAGTTATAAGGACTGATTTCGGTGCATCAGGTTTGATTATTTGGTGATTTGTTGGTTCTAGATCTGGTTTGTTCAATCTTCAGGATTGATTGTGGTTTCAGATCTGTTCTGGCGTTTTAGTGGGTTATTTATCTTTTGGGTTCTTGGTGAAGTTGTTGATGCTTCTCAGGTTGCTGGCTATTTAACCATGGCCGCTAATTCTTTGGAATTTGGATTTTTCATTGTGAAACCATTAGTGTTTTCATTTGTTGCGGCCCTGGTGTGGTCGTTTGGATTAGAGCCCATGGTGTGGCTGCTGATTCATTTGGTCTTGGTTTAAATGTCCTTTGTGTGACATTTGGTTTAATTTTGTATTTTGGAGTTGCTATCCCATTTCCGGCGAATCCTAGTGGTGATTGCGTTCGGGTTTGGTCTTTTTGGGTTTATGGCGAGCTCTGGTTTGGTGCATTTGTGGTGTGAATTGGGTTGCTCTTTGTTGAGCCGTTTTGGGATTCAGATTTCAGATCTGGTCATTGCGTCAGGTGCCTGGTTTTGTTGCTCAGGGTGAGTGAGTTTTCTTTGTTGCTTATGGGAATATATTTGTAACAATTTGGGCCTGATTAAAATCTATGCTCCAACTTGAGGGGGAGTGTTAGAGTATTAGGAAATATTTAATAATTAGGAAATATTGCTATAACAGATTAGGGAATATTATTCTGTCAATCACTATTAATTAGGGATATTAGTTGACATATTAGGAATATTAATTTAGATATTATTTTAGATAATTGTTCTAGATTATTCTATCATCTTGTATAAATATATGATTAAGTTTATGAATAATGTTGAACCCTTTTGAGATAATTTTCCTTCAGCCACAAACAAGAATCTAAACACATGGACCAAGGTAACTGGTCCAATCATGTCTGGAGCAATCCAAAAGGAAAATCACACAAGCTCAGTCATTTTCTATTTTGAAAAGAGATACCATGAAAATTCCGTAGGCAAGTCTACTGGCTTCGGCCAAAACTAATTAATTGCACAGTGACAACAGATATGAAATCTAACCTCATGAGAGAACCCATAAAAATCCATTGCACACTTCAACATGGACTGCACATCACACACAAGCTCCAATACTCCATTATATTCAAACCTATCAGTTCGCTGATCAATCTTCTGTATGTCCAGCAAATTATTCCCACTGCCACCAGTGTGTCCAGAATTCTTCTTCCACAATTCAGTAAGCAAAGGTACAATTTGACGACCTTCCTTATCTATTCTCCTTTGAAACTTACCAATTACATTCTTGCACTGCAAGAGCAAAAATTTGCATCAGTCTATAGTACATGAACAAGAAGAAAAGCTAAAAACAAAATCACCAACAAATTATTTTAGAACAGATTGTCAAAGACCACTTCAAACATGAACAAAGAAAAAGCTCAAGCTGTCAAAACAAGGCCCATAAATATTATATTATCAAACTGGTACAATGCAGTTCACACAAACCCCCAAAAGATTTCCGGCTCGCCAACCTGAACACTAACCTTCTTGTGTTTGAAATTCAATTTGAGTTAAGAGAATGAAAGACGACAAGAATCCCTACTAATAGACGCTCAAATTTCATGGTAGGGGCCATATTGACAAATAGGATTAAGCCATTAAGTGAGGACTCATAAGTAATTACAGCAGGATAAGATATCAGTAAAAAGTTATGGTCCAAACCCATTTGATAACTTCCTTGAGTGTTGATAGGAACCGAATTGGGGGGGGGGGGGGGAGGACAGTAAAATTAAATCTCTATTAATTCATGAAATCAGAATCTAACCTCACAAAATAATAAAGATGAAGATAAATCTTTAATAGGAGATAAGCAAGAATTTTAAACTCATCCGACTAATAAAGCCGGAGAGAATCTCCCAACCAAATAATTATCTCTGCCAAATAAAATATATTCCAGACTTATTTTTACCCGATGGTGAGCCTCAATATTTATACACAAAAAGATAATAATGACTCCATAAAATCAAGCCCATTAATACACTACTTTAGAAAATGAACCCCCAACAAACAATATTTAAAATAATATATTTGACTCAACAAACACAACCAACTAACATAGTAATCCTAAAATTGAGGACCACTAAACAAATGAAAATATAACTTACATAAATATTTATTGCTAATATTTCCCTAACCACCCAAATCCCTAATTCTTCACTGGTTCATCGATGCTGATGTGGAATCTTATCAAGTGTCCTTCTACTACTCTCACTAAAAAAAGAAAGCCCCCAATTGTCCCCCTTATTGCAGATGGTTTCCTACATAGGTTTGTCCACAATGGGGACTTTAACCAAAATCATATTTGGTAAACCTTGCTTTACAGCGACTAGCCAAGTGGGAATCATTACATACACACCATAAACCTTCACTCTAAATACCTATTTTCGACACAGTAAATTTTTTGCTAAATCAAACAAATCACAAACGGATCTCTTTCGTGAAACATACCTTTCTCTGGACTAATTCAGACATTCTAGCACCAAGAGCTGAAGACCCACTTGAATTGATAGGCTTGCCCTCCCACTTTTCTGTGAGTTCTTCACCACCATCTTCCGAAGGGGCAGAAATGCAATTCAATCTACCAGATTTAGGTGAACCACGCAATTTAGAAGTTACTCTCTTTGAAGGCAAACTTCGCTTATTTTTTATCGACAATTCATTCCGATCATGCCCGGCAGCATTAACTTCTCCACATGATTTTACATCAGGGTCAATCCGTGATTGGGCACGATATTTATGGTCTGTTTGGATGGTCAATTGAGCTGATTCTCCACGTTGAAGAGATGCCATCTCACTGCTAGACTTTTCCTCAACCCTGTCTGAAGCATGACGCGGTCGAGCACGGTGACTGCGTTTACGTTTAAGTTTGGGTTGCAAAACTTGCTCATCCTCTCCTTCATCACGATCATGAATCCAACTGCCAGATTGCTGGTGATCCATGTGAGAATCACCAGATACCGCAATTTCCCCTTCCTCTAAATCATCTGTCTGGCAAACATTACCAGAAAAAAGTATAATAAAAAATTCAGAATGAGAAGAGAAAGCCAAAAACCTAAAAGAGCTAAATATTCAAATAACAGAGCAAAGACACCTACCATCCTCTTGGAAATGGAACTTGGCTTAGTATCTAATGCAGAGAGGGAACCAAATTTCTGAGAGGAAATTGAAGGAAATACAGCCTGTGTCAATCTTTGACTGTCTGAGGATGATACTGGGGAAGCAGCTTCTTCAATCATATGACTGTTTCTCATGCTTTCTGATGAACGGGGAAATTCATATCCTGCATCACAAGGCAGACCATCATCCATTTGATCTTTATTATTTGGCTGAACTCCATCATCACCACTATACCCATCATCTTCGAATTCTCCTATTTCCCCTTCTTCATTTGCAGAATATCCGTTTCTTTCTTCAGAACTCGCTTCAGAGGATTCTCCATTTTCATCTTCTAACTCTTTATAATTAGGATGTTTTTTCCCCTTGGGTCGGCCTCTTCTCCTTTCAGTTTTGGCAGATGCATCAGAACCCATTTCACTGGATTCCAAAGCGATACCACCACCCAAGATAGTGTTCTTTGAAGGCCTTTTTGATAACGCTGCAATAGTGGCATTGACTTCCCTTGTACTGGCTCTAAGCCACTTTGGCACCTGATCATACCGTGTCATCTCCCCAGTCCAATCCAGCTCTTCATCCATTTGATCAAACAGCTCGAGTTCTTCTTCACTCCTGGCAATCATGCGATTCACCTCCTGTAGTGACGGAACATCGTGGACAGTTTCTTGATACCTCTCTTCGTCATGTAATAGTGTCTCCAATGTCATGCGTCTCTCTTCATGCGTTGTTCTTTGATCAAAACGTCCCGCATTGATTACCTCATCGGCCATATCAATCTTGTATTGTTGAATGTTGTTCCTAATGAGGCTCTCAATGGATCCCACATAACGATCCTTACCTGCAAGTTCATCCTCCAAGTTGACACTGCCCCCACTTCTATGTTCATCCTCTTTTTGATGGCTAGGAATCTGGTCAACAACAGCTTCCATGTAGAGCACCCTGACTTCTCGAGTCTGTCCAATGCGATGAGCTCTCGCAACTGCCTGCTCCTCATTTTTTGGGTTTGGATCAGGATCGTATATGATGACTGTGTCTGCAGACTGAAGGTTAAGGCCTCTCCCAGCAGCCCTAATACTGAGCAAGAAGATGAAACAGTCTGAACCTGGGCTGTTAAAGTCCACTATAGCTGATTCACGGTCTTCCAAACTAGTTGTCCCATCAATTCTTCTGTAAACAAGCCGTCTCCATTGCAGGTATTCTTCTATGATGTCTAGAAGTTTTGTCATAGTACTAAACAGCAGAACTCGATGTCCGGTTCGTTGCAGTTTAATAAGTATCCTGTCAAGGATCCACAGTTTCCCACAAGATTTCACAAGGAAATCTTTGGATAAGTCATGGAAGTATGGGTAATTTAGCAGTGGATGATTGCAGGTCTTGCGCAGCTCCATGCATCGGTTATTTAAAGTTTTGTACTGCTTCACCTGGTAAAGCGGATTCCTTTGAACTCTAAGCTTCTCACCTTCAGGATCAAGCCGAAGGGTGCCGGTGGATTTGATCCAGTCATAAATGGCACTCTGAATAGCTGACATTTTACATCGTAAAACTACGGCGACCTGCAACGCAGAATGATGGAGTGAGCTCATAGAAAGAACAAACAGCAAATTAAGAGTTCCGCAATTATACCTTTGGTGGTAGTGAGCCTTCAACATCTTCCACACGACGCCTAAGCATGAAAGGCTCAAGAATCTGATGGAGTCGATGAATAATGATAACTTTCTTTTCTGTCTCAAGCCAATCATCTTCTACAATTTGAGTAGGATCTTCCTTTTGAAAAGGTTTTGAAAACCAATCATGAAATGCTTTTCGATTATCAAAAACCTCAGGAAGAAGTAAATTTAAAAGTGACCAGAGTTCCTTCAGATCGTTCTGCAAAGAAAATGACACCATTTATAAATCTATCAAGAAAATTACATACTAACAGATATTAATTTGATTTAATACTTGAGTGTCAGCATACACATCAATGTTTTAAACATAAACATATTCTTTTATTTGAGAATTTTATATTTGAATTATTATTGGCTTGTCAGAGAACTTTTTTCTTAATTGCATATCTAGACCGGTGGCGTACAAGCCAACTTGCATGCTCGTCACTTTATAATAACCCTTGTCCACGCTGCTAATACTACTAGTGATCGCCTAAATGACCTCATAGAAGAATCTCGTAGACCATAAGTTATGGCTGCAGGACTACCAGAGATCAAATTCCAATTTTACTTCCTGATTGAGAGTCAAGCAGGCTTTTACAAAAGATAAAGAAAATAGCAATTAAGAGTGGCTTATAACTCTCTAGAACCTAGCAAACCATTGATAGCGCTTAGTAGTCTCTATCTTCTTTAGCACCACTTATCATAACCAATTAAGTTTGTCTGTCAGGCATAAGATACCTGGGTTCATCATCTCTGCCCAAGTCATGCAATATCAAGTACTTCTTATGGGTAAAAGAATGTTGAAAGGAGTTTAATTTTTTTTTTGGACAGTAAATTATATATCTATTTTGTATATGTATAAAGGCAAATATTAGCAAGTTAAAATCACTCAGCACTATTCATCTGCAGTTCCCTGATATAGGCGTCAATGCATAAAAGTTAACAATGTGAAAGATTGACAAAAAAGAGGCAGAAGAGAACAAAAAAGACAACTGATGTCTTCCTGATATGGTCAAAACGGTAGACAAAGTAAATCTGACCTGCAATGGCGTTCCTGTCAGAAGAAGACGTCTCTGACAGCGGTATCTATCAAGATCGCGAGCTAGAACTGAATCCCTATCCTTCATTCGTTGTGCTTCATCAATTATGATATACTTCCAATCAACTTTTGACAATTTGGATCGGTCATACATGATGAACTCGTAAGTTGTCACAAGGACATTGAATTTCATAGCACAAACCTCCTACATATATAGCAGGAACAGATCATCAAGAGTAATGATAAAACAGCCTCATTACACGGAGTTAAAAAGACACACTTACTTGAGAAAATAATTTTGACCGCTGGTCCTTCGCTCCAACATAAAAGATGCATGATACAGAGGGCAACCAATTATACAACTCACTCTGGATAATGAACACAGTTTTCCATGTTAAGAATCACTGTTACATATGTAAGGGTTTTTCAGAAGAAAATAGTGTACAAGCTCACCTTCCAGTTCACCAGAACTGCATTTGGAACAATTATAAGATGCGGGCCATAATTTCCTTTAAATTCCATCAAGTAGGCAATCAAGGCCATAACCTAGAGAGGCAAGAAATGCTTTAATAGTAGTTACAGACAAGCATTGCACAAAATATGATACAGGAAACTGTAAAAATGTGATAAAGTATAATTGTCCTACAGAAATGTCTTGAGTAAGAAATAAAACTAATTATAAGGGAGATGTCAAAAAGCTTAAGAAAACATAAAATGTCCTTCTCATGATAAGTGAAGGCACAGCATGGCATAACAATAACCTGCACAGTTTTACCAAGACCCATCTCATCTGCTAATATTCCATTCAACTTGTTGTTGTACAATGAAAGCATCCACTGCAAGCCAACCTTCAAAAATAGCATACCAAAGAATTAAAAACTTAGCCATGAAGACACCATAAAGCAGTTTGTTATGGAATAACACTTGATCAAATGCAGCAACCTACAAGCTGATAATCTCTCAAGGTTCCAGCTCGTAACATAGATGGCTGCCTTATGACCTTTTCATTCACGGCATGAGCAAGGCTGTAATACCTGGTATCGACCAAATAAAAGTTACTACCAGCAGATGCATTATTCTATGGAACCACTTACGGAGAAACAATATGATACCGTCAAAGTAAAAATAGCAAAGCATATTTTCTTAAGCTTATTATGGGCTAACACGTAACACTATTGATCCGCCCTCTAATTTTTTTATATGCCTAGACTAGATCCCATATTTATTTGAAATAGATGACCAATAACTCACTTGCTGACAGATGAACTGTCTTTAGGAGCATTCATCTCCATAAAACGATTTCTAATCATCACTTCCTCGCCGGCACAAGCTGCAGCTGCTCTGACTTCTTCTTCAGAAAGACCCTTTAGTCAGAAACCAGATAACAAATTAGTGAAAATAAATAATCCAAAGGTCGGGTTTTGAATTGAACACGTTTGAATAGCATCAGCTAGAAAACATGAGACAACAAAAAAAAAACCTAAAACAATTGAATTGGGAGAAAAACAGAAACAGCGGAATTTTCCAAGGTTCTTGGAATGATTTTTTTTTTTTGGGGGGGGGGGGGGGATGTGTTATTCAAACATACCTGCAATCGTGCTGCAGCTGCAGCAGCTCTTGCTGCCTCCTCCACTTCCTGCTGACTTTTAGCAGCTGTTATTTTACTTCCCAGTTTTTGTAGATAGTCCTCGGTCTGTGTTAAGAAGGATGAAAGCACAGCATATCTCTCTGCCGCGTCACCGGGCAGGCTGGTCTGCTGTTCTAGCAACATCTCCCTGTATCTGTCAACATCATTATTTTTCAAGGCTTCCATCCTTTTATTCCTATCATCATCCTTACGCTTTGAGAATTCCCTCAACATTCTCTCATGATATTTTCCCACACCCCTGTTGCGCGCAATTCGAGCATCACGTACAGCCCAATGTGCCTCAAGAAGCTTCTTACGCCACTGAAATATGGATTTGAGTTGTTTCTCCCGTAAAGCTCGCTGAGATGCTTGCACTTGTCTGGCAAGTTCAACACGCTGACGCTCACACAGCCTCACAAACTTGCGGTATGGCCTATCTGGCATTGCCATTATCTCTTGTTGCTGCTGATCAATCTCGTCCCTCAGCCGTGCCTGAAGATCTAAAAGACGGAGCTTTTTCTCTTCGATTTGCAGCCTCAAAACAAGATCTGGCCTAATTCGTTTTCTCTCCAAGTTCACTGCCAGTAAACCTTCAATCCTTTTTAAATTTTCTGCCCTTCTCTTTGTAAGTACTACCATGCCTTCCTCATAAAGAAGATCTTTGACATTGTAGGCCAGAGACAAATTATTGTTGTTTACCGCTGCAGATGACCCAAATGAATCCGGTTTCCTGGTAAAAACAGGGAAAT
Source organism: Mimosa bimucronata (assembly GCA_037074515.1). Lineage (NCBI taxonomy): Eukaryota > Viridiplantae > Streptophyta > Magnoliopsida > Fabales > Fabaceae > Mimosa > Mimosa bimucronata. The sequence continues at coordinate 39,323,498 of CM073446.1, forward strand.
CAAAAAGGGGACCATGATATTTTCTTGTAGATGCCATATCCTTTGGTTGGGTAACAGGGCCAGTTTGTGCAGGTTTCTTAAGTTGAACTGTGTCATTTGGTATGATGGCCTTTCCCCTATCCTGAGGAAACTCAGTTCTAACAGTTCTGCTATTGCCACGATCATCCTCCTGGTCTGACTTCATTGATTGCTGCTCTTCTTTTCCAACAGAAGCAGCTTCCTTAGCCACAACCGACATAGCTTGCATGTGAACTGTTGGAGCAGTGGTTTTTTCATCCCGAGAAGAGGCTTCCTGCTTTGAGGAACTTTGCACTTTTATTTCAGGGACAGACTGAATATCCTTTGTTTTGGACTCCATGGGCCTTGTGTGTTCTGCCACAGTACTCCCAGCAGATTTATCTGTATTCTGTCCTCCAGCAGGATGGACAGTCTGCTGCAATTGCAACTCAAGAGGTGGCGGAACAATAGCCTGAAGAAGTTCTTGAGGAAGTGCAGCTTCTCCTTTCTATCAACAAAAACAAGCAACAACAAAATCAATAAAAATTATATACATGACTTATTCTCTAAGAATATATTCACATAACATGCTAATAGAATTAGCAAGACACAGGTAGGTGAGAAAGAAGTATGAATTTAACCTTCAGCCTCCTGAGTGCTAATATCTGTGCTTTAAGTACATGCAACTGCTGTTTGGTAAATCCAGGTCGTTGCTGAGTTGTCTGAGCTGCTGCCCCAACGGGTTTGACATGGCTTCCTGAAGTCCCATCATTTGTGGAACCAGTAGTCTGAGCAGAAGTTTGGTTAAACTGCCTCATGTGCTGAACTTGTGGTAAATCTGGGCCTGGTAGTGATTTTTTAGCATTCAAAGGATGATCTGCAACATGATTCCTGTTAGGAGAAAACTGTTGGGGATGCATAGGAGGCAATCCATTTCCAGCAGCAACAGGTTGCCTCAGAGATGCTTGAGACTCTCTGCCATGAATGTTGATTTGTTGCACTGCCGCGTCACTGCCACTACTGGCTGTACCAGCATTTGTTGGTGGTACAAAGTGGCTGGGAGGAACTGTCTGCCTGGCATTTGCACATTCGCTTGATGAATTAGCATGTGCTGGGTTCTCCATTGGAGAAGTAACTTGCTGTTTCGAAACAGGGACATGTGATGACTGAGGAGCAGCGTTATTCTCATTTGGCTTTTGTTGTGAAACCATCTTTGACTGCATCATAGGAATGAGTTGTGCCATTAAGTTAGCATTTGCCGGGTGTGATAGATCAATGTTACGTTCACGAGCCCATGCCTGCATAGCATTTAGTTGGGCAGACACTGCCATCTGGCTGTTCACAACATTTTGGATGCCCTGAGGATTTGTTGGTGCTTGCATGGGTCTTATCACATTTCCAGGCATTATGTGCCCAATGGCCGGTCCCTGAGTTGAAGACTTTCCCTCATTCTTGTGATCCATTGCTTGATGCTGTCCCTGATCAATCTGCTTTTCCCCACGAGAGAATTGTTCAGATGAGTTCCTAGGAGTCGAACATTGTGCTTGATTAACTGCCTGCAAGGGAATTAGTTCCTGCATTTTCAAGTTTCCCATACGCATCTCTTGATCCTTTACAGCTGAAGAGCCTAACATTCCCACTTTAGCTTGCTGATGTGATTGCATTGACAAAGAAGACTTTTGTTGGGCAGCTTGCAGAGCATATTGAAGGTATGCTTGATGGACAGGATTAGCCATCTGTTGCTCCATGCCTTGACCCCTCATCTGAGCCTCCTGACTGGAACCGTGCTGAGTGAAATCAATCGATTTCCGTGATTGCTGGGGCAGTAGTGCAGGACTGGCAGATGAGAAATTGTTGGTACCAAACACCCCTTGAAGCCCTGCTTGATATGCTAAAAATGGTTCATTCCCTTCAGGCTTTCTAAGTAGTTGCTGTTGCAATGACTGCACAAGCAAATAGTTTGTATAAGAGTCAATTCCGTAAATCCCTTATTCAGAAATAAGTTTCACAAAAACCAAAACAGATACAATCCGTCTATCACCCAAAATGACATCAATATCTGTATTCGTAATGAGATACTAATGAAAGTACCATTGACATCAAGACCCAGCAATTATACAAATTCATGTCATATTACGGCAAAGCCGATTAAAGTAACATGACCATCAAAGTAGAATAAGATACTGAAAATGACAGATTTTAAGCATCATTGAACACTACTTGCGCAGAACCGGTCATATATTGATTACCGTAATAATTTGAGAAGAAATCAGTGGAATATTATTTTCCCATCTAAGATTACAAAAGATAGGAAAGTGGCAGTTTGCAGGAAACAGACGGTTTTAATGTAGAAAACAGGAAGTGAAAGACATCAGGAACAGTTAAAGCTATTAACAGCACGCAGAAAATGACAAAAAAACACTTTTAGCAGGTTGCAGCTGGAGCTTGTCTGGTTATACTGCACAGCTAGTCAACATGTTCAAAGTCCATTAAATAGTTCTTGAAGAGAGAGGGGGAGTCTGTAGGAAAAGCAATAAATCATAAGTTTCATTTCCCAAAATGTATAACCCCGTCAGTGTTTGAAAGGAAGCACCCAAGAAGATTGCAGAAAAGAAACGGCATGTGCAGAAAAGTATTAATTTGCTAATAATTTAACATCAAATTTGACCAGAAAATAAGTGCAGGACAAAAAAGAAAAAATATTCAAATCCTACAGCACAATTGTAATATTGTGATTTAAGGCAAGTTGACTAAAATAAACAGTCAGCCCTTCGTTCCACCCAAGCAGCTCCAGGTTCAATGCTCCAATCGGTTTCCAAATTTTACTTATTTCAGATATCCCTAGTTTGACTCCCAGCTTATCAGAAAATTATTGGTTTCAAGAATTAACAAACCTTTCCAAATAACTATAATTCCTACTGTATCTGTAAAAAAAATGTGTACTTTCTATTGTAACTAATCACCCATTCCCAAATTCAGAAACCAATGGGTGTTGACAAAATCAAACCCCATTGACAGTACAACTGAGAAACAACTTGCAAAAACTTCTCAGAGTAGACTTTCTACTAAATTATGATACACATTCAGCTCAAACCAGAAATACAAACCTGCCTAGAACCAATCTGCTGGTTTTGCTGCTGCTGCTGTTGCAAAGTGTCTAACCCCAAGTGAGGAGTTGACACTGCTGAAGATGGAGAGGATTGGGAAGATGATGATGATGCGGCACGCCCAGCCGGCCCCACTCCTGGGTTCCGGCCGGGCCCACCACTACCAGGACCAGTAGACTGCATGCAATTAGCCCAGAATTCTCAATGGGGGCAAGTCACAAGCTGCCAATTCAAATCAACTAGGACAAAAAAATCACAATTCATTCAACCCCAGAAAGAAAGTTCCGAAATTTCCCCAAAAAAAATCAATACGACAGCATTGTATCCTTCAGATCCCAACGTTCAAAATCTGTTGACGCCAATTTTCTTCTTCTCTATCTACAGTGTCCTTTCTAGCTGCAGTTGCTGCAAATTTCCTCCTTGTAAAAAGCCGCAATTTTTGGGGCATCGGACGACGGATCTTTGGGAGCTTGGGGACCCCAAAGAAGCGAACTTGACGGAATCGGTAATTCCACTATGAAACGGACGAGGTTTAGCGATTTCCGGTCAAACCCTACGATTTTTTTACATATATTTTTGAAAAAAAAATGGTGTTTGTTTGCTCAAGTTGACAAGGAAGGCTCAGCATATATGCCTTGATGGCAAAACAAGGAATGGGGAAAGCGGTGAAAGTCTTTACAGAATTTATGAATTCAATTCACAGTAAGAATGACGGGTCTCTAGGAAAGGGATGATGGGTTTTGATCAGGTGGGTGATGGGATGAGCTAATATTTTATACTTGAGATCATTAATATAAGTTTTTAGTTAATTTTTTTTTGAGGGATTAAAGAAATAAAATAAATTAATCAATCCTTAGATCATGTATTAAGATGACTTATTTAGTTTTTTTTAGGATTTTTTTCAAAAAGTAAATTAAATTTTAGAACCAAAATTCAAACATTTATTAAAAGATGTGTTCACTCCAAAACAGAATTGTCTTACAGAATTATAACTATAAATTATTTGATTTTGCTCTAATACCTTATAAAAAAAATTCACTTTGCACAATGTCCGGTCATCCATTTATTAATTTGTTTGGAATTTAGATTACAGATGTAGTTAAGTTAGTTTAAAATATTATGTACTATTACCTATAAGATCATAAACATCTTCCTTAATTCCCTTCCTCTTTCTTTAACTTGATTGTTGTTGAAAAAACATCAATAAATATATTTTAGGAAACAATTGACCAAAATTTAAAATATATCAAAAATATTTAGGATCAATATAAACTTTTTAAATGTGTTTGATATTTAAGATTTGATGGAGTATTAGATAGTTATAAGATCATATTATATATTTTCTTTCTATCTATGCTAATATGCTCTTATTTAAGAAAGGTGAACCTTAGAGAGAATGAAATAATATAACGTTGAAATTTGTGTAATCGATAACAATAATATTGGAAATAACTTAAATCATACATTTATTGATTAATGAAGATGAAAATTTTTTTATGACAAACAGAATCACTGCCTAGCTCATACAATAAACACAAAAAATATCAAAACAAAATCTTTCAAATAAATTTTTGCCGGTTCCTAACGTTTCTTAAAGCAAATTAATGTATACTATGAACAAAAAAGTACAGGGTAGTTAGTAGTATAAATAAGTATTTATGCAGCCTAATCCGACTAGAATCATGACTAAACTGTTAACTAATAGGGGTAATTAATTATAGGTCCCATGTAAGAAATTTAATTAAGATGAGGTCCCACGAAATCACGAAATTAATTTCAGGTCTCACAAAGTTGTTATAGCGTACTCATTAAGTTGTTATTGGCAGCTCAAAAATTGTTATTGAACAAGGGTTTAAAAATTGTGATCGTCAGGCCCTAAGTTGTTACTGCCAGGAAGTTGTGCAGTAACAACTTTTAACCAGGCGATAACAACTGTTTACCTGCAGATAACAAGATAATGAGCATACGATAACAACTTTCTGGCAGGGACCTCTAATTAATTTCGTGATCTCATGAGACCTCATTTTAATTAAACTCCTTACACAGACCTATAATTAATTCTCCCTAACTAATATTTGTATTTTGAAGCTACCTCCAACATCAACAATCAGCAAATTTGTAAATGGGAAAATTTCATTTAAGGACCACTGTAGACAATTAATGTAAAAGAATGACCACAAAAATCTGAAATTTCACTGCAGGACCTAGGTCCTTAAATGAAAAAAATTTGTTGTGTGAAAAGACCTAAAAGCCCTTGTGAATTAATTTCAAATAGGGACCTGTGCTGATACGCTGACGCTGACACAATGTATTTCCTTGGCTGACAACGTGCTTCCTTGTGCATATGGCGATTTCCTTGTGCATATGGCCAATTCCTTGTGCGTGGCCTAGACATAGCACGTTATAAGGCCAATTAATTACTCCTTGTGCATATGGCCATTTCCTTGTGCATATGGTCATTTCCAGGCCACGCACAAGGAAATGGCCATATGCACAACGAAATGGCCATATGCACAAGGAACAATTAATTGGCCTTATAACGTGCTATGTCCAGGCTACGCACAAGGAAATGACCATATGCACAAGGAAATCACCATATGCACGATGAGTAATTAATTGGCCATATGCACAAGGAAATGGCCATATGCACAAGGAGCAATTAATTGGCCTTATAACGTGCTATATCCAGGCCACGCACAAGGAAATGACCATATGCACAAGGAAATGGCCATATGCACAAGGAGTAATTAATTGGCCTTATAATGTGCTATGTCCAGGCCACGCACAAGGAAATCGCCATATGCACAAGGAAATCGCCATATGCACGAGGAAGTACGTTATCAGTCAAGGAAGTACGTTGTCAGCGTCAGCGCGTCAACGTGTCAGTGTCAGCGTCAGAAGACTTTTGTACAGGTCCCTATCTGAAATTAATTCACAAGGGCTTTTAGATCTTTTCACACAACAATTTTTTTTTTCATTTAAGGACCTTGGTCCTGCAGTGAAATTTCAGATTTTTTTAGTCCTCATCTGACATTAAATTACTACAGTGATCAAATTTTCCCTTTGTAAATAGGTATTTCACGGAGTATCCACTTAATCAAACCTGAATACCTGATAGATATATTTAATGCAAAACATGTACTATCAGTTACTATTGGGTTGTTTCAGTTCAAAAAAAAAAATTTACTATTGGGGTGTGTGTATTCCTTCTGGCTCCAATCATACAGGTAAATTAGCTTGATCCAAATATAGGACAAAGATGGGATTTTTTTTTTCTTCAAGCGAGCCACTCTTTCCACTTTTTGTTATTCTCATTACTTTTTCACAGAAATTAGTATGCTTTTAATTTTATTAAAGCAATTCATTGTGGACATTAATTTTAGTGAAGGACAAAGCTGAAAAGTTATGTATTCTTACACAAGTTTAAGAACGCTGGCTACCAATATCTGAAAACCAAAAAGCAGTTAACTATAATCAGCACTGGACAGATTAATGTGCATTAAGGATATGTATTTCTTGCTAAATAATTTTATCCATAAGATATGAGAAAAAAGCATGAAACATATTTTGCATGCTACTACTAGCTGTTGATATACATACTCAAGAAATTCAGTTGATATAATCAATCAATTGTTGCATGATTGTATCTATTCATTAGTTGAGGTCTGAGATGATAGCATGTTTGTCAATAAATAAATAAATAAATAAATGATAGTGTGTTTCTCAATTACATTTTTATAAACATGGTCATTCTCGTATTAGACAGGAGCAATTTTGTGTAAAGGTACCGTCAAGTGCTAAATCTGAACATATTTCTTAGTATGGATTTAAAGTGTGATTTATCATATAGTGAAGGACCATCACCTTTTGTTGGGTCTAATCGCGTTTATAATTATAGCGTGTTTCAAATAGATTAGACTTCAGATATAAATTGTCTTTCACAAACTAGGCTGCGATATAAGTGTTTTTTTTTTTGAAAAATAAAAATTGTTTGTAATAGAGGGTTTATGTTATTTGGTTTGGGGTTCGAAGCTCAACATATGGAGGTTCAGGCGTTCAGCTTCAGGTTTGGAGTTTAGATTTCAGGCTCTGAAAATCTATTTTATTTTTTTACTTGATATAACTAAATTACACAATCATAGATAAGAACTAGCATTACTATACCTTTCAATCAGTCTTCCTATAATATCTTTGTTTTAGTTAAAAATATGCATCTTTACTGATATATAGTTTCAATTTTGGTCTTTTAATCCCTTGTAATATATTGTAGTAAGTTCTCTCACCCAAGTTAATCTCTTTTTTTTAACTAATAAAGTTAATCTCAAACAATATCTATCAAACAAATCATGCTATTTTATAAATTACATTTTATAAAACTGAGCATATCAACATTTTAAAATATTTAATACACTTTTTCTTAATGAATATAACATGTTCAAACTTTTGGTAAAATAAGTTCAAACTGAAAAAATATTTGAAAAATTAGGAAAAAGTATAACCTAAATCAATATAATACCGGTACTCTTTGTTTATAAAAATTTATTAAGTCGTTCTCTCCAATAAAATTTTCAACATTGAATTTTTCTTCAATCTTCCTAGAATATTTTGACTGCATTAGATAGCTGATTTACAAGTCACCTAACCATCAATCCAAACTGAATTTCTACAATCATAACATATAACATTGCAAGTTGCAACTACTTTGTCAAAGGGAGTGGTTTGTGCGTGATCAGGTCCAATTAAGATCTCAACTATTCCATAGACAAAGATTGATAGATGAAGGTAGCAGCTGAAAGGCGTTAATAAATGGTGGCTTTCAGTCATACAAGAAACATCCCCCACCCCCAATCTTTACCTATTAGTGCCATCACTTTTTTTATCAAAAAAAAAAAAGGAAAGAAAATTAGATACAGAAGCTTCAGCTATCTGAAGGAAGACAATGGCTGCAAGCTGCAGATACCCAGATAAAAAATTTGAAAAATTATTGACATTTAACTGAGGTAGCTGTAAACATCAAATGGAGGCCTATTCCTATATCAACAAATTGGACTACACTCTTGAAGGTAAAGGCCACTAATTCACTAACATTTTACTATAGTTGGGAAATCTATTGAAGGCTCCGTCTCCTTTTCCCAGAAACAGATCTTGACCGCTTCACAGGATTTGCCCAACCGGCTGATCCACCAGACCCGTTTGGTTGCTGAGACGACTGGCGCGTCCACCCTTGAGCAGGCTGTTGACTTAGTCTAGGATCCTTCGAACCTGAACTTGGTCCGGGACTTCTTACAGCAGGACCGGAGCTAGGTGGTGAAACAGGGCCAGCTGAGGCACCCCTAGTCTTCCCTGAGGATTTGTCCCTCTCATTTCTTCTCTTCTTGCATACTACCAGTTCACCTGGATGAGTGAGTAGAGGAGAATTATCCTGCTGAATTTGCTCCCTGGCACTGATGGAAGCTGTTCCGGTTCTTGAATCCTTCGGTGGCAGATGCACTCTGATCCGGGTGCTTTCACCACTCGGAATAAAACCCCGATGCATTTGCTTCTGTGAAGGGCTTGAGTCATTTTCCACCTCATTTATCAGCTTGTGTCTTCTGCTTGGGCTCCCAGCCAACTGCCTCGGGGATGTTAGAGCACTGACGGAAGTTGGTGCGGCAAAAGAAAGTGCAATTCTTGGCCCTTGGAAGTCCGTATCAGGAAATGCAACTTTCAAGATATCAAAGAAGAGATCATGGACCTTCCTTGCTTCAGATCTTACCTGTATGAACCATGATCACCTATGAGAACTTCAAATATTTAAAATGATAGGGTTGAGAGTGTGAATTCTACTATGCACAGTTATAATCAGCACTCAATCAATACCCTAAAAATATACCAGTCTCATGATTAGGGACCAGAGCTAGTATTTCTCTATTCAATCACAAGTAAATGATGCTGTAATGATGTGTTGACTCCACACAGTCACATTATTTTGTGTCACCGTCTCTCTGAATGTATCAATTCACAAGTGAAGTGGACCCATTTAAAAAGAATTAAAAGAAAAATTTCAAAAAGCAAGAAAGATGGAATATCAGCAGCAGGAACAATTTGTTCATCTTCAGACTCCATTCACAATTATTTCTCAATTCATTCTTAATAATTTTGCTTCAAATAAAGACGCATGCTTCCTACTAAGCGTTGTATGGGTGTCCATCTGAAAGGCCACAAACAAGAACCCAAACACACCAACCAAGGTAACTGGTCATATCATATCTGAAGCAATATAAAAGGAAAACCACGCAAGCTATCAGTCATTTTCCATTTCAAACAGAATACCATGCCAATGCCATATGCAAATCCGCTGGCTTCCACAAAAGGCCAAAATTTAAGTAAACAATATTGCACGGTAACAGCAGATATGAAATCTAACCTCAAGTGAGAACCCATAAAAATCCATCGCACACTTCAACATGAACTGCACATCACACACAAGCTCCAGTACCCCATTATATTCAAACCTATCAATTCGCTGATCAATCTTCTGTATGTCCAGCCAATTATTCCCACAGCCACCAGTGTGTCCAGAATTCTTCTTCCACAAGTCAGTAAGCAAAGGTACAATTTGACGACCTTCCTTATCTATTCTCCTTTGAAACTTACCAATTACATTCTTGCACTGCAAGAGCAAAAATTTGCATCAGTTTACAGTACATGGACAAGAAGAAAAGCTAAAAGCAAAATCATCGACTGAGCTTATTTTAGAACAGAGTGTCATAGGCCACTTCAAACTAGAACTAAGAAAAAGCACAAGTTGTCAAGTGAAGGCCCATAAATAATATTAATAAATTGGTACAACCCAGTTGGCACAAACCCCAAGAGACTCTGGTCAACAAGAGAAAAAACAACAGACCCGCCAGCCCAAGGACTTACCTTCATGTGCTTGATATTTAATTTGAATTAAGAGAATGAAAGAAAACAATAATCCCTAATGATAGACGCTCAAAGGTCATGGTAAGGACCAATTTGACAAATAGGATTACCATTAAGTGAGGGCTCATAAAAATTACAGCAGGATAAGGTATCAGTGAAAAATTATGGACCATCGGAATTACGGTCAAACCCCACTTGATAACTTCCTTGAGTGCCCCCCTACTTCTCTTCACCAATATTCATAAGTGGCAAACTTTGCTTTTCAGAAACTCGCCCTGGGGGAATCATTATTCATTACATATATACCATGGATATTCACTCTACATACCTATTTTTGACCCAGTAAATTTACTCGTTAAACCAAACAAGGAAATCTGGGATTCCAAGAAAATAAAAAGTCCACTGTATTTCCCTGAAACCCAAATAATGTGAGCCTCCTTGTTTGGCCAAGGATTATCATCAGATCACATTTTTGAACTGATTCAGTGTTCTGATTTACAATATGTAATGCTTCACTTCAAAGTCAGGACGTGAGAATAAATTCTAGCAGGCTGCAGAAAAGCTCAAATGAAAGAATGATCAACAGTTCCTATAACCACAGTTATACCAATTCCTTTACAAAGTCACAAAAGGATCTCTTAAGTGACATACCTTTCTCTGGACTATTTCAGACATTTTAGCACCAATAGTTGAAGACCCCCTTGAATTGACAGGCTTGCCCTCCCCATTTTCTGTGAGTTGTTCACCACCATCCTCTGAAGGGTCAGAAATACAGTTCAATCTACCAGATTTCGGTGAACCACGCAATTTAGAAGTTACTCTCTTTGAAGGCAAACTTCGCTTATTTTTTATCGACAATTCATTCCGATCATGCCCGGCAGCATTAACTTCTCCACATGATTTTACATCAGGGTCAATCCGTGATTGGGCACGATATTTATGGTCTGCTTGGATGGCCAAATGAGCTGATTCTCCATGCTGAAGATATGCCATCTCACTGCTAGACTTTTCCTCAATCCTGTCCACAGCATGACGCGGTCGAGCACGGTGACTGCGTTTACGTTTAAGGTTGGGTTGCAAAACTTGCTCATCCTCTCCTTCATCACGATCATGAATCCAACTGCCAGATTGCTGGTGATCCATGTGAGAATCACCAGATACCGCAATTTCCCCTTCCTCTAAGTCATCAATCTGGCAAACATTACCAGAAAAAATGTAAAAGAAAATTCAGAATGAGATAGGGAAAGCCAAACACCTAACAACAACAACAACCAAGCCTTATCCCACCAGGTGTGGTCGGCTACATGGAAAGCCAAACACCTAAAAGAGCTAAAAATTCAAATAATAGAGCTAAGACACATACCATCCTTTTGGAAATGGAACTTGGCTTAGAATCTAATGCAGAGAGGAAACCAAATTTCTGAGAGGAAACTGAAGGAAATATAGTCTGTGTCAACCTTTGACTGTCCGAGGATGATCCTGGGGAACCAGCTTCTTCAATCATATGACCGTTCCTCATGCGTTCTGAGGAATGAGGAAATTCATATCCTGCATCGCAAGGTGGACCATCATCCATTTGATCTTTATTATTTGGCTGAGCTCCATCATCACCACTATATCCATCATCTTCAAATTCTCCTATTTCCCCTTCTTCATTTGCAGAATATCCATTTCTTTCTTCAGAACTCGCTTCAGAGGATTCTCCATTTTCATCTTCTAACTCTTTATAATTAGGATGTTTTTTCCCCTTGGGTCGGCCTCTTCTCCTTTCAGTTTTGGCAGATGCATCAGAACCCATTTCACTGGATTCCAAAGCGATACCACCACCCAAGATAGTGTTCTTTGAAGGCCTTTTTGATAACGCTGCAATAGTGGCATTGACTTCCCTTGTACTGGCTCTAAGCCACTTTGGCACCTGATCATACCGTGTCATCTCCCCAGTCCAATCCAGCTCTTCATCCATTTGATCAAACAGCTCGAGTTCTTCTTCACTCCTGGCAATCATGCGATTCACCTCCTGTAGTGACGGAACATCGTGGACAGTTTCTTGATACCTCTCTTCGTCATGTAATAGTGTCTCCAATGTCATGCGTCTCTCTTCATGCGTTGTTCTTTGATCAAAACGTCCCGCATTGATTACCTCATCGGCCATATCAATCTTGTATTGTTGAATGTTGTTCCTAATGAGGCTCTCAATGGATCCCACATAACGATCCTTACCTGCAAGTTCATCCTCCAAGTTGACACTGCCCCCACTTCTATGTTCATCCTCTTTTTGATGGCTAGGAATCTGGTCAACAACAGCTTCCATGTAGAGCACCCTGACTTCTCGAGTCTGTCCAATGCGATGAGCTCTCGCAACTGCCTGCTCCTCATTTTTTGGGTTTGGATCAGGATCGTATATGATGACTGTGTCTGCAGACTGAAGGTTAAGGCCTCTCCCAGCAGCCCTAATACTGAGCAAGAAGATGAAACAGTCTGAACCTGGGCTGTTAAAGTCCACTATAGCTGTTTCACGGTCTTCCAAACTAGTTGTCCCATCAATTCTTCTGTAAACAAGCCGTCTCCATTGCAGGTATTCTTCTATGATGTCCAGAAGCTTTGTCATAGTACTAAACAGCAGAACTCGATGTCCAGTTCGTTGCAGTTTAATAAGGATCCTATCAAGGATCCACAACTTCCCACAAGATTTCACAAGAAAATCTTTGGATAAGTCATGGAAGTATGGGTAATTAAGCAAAGGATGGTTGCAGGTCTTGCGCAGCTCCATGCATCTATTATTCAAAGGTTTGTACTGCTTCACCTGGTAAAGTGGATTCCTTTGAACTCTAAGCTTCTCATCCTCAGGATCAAGCCGAAGGGTGCCGGTGAATTTAATCCAGTCATAAATGGCACTCTGAATAGCTGACATTTTACATCGTAAAACTATGGAGACCTGCAATGCAGCATGATGTAGTGAGCTAATAGAAAAAACAGACAGCTAATTAAGAGTTCCGTAATTATACCTTTGGTGGTAGTGAGCCTTCAACATCTTCCACACGACGCCTAAGCATGAAAGGCTCAAGAATCTGATGGAGTCTATGAATAATGATAACTTTCTTTTCTGTCTCAAGCCAGTCATCCTCAACAATTTGAGTAGGATCTTCCTTTTGAAAAGGTTTTGAAAACCAATCGTGAAATGCTTTTCGATTATCAAAAACCTCAGGAAGAAGTAAATTTAAAAGTGACCAGAGTTCCTTCAGATCATTCTGCAAAAGAAAAAGGACATCATTTACAGATCAATAAAGAAAATCACATACTGACATATATCTGATTTAATACTCGAGGGTCAGCATTAAGTCAGCATATACATCAATTCATTCTTTCAAATAAAGAATTTTATATTCAAATTATATAGGCTTGTCAGAGAACTTTTTTCCTTATTGCATTTTTAGACCGGTGGTGTCCAAGCCCACTAGCAAGCTCTTCAATTTATTATATTCTTGGTCCAGGCTGGTTATATTACTTGTGACAGCCTAGGTGACCTCTTAGAAGAATCGTAGTAGACTACAAGTTAAGGTTACAAGATTGCCAAAGATCAAACTCCAAGTTTACTTCCTGGTTGAAAGTCATGCAGGCTTCTACTAAAGAAAAAGACAATAGCAATTAAGAGTGGCTTATAACGCTCTGGAACCTAGTAAACCATTGATAGCACTTTGTAGTCTCCATCTTCTTTAGGAACACTTAGCACAACCACTTAAGTTTGGCTGTCAGGCATAACATAACTGGGTTCATCATCTCCGCCCAAGTCATGTCATATCAAGTACTTCTTATGGGTAAAAGCATGTTGAAAGGAATTTATTTTTTTTCAGATAGTAAATTATATATCTATTTTCTATATGTATAAATGCAAATATCAGCAAGTTAAAATCACTCAGCACTATTCATATGCAGTTCCCTGGTATAGGGCGTCAATGCATAAAAGTTAACAACGTGAAAGATTGACAAAAAGAGGCAGAAGAGAAGGAAAAAGACAACTGAAGTCTTCATGATATGGTCAAAAAGGTAGACAAAGCAAATCTGACCTGCAAGGGTGTTCCTGTCAGAAGAAGACGTCTCTGACAACGATATCTGTCAAGATCGCGGGCTAGAACTGAATCTCTATCCTTCATTCTTTGTGCTTCATCAATTATGATATACTTCCAATCAATTTTTGACAATTTGGATCGGTCATACATGATGAACTCATAAGTTGTCACAAGGACATTGAATTTCATGGCACAAACCTCCTACATATATAGCAGAAACAGTTCATCAAGGGTAATTATAAGGGATAAATACCAATTTTGCCCCGGAAGTTTTTATGAGACCAATGTCGCCTTGGAAGTATGAAAAGTGTAGCAATGTCGCCTTGAACTAAGGGAGTTGTTAATGGACGCCACGTCATGATCCACGTATGGATGAAGATGAATCATTTTTGCCCTGAAAGTTTTCCTCGAAGAGCGATTTTGCCCCGGAAGTTTTTTGGCGTGCAATGTCGCCCTAGAAGTTTAAAAAACTTCAGGGCAAAATTGCTCCTCGAGGAAAACTCCCTTGGCAAAAATTGTTCATCTTGACCCTGACGTGGACCATGACATAGCATCCGTTAACAGCTCCGTTAGTTCATAGCGACATTGCTACACTTTTCATACTTTCGAGGCAACATTGGTCCCAAAAAAAACTTCTAGGGCAAAATCACTACCCAACCAATACTTCAGGGGCAAAATTGGTATTTAACCCTAATTATAAAATAGCCTCGCGCATGGAGTTAAAAAGATACACACTTACTTGAGAAAATAATTTTGACCGTTGGTCCTTCCCTCCAACATAAAAAATGCATGATACAGAGGGTAACCAATTATACAACTCACTCTGGATAATGAACAAAATTTTCCAAGTGAAAAAACAGTCACAACTATAAGGAATTTATCAATAGAAAATAGTGTACAAGCTCACCTTCCAATTCACCAAAACTGCATTAGGAACAATTATAAGATGTGGGCCATAATTTCCTTTAAATTCCATCAAGTAGGCAATCAAGGCCATAACCTAGAGAAACGAGAAATGATTTAATAGTAGTTACAGACAAGTATTGCACAGAAGATGATACAGTACACTGAAATTATAGGTAGAGAGTATAATTGTCCAACACAAATGTCCTGAGTAATAAATAAAATTAAAAAAAAAAAGGAAGGTGTTTATACACTTCAGAAAACATAAAATGTCCTTTCATGATAAGTGAAGGCACAGCAAGGCATAACAATAACCTGCACAGTTTTACCAAGACCCATCTCATCTGCTAATATTCCATTCAACTTGTTGTTGTACAATGAAAGCATCCATTGCAAGCCAACCTTCGAAAATAGCCAGTCAAAGAATTAAAAACATAGTCATAAAGACACAATATAGCAGTCTGTTAGGGAATAAAACTTTATCTAATGCCGCAACCTACAAGTTGATAATCTCTCAAGGTTCCAGCTCGTAACATAGATGGCTGCCTTATGACCTTTTCATTCACGGCATGAGCAAGACTGTAATACCTGGTTTTGACCAAATAGTAGTTACTACCAGCTGATGCGTTATTTTATGGAATCACTCTCAGATAAACAATATGATAGCGTCAAAAAAAAAAAAATAGCAAAGCATATTTTCTTAAGCTTATTATGGGCCAACATGTAACACTATTGATCCACCCTCTAATATTTTTTCTATGCCCAGATAAGATCGCATATGTATATGAAACAGATAACCAAAAACTCACTTGCTGACAGATGAACTGTCTTTAGGAGCATTCATCTCCATAAAACGATTTCTAATCATCACTTCCTCCCCGGCACAAGCTGCAGCTGCTCTGACTTCTTCATCAGAAAGACCCTTTAGTCAGAAACCAGATAACAAATTAGTGAAAGTAAATAATCCAAAAGGTCAAGTTTTGAATTGAACAAAAACATTAAACAAAAAACCCTCAAAAAATTGAATTGGGGGAAGAAACATGCCTGCAACCGTGCTGCAGCTGCAGCCGCTCTTGCTGCCTCCTCCACTTCCTGCTGATTTTTAGCAGATGTTATTTTACTTCCCAATTTTTGTAGATAGTCCTCAGTCTGTGTTAAGAAGGACGAAAGCACAGCATATCTCTCAGCCGCGTCACCGGGGAGGCTAGTCTGCTGCTCTAGCAACATCTCCCTGTATCTGTCAACATCATTATTTTTCAAGGCTTCCATCCTTTTATTCCTATCATCATCGTTACGCTTTGAGAATTCCCTCAGCATTCTCTCATGATATTTTCCCACACCCCTGTTGCGCGCAATTCGAGCATCACGTACAGCCCAGTGTGCCTCAAGAAGCTTCTTACGCCACTGAAATACGGATTTGAGTTGTTTCTCCCGTAAAGCTCGCTGAGATGCTTGCACTTGTCTGGCAAGTTCAACACGCTGACGCTCACACAGTCTAACAAACTTGCGGTATGGCCTATCTGGCATTGCCATTATCTCTTGTTGCTGCTGATCGATCTCTTCCCTCAGCCGTGACTGAAGATCTAAAAGACGGAGCTTTTTCTCTTCAATTTGCAGCCTCAAAACAAGATCTGGCCTAATTCTTTTTCTATCCAAGTTCACCGCCAGTAAACCTTCAATCCTTTTTAAATTTTCTGCCCTTCTCTTTGTAAGTACCACCATGCCTTCCTCATAAAGAAGATCTTTGACGTCATAGGCCAGAGACAAATTGTTGTTGTTCACCACCGTAGGTGACATAGATGAGTCAGGTTTCCAAGTGAAAGAAGGGAAATCAAAAAGGGGACCATGATATTTTTTCGCAGATGCCACATCCTTTAGTTGGGTAACAGGGCTAGTTTGTGCAGGTTTTTTAAGTTGAACTGTGTCATGTGGTACGACAGCCTTTCCCCTCTCCAAAGGCAACTCAGTTCTAACAGGAGTTGTGCAGATGCCATGATCATCCTCCTGGTCTGACTTCATTGATTGCCGCTGTTCTTTTCCAAAAGAAAAAGCTTCCTTTGCTAACACTGGCATAGCTTGCATGTGAACTGTTGGAGCAGTGGATTTTTCATCTCTGGAAGAGGCTTCCTGCTTTGAGGAACTCTGTTCATTTATTGCAGGGACAGATTGAATATCCTTTGTTTTGGACTCAATCTGCCTTGGGTGTTCTGCCGCTGTACTGCCAGCAGATTTTTCTATATTCTGTCCTCCAGCAGGATGGACAGTCTGCTGCAATTGTAACTCAAGAGGTGGCGGAACAATAGCCTGAAGAAGTTCTTGAGGAAGTGTAGCTTCTCCTTTCTATCAACAAAAACAAGCGCAACAACAAAATCAATAAAAAATATATACAGCACATATTCTCTGGGAATATATTCACATAACATGCTAATTGAATTAGCAAGCTACAGATAGGATGAGAAAGAAGTATGAATTTAACCTTCAGTCTCCTGAGTGCTAATATCTGTGCTTTAAGTACATGCAGCTGCTGTTTGGTAAATCCAGGTCGTTGCTGAGGTGTCTGAGTTGGTGCCCCAACGGGTCTGACGTGGTTTCCTGAATTCCCATCATTTGTGGAACCAGTAGTCTGAGCAGAAGTTTGGTTAAACTGCCTCATGTGCTGAACTTGTGGTAAATCTGGGCCTGGTAGTGATTTTTTGGCATTCAAAGGATGATCTGCAACATGATTCCTGTTAGGAGAAAACTGTTGGGGATGCATAGGAGGCAATCCATTTCCAGCAGCAACAGGTTGCCTCATTAATGCTTGAGACTCTCTGCCATGAATGTTGATTTGTTGCACCGCCGCGTCACTGCCACTACTGGCTGTACCAGCATTTGTGGGTGGAACCAAGTGGCTGGAAGGAACTGTCTGCCTGGCATTTGCACATCCAGACTTCCCAGACAAGTCACTTGATGAATTAGCATGTGCTGGGTTCTCCATTGGAAAAGTAACTTGCTGTTTCGAAACAGGGACTAGTGATGGCTGAGGAGCAATGCTATTCTCATTTGGCTTTTGTTGTGAAACCGTCTTTGACTGCATCATAGGAATGAGTTGTGCCATTAAGTTAGCATTTGCAGGATGTGATAGATCAATGTTACGTTCACGTGCCCATGCCTGCATAGCATGCAGTTGGGCAGATACTGCCACCTGGTTGTTCACAACATTTTGGGTGCCCTGAGGATTTGTTGGTGCTTGCATGGGTCTTATCACATTTCCTGGCATTATGTGTCCAATGGCCAGTCCCCGGGTTGAAGACTTTCCCACATTCTTGTGATCCATTGCTTGATGCTGTCCTTGATCCATCGGCTTTTCCCCGCGAGAGAATTGTTCAGACGAGCTTCTAGGAGTCGAACATTGTGCTTGACCTGCTTGCAAGGGAATTAGATCCTTCATTTTCAAGTTTCCCATGCGCATTTCTTGGTCCTTTACCGCTGAAGAGCCTAACAATCCCATTTTAGTTTGTTGATGTGATTGCATTGCCATAGCAGACTTATGCTGGGCAGCTTGCAGAGCATATTGAAGGTATGCTTGATGGACAGGGTTGGGCATCTGTTGCTCCATTCCTTGACCCCTCATCTGGGCCTCCTGACTGGAATGACTGGAACCATGCTGAGTGAAGTCAATTGATTTCTGTGATTGTTGGGGCAGTTGCGCAGGACTGGGAGACGATAAATTGTTGGTACCATACACTCCTTGAAGCCCAGCCTGATAAGCTAAAAATGCTTCATTCCCTTCAGGTTTTCTAGGTAAGGGCTGTTGCAATGACTGCATAAGCATATAGTTTGAACAGATGTCATCATTCTGTAGCATCAATTATTAGGAGATAAGTTTGACAAACAGAAAAACAGATACAATCAGTCTATCACCCAAAATGACATCAATATTTGTATTTGTAACAAGACACCAATGAAAATACCATTGGCATCAAGACCCAGCAATTATATTAATTCATGTCATTGTACAGCAAAGCCAATTCGGCAACCAAGCCCTTGAGACCATATAATTGGATCAAGAGCTTGAAAAAATAAAGAAAACAATTGAAAAGAAAATTCAGTTGAGGCTTATAATGGCTACCACTAAAACTATAAAAGGGAGGGGTAGGGGAGAGGGAAGGAAAGTTACTCAACCAAAGTAGCATGACCATGAGAGTAGAATGAGACACTGAAAACGACAGATTTTAAGCACAACTGAACAATACTTGTGAAAAATTGGTCATACATTGATTATTGTAATATTTCAAGAAGAAATCGATTATGATTATTATTTTCCCATCTAAGATTACAATAGATAGGAAAGTGGCGGCTACCAGGGAACAGGCAGTTTTAATGTAGAAAATAGGAAGTGAAAAACATCAGGACCAGTTAAAGCTCAAATTAACAACACGCAGAAATGACAAAAAAAGAACTTAAATGCAATGATAATAAGAATAAAAGGGTTAGGCAGTTGGTACGGAAATATTAGTCGTTTGAGCTGTTAACTGGTAGATGAGAAATATAGGCTACAAATAGGGATGATCAATTGTATTTTTAGTGTTGTATTATGTTTAGCCTAGTGGGTTGAATCCTATTTTCTATTCCTCTAGCCCCCCTCTGCTTCTCTTTCTCTTCCCCTTCCCCTCTCTTTCCCTCTCTTTCTTATTCTAATACCATAACAAAAATACTTTTAGCAAGTTCCAACTAGAGCTGGTCTGGTTATACTGAACAGCTAGTCAACATGTTTAAAGTACCATAAACAATTCCTGAAGAGGGAGGGAGAGTCTATAAGAAAAAAAAAACAACAACAACAACAAAATTACAAGTTTAATTACCCAAAATGTATATACCCGTCAGTGTTCGACAGGAAGAACCCAAGATGGTTGCAGAAAAGAAACGGCATGAGCAGCATAGAGTTAATTTGCTTATAATTTAACATCGCGTATGAACAGAAAATAAATGCAGGACAAAAAAGAAAAATATTCAAAGCCTACAGCACAATTTGTAATATTATGATTTAAGGCAAGTTGACTAAAATCAACAATGTTAGCACTTCGTTCCAGCCAAGCAGCTCCAGGTTCAATGCTGCCATCAGTTTCCAAATTTTACTTATTTCAGATATCCCTAGTTTGAATCCCTGCTTATCAGAAAATCATTGGCTTAAAAAATTCGCAAACCTTTCCAAGTAACTATAATTCCTACTGTATCTGTAAAAAAAAAAATGTGTACTTTCTATTGTAACTAATCACCCATTCCCAAATTCAGAAACCAATGGGTGTTGACAAAATCAAACCCCATTGACAGTACAACTGAGAAACAACTTGCAAAAACTTCTCAGAGTAGACTTTCTACTAAATTATGATACACATTCAGCTCAAACCAGAAATACAAACCTGCCTAGAACCAATCTGCTGGTTTTGCTGCTGCTGCTGTTGCAAAGTGTCTAACCCCAAGTGAGGAGTTGACACTGCTGAAGATGGAGAGGATTGGGAAGATGATGATGATGCGGCACGCCCAGCCGGCCCCACTCCTGGGTTCCGGCCGGGCCCACCACTACCAGGACCAGTAGACTGCATGCAATTAGCCCAGAATTCTCAATGGGGGCAAGTCACAAGCTGCCAACTCAAACCAATGTCGCCAAAAAAATCACAAATTAATTCAACCCAGAAAGAAAAATTCCAAAATTACTCCAACAGAATTCAATACACCAGCATTGTTTTCAAAAATCTGTAGAAGTCACTTTTTTCCTCTATCTACACTGTCTTTTTCCAGCTGAAGTTGTTGCTGTCTATGTTCTTCCAATAAAGACGCAAACTTTGAGGCATTGGACGATAGATCGTCCGAAACTTAGGCACCCCAGATGAGCGAACTTGACGGAATCGGTGATTCCACTATGGAACGGACGAGATTTTGCAATTTCTCAGTCAAACCCTACGATTTCTTTTTTCTTTCTTTCTTTCTTTTTTTAATGTTTTCTTTAAGAAAAAGAATGTGTTTGTTTGCTCAAGTTGACAAGAAAAGCCTCAGCGTCTATGGCTTTATGACAAAAACAAGACATGGTCGTTGAGGTGAAAGTATTACAAAATTTGTGAATTAGCAATTCAATTCACTGTATGATGTAAGATTAAGAAAGACTGATTTCCATGATTGGGTGTGACATAAAGACTAATTCTTTATAACATGAGGAACCAAAAATTGAAACTTGAGGGGAGGATTTATTGCCCTAGGAGGATGTCTATGCCTATTGGAAAAAAAGAAAGAAAAAGAAAGACAGATCTCTCTTACTCGTGGGAATTCTCAACATGAGCCCGTATTTGTGTGAAGAATTAATGCTTTTCTCTTCTCTTCTCTTCTCTTGGGAATACTATTTGCCTACTTCCTTCACTTATTTTTATTAGCCACTACCAAAAAAATGGTTAAAATTGTTTAAGGGTACTAAATATTTTAAGGTTTATTTTTTTTCTCTTGAGGTAATAAAAAGTAGGAGTAAGACAGAATATATGCATTGCAATTTTGCAAATAGACAACTTAGAGGTGATTTGGAGGTTAAACTGAGAGAGCAAACAATCCCTCAAGTGACGAAGTTTAGGTATCTGGGATCGATTATAAGACAAGATGATGAGATTGATGACGATGTTAATCATAGAATTCAAGCTTGGTGGTGTAAGTGGAGGAAAGCTACTGGAGTTCTCTGCTATAAAAAAGTACCCCATAAGGTAAAAGGAAAGTTTTATCGCACTGCTATAAGACCAGCAGTATTATATGGTAGTGAATGTTGGGCTTTGAAGGGTCAACATGAACATAAAATGGGGGTAGCTGAAATGAGGATGTTGAGATGGATGTGTGGTCACACAAGAAATGATAAGATTCAAAATGATCATATACGCGAACGAGTTGGAGTGGCACCTATCAGTGAGAAAATGGTAGAAAATCGTTTGAGGTGGTTTGGACAAGTACAAAGGAGGCCATTAGATGCGCCAGTGAGGAGGGTAGATCAAACAGTCTGGAGTCCGATTAAGAGAGGAAGAGGGAGACCAAGGCTTACACTCAATGAAGTTGTAGAGCGAGATCTTTTAATAAATAATATATCTAAAGATTTGGTTACCGATAGAGCACAATGGCGTCGTGCGATCCATGTAGCAGACCCCACTTAGTGGGATAAGGTTTTGTTGTTGTTGTTGTTGGGTGTGTTTGGATGGACTTCTGGAAAAGTGACTTATATATAAGTCAAACTGAAAGTGACTTTTATGTTTGGATGGGCTGTTAAAAAAATGACTTATAAATCAGTTGAACTTTTAAACATGTTTGGATGGACTTCTTGAAAAGTAAGATTAATATAAATAAATTAAAATTATCCATTAAATCTTTGAATTATGATGATTTTGAGTGAAAAATTTAAATTATCTGAAAAAATAAAATGGAAATTTCATTTTAATTATTTGCAAAAAAATTGAAATGTAAATTTAATTACAATTATTTGCAATTATAATAAAATGGAAATTAAAAAATTGAAATGTAAATTTAATTACAAATAATTAAATAATTATTATTATTTATGCTATAAATAATAATTGGTTGGCAGGGATGAATGACGCCTGAAGAGAGCAGAGAGGTCTGGGTGATGGCAGGGGTTTCGGGGAGAGAGAAAGTTGATGGTGTTTTATACTTTTATTAATATATGTTTACCAAAAAAAAAAAGTGGCAGCAACTTTGTGGGCCCTCCACCAAACACAAATAAGTCCTTTTTAGTGCCCAGAAGTTGCTCAGATCAGCAACTGAAAATAAGTCCTTTTTTTACCATAAATCCTTATTAAGAGTAGCCCAACCAAACACTTCACTGAAACCCTTTTTTATTATAAGTTTTTTTGGACAGAAATAAGTCCGTTTTTGGGCTTGGGTATCCCAACCAAACACACACGTTGTTGTTGAGGTAATAAAAAGAGTTTTGAGACTTGAGAGAATGGGGTATAGTTAGTTAATATAATGAGACTGACAAACAATTAATATAACCAAAAATGAAAAAAAATACAAAAAATTTTGGATAGGCTGTTCATACTATTGTTTATGAATAAAAATATGCCATCCTTAAAAAATTATTTTATACTGTCGTGATGTCATTTTGGAGGAGTTCTAGTCCATATAATATCGGATAGTGTAAAGAAGTATCAAATATTTTTCATATATAATATGAGAGAGTACTGAGTTAGATGTTAGTTTGTTTAATAAGATTAATATTGGGAATCACGCCATAACAAATTTAATTATTCATTAATATGGAATATTTTTTCTTTAAAAATCGTAAGAAATGGCCAGTAAAAATTTCCTTGAAAGATATTGTTTTGATTTTTTTTTTTTTTTTTGCCTTGTAGTGTTAGCTAGACAGTAGTTTTGATATTTATTACAAGCAGAACACACTTACAAGGCGTCCGAAAATGTCAAAAAAATATATTTCAAATAAATTTTTGCCAGCCCTTTCTTACGTTTCTTAGAGCAAATTAATGTATAATTTGAAAAAATCTATACAAGGTAGTATAAATAAGTATTTATGAAGCCCAATCTGACTAGAATCATGACTAAGCTTAGGTATTAATGGGAATATTTGGTAAATCAAACCTGATAAATTATATTAATGCAAAACATGTAGTAACTGATGGGAAAAAAAGCATGTACTAACCGTTACTATTTATAAATACGTATATGGGTTAATATAACTTTTGGTCATTGAACATTCAGTTAATTTTGGTTTTGAACCCTAAACTTTAAAATCGGTGTATTTGATCCTTGAACTTTAGGTCATTTTTTTCTTAGTACATGAACTTTAAAATCGATGATTTTAGTATTTGAACTTTCAATCAATTTTGGTCTTAATCCCAAAAATTTAAAAAGAAACTTAAAAAATCAGGGACTAATGGTTATAATTGACACAAAACTGATGGACCAAAATCACTAATTTAATGTTCAATGACCAAAAACAAAATTAACTGAAAGTTCAAGAACCAAAAAAACCAATTTTGAAGTTCAAGGGTGTAAACCAAAATTAAGTGAAAATTTAAGGACAAAGAATTGTTTTAACCCATGTATATATTATATTCCTTATGGTACTGGTCATATTTCATGCCTGTAAATTTAAATAAATTTAAATGTAAATTAGTTTGATCCACAAAGTATAAATGTGTAGGGTTTATATTTTTTCCCAACCATGCCCCACCGTCACTTATTGTTGTTCTCATTATTTATTGTATTCTTCTATAAGTTTAAGTATGCTGTCCACTTTTTTGGTTCAAAAGCTGGCAACCGTTATTTGAAAACCTTAATGCGCAATAAGGTATGTATGTCTTGCTTAATGAGTTAGTCTATAAAATATGAAAAAGGCATAAAATATAGGAAAAATTAATTACAAGTCATATGTAAGGAATTTAATTAAGATGAGGTCCCACAAAATCACGTAATTAATCTCAGATCCCATGAAGTTGTTATCGCTTGGTCAGAAGTTATTATAGTCAGGTCAAAAGTTATTAGTGACCAAAAGTTTAAGAGTTGTAATAGTCAGGCCTCAAATTGTGAACGTCAAGCCAAGTCACTAACAACTTTTAACTAAACAATAACAACTTTTTGGCCTGATGATGACAATTTTTGGCCTGATGTTCACAACTTTCTAACAGGGACCTCAGATTTATTATGTGATTTTGTGGGATCTCATCTTAGTTAAGTTCCTTATATGAGACTTGAAATTAATTTTCCCTAAAACATACTCCCTCCGGTCCTAAATATAAGATCGCTTTTTACATATCTCTCGTTATTTGAAACCCCATTCACCTCTTTTGACTTCTATTGAATCAACTTACCTAATATGATTAGATTAAGGATGTTAGTTATGTTGGTTAAAATCATATGATAGTACCAAACGCAATAAACATCTACCTTTATTTCCACATTTCCTCCCTTACTTGTTTATACTTAAGAAGCATTAATAGGAATGGTTTGAGGAAAAGTTGAGAAAAACTATAAAGATGTCTTACATTTAGGGTTAAATTAACCTCCTTAAATAGGTCTTATATTTAGACCGGAGTAGTAATTTTTTTTCATTGTGCTAGCTGCCAAGATACACTCATTATTTTTTTGTTAAGAAAAAAAAAAGTTTGGTGTGGAGGGTCTATGTGTGGGGTTTGGGGTTCAACCGTTCAAGGCTCAAAGTACAGAGTTCAGCTTCAGTTTTTGGGTTTGGATTTCAGGTCCCGAGATATAACCTAAAAAAGTTTGATTTTTTATTGGGTAAAGGGTAAAAAATGACCCTGTAATTATGTCCAAGGTGTATCTGGCACCTTATACTTTTTTGGCTCAAAATTGTCCATTAACTTTTAAATTCGGGTCAATAATGACTATTCCATCAAACTGGCTCAACGGACGTTTCAAATTCGGGGCCAATAATGACTCTTCCGTCAAACTGACCCAACAGACGTTTCAAATTCGGGCCAATAAAGACCCATCCATCAAAATTGCCCAATTTTCGTTACTTTTTTATAGGTAGGTCTCACACTGGAATTTCACAGGAATCTATTTTTTGTTAAGCCAGTTTGACAGAGGAGTCATTATTGACCCAAATTTGAAACATCCGTTGGTCCAGTTTGTTGGAGGAGACATTATTGACCCGAATTTAAAACGTCTGTTGGGCCAGTTTGACGGAAGAGTCATTATTGACCCGAATTTAAAGGTTGATGGATAATTTTGAGTCAAAAAAAGTATAAGATGCCATATGTACCTTAGGATAAGTACAGGGTCATTTTTGACCCTTCACCCTTTTCTATTTGATATAACGAAGTTGCACAATCAGATATAAGAATTAATATTATTACACCTTTTCAATAATTATAATTTGTCCGGCAAAATGCATTTTGATAATCTAATTTTATATAAAGCTTTAGTTCATTCCTTAAATTTATTTTGAGACCTTTTTTTTTGGTCAAAATTTATTTTCAGACCTCTCTCACCCTAATATTAGTAATTTGAAACAATAATTGTTATTGCAAATTAAGCTATTTTAAAAATTAAATTTACAATATACCAATATTGAAAATATTTTATATTTACAATTTCAATGTCAACTGAAGCTCATAGTGTTAAAATTAGAAGATCAAAAGACATTTTATAAAGTGTTACCGTAAGAAATTTTATAAACTTAATAAAGCAAAATAAAATCTGGTATACAATTTAAAAACTAAAGTTGCCCTCTTGTCCTACATCACAAACTTGAAATTGACATTTACAACACAATACACATCTATATATCTATATCATTTTTTTTTTTTTTGGCATCAGAAGGCAAGCTTAGTGCTTGAGACCTATTACATAACAGAAAACCCCCTATCTATATCTATATCTATATCTATATATATTAAAAAGTATTGCTCTTTTTACAGTTCATTAGCTAAGATCATGAATAGGGCTGGGTTTTCTAATAGATTGGGTTTTAGTTTAAAATGGCCTATTATTGGTGTACAAATATTTAATTTTTGAAATTCCTTCCTATTTTCTCATTACTATCTAGATGGTTTGTGTGATATTCCATTTTTTTAATTTTGGCAAAATATTTTATAGTCGTTTCAGAAAAATATGGGTCACTAACTAACAAAAGTATGATCACCCATAACCATCTAGATATACACTTTTTTTATGATATGTTTACTTATATGTTAATAGAATTTATATACTCTTATTCATAATATTATCACATATATATGTATATATATATATATGCAAAATAAGAAAATATATTTATCTAGAATTAAAATTGCCATCGCATTTGCAGATGTTTTATAAGAGTCTAGCCTTACAACTGAAAAATAAATAGCACATTTATATATATAATCAATTTGTTTCAAATAGTAACATCAATTAGTAATATGCTAATTTAAAGATACACACACATATATATGAGCATATATTGGGTTTTATATATAGGTCTATTTTAAATATACACAAATGCTGTGAGCATAAATTAATAATGTGTATCTTATGTGTCACTACAAAAAAGAAAGAGACCAGTTATATTATGTAATCAATATTTTAATATTATATATACCTAATTTAGATGCGTGATATTATTTCTTTGTGTATTCAAATACATAGACATATATGAGCATAGGATGATAATGACGTTTACTTTCAATGATACTTGAGAACATATTATGAAGAAATTTCACATTTAAATGCTTCAATATTATTTTCTTGGTGGTATCATCATAAGAAAGATAGAGGAGTAAAACAATTTAAGCATAAAGTTTTTAATATGTAATGATTATGTTAATTGCATATATATAATAATTTTTTTAATTAATTATTACATCATCGATTCGACGACCAATCCAACCGTATGAACCGTGACCCACTAATAACCTTTCCAGCTCACATTTCCATGCATCCGGCTTTAACAACATTGATTCCAACCTTAATTTAGTTTAGACACATTAATGGTTAAAGAGAAATTTCACTACAATTTGTCAATTGCACATTTTGTTCAGAGAGATAATGAGCATAACAGCGGCCGGCCATATACTAGCTAATAGCCATGACATATATATAATACTCGTGTGATTCTTATTACAAGATACATTGAACTAGTTCATAGTGAATAATAGCTAACTCATTGAATCTATCTTAAATTGATAAAATATTTTAACTTTAACCTTATTAATGAGATTTGAAGAAAAAAATACAAGGGTTAGTTGGCCTTGTTCTTCACAAAAACAGGATCGAACTCCTTGAATCATCCGACCTTTATGGTGCAAATTACAAGCTAAAACATTTGCAAGTGAAAAAGAAATAGGGAGAGACAAGAACACAGCAATCCGCACTATGAATGGCTGATTCTTATGATTTTCTGTTACCAGAGGATTGTAACATAGGAATGCTAATCCATGCAACTTCCACAGATGTCTTTCTGGTTGTTTTGGATCAGAACATATACTTCTGAATCAATTCACTGCCACTGGTTGCATGTTTTCGGCCTCTCTCCGAAGTTCTTGGAACAGAACAGATGACAGATACCGCTCCCCAAAACTAGGATGAACCGTCTGAGATTCAATTTACCATTGGTTATCACGAAAATCGGCAACAAAGAGAAACAAAAAATTACTATCAGCCTACGATGCCAAGAAAAAAATGTGCTGTGAATATAATTGCTGAGTTCTAATCATTGATGTATAAAATTACAATGCAACTCATCAAATCATCTAAGATTTTTAGGCTTAAAATATGTGGCTACTTGAAAATGTTTCTTACCACAATCAGTTTTCCCTTGTTCTCTGGCAATCTTGCTAATCTCAGTGCAGCAACTGTATTAGCTCCAGATGATATCCCAACCTGTAAAACCAAAACCAGAAAAAAAAAAATTAAGAATGCAAAGGATTTATTTTTTAAGTGCTTGTACTTTTATAGATTTCAAGTCTTCCAATGAAATCCATGGCTAGAGGAGTGGACTACCATGAGTCCTTCCTTCAAGGCCAACTCTCTGGCCATGTTAACTGCATCATCACTGCTAACCTACAAACATAACAGTCACAGATCATGTTTGAGAAGGGGCGAAAATAAAGCTAACTCTGCGCATAGGAATGAAGTAAAATTCACGGCACTTACTTCAAGAACTTTCTCCATTACATCCATGTCCAATATGTCTGGTTTGAAACCAACCCCATTGCCAGTAATATGATGAGGACCTATTTCATTTGACAATATCAGAGTTTTAACTTCTTGCAAAAGATGTCAAATTTGGGTGTCACTCAATTATAAAGGCATGATTACATTTTCATTCCTAATCGCTTGGTGGTAGGCAATATCATAATCTTGATAAGGTTCGAAATTTAGAGTGATGTAAAATAGATTTCAATAAAAGGCAAAAGGAAAAATATTACATTCTTCCCTTATGGAGAAGAAAAGGCAGCAAAAGCATGAACTTTACCAGGTTTACCACCATTCAGAATATTACTCTCAGCAGGCTCTACTCCATAAATCTAATCGAATTGGAAAGATTTCATTTACAATCAGTAAGTCTAACAAAAAATTGTTCAATATGTCGTGAATTAAACTGCGATCAGGTGACATTACCTTAACATTGGGATTTTGAGATTTAAGATATTGTCCAACTCCAGAAACTGTTCCTCCACTACCTATTCCCATAACAAATATGTCTACTTGCCCATTTGTGTCCTCCCAAATCTCTGGACCAGTTGTTTCAAAATGCACCTGCAATTCATTTTGAAATATTTTACTTGAACAATTGGCCTAAACATACTTTTTATCCTTTAATTATTCAATCAAAACATGACAAGAGGATTTGATTCTTTTTCAAGCTCAACACCACAAGAGTCGATTTTTTTTCCAAGGAGGGTTTGAACATTAAACCTTTGCCTATACCCCACTTTCACCACCTATGTTTTCTTTTCTTTTTCTTTTTTTCTTGGATACTCACATGATTCTCAACTTCTCAGTGCAGAAGTCCAAATGGGAACATTCATATACCTGAGTATTAGCTGGGTTTGAGAATTGTTGAAGCATGAAAGCATTTGGTGTGGATTCAAGGAGTTCATATGCCTTCTTAACTGTTCCTCCCATTCCCTTGGTTGGATCAGTGAGGATCAACTCAGCTCCAAATGCTCTCATGGTCACCCTTCTTTCCAAGCTTGTGTAAGAAGGCATGGTAAGTACCATCTTATAGCCTTTCATGGCTGCCATAAACGCCATACTTATCCCCATATTGCCTGATGTTGGCTCTATCAGAGTTGTCTGCAGCAAAAATTTATAGCACCTTTCAACATATCTATCCATGAACATGCGCATATAACAGAAAATGAGCATGCTTGGAAGTACTGCGAAATTTGAACTTTTTTATTTTTACAAAATTCTAAACAATGAAAAAATTCATCGGTTAACAGATCCAGGCCAAAAGCACCAATATTTGCTTCTGCAGAAGCATGGTCAAACGGAGTTACCCAATATGGTTTTGGAATTGAGTCAACTAACCTTCCCAGGAGATATCAGATTCTTTTCTTCTGCATCATTCATCATAGCCATTGCAGGTCTGAAAAAGAAAAGGCAAAGAGATGAGACCTTTTATGAAGTTAGTTTCTGATATTAAGATCAATTATATGCATGATAGGATTTCAAATAGGATAGACCTGTCTTTGATGCTAGCAGTGGGCTGCATCATCTCTTGCTTTACAGCAATGTAAGCTCCACATCCTTCAGTGACTTTGTTGAGATAAACAAGGGGTGTTCTTCCAATCAGCTGAAAGAAGAAATCTTTTATTTCAGATTAATAGGATCAAGTGTATAAAATCCTCCAGTAAAATCGACACGTAGCTCTGCAAAAATTTGTCTCTCTAAGATCTCATTCAACAAAACTCTCGAAATGGAGCAAACCAGCTCAAAGACTGTGACTTTAGTGGAAAATTTTGAAATTTGAAAGAGCATAAAAAAATTTGCAGGGAAATGCAGAAGAAGAGAAGAATGGATATTACTTGGGAAACATGCTTCTTGATGTTGGTGGCAGGAAGATCCTTGGGCAGATCTCTGATTCTCTGG
Organism: Mimosa bimucronata; assembly: GCA_037074515.1. Taxonomy (NCBI): domain Eukaryota; kingdom Viridiplantae; phylum Streptophyta; class Magnoliopsida; order Fabales; family Fabaceae; genus Mimosa; species Mimosa bimucronata. Next base: position 39,354,063 of record CM073446.1, read on the forward strand.
GCAAGAGAAGGAGAATCAATGATGGGTTGGGTGGAAAACAGTCTAGTGAACAAAGGGTAATCAGAGTGAGAAGAAAGGGAAGGCCTTTTCTTGAGGAAGGTCCTAAGAGCAGCCATTAAGGGAGGATAGGGAGGAGGAGCTTAGCTTCTTCACTCTGATTAGTGCATCTTTATAAGGCTATTGTGAAAGGAATCTTCCACACACAGATGAATGATGGAAGATGTTGAGTGCCTTTTTGGTGACTTTGGATTTTGTCGTTTAATGCCATTTGTGAGCTTTGGGCTCTATGTTCAATGCAAAAGCCGTCCACCTTTCGTGCTCGGCGGCTAGACGTTTTACCATTAATCGGTTTGTTTTTTAAGCCATGGAGAGAAACTTTCTTTTTTCCCCCATTTTGTCAATCTATAAATAAAAATCACGTTTTTAAGCCAAACAGAGGGAGGGATAATTACTCATTTAAAGGCTAAAGTATATTTTAGGGGGAGGAATCCCTCATTTTCCTTCCCCAACTCTTCCCTCATATTCCTTCTTTATAATTATCATATCAACAATTGAATGGTTTAAATCTGACATTGTATTAATTTGAGATCAAAATGCTAAATTATAAAAAGAAAAATAAGTAATTATAAGCAAGTTCATGAATTTTGATATGAATAACTTTATAATATGATAAAGAACATACAATCAAGTATTTAATGTAGAGCTAAATCTAGACTATTCAATTATTGATCTGATGGTTATAAAGAGCGAATAAGAGGGAAAGGAAAAGAATGGATTCCTCTCCCTATCTTTTGGTTTTTTTATATTTACATCAAGTCTCTTTTTAATTTCTTAAATTTAAAAGTACATTTTGTATCCTTTTTGTTAAAGCTGTTAGTTTCATTTAACGGATAATTACTCTTTACTTAAAGTATGTGTTTAGTCCATTATATTTGTATTAGATTGAGTTTTAAAAAAATTTGTATTAAAAATGCACATTTAACCCTTTTTATCAATATCATCAGTTTTCATCAGTATTAGATGGTTCTGTAGTTAAATGCTGAAAAATACACTTAAATTTTAATTATTAAATATAATCATTTTATATTTTAAAATTTATCCATATTTTATCAAAATTTTTACTATATTTAATCAGAATATTCTATTAAATAAAATCAACGGTATCAATAAAAGTGGGTAAAAAGTATATTTTTCAAAGTTAGGCGCCTAAAATGCAATTACGTTAAAGCTTAATGATGTCGTTGTATGAGTTTGAATCACATGGACAACTTACAAATTCATGATGGAATTGTATCCTTCCTCGAAAAGCCCCATGAGAGGCATAAATAACTTTTCATGCAGCCACAAGTTATCAAAAGTTCAAAACCACGTGGGTTGCTAGACCTTTGAAACGTGAAACAACGATTTTTTTTGCATCATAATCTTTTTTCTTTTTTCTTTTTGCCAGAAGCCATGCATCATAATCAACTTCCTACCTTTTAAATTTATTAACTTGAGGTTGCGCAAAATTTATATATATATATATATTGGCTTGGGCTTTTCTTTTTAATCATCCAATGTACTGTAAAATTGTAGATTCACCTAACCTCACTAGTTCATGTTGCGTTTGGTTTGAATGAAAAATATTGGAAAACAGACAAAAAGAAAATGGGAGAGATAGAACGGCCGAGTTCATTGAACTCGCCATGCACATACTCGCCTCTTTGTTCTAACATTATCTCTTTAAAATATTATAGGAGATTTAAATTTCTATGTTGTTACGGGGAGGCACATGCTCATTTTTTAAGGTAAAAGGAGTAATATCATTGAAAGAAAGCTATACAAATTAAATGCATGAACAGCTGTGTAAAATAATTTACAAAATCAATATAAAAGTGGAGAAATTTTTTAATGTGGGATGAACTATACCAAACGGCACAACACATGCTAAAGTTCTCTTTGTTTTATGAGGATAATTGACATAAAAATATATAGTGGTTCCTGCCTTCCTGTAATCCCAGCCAAAAATGCACCGAGCCCATTTACATTTAATTATTAAATATGCATTATGTATGGGTATTCTCACCAAAAAAATACTTCATCCAGTTATTAATATAATATTTTTTTATCGAATTTTTTAATACTCCCTTAATCTTAAATATAGGACCTATTATGGGAGTTAGTATTTATCCTAAATATAAGACCTAATTCTAATTCTTTTCAACTTCTTCCTAAATTGTCCTTATTGTTGCTACTCTTATAATAATCACGTAAAAGATGAATAAGGGAATAAGGGAAGATGATTAGGGTGTTTTAGAAAAAAATAAAACATTCTAACAAATATAACTAACATCCTTAGTTTAATCAAATTAATAAGATAGGTCGTATATTTAGGACCAGAGGGAATATAAGATTCACCCTGTATTTTTACTTCATTAAAATGAACCTATATTAAGAACCTGTCTGGGTACTTGATCCATCATTTGTATCTAATTCCTTGTAGTTTAGTTAGCAATTCTTAGTGAGTATATATTGATTGGCCAAAGCGGTCCATAAATTTCTTAAAGCGAGTGTGAATAGAATAATTAATAGTTGACTAATCAATACTGATTATGATCCTTACTATTATATCTAATTATTAATTAATTTTGGATAAAAAAATTAGTTAAACTAGTGATTTTATAAAAAATTGAGTATTGTTTTATCTAAAATAACCATCTTAAATAAGTTGCAATAAAATTATCCATTAATATATAAACACCCATAACATATGCAATCAATGTGAAATTCTATAAAAACAAGTGACAAATATAAGAAATAAAGTGGATTATAGTCTTTCGTTTACGGCTAAATCTTGCCAATAAGTAACTCTTATCTTCAAGACTAGAATAAGTCGAGACAGAACCTATCAATGTGTCATCTTTTGGGAAGAGGCAACGGTCATGTTACGAAACCAATCGTAAATGTCCAGAGTCTCCCCATACATCACTATCACTCTCTTCATTCCCATTTCTGGTACATGATCTAATCTCTAAAGTTTAAACTAACCGATAATTCATTAATTAAAGTGATTAAAGTGTGCATTTTGAGATTAAAACTAGGGGATTAATTGGGTAAAATTTGCATTATAGTACAATTAATTAGTATGTGCACTTGAGTAGTGAAAAATTGAGATTAATTGTGATTCTTTGTCTTAATTGTGAAATTACAGATTTGCCCTCTTTTCACTTCTTGTTATTATTTCTTTATCATAGGGGCAAAAATGGAATTTGAGCCAAGTGGCATAAAGCTTCAGTTTTGAAGCGGGAGGTTCGCTGAAACAGAGGACCAAGAGAAGCAGAACTCGATGCTTAGGGTTGTGAAGAGAGGGGGTTCATTCGGATGAGAGCGGAGCTAATTGCTTGCGTGGCCGGCGGAGAGAGCAAGGTGGAGATTCAGTTGAGCTTTGAGTGCCAGCGTGGCAAGGAGAACGGTTAGAGGAATTGAAAGCAAGAAGGAGAAGGGAGTACGAAATTCGGTCGAGATTCATTTTGAGAGGGGAGTATATATATCAGTGGATGAAGATTTGCTCAGGGGGTTTTTCGGCATTAGTTTCTAGTTCTGATTTTTCTTCTTCCTCTCTTCAATTCCTCTGAGCCGTTCCACGATTCTTGTTCATTCTCGTCAATTACGCCCAGCGTCCAGCGATGTACTCTGCATTTCCAGATTCCCTTGAAGCTGTAATTTCAGAGATGCGTGGCTAATTTCAGCGATTTCTCTTGAGAGGAGACCTAATCCTGAGCCTACATTCTTCATGCTAGGGAGTTTCTTATCCTTCTACTTTGTTCTTAAAGGATTCTTGTACTGGTTGTATATGGAATTACTTATGTTGTAGAGGATGTATGTGTAGTGATTCGTTCTTCAACCTAGTTGATTTCTGGACTTGATTCTCTGTAATTTGATTGTTGATCTTCATCTAGTTGTTTGGAACTTAATGATTGAATGAATGATTTAAAAGCATTTCTAGTTGGAATGTTAATGTCCAGATTGTTGAATTACATTCACTTGCACATTAATCTTTGGTAGTCATATTTTCTAGGATAATTGTATGCCTTAGTTAGGAATTCAATTAGAATAGAGATTGTGATTTGTAGCAAAGAGAGGCTCTAATTTTCAATGGCTAGGAAGGATTAAGGTTGAATCCCAAGGGAAGTCTATTCATATTGACAGTTTTCTTCACATATAACTTTCCATTTTCAATTCACGTCACTTTATCTCATAGAACATATAAAAAAATTCAGATTAGTATTAGAGTTACTCTGTAATGAAATCTTGATTTGATTTGTTCTTGCTTTACATTTTAATTACACATTAGCCAAGGTAATGAGGAAAATGACCTAGGTTAGCTCCACTACACTATAGGAGTTATTCTAGTAATCTTTGAGGCCTATACGACTAGGTTAATTACCAACCCTCTATAAATGTATCAAAATCAAAGCTACCGTTTAGCAAAAATCCCACCAATCACCATACTAGATGGGATATTTTCCGGGCCCACTAATTACCTCATAAGTCACAACTGATGTCAAGTTCATTTTTTATACATTTTAAAGAATACTCGATCTAGTCCTAATTATAAGATTCGGGTAAGTTTATTTTGGTCCTTAAAATAACACTCCCAATCTATTTTGGACATTTTCTATTATCAATATTACTTGCACGGCTTAAAGAGGTTGTTATCGAGGAAGTATCTTTTTGTGTTGTTTTATTCAATTTATTTATTGATGTAATATGCTTTGAAAAATCCAGACTAAACGTAAAAGAGGTTGTCATCGAGGAAGTATATTTTTGTGTTGTTTTATTCAATTTATTGATGTAATTTGCTTTGAAAAAGTCTGGACTAAAAGTAAAATTTTGCTAGGAGGGCTAACTACATTTCATTGAGTCGAATCCCTCCCTAGATTCCACTTGCAACAATTCTGGTCTTTCTTGCTTAATAGTTTGCCATTGTCTCTGTCTTTTTGTTTGATTTATCCGCTACTTAAATTTTGAAAATAATATATCGTAGTTAATAAAATAATGTGAGCTATATATAACTATTAGCCAGCCAATTATTGGTGGTAAAGATGAGTTTTCTTAATGAATCCAGATTTTGGGTTCAAACTAACCCTAAATTCTATTCTTTTTCTCTAACGCATATAAGTTCTATTCTAGTATTCTATTTATTATTTTATTATTTGTGAAAAATCTGGACTAAAAGTAAAATTTTGCTAGGAGGGCTAACTACATTTCATTGAGTCGAATCCCTCCCTAGATTCCATTTGCAACAATTCTAGTCTTACTTTCTTAATAGTTTGCCATTGTCTCTGTCTTTCTGTCCTGATTTATCCGCTACTTAAATTTTGAAAATAATATTTCGTAGTTAATAAAATAATGTGAGCTATATATAACTATTAGCCAGCCAGTTATTGGTGGTAAAGATGAGTTTCCTTAATGAATCCAGATTTTGGGTTCAAACTAACCCTAAATTCTATTATTTTTTTCTAAAGCGTATAAGTTTTATTCTAGTATTCTATTTATTATTGGTGATGCAAGATCGACACAAAATTATGTTTTGTATAATTTATTGATTTTTTCCTAAACACACTAATATTATGTTTCTTTATGAAAAAAATTAAGTGAGTCTAGATGTGATAACTGATCAAAAGCTTACTACAGAATTGCTTGCCATGTATTAACAAAATATTCACTTATTACCATGTCCTTTTATTAGCAGTGGGACTTGAACATCAATCTCTTAGGATAAGTGTAACACCTAGAATTTTCTACTATATTATAGCAATTTTTTGATTGAATTATAACCACTTTTCAATGTCAGAAGCCCAAAAATACGGAAAATTTAAAATTTTTCTTTTAAAACATTCAACTAACTTTCTGTTAGTTAGAATGGGCTTTTCAGACAAATGGGAACAACTTAAAATTCTCTATGAAATAAAGTGGTTAATAAAACAATTAAAAGTACGCTAACCCTATTAGAGTATCTATTCTTAATTCATAATACTTAGGAAATTTAAATCCCTTTATAAATTTATACAATTTCTATTTTCTATACTTTCTACTAATAATTTAAATTTATATCATATATAAATAACCTTACTTTTCAATTATAATTTTAATTCCTTCATCTAATCTTCGTCCAGCACTCCTGCCTTATCTCAACCATCTTACTATCTTCCAGCTTCTCTGAAAACAGCAGTTCAACGTAGTTTATGTCATTAACTATAAATTTCATGCATGCATTGCCATGTATACATTTTATAAACCTTTGCAGATAATACACTTATACATACTTCATGCGCTACATTTTCTACCAGCCACTGATAACAATATATTTGTTAACTAGTGGAGGTTCTACCTGCAGAACTTCTCGTTATAGCATTTAAAGCTATAACTAACTGGTTTGGCAAAGGGGTAGCGAACCACCTAAGCCTGGAGTACTCCATAAATTTCTATGCAGGAATTAACAAGGTTTATCACCTTCATGCATAATGTAAACTTGCAACAGATATTACAAAATTATACATGTAATTTAGTGTGATGAGATAAACTGCTACCTGAATACCAGAACTCCATCCTCACCCAACTTCTTCCCTTCGCTGAACTCTGAAGATTCAACTCCACTATCTATTTCCTATAAGTATTCATAATACATTAATAATATATTAATGCCTGTACTTATTTATAATATTTCAGCGTCTCTCACGTCCCTATATTACTATCCTTCTCGAATCCAATATGTTTCAATACTAGCCTCTAACTCGGTTGTTATTTAAATTATCATAAAACAGGCATTCTAACAGCCATCAAACAATACACACATAACACATGCATGAGAATATTCTTATTATTCTAAATCAAACTTATATTTCCTATCAATCACTTACTTCATACTTGCACATCTAATTCACAACTTAAGTTTCCAGATACAACAATTTGAGCAGGATAAAACAGGAAATTTGCTTCAGAGTAATATTATCAATTAATAATTTAATCAAGTTATTATAATTTGTCATCATTGTTATTTGCTCGTCTTTTAAATTCATCACATAACAATTAACCCATACTCCACATACTAAGTGCAATAATACCAACTTCCAACCTATTACATCACAAGTTAAAGTTAATACTTTATTAAACTTAATTCACAACCTTCTTCTCTTATTTAGGGTCCAATTGTTACTAAAATAAAGCTTACATACTTTAGGAATTGATAAAAATACAAGAGAACAATCATAAGAGATTAAACAAAGATTGTAGACATAAAACAAAATCACAACCACAACAAAACACCCAAACTTATAAAACATTGCAAATTTTGAAGACTTAGTTTCAATAATTCTCTGATTAATTCATTAACCACAATATGTTCTATACAATTTAAACACTTAAAACCTACATTTGTACTTACTTCCTAAAGTATAAAAATCGAAACCTATAATTCATAATAACACCCCTTCACTCCCAGATTACAATACAAGTCAATGACTCTTTCTATTCTTAAACAACTATTTCACATTTCTTAATTCATTTTCTACCAAGAAATTTCAGTTTAATTAATAATAACAAAACCTCTAATATCTTCAACAATATCACATAACACTTCTAATATATATAATAACTTATTCAACTAAACTAACTTGTCCTTAAAACTATAAGCTTCAATTAAAATCTAAACTAAAATTAAATCAATTGGAATTCAACATCCCAGAAAAGATTTGGAACATCATTCACAGTCAGTGGTTCCTTCAATCTCAAATCCTATGTATACCATTTAATCAGTAAAAAGGACTTATGTATATAAAGTTTAAATTTGTCAAGAACAACTTCCCCTTTTCCATTCTGCTAGTTTCCAAAACCAAATTCTTAAGCACCCATAACTTCAAGACCCTAGAATCTAGTATGTTTAACATCCTTTAATTATTTGCAGAAAATTCCTTAAATCACAATTATATTTTCTTCTTCTTTTATGCTAGAATATTTGCAGCAAACAACTCTATATTAGTCCTTAGGCTTTAACTACTAAAATACTTATTTAACCTTCACAACTTATACAATTCGTACTCATAAATATTTCTTTCTATTACCAAAGAGTTTGAGCTCTAACTTTTCGATTTCATGACTGAAATGGAACATACAAGCACAGATTCCAACTTCGATCAGAAATAAAAATCAGATTTCAAAGTTTAATAATTTGGTCTCTAAAACTGTTACTATTTGATTTAGATTCATTTGGGGCCTATAATTATAAACCAACAGCACTTTCCCAACATAAGAATAGCCTTAAAGTTGCAAACTACAAATTTAAAGCAAGACACTCAAATAAATAGCTTTGATTCCTTATACCACATCCTTGTAAAGATTAGATGCTATTCAATACATAGAAAGGAATCAAAAGACTTAAGACCATAGTTAAATCATCTTATAGTTCCCAAGACACTTTCATTAATTTTTACCATATTATAAACAATAATAAGTTCTAAACCGTGTTTCAGATTTCGATTAAAAATTCTCAGCCCTAATTAACAAGACTTGCACTTTACTTTAAGATCTCTAATCATGCCTTACATCTTAGAACACTTGTTAGCTCTTACAATACAAAAATCATCAATTACAACTTATAATAATCATTGTTTCACATACTCTTACTCATTCTCATTATCTACAAAACCATTTCTTGTTTCTAATTCAATATTTAAAATTTTAAAAACTACAGATCCTTAATTTCCACCTCAATTCTCACGGCCAAAGCAGAACAGGAAACAGAGGGAGCAAAATTTAACTAAATTAGGCAACAATCAGCTTAGCCCACGAAGCACTAGAAATCAGTGACCAAAAGGGAAGGAAATTCGAATGAGCATGAAGAAGAACAAGAAATCCGACGCAGAGCAGGGCAGCCATAAAGAAAGAAGAGAAACTGAACGCTTAACCACTTTCATACACAATCATTCATCAGCCACGATTCACATAATCACACTCTTTAACACATTAAAAATCAACGGCTCAAACGAATAGGAATTCGAAGAAACAGAGGGAAACAAGAACAAAAACTGGACGAACAGCCACAAGAATTTGGGGCTTTTGAGGAGCATCAGCCAAACACCAATCAACACAGAATTCCGAACCGAAATCACCCCGAATCGTGAAGAACAACGACGAATGAACAGTGCCCGATTTTGGGGCTTTTGGAGAAAATCGACCAAAATCGAATCCTTTCTCAAAATCAATGCTCAAACCGTCAAAATCAAAGCCTAATCATTATTTTTATGAATCTAGGAAGCTTACAAACGCTTAAAACCAAATTGATTCTTCCCCCAAAACTCACTCTAATCGGTCGAAGAAGAAAGAAAATCGAAGGAAAGAACTTACCCAAAGTTATCCTAAACTCCCTTTGAACGTCCGCCGCTTCTCACCGCTGATCACCGTCGTTTTCGCCTGCGATGGCCGCTGAACCCGAAGAAAGCAGAGGAATCGAGAGAGAGAATAAAGAACATGAGGAATAGAGGGAATTGGCTGAGAGAGAGGACGGGAATGGAAAAGAAATAGGGAGAGAGGGAGTGCATAGCAGAGGACACGTGGGGAGTATATAAATTAAAAGGAAGGAATAGATATTTTTAATGGGTATTTTACCATTTTGTCCTTCTGACTATTAATCAAGATATTTTCCAACCAAGGACAGATATGGTCATTTTAATTTCCTCTTTTTCATTTTGCCTTTATTTAAAAATTTTAACTGCCATTTCCTTTACAAACTAATCTGAATTTGTCCCCAGAATAATTTCTCTAGATATACTTTAAATTCCAAATTTATTTATAAGACTTTTTAACTACCAACTAATACCTCGAGGTTCTAAATATTCCATTATTTAAATTTATCTCCTAACTATTTTTCCTTAACTAATAATAAAAAAATAAACCTTAAAAATTATTAAAAATACACCTGGCCTCATAAATTTGTTTATAAGGCTTTTTAATTTCTAAATGCCTTTCTAAGACCTCAATTAAATTCTTATTATTTCTTTTCTCCAAATTAAGTTTTATCTTCTAATTATTTCCCTTTTTGTTTTTGAAAAAAATAAGCCTTAAATTTATTAAAAATGGTTAAAACATCATAAATTCATTTTCAATGATTTTTAATATTTTGGTTACATTCCTTAAAACCTTAAATAATTCCCTATTTTCTATTTTTTAAAATTTGGGTTATTACAATAAGAGCCAAATTCTTATACACGAGATCAATATTTGTTAGCCATATTTTATAAGTGTTTTATAAATCAAGTATTCTTATTTTGAAGAAAGATGTCTATATAAATGCAATAGGAGTGTAAACTCACATGGCTTGTACAGACGATGGTTGTGGAATCGTGAACGCGTCTTGTTCTAAAGTTTCACATAATACTTTACATATGCTCCATCGTGGTGAGCAGTACGTTTGATTATAGAGCTGGAGTGAGTGAGAAAAATATTTTTAAGGGAGAATTTCAATATATAATCCATGTAGCCAATAAATTTAAACGTATGACCAAAAGATTTTGAAATATCACTTGAGTCTTGTGGATGCAAGTTCAACTTGGGAGGACAAAAGACCATGTTAACCCTAGATGCTTCTAACACTATCTCTCCTTCACATGGCTTCTGACATTCTTTCTCCCTCACACACGCACTCTCATATCTCCCTCTCCCTCTCTTTCACACACACACACACTCGAAGGATTGCGCGGTGCTCATATGAGCTTTTCCATTTTTCATGAGTTTTTCTCTTATTCATATGACTATTTTACTTGTTCATGGTTTGATATAATCAATATAATGTGTTTCAGTTGCATACATATAGCAGGGCACGGACAAGTGAAATGGCCGTATAAATAAGGGAAAGCTCATACGAACAAGTGAAATGGTTATGTAAATTGATTCGTAATTATTGATGGTTGCTTATATGAGTTTTCCCCTTGTTCATATGACCATTTCAATTGTTCGTACTTTGCTATATATATGTAACTGAAACACACTGTATAAAACATATAACAGAGTACGAACAAGTGAAATGGTTATATAAATAAGGGAAAAGTTCATATGAACAACCCTTAATAATTACCAATCAATTTACAAACCCATTTCACTTGTTCATATCATATTCTCCCTTGTTCATATGACCATTTCATAACTATTTCACTTATTCATATAAGCTTTTCCCTTGTTCATATGACAATTTCACTTATTCGTGCTCTGCTATATGTATGTGACTGAAACACATTGTATTAATTATCTCTGGCTATGAACAAAGAAAAAACTCATATAAACTCATATGTTAAACCTCACAGTAGTGCCTTAAGTGTACTAACAACAAGGTTAATGTTTACTTGTATGGGATGAGTGCGGGGGCTCACAGAGGGGCAACATCCCTACCCATACAGACATGTTTTTCAGTTATACATATTTTATTAATTATTATGCATGATAATGAATGAAATGAACTGCGTTTAATTGCTGTTTCAGATAAGCTGGTAGATGGTAAGATGATTAAGATGGGGCAGGAATGCTAGAAGAAGACTAGATGAAGAAATTAAGTTTTATAATTTGAAAAGTAAGATTATTGTATATGATGTAAAATTAAATTATCAGTAGAAAGTATGGAAAATAGAATTGTATAAATTTATTAAGAGATTTAAATTTCCCAAGTATTATGAATTAAGACTAGTTACCCTAAAAAGGGTTAGCGCACTTTTAATTGTTTTATTAACCGCTTTATTTTATAAAAAGTTTTGAACTATTCCAATTTGTCCGGAAAGCCCTTTCCAACCAACCGAAGGTTGGTCAAATGTTTTAAAAGGAAAAGTTTTAAATTTTCCGTATTTTTGGGCTTCTGACGTTGGAAAGTGGTTATAATTCAATTAAAATGTTATAGTATAATAGGAAAATTCCAGACGTTACAACAATTTTGCCTTGAAAGTTTTTTGAAGTGCAATGTTGCCCAAAAAATTTAAAAAAACTCTTGAGATAAAACTACTTATAGAGACAAACTTCCAAGACAAAAATAATTCATATTTATTCTTACATGAGCCATGAATTAGCGTCTGTTAACGGTTTCATAAGGTCATAGCGACATTGCCATACTTTTTATAATTTCGAGGTGACATTAATCCTCGTATTGCGACAAAATTACTACCTTGCTAATGCTTACAAGATAAAATTGGTATTTATACCTTTATCTAATTTAATTAGATTGAGAAAGATAATTAAATTGGTATTCCCTCGTTTCTAAATATAAGACTTATTTAAGAATGTGACTTTGTTCCTAAATATATGATCACTTTCTATTTTTTATCAAAATTTTCCTAAATTATCTTTAATGATACTCCCTAATAATGAACAAATAAGAGAGGGGGAATAAATTTTGGTTATTAGGGCGTTTTGGTTTTGATAATATCATGTTATTTTAATTAACTTAACTAACAATTTTAATATATTCAAATTAAGTAAATATATCTTATATTTAAAGAGGGAGAGAGTAGTATCTTTCTAACTTTCTTAAATCAAACTCAATAAATTACATGGCCTAACCCACCTCATCACGTGGTCGCTAAGCAATACAAATCGAATGACATAACTCTTTCCCAACAAGGAGAGCCCATATATATTTATGCTCTTGTTGTAGGAACTCTCACAAGCATGTCTTGTTTCCTTTTTTGTTTTACACTTACAGGCTTCGCTTGAATTCCTCGCATGAAACCCATTACAACATCACCCCACTTTCCTATCTTCCTCATTCTCCTCCTCCATCTGCTTCTCCTCGTTTCCCACAATCCCCAATTTGTCGAGGCCTCCAAGCGACGAGTCCATATCCCTGACGATTTGGACGGCGTTATTGACGACGAAGAGGACGATGATTGGAGACAATGGGGCAACAAAAAATCCAAACTTTCTTCCGACTTCGATGATTTCTCCAACATGGACATCTCCCAGATCCAAGCGCAGATGGCCAAACACCAATCTGGTCCCGCAATTGGATTCGTTAAGCTCCAATTAGGGCTTCCTCGTACTCCGGTAACCACCATTAGCTTGTATTCCTTTGGTTAATTAGCTGAATTTGGAGCATTTGCATTGGATGTCTGATTTCGCTTATTATGCTATCTAGAAAGAATCTCTGATTGAATATCCTATATTTTATTTTAGGAAATATTTGTAAATTTGGTTTAGGAAAATATTTCTAAATATGTTTTTTTTTTTAGGAAAATTATTAGAGAGTGGTTTTAGTAAATTTATTAGGAGAGATTTTAGAGTTTAATTGATTTGGTCTTCTCTCCTCTCTTGTATATGTAATCCTGTGCATTCAATAAATATTGTCGGAAGTATTTTTCATCAAAATCAGTGTTCTTCCCTCCTTCATGCTCTCTGGATTCAAAACAAGCTGAATTAGATGTCTGTTTTCGATCATTGGCTGAATTTTCGCTCATTATGAGCCTGAGTTCACTGAATTTGAATTTGAATTTGTAAGTTGAATGTGTGGCGATCAATTTCGCTATTGTTGCTTTAGCTTTGAAGATGTTTCATGACGTAACGAGAGGCAATAGTACTGGCTGCATAACAGGTGTTCAGAACTAGCAATGATGTGACTGCTTCATGATGAAATGTGGTGTTTTAGTGTAATTCTAAGTGTATTCTTGTGTGTGATATTAATGACATAGCTATCGGTTATGTTATTGAGGCGTGTGTGCTTTATAGTCAAGTGAATCTGCCATTATGCTTTGTTCTTAGGATGTTGGGATTATAGAGAGGGATCTATATTAATTTAATTAGTTTTGATTGGATGTTGGAACTTGGACCCTTGTGTCTTCTAGTTGTCAGTGGGTTGTATCCCACACTGGATGTTTAGTTGGAAGCTGTGAAGTTGTAGCTTGCTAACTGTTCAAGATTCAAGAGAATTGTAACTTTTAATTTCTAATTTTTCATGAGATACCTTGTTGTTTACCACTTGGTAATGGAAATGCATTTTGTGCCTAATTTCAGGAAATAGTGGGCAACATTGCAAAGAAATGGACTGAAATGATGAGAAGTGGGGCTGTTGGAGCAAGGTTCATGGGGGTTGATCTTAATACAGTCATGTTCAACATGGAATCAGGCAAACAACTTGAAGAAGTATGTCATTTCTTCTCCCTTGGTTATATCTTCTTCTTTATTTCTTGTCTTTTAATTTTAATTTAAATACAGTGACAACAGGGGGAAAAAGAACCTGCTAATGATTATTTGAATTATTAGTTGTGACGCTGTTCAAACCACTATCCTTTCTAAATCCTTATGATTCTCCCCAAAAATTACTTAGAGGTGTTCTTGCCTGTTGCGTTAGAAATTTTAATAAATTTTGAACAGTGAATCTTATTTTTGTTTGCCCTTTTTCCTGTGATGAGCTAGTTTAAAGGTATGTTTGGAATGAGGCAGGTGGAAGAAAACGAGATGTCTGGTTTGGGCATTTACTAAATTATGGAAAGGGATGGGCAATGAGGACATGGCACAAAATAACTCGCTCCTAATTTAGAAAAATAAAAGAAAAATAGTGACCAATGATATTAAAGATGTTATAGATATTGTACATTCTGTTTTTTGTGTAACAGAAAAGGATCTTGTTTTTCTCTGTATCAATTAGGCCCAAAAACTCACGTTTAGAGGAAATGGCTGATAAACAAACTTTGTGCATCGTGAGATTTAGGTTGTAAATGAAGCTTTTGTGTCTATATATAATCTCATATGCGTATTATGCTGTCAGTTGAAGGAATTTATATTGAACGAACCAGAAGCATATGAGATGAAGATTGGGGACCAAGTTTTTCGAAGACCTGGAGATCCTCCTCTGGATGAGGTTATTGAGAGGCTTAAAAGTGAGCAAACCAAAGCAGATAATGCTGGACCTGGAGAAAATAATGCAAAAACGAAAGAGGAATTGTAGTTTAGTAGTATGTCTATAATTGTCTGGGGAAAATGACACAGAAATTGGGGTGTCATCTTCTCTGAATCTTAACCACCATGTTCGTTAATTTTACACTCCCTGATCCACACTGTTCAACCCTTTTGTAGTAATACATTACTATTTACTTTTCAACATGTGTGTGCGGGGGTCTTGATGATCTGGATCCACGTACGTCTTATTGATCTATTTATTACTCCCTCCTCCTCCGTTTCTACATATAAAGTTTTTTTTAGATGTTATATATGTCCCTTTTTATAAGGTCACATATGACTTTGTTTAAGTAATAAATGTGTTTTTTTTTTCATTTTACCCATGCATTAATATCTCCCACACATATTCTTCCATTTTTTTTATAATTATTTTCACTCTTATTCATAAATAAGGGCATTTTTGGGGAAGACTATATTTCCTAAACATTTATTATTTTTAACTAACTTTAACTTACTTTTTAGGAAACCGTAATATAGTTAAAATAACCTTATATATAAGATATATATAAGAATGGACGGGGTATATGACTATGACATGGAAGGGTTTGAACTTTAAATGCCATCCATTTGTCATCTTAC
This sequence comes from Mimosa bimucronata, assembly GCA_037074515.1. NCBI lineage: Eukaryota > Viridiplantae > Streptophyta > Magnoliopsida > Fabales > Fabaceae > Mimosa > Mimosa bimucronata. The sequence continues at coordinate 39,369,609 of CM073446.1, forward strand.
TTTTACCACTAAAAATTAGCTCCACTTAGTAATCTCTGGTATATCATCAGGAGGTAAGATTTCTTGAATTGGAGAGCATTGTGTAGGTAGTTTTAGGATCATCAATTTCCCATAGTTGTTAGAATGGACTAGCACGTTCAATTTCTTTATTGGTGGGTTTCGAAACTCGCACAAACAAAGATGACAACTCAAGTGTTTCATTAGAACTAAGACTCTAAGCCAGTAGCCGATCCTAATTAATCCGAATTAGTGGAAAAAGTTTCTGCTGTTGTAAACCCTGAGCCAGTAATTTGAATGTGGACCCCTAGCACAAATAAGTATCTCCACAAAGCATCCAACAACAATGATTTTAAAAAGTTTTCATGATTAATCGATAATCAAGTTTTTTTTTTTTTTGATCAGATCGATAATCAAGTTGAAAACCACAAAACATAACTGGTTATTTATAGAAGGTTTAGCATCTTGGAAAGTTGAACTTTCCGACTTGAACGTGTTTGCCAGTCCAACGGAAATGAACAGTAAGGATCAGTACTGAATCTGTGCTTGTATTTGACATATGAATGAATTTGATTTAAGAAGAAGAAGAAGACATGAACTTGAAATCATAATTACTTTCCAATACAAGATATTTTTAAGCCTTGTTTCAGCAATAAAAATTATGTTTGACTCTGCCAATAGTTTAAGACATCCTCTGATCCTCAAGTCCACTGGCAAAGACACATAACAGTACAGTTTAACCAGAATGAAAAGAAAGAAAATTTCTGAATCTCATGGTTGCTTCAGTTATAAATGAGATGGAACAAATAATTGAATCAATTGTTATCAAACCGCTGAAATTACTATTTCAACTTCTTACTGAAGTCAGAGAGCTCAAGAACGCTGATCCTGGGAATAGTTGCCGCTTCCTCTCTCTCTTTTGGAGTATTGTACCCCCAATCAACTGATCCAAACAAACAAACAAACAAACAAAAAGGTGAGGAGGATGTAAAGTTGTAACTCATGGAGGACAGCTTTTTGAGACATCATATGCAAAAGATTCCACATTGTCATGGTCTATTTTGGACCCAAATTCGCATCCACTATGGGAAAAGATTCAAACTAAGTCTACTATAAAGTTTCTTTTTGTGTAAAGAGAAGAAAGCTACCAAGATACAAATTCCATCCATCTAACTCAGGCTCCTTGATAACATTTTTTAAGGTTGCAAGCCGATCTTCAACAAAGCTGAATAAAAAACGACTTGAGTTAATATCTCCTAGATCATCTTAACAAGAGCACAACTCAATTAATAATGATAGTTGAGACCAAAATTTATATCAGTTGCTGTAAACAGCAGAATATCTTACTGCAGCCTGAGCCCTTGGTGCTCTGGTTTCTTCTGAAGCTGCTTCAGCACTTCCACCTTTGGGCTATTAGAGAAAATTGAATCATCCGTGAAAAACTAACTTTTTTCCATTGAAATAAGAGAGGAAAGGAACAATAGAAGCATCAACACACCGTAAACCATGTCAAATATACCACATACTCACCCAGTTCCTAGGCCAAATATTCTTTCAGGCGGTATGGTCACGCCAGCAAGTTCTCGAAGCAAAGCATCGGCAAAACGGCTCTGAAATGCGAGATAGATGACAGGAAAAAGGGGGGAGAACAATGTGAAGAAACTGTTGTGCGTGAATTGTAGTATAGCACCCCCTTTATTTTCCTTGATAAGAACCTTAAACTACATATAGTGAGGACTATTATCTCCTTGTAGGGAGCAAAGGGAGAAGGTCAGACCTGTTTTGTGGTGACAATGTACACTCTTGAGCTTGCAAACTTCAGCGCATCAGTAACGCCAGGATAGAATCTGAGGCAAGGGATTCAGCAGTTGATAGTAATTATTATAACTATAATGCTTGAAGCAAAAAAAAAAGTCTGAAGGATTACAAATTTATCACCGCATAACAAAAAACAACATGGAGGTCCATCTCTTTTACACCCTTGATCAGGAGCTGTTACTTTAGTGGTTGAGTTGGTATAAGTGCATTGTGCAAAAGTTCAACATGCACGGGCCAAATTATTATTACTATTATTATTTTTTCTTAGAAAAAATGCAGGTTCATGACCAAATCTATCTCCACTCTGAAAGTTTTAAGAAAAAATCCTAAACAAAAAGCCGTTGACCAAGACAACCATATATAGGCACATTAGAGATACTTCTGAGAAAGCCTCGCCTTTAATGTGCTTACATATCTATCCAACAACGGCATGGTCTATCTCTCTTTTGTACACGTGTTGTACCTTATAATCTCTCCTCTGCATAAGGCTCTAGGTAAAGTCATCATGCATCTGGTATAATTGTACAACAATAATAACTGATTCCCTAATTGATTGAACTACCTGTTTGCACCAATCCAAGTAGTGAAATCATTCTCCAACCATTCATCTCTGATTTTCCCATAAAGGTTAATCAGAACATCCCTATTTTCTTCACCCCATTCTTTCATGATGATGGGTTTTAGCACAAGCCAATTCTCCAATATACCCTCAACTGTGAGCCCCTCCGCAACCTTGCAGAAGAGCTATATCAGTAAACTGGTATAGTGTCCACACCAGTGATTTGTATACATATGTAGATTCAAGGCTATAGTGCTCATTAAGAATAATAAAGTTCTAAATCGCTTTTATAGAATTACACCCACCGAAGACTTCCTGATGGAAGGTGCTCTTGTCTCAAGCAACAGCCTCACAAGCAATACGTTTTCATATCCAGTTTCCACCACTGGTCGCACCTAACATTCAGAATTACTGAAGCTTACTTAATTATCTCTTGCAAAGGGAAATAAAAGTAGCCAATCTAAAAAAAAACTCTCCACCTAAAATAATCATCATAATACATCATGATAGGATAGCAATCCAGCAGAGCAAGCTTTGATGCCCTCAAGCTCGTTCATTTTAAAAGAGCTTGGTCAACACTTGATCTAGCCAAAAGTTTTGGTCCACGTCTGTTTATTTATTAAATGAATTGATTCTGAGCTGTACGCTAGCCCAATGAGCGCATAATCAAATTTTCAATAAGAAATCTAAAAGAGCTTGACAGGCTGCTCAAACTCATTCATTTATTCATAAGTGAGCCGAGTTTAACAAGACAGCTTCAAGCAGTTCACAATTAGCCTGATTCATTTACATCTTTCAATATATTATCAAGCAAATGAATGCTATAAGGTTATTTAACAAGGAAGCCAGCAAAAGGAAATCCCCCCCACAAAACCAAACTCTACATCCATATTCAGCTTTTAAATTCCACAGAGTTTATGGCCTTTGTTTTTTATTGGTAAGTAAACAAGACATCGTACCAGAAGCTGGAAAGGACATTTCACCGAAAAAAGTGGGGGCATTGAAAGGACAATTGATTTGATTCAACAAAATAAATACTCCAAAACATAAAGCATCACTTCACTATCCAAGCTTCGAGCAAATTAAAGCCAGTTTCTTCTTTCCCTCCCATTATGCCTCCAATGATTATAAATTTACAGCCAAATTACAGAATCAACAACATACTTAAACAAAGTAAAGCAGCCAAAATCCATAGCATAAACCAAATTGAAACCATCCAGAAATACTAACCGCATGCATCTGGTCGATAATCCAATCCTCAGTGGCTAAATCCACGCCGTCAAATAAACCAGGCCATCTCACCTTAGCAGCCTAAACAAAAAGTTTCAAACTTTCAATACGCAAGACAATCAGATGACCACCTTATAAATCAACGTACTCTTATCACAATGAAAAACGAAGAATTTTGGAAACCGTAAAATCGAATCCACACAGTTTCAAATTTGGAAATGACACCCCCCAAAAAAAAGAAGCAATCTTTGATGTGTTTTAAGATGAGGGTAAAGGAGAAGAACCTTGACGGCGGAGATAGAGCTCTCTCCGCAGCTATCACAGAGAACTCCATCAAAGTCCAATGCATACAAGTCTCCCATTTTCCTCTACTCTCCTTCCAGTCATCCCTAATCCAAGTTCTATACATACATATATATATATATATCAATGTCATTCATTTCAATGGTTTATATTTACCCGCCATCCGTACAGCTTCTTTCTTGCAATCGGCCCTTCCTTCTTGCTGCAACCCTCCAATGAAATCAACCCACGTGTCCATGAAGATGGTCCCTTTTTCTTTTCAAGATTTTTAGTGTAAACCACTCTGCCCTTTTTTTTTTTTGATCAACAACTCTGCCCTTTTAAACGTAGGAGATAAACGACTTCAATTCACTTTACATGTGTAATGTGTTTGACTGTTTGGTTTAATTTGGGGAAAAACTACTGTTGAGTTTATGGGACGAAACTTCTCGCACATATATTTATATTGTATAAAAGAGAACAATTTCAAATACACCAATTCAAACAATCAATAAATATTGGTTTTAGTAAGAGGCAGTTTAACTACATAACCACGAGTTCTCAAGTTCAATTTCATATAAATGTATAAAATATCCTTCTTAAAGATACCTTTAATTATGTTCAATAATATTCAAATCTTTTTTGTTTAGAGCCATATAAAATTATTTTTCTAGTAGAAATTGGATATTTCATACTGTAAAATAACAAAAAATGCAAAACAAGCAAAAGTTCAGACACCTTCGTCTAACGCTAACTGCAGACTAAATGCTAGGGTTGGTAAAGGTTGTAAATGACATCCTCCATTTATATAAAGTATAATTCAAACAAGATAAGATGGGGTATGATTTTATGTTTATGATCAAAATTGAATTTCATATCTAACTCCTATATCTAAGAATCAGGGGAATATTTTTATTAAATCAACACACCTCCCCTGCTGAGTGACTAACCTAAAGAAATGTTTACATTTAAATGTTTTGAATTAGTTCATATGCAAATTGATTATATGAAAAGCGTGTCATCCTTTCCTATTCTCTTAGAAAGCTTTCTTATTGCATCTATAAAAACATGGTTGAAGGCATCTAAAGGGTTCATTTTGATAGAATAGCACTTTCCAAATAATTTTATCTATATTTTGATAGAAAATATTTTTTTGGGAAAAGAACGAGTAGAGGATAAGAAGAAAATATAAATTGGGATGACAAGCATGTAAGAACAAAATCCATAATGATAAGGAAGTCATCATCTTTCTTTATTATACTTCATTATGACCCCACCCCCATACCTAATGCTTTCCCACACTCACAAACAAACCCATCCCAACAATTTTTCAACTTTTATAAATGCATTTAATCCACTGAGGGAATCCCGAAAAAACTAAAACAGAAATCTCGTTTCAATGGATTGGGCCGCACATCTTTTCTTATATTTTTGAGACAATTACACTTTTTAGAGGGGTATTAAGGAGTTGTTAATGACAATTATTGACAACTGAAATAGTCTCAGTTAACAAGTGAAAAAGTTGTCAATGAACTTATCTAAAATTAAATTTCTTATTTGGGAGCTGAATGCAATTATCCCTATATTTTTCTTATTTTAAGTTTGCTTTATCCTTTAAATAAAATATGCGAAATTTAGAATCCACTCAAAGGGAAAAAGTCAGGTTCTTATCGACAAAAAGGTCATTCTTGCTATAGTACTTTATATTCTACGCCTCGCAGGCACCTTTCTTTTCCTGTAAGATTAAAGAAAATGTTGCTGCACTTATATACAAATTTGATTTTTTGAAAATACATGCATGAAAAATTTAGATATAAAATATTCGTATAGAATATTCTAAATGGTCGAATATAAAACTTCAAGTTATTTTTTTGTTCCAAAAAAATTCAAATTTTAAAAATTAAGATTTTTTGATATAAACACCCATAAATTTTAAAATTCACCTTCCATTTCCCTCTAACTGTTTGAGGGGGGAAAAAAGCAAAAGAGGGAAGGAATGAATGATACTTGTGTAGCCAGATTGTCACACCTCACAACTCACTATCATCTAACATCTTACTACAAGATTCACCCAAAAGCAAGGAGAGTCTGAATGAAGAAAGTTGATCTGATTCTACTTTTAAATTACAAGAATCAAGGCTTCATGTATTTATTTTTTCTGTCTTGGATATTTGAAATGATGTAAAAGAATCTCAAGGTTTTAAGAAATTTGAAATTTTTGTGTAATGCACAAAAACAAAGCCAGTTTAATAAAAAAAACAAGAAAGTCAAAAGGCTAAGTTCAGAAAGCTTGTTTATAAAATTTATAGTTGATTTTTAATTTTTTTTGTTTTATTAAAAAGAGTTAAGGGTCAAAATACACATGTGATTTTGTCAAAAACTCGTCTAGCACCAAGTATTTTTTTTGGGACCAAAAGTAGCTTTAAACTTCCAAATTAGTATTAAAAGTCACACTTACTTTTAAATTAGGGTTAAAAACACACATATAATTTCGTCAAAAAGTTCGTTCAGCATCAAGTGATTTCTTTTGGACCATAACTGTAAGTGTGACTTTTGATCTAATTTGGAAGTTCAGAGTTACTTTTGGTACAAAAAAAAAAACACTTAATGCTGGACGAACTTTTGACGAAATCACATATGTATTTTTAACCCATAACCCTATTAAATTTTAAATGTATAGTGTTATAAGTTGAGTGAAAAATATTTAATATTAGTTTAAATATTACCCCCTCCATAACTCACCTTTTGCAAACCCCTTACAAAAACTTGCGTTAGTCACTCATCGCTCCCACATCAAAACTTTCAAGGTGAATTCGAACTAAGTAGTTTATCGGGTCTTCTTAAGATCCAAAAAAGTCAACTGAATGTTTCTCCCTCCGGTCCTAAATATAATACTACTTTGATTTATTTTTTATGGAAGTTAAGGAAGCAAATTAGATCACTAAATTATAACATATGTCACATGAAATTAGATTATAGGATAGTTTATAAGTTGAATAAATTAGTTTTGAAGGAAAAAAAAATTTTAGGGCTGAAACTACTTTTTTTTAGTGGAAAAAAAGTCAAAAAAATAAAAGTAATCTTATAATTAGGACAGAAGAAGGGAGTATTATACTAAGCACAAGTGTAATTTCCTTCAGACTACAGTTTTGTCTTTTTTTATTTTTTTTTCAGAACGTGAAGCTTATTTTTTATTTTATTATTATTATTATTATCTCCTTCTTTTCTTTTTTCTTTTTTTGTCAAATATTTTCTTCGAGTTAGTGCCCATGGCCATGAGTCAGTTAGATCCTTACCTCTCCTCCCACGCAACGCAATATTACCTGTACGGCCCGAAATCACAGCGACTATATCCATTACACACTACCTACTACAGCCGGTCATGCCCTCGTTCACCGATACCACCGGTCACTTCTTCCCTTTCCCGATAAATCCTCTCTCTCTAATAAAACCCATTTTCATACCACCACGATTCACTTTCAATCTCATCATCGCAAATCTCTTCACACCTTCGATCTCGTCGGATTCCGCTTCTGTATGTATTTCTCTTCCTCCGCCTATGAACTATGTCGTTTGTTGTTCTTTTTAAGGTTTCTGTCAGAATAAATCTCCGATAGTTTTTGTAATCTGATCTATCTGATGATTTTGTTGGATTTGATGTGGTTGTTATATTCTGATTCATGATGCTTTGGGTTTCTTAGTGGCGTTTTTTTTTTTTATGTCAGCATGCTTTTATTTATGCCATCATGTGACTGTGGCCGTTTGTTGTAGTTTAAATGAACTGATGATGACTTAGGAAAGCTTATGCGTATTGGATGAAATTAGAATTTTTTTCTTCGGGTAAATAAGTAAAGGGATTAATTTATGATTGGTTGTTTCACTGGAAATGAAATAATCGTCAAAGGCTGGATGTCCCTTGTCACAAGAAATCTTGGGTCGGTTTTGGTTGTGTTTTTTATTTGGTAGAAGAAATTACACAGGCTTAAGCAATAGTTTCAAGATACAAAACGCATTTATCCTGTAAGATACTTTGAGTGAAGCTGGTTTAGCATTTAGGATTCTTTTCTGGCCTATAAGTTTATTATTTTCTTGTGTCATGGGGTTAAGTCAATTTCTTTACTCCTTGCGTATGTACATGTTTTGTGTAGCTATCTGTATATTTATGTTCATTCCGGATTGAAATCTCTGATCTACTTTTTCTGACAAAGGCAAAAGATGGCAGATAATGAGGATGGAGAAGAGAGAACTTCTCGGGGTAATGAATGGGAGGTTGTAAATCTTACAGCATCGACGTATGAAGCTGCCCCTGGTTCTGGACAAGTTGAGTTGAAAGATGATGAACAAGGAGACGCGTCTATGCAGGATGAAGCTGAAACATCACATGCCTTATTCATGTCTCGTCATTTTGTTTTTCCACCCAGTGAGCATGAGAACTTGCCAGTGGAATCTGACCATAGTGAGATTCTTGGTGAATCTGGAGGCAAAGATGTCTCTGAAGTTATTGTTGATGATGGGGCCAGACCCAGTGGAAAGGATGAAGAAAATGTGATGATATCTGGAATAAATGTTTCAGATGCGTTTTCAGATGTTCCATATTTTGATGATAATATGAGCAAATTTTCTGTTCATGGTAAACAGTTTGCCGAAGGTACAACTTTAGAAGATTTTGGTTTGATTGGCAAAGAGAAAAGCAAGTATGACACTGCAAAATACAGTTCTTTACACAGTGAGTCAGACTTTGGTGCTGCACCTGTATATGGCGATGATATAGTTGTGTCTGAAACTATCGAATCTGCTGAACAAGAGTCAAACACTTCTCTTGATTTATCAAATTCAAAAACTTTTTCCAAAGATGACAAGTGCCACCCATCAGATCTTCCTTGTGAAGCTTGGTGGAAGCGAAGAGCTGCTGCCTTGTATGCTCATGCAAAGGAGACAAATGCATACTGGTCTATCTTCATTGCAGCTGCAGTGATGGGCCTTGTAATGCTTGGCCAGCGCTGGCAGCAGGAGCGAGCTTATCAACTTCAGTTGCACAGCGGTGATGAGGTGTGTCCATTATTATGAAAGCTTCCTCTGAGATGTGTTATTTTTAAAATATTGTTAATTTACATAATATTATGTTATTGATCAATGACTTAAGCTACAGTTTCAGCCCTTTCATCCATGTCTCTTGAAGACTTGGTCAAGGCTAATAGAATCTTCCTGGGAACTATGCCCAAGAAAATTTTTTCTTTGAGAAGTGGGCACTAAATGAAAACTTTTGTATGTTTGGGTTTGGTGCAATTTTTTCCTACTCTATGTGAACCAAGAGAACCTGTTCATACTCTTATGAAGTTTGTGAACCACTAAAATGAGAACATGGTTTTGATCCTTTATGATAAGCTAGTGCTTTGTCATTAGTAATTTTAATTTAGACAAAATAGGGCCAAGTGTTTTCATACTTCAGATAGAAAGGGCATGTAATGTGAATTGTTACACATATATATGGCATTTAAGTTTACTGCGGCTAAATAAGCTGCTTGATTGGAGAAAAAGCTAGGTGAAAAATGGAGCACTAGAGTCTAAATATGCTGTTATTTTCCAACTTCCTACTTCTTCTCAAAATAAGTATTGACTTAAATGTATAGATTGTGCTCTGTCCAGCCTTAAGTTGCTTCCGTGTCTCTCTGTGTGTGTGTGTGTGTGTGTGTGTGTGAGAGAGAGAGAGAGAGAGAGAGGGAGGGAGGGAGGGAGGGAGAGAGAGAGAGTTGTTTTATAAAATTTAGGCTTCTAGGAGTGACATTTATGGTGGTGCTGACTATTTGCTAACTGGGTATATTTTAGGGAGAATTGCATTGAAGTCCCAAGGAAGAGAATTAATATCAGAAAAATCCCAAGGGGTTGTTAATGACACTTTTTCACTTGTTAACAATAGCTATTTCAGTTGTCACTGACAACCCCTTGGGACTTTTCTGATATTAACTCTTCTTTGGGACATGAAAGCAATTCTCCCTATATTTTATCAATATGGGAAAGGTATCGAGTCGTAGGATATTTTGTTAGGCTAAAATTGAGGCTTTAAATTGAATGAATATTTGTAGAGGGTGAGCTTCGAAGCAATGGTAATGCTGTTGCCATGTGATTTGAAGGTCATGGGTTCAAATCCGGAAACAATCTCTCCATTTGTGGGGTAGTAAGTTGCATTGATCTATCTCTCTCCAGACACTACCTAAAGGGAGCCTTGCTCATTGGGCCGCCCTTTTTATTTTGTGGATTTGATATTGCTTTTTCATATGCTGAATTGTATTATCTATTCAAACCTGCTCTGTCTCATCTTTGTTACACAATGAAAGCTTTAACCTCAAATGTTAATATTGTTATAGGGAAGAAGCAGGATTCTAGCACCCATAATACGGCTCAAAGATGTGATAGTTGGTGGCCATCGTCGTGGTTCCTTGATCAGGGGTTCCTCAGATGGAAGTTAAGATGATGACGATAAATTATATGTTGGAAAGAAATGCCAGTTTGGTGTTGCGATCTTTCTCATAATGAATGTTGTAGTAATATCATTTTATAGCATGAATTCCCCAGGTCCTCTTCTATTGTGTTGTCATGCATTGAGTTGCATTGTATAGCTCTTGGATGTGATTCAACTTGGTATATTATGTAATTCTGATAATGTGGAATTAGCAGTTTAGACTTCAATGTCGATGAATGAAATGAAGCGAGGTAAATTGTCTTTTTTTTATTTCACCAGAAAAGGGAGAGGAAAATGCATTATTTCAAATTAGGATGAAGATAAGTCCTTCTCCATTCTAATTAGACCTCTTAAATTAAATTGTTTAACTCTTGTGTTTCATTATTTCTACGTCTTCTATAAGGAAAGAACTAACTAAAGTTTCTCAGTATGATTCCATGGCAAAGAAAAAATAAAAAGTTAACTCAGCTCCCTCAATGGGATTCTTTTCTTCTGGATGCTTGAATATCAAATTTTTCACTAGGACTCAAAATAAGGCGAGCGTTATATCCCCTCTTTTATCACCGATTTTCTCTTTTAATAAAAATTACTTGAAAGTTTATGTTTTGAAACTTTATTGACTGGAACAACCTGAATTCAAGTAATGATGTATTGTTTTTGTATATGAAGTCTTACAAAATATCAATAATTTTAAATATAGATTTTTCACCAATTTCTCCACTTCTTCACCAGTCCATCCATTTCTTTATTTAAGATCATGTTTACAACTTTCATAACAATAAATAAATTAGTAAAAAGTAGTGAAATATACATGTAGAAAAATTAACGTTTTCAGTGAATTGTGGAGAGACAGAGGAGATATGGAAAAAAGCTTAAAGTAAAAAAAATTAAAAATAATGATACCTAGTACTGATATGATAAATCTGTAATAATCAATTGCTTGGATATCCAACAAAATCTAAACGAAATGTTGGACACCAAGTGTCTCAGAGTGATAAACAGGACTGCATACGGAGTATGACTATCATCTGGGACTGTCTTTTCCCCCAACAAATATCAGATAGACCTGTGCGAATATGCTTGTACTAGTATACAGTCTTAAATGCGATCAATTTCATTAATAAGCCTGCCATTCCATCCCCTCGTTGACTTTCTTTGCATTGAGTGTGATATGTTCGAGGAGCTTTGACCTCACTCAATACTGAAACCAGAGTAGCGTCCACTTGGTCACCTCTATTCTTCCTTTTTCACAATGGTAAAGTGCTTAAATTAAGTCGAGAAAAATTGCTGTGCCGCGTTAAATTAAAGTCTATTCATGACCCTACCTGCCCACATAATTTTGACCTCCCATGTTCTTTTGACTTTTTTGCCTTTAAAGCCATTAATGGTGAGGGAAGGTCAACTCTCTATGACCGTGAACAAGAATTCTATACGTAAATTAGTTAATTAGAAGTTTCTCAGAGGGGAAGCAATGCATGGAGATTGGAGAGGTTGATGATGAAGAGAAGGCAACAATAATACAGTTCACCCACAAATAAATGCTTTAACAATCGCTCACCTAATACCTAACCATTTCTGAATTCCCCGTTCTCTCTACTATTGATTTAATATCACCCCATGCAACTTCCCACTTTCATAATCCACCCACTTACTTTTTGTTTTTTTTCTCTTCTTCCCTATATATAAATGTCTCCCTTCGATCCCTCCATATTACTTACCCCCACCCACTTTCTCTCTTCTTTTTCACCTTCTTCATTCTCCCACTCATATTTCTTCTTCCATCAATCACATATTTCTCAACTCATACTCATAATACTCACATCATACCTATACATATTGACCCTTTTCTACCAAAATCTCTCAAACCGAGTTAATCAGTCGTCAGGTTCATGTTCTTTTGAAATCTGAAGCTACCCTTCTTGTAATGATGGAAACCACCACGGCATTGTTGATTTTGACAGCTATTACAGCTTACCTCATATGGTTCACATTCATCTCACGGTCCCTAAGGGGTCCACGTGTATGGCCACTACTGGGCAGTCTTCCTGGCCTAATTGAGAATTGTGACCGCATGCACGACTGGATCAGTGACACCCTAAGCGCGTGTAACGGCACGTACCAGACCTGCGTCTGTGCCATCCCCTTCCTCTCAAACAAGCAAGGCCTCGTGACTGTCACGTGCGACCCGAAGAACCTGGAGCACATCCTCAAGACCCGATTCGACAATTACCCCAAGGGGCCCACGTGGCACGCCGTCTTTCACGACCTCCTAGGTGATGGCATCTTCAACTCCGATGGCGCCACGTGGCTGTTCCAACGTAAGACCGCCGCACTGGAATTTACCACCAGGACCCTGCGCCAAGCCATGGCTCGCTGGGTGAACCGAGCCATCAAGGATCGGCTCTGCCTCATTCTTAAAACAGCTCAGCTCAAAGCCGAGCCGGTCGACTTGCAAGACTTGATGTTACGGCTCACCTTCGATAACATTTGCGGCTTGGCTTTCGGCAAGGACCCGAAAACCCTCGCGCCGGGGCTCCCGGTTAATGGCTTCGCCTCGGCTTTCGACCGAGCCACCGAAGCTACGCTCCATCGGTTTATTTTGCCAAAAGTGTTGTGGCGGCTCAAGAAACGGCTCGGCTTGGGGATGGAGGTCGGCTTGAACCGAAGCCTCAATATGATCGAGGAGTACTTATCCGGTGTGATTGACAAGCGTAGGCTCGAGTTGACGTGCCAGCGAGATAACAATGAGGGCCCACACGACGACTTGTTGTCCAGGTTCATGAAGAGAAAGGAGTCCTACTCGGACAAGCTCCTCAGACACGTGGCACTCAACTTCATCCTAGCTGGACGTGACACGTCATCGGTCGCGCTGAGCTGGTTCTTCTGGCTGGTGATTAATAACCCAAAAGTGGAGGAGAAAATCCTACGCGAGATCTGCGCCGTCCTGATGATGACACGTGGCGATGACGTGGCGGCGTGGCTGGACGAGCCGTTGGATTTTGATGAGGTGGACAATTTGGTTTACCTCAAAGCTGCATTGTGTGAGACCCTCCGGCTATACCCGTCGGTGCCGGAGGATTCAAAGCAGGCGGTGGCCGACGACACGATGCCGGACGGGACGTTCATTCCGGCGGGTTCGTCGGTGACGTATTCGATATATTCGGCGGGCCGGATGAGGTCAACGTGGGGGGAAGATTGCTTGGAGTTCAAGCCAGAGAGGTGGCTTTCATTGGATGGCAAAATGTTGACAATGCATGATTGTTTCAAGTTTGTTGCTTTCAATGCTGGTCCTAGGATATGTTTAGGTAAGGATTTGGCTTACCTACAAATGAAGTCGATCGCGGCGGCGGTGTTGCTCCGCCACCGGCTTACGGTGGTGCCGGGGCATGAGGTGGAGCAAAAGATGTCTCTTACTTTGTTCATGAAGAATGGCCTCAAGGTGTATGTGCATGATAGGGATTTGAAGGGAGTTTTGGCAAGTATTGATGAACAAAGGAGGGATTGAGAGTGAAAATTATTGGTAGGTGGTTAAACAAGTAGAATATAAATAAACACTTAAGCATGTCAAGTAAATTGCAAAGAATTGGGTTTTAGAGCTATATATGCTCGTTGTTGATGATGAGTATATTAAGTAAGATGTAACATGGAGAGTGGCCTTCTGATCTATAAGAGCATACTGCATGCATATTGTATGTATGAGTAATTTGTGAGAACGCAGGTGCTTGTAGAAAGCTTGTAATGGTTATTTGTTTGTAATATTGGTTTCTTGTTTATTAAAATGTTGCCATTAATTTCTTTAGCTAGAAGAAATTTTTATATAATATATACTGCCTCTAGTCTCTAATATAATTATATCTAGTTTGTATAGCGCACTACAAACTATAATTTCTCCACCAATTTATTTAGAAATTAAGCTTACGGCATGCAATGCAACTAGGTTATGGAAAAGCTTACATCAATTTTATATTTTGACGTTAAATTTGGCCAAAAAGAAAATTATAGTCACGGTGGTAGTAAAGGCATCCTCTCCTTAAAAACCATGGGAGCCTGTGGGGATGAGTGTACAGCAACTTGGGCCAAGAAAGCCCTTAATTTCTTCACCATCACTTATTCATGAGCTCCCACAATTAGGACATGTGAACGAGGCTCGACACAATTATAAATTGAGTTTCTAATAAAGAATTGTTCGGTCCCACTTTTACCATCAGGGCCTTGCGTTGCCCAATTCACAAATCGGTTTTGAGGGCATTGCCATCTGCCACCATGTTTCTCTTTTCTTCCTTTTGTTTCTTTATTTTAAATTGTTAGCCACTGTACAGCATGATATTATACTTGTTTTCCTGGATATATGAGGAAAACACGAAAAGCTAAGAAAACCTAACATACTCTGTTTGGTCTGCATGCTTGCTCTGTTTTATCCCAACATTATTATACAGATAATATGGTCAATTTGTACCATTATGAATCACTTGTCCATATATCTATATGACTGCAATCATGAATCATCTACAATTTTACTCTCAAGTCTCAAAGTACCAGAAGCCAGCAAGCCACAACTAAACTAGTTATAACAAATAGCTCCGTTCGATACTGAATCAAATATTATAAGAGCACACAAAACCAGTGCCAACGCATCCACCAAATCAATGATAAATTGATAATCCACCGAAATTAGGGAAAAAAATCTAGCAGGTTTAGAATAACATTCGGAACACCTCAATCAATATAGCTAGTAGTAAGTGGCAGCTAAAACTCTTGAGAAAATAAGCTAAAAACACCACCACATGCAAGGATTCAGCAACAGGACAAATGAACTGCTTCTTTTTATGAATCTGCAATGGAACATGTCACTTATTGGTGTTGCCGTTGTTGTACATGGACTCCACCTTGCCATCATTGCCTCCAAGCAACAAGTACTTATCCTTCCTAGTCAATCCAGTACACTCAAATCCCAGCACATCACCCAACACCCTCTGTACATGATTCGCCACCTCAATCGAAGACTTCCCTCCAGCCTTCACCGACATCTCCTCCGGCAACCGATCAAGGAAAGTCACCTCATACACAGGCCTCGGATTCATGAAGAAGAAATAAGGATCCCAAAACTTAACCCCACGAACAGTGGTCCCATAAAACATACTCTGCTTGCAATTTACTGCCACAGGCACAATCCTATCACTCATTTCTGCAAACAAAGCAGAGAAACGCAGCAAAAATGGTTCCCGGCATGTGGTCCCCTCCGGACAGACCACAAGATCACCTTTTTGAAGGAGCTCAGTGATGCGAGCAGCGTCAGCAGCACGATCACGGGTAAGAGCAATGGCTGGGATTGGAGAGAGGAACCTTGAGAGCTTACTTACGCTGTAAGTAACACAGGAAACTTTGCGGCCGAGGGCGATGGCGATGATGATGGGGTCGAGGGCGGTGCGGTGGTTGCAGACATAGAGGTTGCCGGGAGTTCCTGGGGATGGCGGAGGAGGGCGGTTGCCGCGGATGACGAGGTGGATTCCGAGGAGTTCATAGGTGTAACGGACTATGCGTTCAGGGAGAGGGAGGTTGAAGTAGACACGGATGATGGAGAGGATGAAGCCAAAGGGAAGCCAGAGGTAGGTGATGATGGCGTTGAGGAGTGTTGGGCGTTTCACTAAGCGACCGTCGTGGAAGATGAGGCGGCTTTTTAGACGGTCTAATGGGACTGGTTTGGCTGATTTGCTGGGGTGAACCATGTACCCTTCCTGGATTATTAGCCGTATAATGACGGATTAGTATAATTAGGGCTACATATATGCACCTGTATCTCTTAAACATGAAACAAAAACTGGAGTAATAAAGATGGACTCCAATTGATTCATGTGATGTGTTTACATGAAATTTCAGTAAGAAAAAAATATACAAAAGAAATGTACCACGGTCGACAAATATCTCGTGTAGAAATAAAATAGTATCAATAATAGAATTCACACTTGTCATGATAAATCACATTTAGACATATTACCAATTGGAGCATAAATATGTGAATTAGTTTACTCTGTTTTTTATTATTAGATCCAGTTAACTTATTTTGATAAATTAAAGAAGTTAAATTAAATAAACTATTTTATTATGACATGTGTTTCATATCATTACATTATATATATGTTTATAAGTTTGATAAATTAGTTTTGATAAAAAAAATAATACAATAAATATAGTTTAAACCACTTTATTTTATTTTATTAATCTCCTAAAATAAGTAAACTTCATCATCAAACAAATAAATCAGTCTTTTTTTTTTTGCCGACAAATAATTCACAATCAATTGACTCGTGAAAGCATATTTGTTATCAATGTTTATGCATGACCGATAGATTGAACAAAATTGAGATTATGTGGCCAATTGTGAAAAAAAAAAAAAAAGCAGATCAAGGATGATTATGTAATCAAGTGCTAATTGAATGAACTATAAAGAGTCATCAGTAAGGGTATAACATAAATAATAAATGGAAGGTAATAATATTCTGACGATCAAGAGTAGTGCATAAAATTATCCCATTAGGGAAGCTATTTACAAAGCAGGTATTTTTTTGGTCTGAACAAAGTAGGTATTGGCCGCATTGCTTTTGTAATGTTAATTTACAGCTTGTAATGGGAAGGTAGGGGGTACTTGACATGAAGTACGCCATATCAGGAGGGAGGGTCCGTCTTATTATGGCTGGGGAGGTTACCAACCCATGACTACATTAATTAGAAGGCTTTTATTCGTCAATGGACCACTGTTATAATGTCTAAGCTGGCAGTTAGTTGAGGATGGTTAATACGCTGGGTCCCACCTCGTTCAAAAGGTTTTTTTAACTAATGCTACATATCCCATCCTTGCAACTTAGTACTCTCGTCTTGTATATAAGGTTTTTTTAATCGGATTATGGATTTCTAAAATATTAGTTAAATTTAATTAAAAACAGTAAATATATAAGAAATTTACCATTTTTCTTAAAAGTGCCTTTATTTATGAATGAGTCAGAGATAGGATAATTATGAAAAAAAGATGATAGAGAATGTGTGGAAAAATTAATGCACAGATAAAATGTAAAAAAACATATTCATTACTCAAACAAACTTAAATAAAACCTTATATTTTGGGACAAAGTCATAAAAAAAATGAATATTATGTTATGGGACGGTGGGAGTAATTGAAATTAGTTAAACATATGTAGATTGTTTATATTTTATATGAATGGTTTAGATTTGATTTTTAAAATCAGATCTATGTCTTCCATATAAGATAGTATATACTTAATGTGGTCCCTACAACTTAACTTCTCTCGTTGCTCATTATTGCATGCCACTCTAATTGGGAGTGCAGAATGCATTCTGGGATATATGCTTATACGGTTTCATTGATCTGCCAGCTGGTAAGCAGAGCGTGAATATACATAGGAGTACTACTTCACAAAGTATCCCACATGCTATGCATGTGCACATCCTATTGGAGACAAGGACCCCAGAAGAGAAAGAGTATATATGTGATATCCCAGTTTATTTCTTCACACATTTTCTTTTCAATAGAAAGATGTCATACTCAAAGATGAGCTTCTCGATCAAAATATTGATGATGTTGATGATGTGAATAGAACTTTTATTCAACTTTAAATTCACATAACTTAGAAATTTATGTATGGATAATTTTACCTAGTCAACTAAACTGAGAGCTGAAGCTTTACTAAAAATTTAACTTCGAAACGATTACTATAAAAGACGGGCAAAAGATCATACTTGTTAACAGCCAATAAGCAAATAAAACTTAAGCGTACGAAATATATGTGTGTGGAATGACCCGGTTAGTTCACATGGAGTATTAGCTAAACTTAAGCTTCTACGCCATCCATTACGTACGCCCGAGGCAAGCAATGGATATTATTGGCGAGACAAAATTCACCGATTTCCTATGTATATAATTCATACTGTAGAATAACAGAAAATGAACGGCAAACAAATTGTAATGCGTGATATATTTAATTAGTTAATCATTTTACAAACCAGTAAACTATTTTTTTAAGTTTACATGTTCTTTAGAGAGATGTGCCTGAATTTGATCATACCAAAGATTTTCCAATTAATACTTTCAAAATAAGAAATACAAATAAAAATAAGTGTAAAAGACTGAATCAGAATGAGAAGATAAATCACCTTGCAAATAGCCATGAAATCGTGGTCCGATTCGCGATCTCCGATTCCAATATCAGGCGACTCATCGCCGAACTCTTTCAAAATCGCGAGCCTCTTGTGTTTCCCCACAAGAACACCAGGCCTCTTCACGAATCCCGTGGCCTTCTTCGTCTTCGGATCCACCTCAATCTCTGTCCCCAGAACCTTATCACCGCCGAGAAAATCCCTCACAAACGGCTCGACCATCACCGTCGGATTCGCCGTCACCACCACCTTCCTCTTACACCGATCAAACACCTCGAAACTCTCCGATCTCACATCCGCAGCGTAAAATCTGCACAACAGGCGCACACGCACTTCAAGTTCACAACACAAAATCTGGAAAAAAGAATTTCGAAACACAACTAAAAAAAGAAGGAAATTAAAACAAAATTCCATGGCTAACTGAGGAATTCATAAGCTAATTATTTAGCAACGGTCAGTTTTAAGACGGATTCTGTGGCTAATTTGGCGGCTAATTCACTGTTTTTTAGTAGATGCGCGCAAAAGAAAACACACACGCTCACAAATTAAAGCCACCATTACTTCGAACATAGAAACAGAGTAAAAAAGAAAATTAACAGAGCAAAACACAGGGAGTATAAATATGTATATATATATATACCGAGGAAGAACGGCGCGTGAGGCTAGTTCGATGTTGCGGATCTTGACGCCGGAGAAGGAGATGAAGATGAGGATTTGGATGCCGATGGCTTCGGAGATGAAGAGGTAAGCGACGATTACGAGTGGAAGAGAGAGGAGGAGGATGAGTCCTCTGAGGAGGCTGCCGGCTTCAATGGCGACGAGAAGGAAGTAAGGGACGGAACTTCTGGAGATTAGAAGAGTTCCGTCGAGGTCTGCGGCTATGGAGCCGTACGACGTCTCCGTCGAGCCGTTGCATTTTGTTATGGCCGGGAAATCTCGCTTCGGTTTCGCCGCCGACGACATTTCTCACCGGAATTCTCTTCTTCTTCTTCTTCTTCTTCTTCTTTGTTTCTTTCTTTTTGTTGTTGCCGCGAAAAATGCACTGTGAGGGAAGTTGCAGGAATGAGCAAGTGGGGGACGTTGGGGTTTAAATGAGGTTCGGGCGTTCAGCTGTGACTGTGTGAAGGTGGAAATTACATTAATCACCCTTACTTTTAAACATTTATTAATTTATAATGAAATAATTTTGATGGTTTTTCCAACAAAAATTTTGATTGTTTTTCTTAGAAAAACAATTCATATTTTAACAATCATTGTTAATTTTTATAACCAGATAGAGCAATATTGCTGCGTTTTAAAAATTTCTGAGATAAATTTACATTTTAACCCTTAGTTTTTATGAATAACCAAAGTAATTTGTTGAGTTAATAAAAAATTGTTAACGATTATTTGCATGCATGCAACTTACTATATAAAATATAAATTATTAATAAATCAAAAATTACAGTTGAGTCCTATGTGGGGGCACATCCGCACATATCTAGCTTTTTATATTACATTGTTTCTTATTATTAGATTTATATACATACTCAAATAATAATATAAGAAAACCACCCTTCCTTTTTTATTCCCATAATAAGAAAGATACCTTTCAAACTCCTTAGAGCAATAGAGTTTTTTGTTTTACTGAAAACATTAACAAGTTACGATATAAAAGTTTCAACGTGCATGAATTCTTTTTCTTCACTTTCAAATATATGATTTCATAGTGGCCAGCAAAAAAAAAAAGGAATACATATATATATATATGTTTTCATAAATTATATCTCACTTTTTCTATGTATTGTGGAGTTTAGATTTTATTTTCCCCACAGCCACCTATATGCAGTGACCAGGTGCTTCTTTTTTTTTTTTCCATATAAATGGTTTCATCAATATGGATCTTTGTCTTGCATCTCAATTGGCAATCATTTTCCATCTTTCAATATCAAAATGTTGGCTAAAAAATTTGTGAAAAAGTGAAATGAAAATAAAGCATCTTTTAATAAATATACTTAATGCATTAAATCAAATAATTTATAATAGTTTATTGACTTCAAAAAATGAAAATAATAATAAATAAATAAATAAATAAATTAATATTGGCCTTTGTAGAGTGTAAGGCGGTATGGGAAGAGTGAAGAGAATTAATGTTGGTTGGTCCAACAGGGGTGAGTTAGGTGAGCTCTTGGTTTAGGCTGTGAGACTAATAACAGGTGTGGTGTGGCGTGAGGTGCTAATCTAATAAAGGAAACCTCCATGATATGTCTTCAATAATACAAATTATACTTCTTTGACTTTATACATACAAAATATAATTTTTTTTTATTGTTCGACTAGTTTAACTTCAAAAAATAAAAAGTGAACCATTAAAAAGGTTCATCTACCTGTAACAAGATCAATAAAGTGATTTGATATTCTGATCTGATGAGTTTGATAGAGATGGATGGCCTGCCCTGTGGCCTGTGCAGAGCCATTTATGCTTTAATTGCAATAACATTTTAGCATTAAACAACGGCTGAAGCAGTAAAAATTCTTTCATTCACTAAACTAAACACAAAAGGAGTATCCATAACTCATAAGTGGTTGACAGAGAAAAATAGACAGGTTCCTGTACTTTTTTCAATTTATTTTTAAGATGAAGTTTAGATGAGTTATTCCCATATTTGTCATTTGCTAAATTAGACAACTCCTCACCATTTAGACAAACATTTATTAAGGTTATAATGTTTCTATATATTAGTTGGTTCACTATTTCAATTTATATTTTTCTTACAAATAATTATATGGTTATCCTATCGGGTCAAATTATAGTATTACAAGCCAAATTAAGGATAATTCTTCCAAAAGTATTTTATGAATGTAAACAAAGTCAAATTTTAAACCATGTGTTTAAGCTCTCCCGATTATTATTGGTTAAATGTTTTTAGTTGTCTTTTTTAGTGTTATTAGTTCTTCTTGATAAAAAACAACGCAAACAAAATTGGATATATTTGATAAAAAAATATAAAATGATGATAAAAAATGGCTTATGCTAGACGACAAGGAAAGTGACATTAAAGAAAAAATGAACATATAATTGAATTTTGTTGGTTGTAGTAGTCGATGTATCTTGAAGAACTTCTTAAATTAGAGGACATCCTATCCCACATACTTCTATCATGACATTACACGACAAGTTTGTTCATGCATTGACTTTTCATCATATCGTCCCACATCCTCACTATGTTTACATAATTGTAGGATCATTTTTTGTGCTCTGTTTTAAAATAAAACATTGTCCTAATTAAATTGTTAATGCTGTCATAAATTGGAGGAAATATAACATTGTTCCATATGCATGCCCTAAATTATTTCTTACTAAAGAAAATCGAAATTTTGTGCTCTGTTCCATATACAATTTTTTTTATAAATTTTTTCAATAATTATGAATTTCTTACTACTTGCTTTTGATGAAAATCGAAATTCTTACCATGACCAAATTTAATCCCAAAATTGAAATCAAAATAATAAATCAATATTTAAACTCATACTAAAGAAAAGGACATTATTTAGTGTTTAATAGTGATGAATACTTGTATTTATAACGGAGGAAATCATTCACATGTCAAATCAACATCTTAAATTACTCCTTATGTTGACATCAGCGCCTAAATTGTCATGCAGTATAGCAAATCTTCCAATTGCTTTCTATTGCTATGTTGATCCTTTTGAGGCAATACCTGCAAATAATAAAATTGTATAGTTCGAATTGTGCCATCAGGGATACTATTTTTAGGAGATATTCTGCAACCCCCTTAGTAAATTAGGAAGTGACACTCCCCAAGATAAAACGAATCCTTCCTGCATGAAGCAGGGTGACAAAACAATTGGAAGATAAAACCTGTAACTCAGAAAAGGAGAGGAGTAGAGCTCAGGGATTGAGCTCTGAGTTATCTGACATCGGTCCTCAACGACTTCGGCCTTTGACTTCCTTTCTCCCTTTACTTCCAAATGACCTTGACACATTGCCTTTTATAAGCATAAACATATGGCCATTGGGAGTCATAACGACTAACGACTATTAAACTAATAGTTACAAAATATTCATTGGTGTCAGTTTAATGCAATTAAAGCTATTAAAATCGGTTAATAAATATAATATAACTGACACATAAATAGTCCTACGGTCATATCAAACAATCAATTTATAAACTTATTTTTTCAGCCTTTTACTAACTCAAGATCATATTTTATTATATAGTAGGCCATTCCTAGACTTGAGTTATATGAGAATTCTTCATTTTACACACCCACACTGCCACACACATAATTTACAGCACTTTGGTCCCAAAAGCTGACTCACAAATCACTTGTAAAAAAAAAAAAAAAAATTGAACCGCGAATAAGTCAAACCCATGAGACATTACATTTAAGGGTGAAAAATATTTCTCGACTAATTAATTCTTCTATTATTTGCCAACTTAACGCACTGTCATAGTACGTTTTAGTGCTGGTGCAACAGCATATCTTTACCTAAGTAGTATTCTAAATAATAAGGATATCACGACCTAATTAATAACCTCACAACAATTTATATCCTTGATTGTCTGGTTAACATCCATAACCATATATATACACACACGCATACACATATAAACATTTTTATACTTTTTTTCTTTCCGGCCTTAGTACCTGCAAGCTTCAGTTTTTTTTTTTGATGAATGCGTGGACCATTTTTGGCCTTCGATTGCACCACCGTCCAGATATCCGGCGTTAACCTGAAGGCCAACGCCGGATTTACCAGCATGGGCCCTCGACAACCGACTAATCCTGGCGCCCCCAATCGAATAGGCCCGAAAGGTTCACCCACCTTTGGTGGTGCCCCAGGGGAGAGAGCTCCCAACGGAAATTCTTTACAATCTCCTTACTTGGGATCGAACCCAGGTAAGGAGGATTGTGGCGCAGTTGCCTACCCAACTGCGCCAACCCCCGTTGGTAAGCTTCAGTTTTAATTGAGATAAGTTTGGTAATGTTTTGGCGTATATATGTTGTATTTCCCTTCCATTTGTAATAAAAAAATTTTGCTTGATTATTATCATGGGCATCAGTGGATTTTAACCTTCTAATTTTGGTTCAAGGACAAAGTTTATACGAGTACATATATAAAGGGGAACAAATAAAAGAGTAAAAACATATGTTTCGGTTCTTGGGACATATATTGTAGGAGCATCAAAATATAAAAAATATCAAAATAATCACTCTCAAAATGATTTCATTCCTATACGTCCCTTGTGAAAAGTTAAGTTCTTGCTTAATGACTTACTGCTTATGTAAAGATTTCATCAGCATATTTTTCTATAGTACCCCTAATATTTGTTGTTTTCCCTATGTTTCACTCATATTTTCAATAAAACCTATCAAAAGAAGAATTGCAACAAATTAAGTTACTGGTGATGATATTAGATGGTCTTCGAATCATCCATTTCTTATACACGTCAACATTTTATATAGAAGTTTATTATCTTAGCAAAATGATATCACTACAACGGCCGAAGCTTTTACGTCGACCACCAACAACCAAAGCTTCGGTGTAGGTAAACCGGAGACTTTTTTGGCAATCGTTGGTCAATATATGTAAGATTTTATCCCACCACCTTTTAGCTCCCAACAATTTATACTACCATAGACCAATAATACTTCTTATTAATTTCAAAACAACCCCTTAGAACTTTAAGGAGACCTAAGCCATTTTGAGGGATTATATATATTATAGGATTTTCATATTTTGTGATCTTTATATATCTTTTCTCCCATGGTTTTTAGTATACTTTCTTTTATCTGGGTCTAATGCTACTTGGACTAACTCGGATAATGAAAAGGAACGAATGGAGCATCTAATTACACTATATATCACCATGTTCTTATTTATAAGTCAATTTCAATTAATTAATTCTCACATACTAAAGAGTTGAAGTTATAACATTAAATATGTCCTCTTTTGATCAATCTTTCTAATCTTACCCTCATTTAAAAATGAGTAATAATATAATATATAAATTGTTTCTTTCTTTTTTGTTACATTTAATAGGGGCAAAATAGTCAAACTAACATTTATTGATCCCAAAGTACACTTATAATAAGGAATTTTTTTTTTGAATTAGTTAGACTTATAAGTAGGAATAGAGTGGCATTAATTAATGCAATTTTATGGTTGGCGAGGAAAAACTAGACAACATACTCATCTGGTCCTATGTATAAGTCACTTTTAGCATATTTCACACAGACAAAGGAAAGCCTTAAAACTCATTAACTTTCCACTAAAATCCAACAAATTTACAACTTTACCCATATTAAATATCCACTATACCACATAAAAATCAAGTCAACACATAATAAATGAAGGGTAAACTTGTACATTCACATTAAATATTTAATGAGGTGACTTATATATAGGATCAAATAAAACATTCTCTCTCTACCCTATAAATAGGACCAGAGGAGTATAAATTAAGAAAGGGACGTTGGAGTAATGGAAGATGGATAAGGTAACCAAACATATTAAGCCATAATTAGACGGGGTGGTTAATGTCTTGAAGAACTCATCAATGTCATTTTGGTGACTGGTGACCATACACTTGGTTGCTTTTTATAAAATTTTAATGTATAAGTCATTTTCTTGACTTTTCATCTAATATGAATACCATTCATGAATTTCCACTAGGTAGTTGATTGGTAGGCGCAAAATTTTACATGGATTTGGCTCAAAACTTGATTTTTTAAGGAAAAGAAAACTTAAATGCCACTACTATTGTTTAGAATTTGAAACAAAAATTAATCATTTAGTTAACTTCAACACAACTCATTCTCTAATAGTAACTCGCTTGAAGTTATTTTATTAAGTTCCAATTTTTTAAGTTCCCGCACTCTCTGAAAAATATCTTACACTTAAGGGTTGAGTTAAAACATGATTAAAAAAATATATGTACCAATAAATCAAGTTGTTAAAAATTTATGGATTCAATCGCATTGAATTAAAACTAAGCTGTAATATTAATTTAGTTAAAATAACATGGAATAAATAATGATTTTTTCTATAAAATAATGGTTAATGAGGAACTAGCCTCTATGAATTATCGTGCACATTGCAACAGTGCTACTCTTTTTTTTTTTTTGGGTGAAATCAACAGTGCTAGTCATTTAATCCAATTCCATGACTTAATCCATTTAAAAAAGGTCCATTTCAATGGGCTCCATATATCGGCTCCATGTTCAAAATTAATGGGCCTGAATGCCTGATCTAATTAATTTCACTCCAAACTTCAACCCTCGTATTGCAGCTCCAGTATTTATACATACTGTGTTTTAATTCCAAAATATAAGACTATATAATTTGTAGAAATTTATTGATAAAAACTCTTACTATATACAAGTTACTAAGCTTCTTTATTGATATTGTTTTAGAATTGCATTTTGAGAATGCTAGAACAACTTGATTTATTGTTAGGTTTGATATGTTAAGCCTTGATGATTGGATAGGAGATTTATTACCTGTTGTGACTTGTTTAATATGGTAATATTGAGAGATTTATTGCAATTATTATCTGTCTAGTGCAAATTATGAGTCATCAAATTTCAGCCAATGTGGTGGACTTGGTGAGGAGTGTTTTCAAGTGGGGAAAATTTAGGACGTTGGAGTATAATGCTAAAATTTGGGATTATGAGACCTCTTATGAGAATAATTATGATTGGTTCCAAGGATGTATATGTTAGAAAAAGGCTAATTATTTTGTTAGTTAGAATGGTAATGTAATATTCTTTGATGATCAAGTAGAAATCATCAACTTGAATCTATTCAACGTACTTACAAGTATTCACTATTCTTAATTGGTTAGACATGTGCCTATTAAGTATGTTTGTCAATATTGTTCGTCATATGGCTACACATATGTTTGTTCAATGTATATGAGACTATTGTTCATTGTTAGGTTGGGGTTGTGATTCTAATTTTTATTGTCTTGTAGATTATGATTTCTCTTCTATTATTATGATTTATGAATGATGCCCCTCCTTGAGCATTATATTGTCTCAAGGATTTTGATCAAGAAACATTCTTGCATGTGTTCCCATGAAAGTTGATTTAGTAGTTAGGTGGACTCCCAAAGCTCCATTGAAGTGTCTTGCCTTTCAGATTGGGTATCTCGATCTTCATCACAATTGCATGCTTATATTGTGTCAAGCTTTGAGGTTTAAACCGTGTTATATATCCTATCTATACTGAAGACATTTTATTGATGGCTTATTTTCTTGGTAAAAATTTCAATATTTGGAGTTTATTTTGTATATTTTCCTTTCTTTGTTGGTTGTTTGTTTTCTGCTTTTAAAATCGTGAGCTCTTTTGATTTCAATATACTCAATTTTTGTTGGAAAAAAAAACTACAAGAAGAAGACGCTTAAAATATACTACCTCCGGTCCTAATTATAAGAGCTAGTTGACTTTTTTTGGGGAGATTAAGGAAGCAAATTAGACGCCTAAATCTTAATATATGTGACATGTAATTAGATTATATGATAGTTTATAAGTAAAATAACTTAGTTTTGAGGAAAAAAGATAAATATAAACAATTTAAAGTGGTGTATTTTGCATCCTTAATTTTTCAAAAAAAGTCAACTGGCTCTTATAATTAGGACCGGAGGGAGTATAAAAAACATTTAGATATACTAAATTTCTGAGAGGACGCATATGCATCATGTATTGATCCATCTTTTTATAAATTTAAAGGAAATGACTAACATATTCTCCAACGAGTTCAAGAAATTTACAAACAATTCTATAAGGATTTACCAACTTCACCTAAACACCCACAAACTCTTTATTTATTGGATTCTATGAATTAACTTCATATTTGTATTTACCAACTTTCTTTATATCTTTACCAATTTTCTATTTACAACACTCACTAAGCCTCTATTTATTGAATGTCATTTTGACATATTCCTTTAAACTATACAAAGAACATATCACATATCAGCCCATGCCACATATTTTATCCTTCCAAAAATTTAGTATACCTAATCATCCTTCACTTAATTTTGAGCGACTCTCAGCAGCTTGCTGCCCATGCTTGCTTGTGGGCCCTAAACGAAGAAGGAAAACCTAATTGGGTTCACCATAAACGACGTCGTTCAGTGCACCTCCTCATTTCCTACCTCGCCATTGACAGCGACTCCAACTCTCAAGTGTAAAATTCTTAGACACAGATTTCCAACCATCTCTCTCTCTCTCTCTCTCTCTCTCTCTCTGTTCATGACTGTCCAAACGAAAATTCTCTCTCTTTTATCCGTTCTGGCATCGCCGACTACCGCCAATTCTCTCCATTTCAAAGCTTCCCATTCGTAATTCCCTTTTTTCTGCTTCAACAGATACTCGACTTCCGTAAGCGCTGTAAATCCCTTTACCAATTCCTTTCAATTTCATACTTATTCATCGCTTTAATGGTTTGTATCAATAGAATGAGATGGAAAGTGTTGATTTTTACCCATTTCTTGTTCTGGTATTTTCTGTGAGCTCCCCCGTGAATGATTTTTGGGTTTCTTTATTTTCGGCTCGTCCTCTATTTTCTTTATTGCATTCGTTTTGTTTCGGTTACTGGAAATATGGGTTGTTACACGAAGAGGGTGTCAGTGATCACTGTGATGTAATTCGAATGATCAATAACTCATTTTTAGCTTCGGCAAAGGCCTTGGGGATTAGTCACGGGTGATTTCAATGCTGCGGGAACATGGGAGTTAAGAAAAGTCCTTGTCTTTGCTCCTTGTTGCAGGAGATACTAGCTCTGGCTTTATAACCCTAGATTATATTCAGGAAGATTTCCATAGTTTCTTGCGTGGGGCGAGCCCACTTACCAGCTCGACCTGCTCGTTGGTTGTTGATGTAGTTGTTGATTGTTAAGTTATTTGCTTGATCAGAACAGAGTTTAATTGGTTAATGCATAAAATTTAAAGCATAGGTTGGCACCTCATTAGATGTAACCTACTGTGTTGTATGGTTATTCTAGGAGAATGTCTCTTTCTTTGATGTCCAAAAAATCCTTAACAATAAACAGTACATCAACAATTGCTATTCTAATTATGAATTATAGTTATAAAGCTAAGTATTTTAGGTGCAACCTAAAGCTTACCATCTTCAACTTGGAGTAGTCAAGTACTATTCTTTTCTTAATCTGCACACATGTTGACTTATTATCTTTAGTTCTACATTCATTAGTTTGAATTTCAGAGGTGCTAAATTGCTATCTTTTAAACTATTGCACAAGATCTTGTCAGTTTCGTTTATTGTTCACTTTCCGTGACATAAAAGTTTGTGCATTATTGCAGATATTTTTGCTCACGGAGCATGTACATTTTGGCGGCGCTGCTTGTACCTTTTTGGGGTCGTTGTCTTAAATTATTGCACAGAATTGCAATTTAAATTCTTGCCTCAGAGCATATTGCTTGCAACACATATTAACTTTCCATCGCCATATATTTTATTAAATAATTTTCAGATGTCTGAAATTGACATGGCAATTATGAAACCTGAGGTATGGGTCCTTTGCTATGAGGCTAATATTTAATGTTGCATGTGGTTAAATTTTCATCGAAGTCATACAGCTTTGGCGTTTTGTTTTTTATTTCATTACTTTTTTGGTTGTGCATTGAATTTGTTATTTTATTTTATCTGGTTCATTAATTTGCTTGTTGTAAAATGAAGTACTTTTACTGTCATTACTTTAACAAATGACTTCAATTTTGCCATAGTCCTATGTGTTTTTATTGACCTGTGAAACTTGAGAGTTTTGATTATCAGGTAAGAATACGAAACATTTTGAGTTGTAGATCTTGAGGGAATAGGTTTATTGGTGATATGATTATGTCTAATTTTCATTTTTTTTTGTTGAAGGATATAAGTTATAGGTTGGGACAATGCATTTAAAATCGATAGCGTGTACATCTATGATTGATTAATTTAAATAATGGGGGGTTTCCATGGTTATTCTTCATGCCCTCCTATATAGTGCTTAGAAATTTTACTTTATGTGTTCCTTGCTAGCTATCAAATATTAGTTGCAATGATGCACATCAGCAAGACTTTTTACCTTCCCAAAATTAAAATTTCACTTTATTATGTTTTTTTATAAATTCGTCTTCCACTTTATCTTACTCATTCAATTTCTATAATGCTAGGCATGCAAGTCTCGTTATGACTCATACAAATCCTTTACATTCCTTTCTCCTCAAAGCCCATTTTGTGTAATCTGTGATAACTTTCATGACATCCTAAGTTCCCATATCTGGCTATTAGGGGAAATGGAAACCTTGCTGAAGCCGTGATTTTCTTGAAAACATCTGTCAACTTGTCTTATGGAAATGCCCTAATTTTTATGCTCTTATCTAAGGAGACCTGCTCTCCAGATAATCTTGTGGTTGCTTCTTTCACACTAATACTGAAACAATACTGGTGCTAATTTAAATGTTCAGATGATCAAAGCCTATGTCTGGCTTCAGATTTCTGATGGTTCTGTTCAACAAGTGGAACAAGAAATCGCAATGTTCTGCCCTTTTATATGTCACGAAATACTACAAAAAGGGATGGGATCGTCCAAGAATAATGCCATATGTCTTCCTCAACGAGTTAGTCCTTCCCTGTTAAGCTTAATTCTTGATTATTGCCGATTTCATCAAGTACCAGGGCGCTCAAACAAGGTTTTACCCATTTCTTTAATGCTTTATTGTTGTTATCTTCCTATAGGATGATTGATCTAGTGACATGAATGTCAAAGATGATTACTTTTGGGTAGTTTTCTCTTATAGGAACGGAAGTCATTTGATGAAAAATTTGTTCGGATGGACACCAAAAAGCTGTGTGAGTTGACATCTGCTGCTGACAGTCTTCAGCTGAAGCCATTGGTTGATCTTACCAGTCGTGCACTTGCTCGAATAATTGAAGGGAAAACACCTGAGGAGATACGCGAGATATTTCATCTGCCTGATGATCTTACTGAGGTGTCTGGTGCTTTTGAGAACTAAGTATGCCACTTATATCTTCTTTGATTTTCAATTATCAATCCTCACTTGTTCTTTTGTTACAGGAAGAAAAATTGGAGCCCTTGAAAAACACAACCGATGATCCAAGGATTAGACTTTTGAACCGATTGTATGCCAAGAAGAGGAAAGAGCTTAGGGAGCGTGAAAAGTTAAAGGTGATGCAGTTTTGTTTTATAGTTTGTTTCTCACATGCTAGTATATGTCACACTGTTGAATGTAATCCTTATACTTAATTGATATTTTGATGTTGAACATAACTTTTATTGCTGATAACAGTGCACATTCACTTTTGCTCAAATTTTTATGCCCTAAGAATGCATGAACTTTGTATGTTGATTTTAATTAGAATTATTCCTTGTGTTTCAGAATGTTGAAGCTGAAGATGAGCAGGCAGATGAGCGTGTAGATGAACGTTCAGTTGATGAGCTTTTGTCCTTTATAAATGGAAATGATAGAGGTGGAGTAAGCTAGTCTCCCATTTTTTATTTTTTTCGTTTTACTTTCTGCATGCATCTTTCATTATATTGTAATGTTGGACCTTCACCTTGGAGAAGACCATATTAATTTTCTTCTTAAGAGAATCCATTGTGTTTTTCAAAGAATGAAGGGCTTAAGACTAAACCAGTT
Organism: Mimosa bimucronata; assembly: GCA_037074515.1. Taxonomy (NCBI): domain Eukaryota; kingdom Viridiplantae; phylum Streptophyta; class Magnoliopsida; order Fabales; family Fabaceae; genus Mimosa; species Mimosa bimucronata. The sequence continues at coordinate 39,400,796 of CM073446.1, forward strand.
GGACTACAATGAAATACTTATAAGCCCAAATAATTGTTACTGTGGATCACTGACAGCATGATGCTGCCCTTACCATTGTCATGAAAATCAGTATTACCCGCCAAATTTAGGAAGGAATATGTAAAAACCATTGTTGGTTTGTCATATAGGGCTCCCCCCTTTTTCTGGTAAGTTTTGAGGCACAACTATAATGCTGGAGGTTTAAAGTGTCAAGCAGGGTTTACTCCAGTTTGGCCAAACTTTTATATTTTTGAAACGTAATCTTAAGGGAAGAATATTTCAAGAGTTAAAAGTTGCAGTTGTTAATACTATCACTTGTCACATTTCAGACTTTTGGAATTTAAGTATGGGATATGAAGTTTTAGTGAAAAACAAGTCTTATCCCACTAAGTGAGTCAGCTACATAGATCGCACAATGCTATTTTGCTCTATCAACAATCAAATCTTTAGTTGAATTGTTAAGTGAGATATCCCTCCCAAAACTTCATTGAGCGGTCTCTTTAGTCTCCCTCTACCTCTTATATTGATATGAACTCTAATAAAAGAGAACTTTTGAAACACCAATAACTCCTATTTCATGAGTTCAGATTACTGCACATCATTTTCTTTTTGAATCTATATGCCCTTAACACTATGCAAAGTGTTGGATTTTGTTTCTTATCTCCATGTGTGTGCACTTTGTGTAAGCTTTGGCCATTTAATGGATTTTGATTGTGTTGAATTCCTTCGAGGATTTGTTGGGAGTTATAGCATCCTAGTATTTTTATTGTGGTTTATATTTTATTCCATTTCTGATCTCTCACTGAGGTCGTGGAACTCCACTGCAGATTCAAAGGGAATCAAAACTTCCAAACATAAAAAGAAGAACAAGAGAAAAAAAGATCTACAGAAGAGTTCGTTAAAGGAGACTTCTGAACTTCATAAGGAGATCAGTGTATATATTTTGTTATCTTGCTGTTTAATTTACATATTTACTTTATGTTTTTTAATGAACAAAATACTCAAAATCATCACAAAATTTTGGTTTCCTTTTTCTTGAATAGGAATCAAATGGACATGATATCAGATGCCAAGATGCTGAAGCTGATAGAATCGGTGAGACCTCAAATTTACATGATACAGAGATCGATGACACCCTTGTTCATAAGACTGAGTTTGATGATGGTGATATAGATGATGAGATCGATCCGGCACTACAGGAAAAAATTGACAGGTGGAGCTAGTTCTCTATGCTATCCTTTATTAATAAAATGCTCATTAGCTTTTATTCTGACTAATGGTCATTAATATTGCCCAATACCTTTTACCTGGATAATATGATATGCATAGGACTATAATCCAGAATTATTAAATTGTGTTCTGTTACAATTTATTATGTTTTTTGTGTTATCCATTGCTGGTTGAACATGGCATTATGAGTTGGCATTCATGTGGGACTGGGAAATAAGACAATGACTAAATGAAAGTTGCAATGATAATGTGATGTTTGTATCCATTACAGTTCATTCACACATGTTATAAAGCTGAAGACATTAAAATGTAAACACTATATCTGTTTTCCATGCTATTGCAACCTGATTTCTGGTCTTTTTTTATAATGTCATAAATTTTCACGATGAGTTGACTAAATTCTGCCTATGCAAAGGTTTTGCTCAATCTCTGATGCTCACAATTGTTATCTTGCCTAACAGTTTCTTGTATTATGATAACTTTATATTACATAATGTTTTTACTCCATTATCTAATAAATTCATGACATTCTTTTTTAAGTTTCCCTATGGGTATTTTCTTTATATTTATAAATTTCATACTACTCTGGTCCTTTATAAGTCCTTTTTAACTAATTCCACATACCAAGGATTGTTAAGTCATTAAAAGTCTTAAATTGATAGTTTTCCAAGTTTACCTTTAGTAAAAAAAATTGCCTCTTTCAACAAATCATCCTCGCATCTCTCTCATCTTTCTCTCTTTCCAACAACTGTTAAATGAGGGTAAAATCGGAAAATAATCATTGATGACTTGTAAGTAGACTTATATTTAGGACTAAATTTCTGTTAATGGTGGACTTATAATAATGACTAGAGTGGTATTAGGTAAATTAAGATAGTAATTTGATAGAATAGATGCTTGCATGATAATTATGGATATTATAATAATAGTGGGAAAGAACGAATCTATGATTTATTCAGATCTCTCAATAATACATTAGGCGCCTCTTATAGGTTCTCCATCTATACATGAGGCTGATGGACACCTAACAATCACCGTACAGACCCTTGAACTCTAGGTTTGTTCTTGGAATTGGCACCAGTGTTGGAGTGAGGAAACTACTGAGACGGAAAGATCTACCCAGGGTAGGATCTTCCCATCTATCATGTTCCAACTTGGCTAATTCTTTTGTCAATGGAGTTTTCCTTCCTTGGATTACCTTCCTAGCTATTATTTCTTCAGGATATAGCGTGAGCCGGCTTTGAATTATTCCCTTATGGCGGCCTTGTGCTTGTGCTTACTGGAGGCCCATTTCCAACATATTTCTTTGACAACACGAGGGAAACAATGTGCACTCTGGGATCATCTAGTTGTTGAAACTCATATGCAATATTCACTCCTTTTTTTGATGAGGTCCATAGTCAACTGAGACCTTATGTGCTTATTGGGAGTGGCAACCTTGGAATAGATGTATTCTTAGATTTGACCCTCTGGCATGTGCTCCAATTTTGGACAAAACTCTTAACATCCTTCTTAAGGCCTTTCCAAAAAAAAAAAAAAGCTGTCAAGAAGTTTCGTTTATGTAGTGGCCGTATTTGAGTGTCCCCTTATAGGATCTTCATGAAAATGGCATAATAATTGCTCCATCCATGCACGATCTTCTCCGACAACTAGCTCCCTTTTTCTCTTCAGTGGCGATTGCTTCCAATAACTTTTGGGCCTTACTTGAACTATTGAATTAAGCTTTGACTATGTTGGTTAAATTACTCCAGTGGTGATAGCCAAATAGTGATCTTCTTCTTCCTTAGACAGCTCATCTGCAGCAGCAATGTCTTTTCCTTTTCTGCACTCTTTCATGTGTCGGCCCCAAAGCTTGTGGAGCTACTTAATCTTCTCTGGTGATGCAATTGTTTGCTTGAACATATACTTCACCTTGCAGGTGACTTGTCTTGATGATGGATTGTTTTCCTTTGGAAATGAGTTCCTTTGTTTGATAGTGAAAACAATGGCCATGTGCAGTTTCATATGTAAAAAATATAATCGTCTAGGTTGGACGGAGAAGCAATTGTTTGCTTGCAAAGTCTGTCAGGTGCCCTTCCTATAAGTCAGCCCCACAACCACCTCTCGATGCGTTGGTTTCCTTCACAAAAGGCTGTTTAATAAATTGGAAGGGCTTTAACAGGCATTGATGTCATGTTTATTTTAGGTTTGGCTGAGTCTCAGATTCTGGGCTACATTTGAAGGCCTCATTTTTCTTCAATATGTTCATCAAAGGCTCAGCTATCATCTCATACTCCTTTACAAGTCTTTAACATACCTAAGGCCCAAAAACCTTAGTGATTTTATGTTTTCTGTCACTCCGTCCCCTTACAAGTCTTTAACAGTACCTCAGTTTTGGTCTTTAATTGAGTGCTTCCTCCTTCGTTGGGTATTCTGCCACTCCATCCCCGAACTGCCCAAGATAGTCCACTTGTTGCGCTCCAAATGTCCACAATCATTTTAGCATATAAGCTGTGATTCAAAAGTGTGTCAAGAGTCTTTCTGAGATGGTGTTATGATCAAACATGTACACAATGGTGTTGTAGTTGAGAGCCTCTACTCAACTTACCCCCATTTCTCTTGTGATTAAGTTCCTGGCACCAAGTGGCCTAAAAGAGGTTTGGACATCAGAATGATAAAGAAAGTACAACGTAGGACTACTATTCAGATCTCTCAGCAGTACATGGCTGTCCTTCTTTTAGTTCTTTTGTCTATATAAGATTCTAACTACTAAACTACCCTGTGATTAGTTATTCTGTTATAAATGATGCCAACTACATTGATACATCAGTTACACTATTGTGCTATTAAAAGAAGACACTCAATTTTTTTTGTATGGTGCCATTTTGATGCAGGGAAGTGGAAGATTTTAAACGCATATTGAATTCAGACTGGCCAAAGAGGATGCAGGAACTTTTGTCGTCATCAGGTCAAGAGAGGAAAACAATGCCTTTTTCCGCAAACGGGACCAGTTTTCGAAGGCGACATGACTGTATGGCTTTGTTTTCTTGCTTTGATTTTTTTTGCACATGATTCTGCTTCCTAGCTTTACTGTTGACATCTCAAATATCATTTGTGCTCAATGGTTTTCTTTTCCTTTTCATTTTAACCCTGTTAAAGCTGAAAAGTGATTCATTAATAGATTCTTTTGATCCTTGCTTTCATGTTCCTTTTCAAAATTCATCTTTCCCTCCTTTCTACGTGCTATGTTATGCCTTATCTAGTTATGGATCTTCTGTTTTTTCTCCTGCTGCGTTTAGTTATGCTTCTTGTTGTGTCATCATTATATGATTTGTGGACGTTTTTATCTATTTTACCTTTTCAGTTTGGCATAATGAATCTCTGAATTTTTTATCATGTGATTTAGCACTTTAGCATTAGGACTTAATTAGTAATGCTTATGTGTTCCGGAGAGACAAGATTCTCTAAAACTCATGTCTATTTTCATCCATACCATGTACAGGACTGGACCTAAAATGGAAATGACTCACAGAAGGCCAAATGTGGCTTGACAATTTTGAGAGATGCTGATAGGCGTAGAACAGTGTTGTATGTCAGTTATTTTCATTTAATTTATTTTATTCTTTGGAGTTCATTGGAGTTGCTTGGCCCCGCTGCAATTTAAATCTGGGGTATTCTCTTGTACTTTATGGGAATAAGAATATTTGTCCTGAGCTTTGTATGAATTGCGTTTATATTAGAAGCTCGCTGAGCCTTTTGAATGAGTTACTCTTGACATCTAGTCAAATATGTTTTACCATCTTTTTGTGTTAATATCAGAAAATATCTATTTAAGGTTTTCAGGATTATGCTATTTTTCTGTATTATTAATATATGCAAGTATTTATATGTGTACATGTTTTCATGGTAGATTTTTAGGTTACCTAATTTTGTGCATGTGAGATGGATTATTTTGAAGGTGCTTTCACATTTTCTTATCAAAATTTTTGAAGCCGCAGTAAATATGACATCACCTATGGCTGTATGAACTAGCTGGATGAAAATAATCTTGCCTGAAAAAGGTTTAGACATCTTTTGGCTATTTCTCTAGCCTCCTACCTGCGATTGCATAGATGTTCAATGTTGGTGTGAAAGAAATTTGTTGTGATAAAGAGGCTGCTGACTTTAAGTAGTTTGTCACTTCAGCTAAACCGTATGGCGTTAGTTTTTTTTTTTTGCACTGACGTATGGCGTTAGTTTCGCGACATGCAATTATGCGAAGGCAGAGCAGATTTACAGAAGAATTTTTAACATTAATTAGTTTAATAATTTAAATATTCAATTTCAACATTATCCTTCATATAGATGCGTATACTTCTTCCTAAGATCCAGTTGACTTCTTTTTAAGAAATTAATTAAGCTAAATAAGCCACTTTAATCATAACAAATTTGTGTTATTGGATTATATGTTAGTTTGTAAGTTAAATAAACTAATTCAGAAAAAAAATTCAGGTAAATCAATTTATAAGTAATTTATTTAATTTTCTTAGAATTTTTCAAAAAAACTATGTGGAAGTAACTTTTTTATAAGCATAAAGATCCTCCTATTGGAGGGAGTACAGTTGGAGGCATTATTGAGCATTAGTTACGAGCACATCTTGAATTGCAACTTCTTGAATAAACTACCTAGAGATTTTAACACGGATATGTTGTACTCTTCGGCCTGAAAGAGTATTGACAGTTCAAGAAATATGCTTTTCATCGTAATACTCCCTCCGGTCCTAATTATAAGAGCCAGTTGACTTTTTTGAAAAAATTAAGGATGCAAAATACACCACTTTAAATTGTTTATATTTGTCTTTTTTCCTGAAAACTAAGTTATTTTACTCATAAACTATCATATAATCTTATTACATGTCACATATATTAAGATTTAGGGGTCTAATTTGCTTCCTTAATCTCCTCAAAAAAAGTCAACTGGCTCTTATAATTAGGACCGGAGGGAGTATCATTGTTATTCTTGAGATGTATAATTACCCTAACAAAAAAGGTTTCCGGCCAAACTGGAATTAGAGTTCCTTTTTCCTGTTTCCCATTTTTCCTGCATGAGGATTTCAAATCTGTAACTGAACCCACAAGCGTGCCTACCATTACAAAAACCACTCTCATGGCATCTCCTCTTGTTACTTTTATCTATTTTCTTCACAATGTTACGTTATGCTTCTTGAAGCAACTTCAAAGGATAATTACAAGGCCTTTCGATACTGTCTACCAACTCAAAATTTTACATCTACTAGTTGTGGATTCCACGGGGATGCCTAATATCAAGAGTACGCTACCACATTATGGGTGCTAATGCTTTTGCATTTGTTACAACCAGGGCACAAATCTGACATAATGTCCTAAAAGTTTCTATTGGTCTCAAGTAATCTGAACAACCTAAAATACTACTATGCAGGGTAAGTAATGTTTCATTTACTGGGGCTGATCCTCTCGATGGACTTGCATGTGAGGGCAAGGAGGTCTTTCCGGTTCACCTCTTGTCCATAGAATCTTGAGTTCACCTCTCTTCTTTCCCAGTGCCAAAAAGGTTCCTGCATTTATCACCATCACAGGATAAAGCTTTCAGTAAAAATTCCATGGGAGCACAAGTGAAACAAACTTGCTACAAGTCTAGCATATTTAACTTACCAAGCGTAAATGGTACTATGTACAGCAAAGCTGGTTGGCCATGCCCATCCATTATGTTCAAAGCTACATATGTGACAAAAAGACCTGCAGGGCACAACTCAAGAAATGAAATGATGAAAGACTATGTCAACATTCACCTCCTCCATTCAAGAGGCTACCCATTTGGGCAAGTTTTCAACAACATATCGTTTTTTTCTTCATTGTCGCCATAATGAAAGAAATTTCAGATCACAATTGAATCATTTTTTAGGGTCATTTTTTACGGTCTTATTTATACCTAAACCATAAGCTGTCATTGACATTTCATACAAGACCCCTTACATGAAATATCGATGATACAGTTTCAAGAATGCCCTCATTATCTCTCCCACTCTTAGCCTTTAATAATGGCTTTTGTTCGATTAAGGGTAACTTTGGAAGGTTGAAAATGTCTTTGATATTTCATTGATTTCACTAATTTTCTTAAAAAAATCCCTCAAATCAAGCATTAACATACCTAAACCATAAGCTGTCATTGCCCACAAGAAGTATCCATCCCTAAGTTTCTTCTTTGCCAACCAATCATACCTGTAAAATTGGCAACAGAAGTTAAGGCTCATGAACCATTAATATGATTCAAATGCTAAATCATTCTCTCCCTCAGTCTGAAATATTCCATGACTGACACAATCAGTTGACTTAAAAACAAACATTTATAGTTCAGGGAGGCTGAAGATGCATGAGAAAGGGAGATAGAAATTGTAAGAATTCCACGAATGACTTCCAATTAAACCTTAGAGAAAATGCTACTAGCAGTCCAGGTAAGATTATGTCCCCAAAACCAATGACGCTGTAACCACCCCAAGGATCAAACAAGCGGGGTATCTTTAGTAGCATGGGTATACCATCTTCTCCGCTCTTATCACCTCGAGCTACCTGTACAGAAAAGACAAAGTTACACACACCAATTGAGAAAGAATGGATTATATAAGCATTCTAAAGAATGGAAGTGCTTTCTTTTGAAACACGCACCACTATCATCACACTCTCATGGAACCACCATTTAGAGACAAAGACCCAAAAGATGTCATAGAGGAAGGAACAGCTAAGAAGAACAGTTCCAACCTGATTTCAAATAAACCAAAATAAACAAGTTAGTATCTTTGTTTGTTGGCCCAAAAAAAATTAGCAAAGCCATTGTGAATTGTCTCACTGATATTATACATGACCCCATTTATAACATGAGAATAATACAATTGACTCAAAAAAATGCTGTCATGGGCAAGCTCTTCAAATACCTGGAACAATAATTAGAAAGAAAATAAGAAGAGTATGAGTGTCACCTTTAGATTTGGTATGCGGACTATCTGAAGAACTGTGATTATCAAAGCAGTGCCCTGAATGAAGGGGGAAATTTTGTGTTATTTATTCAACTTTCAATACTCAGTTATAGAGTTTCAAACTTGAAAAGCTTCAGATTCCATTTAACAGGGACGCTAGTGAAATAAAAATGTGCAGAGCTTGAACCTCAGGGCCAACAACCCCAAAAGGACAATTGTTTAACCTAAAACAATCTTGTTGAGTTATAATTAAAGGTACACACAGAATAATACACATGGACATGATTCCATTTATCAACAATGCACTAAATGTTGCTAAAAGCCATCTTTTGGTAAAAAATACTAATAACAACTTGCTTCCTTATGTACAAAGCAGACATTAGGATTAGATGATCTCAAAATCCCGTGTGCCAATAGGAAAACAGTGCTATTTTCAATTCCCTTGTGGTGCTCTAGATCTAGTTGGTGATACTGATCCAGGGATTAACATATTTCTAAATTTTCAAAACTATACTAGCTGGATCCTAAATATCAGAGGATATACTGAGGGATAATGAGGTATTATCCTTAAGTTTCGCAATTCATTTTAAGTCTGCCAGAAAGGGAAAAAATCAATTTCACTCTAATTTCAGAACATTTCCAGTTTTCTAGTGAATATTTCAATGGTTGGACATTAATAGCAAACTCCATGACATCAGGCAAGAGGTATTCAAGATTTGGTCATAGTTATCCATATTTTATCACACTGAAGAAAGTCAGACCACAAGAGTAAGGTAAAAGAAAATGGTCCAAAAAGTAAAGGCAACAAAAGTATTCTTACAAGAATGTCTTGACCAATCCAAGCAAAGGAGATGCGGCGATGCACTGCCCAAACGACAGCAAATGCTATGCAGAAAGGAGTAACCGCAAGTGTCAGATATGAGACAGCTCCAAAGAAGGGTACTTTAACAAACGTTTGTCCAGCATGTTGAAACCATCTGAAACTAATGACATTTTATTGTCAATCCCAAATAATAACAAAGGAACCAGTTAAGATAAGATAAACCATCTATTCGACATCCAGACTATAAATATCAATTTTTTATGAACAAAATTTATCTTTTCATGTAATGTTGAATATGAGCAAAAAGAACTTATAGTTAAAAGAAACAGTTATACTACATCACCGGAGAATCACACATAATGCTCATAATGCAGAAAAAGTATATGTTCGGCCAATGTTCACCAAAAACCATGTGATTGCATGTCTGGCTAATCCAGTCTATTCAACGATTATCAAATAACTGATAACTCCCTTAAGATATATACTTCAATAAATAAGCATGTAGGAATGAATTGACATCTAGATCATGTCATCCTTTCTCTAATCTGCTAGCACAATCCATATTTACCAAATTATTTAATTATTGTGCATTTAAGGGTATGAATCAGTTACAGAAAAATATCATGGTGTTTAAGTCTTAACAAATAAAATTACCGCTCTCTTTTACTGTTGTCAATGATTTTAGCTATTAACAGCACAAGATAAATATACAGAAAGCACAGCAACAATTTCAGATCAAGAGAAAAATCCACAAATTAGTCATCAAATTTTCATCTCATACCATGCCAATCTTTCAAAAATGAGCATGCCTCTGTTGACAGAAGAATATAAAAGAATTTATACAAGGAAATAAGGATAAAAAATAGTACCATGATAGAAGAGCCACCAAACAAGTTTGCAATCCCTGAAAGTACATGAAAGTCTTAGAGATTTTGAGGTACAATGACAACATAACCATGCCACAGTCTTGGAACACTGATTCCAAGCACACAAAATAAGAATTAAGGCAGGGGCTAACATAAACTATGATAGTTAGATGTTCATCTAAGGGCCTGTTTGGATTAGCTTTTGGAGAATAGCTTCTGAAAAAATAGCTAAAAAGTGCTTTTAGATAATAGATTCTGGAGAATAGCTTCTGAGATTGTAGAAAAAAATAGCTTCTAACAAAACCTAGGTTTTCTGTCCCAAACCTAGGTTTTCAGGCTAAAAAGCTATTTTGAAAAAGCTGTGAGTATTTGTCTGACTTAACTGAAACCTAGATTTTGACAATTAAAAGCTATTTTGGAAAAGTTAAGAGTGTTTGTCTGCCTGATTTGGAAACCTAGGTTTGGGTGAAAAAAGCACTTTTTTTAAGTCACCCAAACAGGCACTAAATTAAGGGATTACTAGCATATTGCATGTCCACTCCAAAATGAAAAGAAACACCAAGTGTGTTTTCCCTTCTCTAAGTAGTCTTTTTCCTGTTCCCGAAACTTGTTCCACATTCAAATTGCGTTAGCCCTTTTGTTCAACAATTCTACAATCTCCCTACATTAATATTGAGGAGAAATTTCATTAACCCACCCTGAACTTTGCCTACAATTTTGATTCCCCCCATCTAAATAATTTAGCAATTGGCCCCTGGATCGTTTAGTTCCATTGCAATAAGCCTCATTTCATCTAATTTTGGATTGTTTAAACTAAATTACTCTTCTTATCATAGTACACTCTATCTTCTCTTCATCACACCTCTATTTCTCCCTGCCCTTTCTCCATCCCCAATCTCTCACTTGTCCTATAGTGAGCATCAAGTCAAACTGTGGTAAAATATATCTGAATTCGGATGCTTGAAGGGAGTATGTGTTGTTAAGGATGCATAACCACAACCTAGGATTTTGCAGGTGTTTTACGATCATTCACAGTGGCGATTGTAATGCATGCTTAATCACTGAACCACATATAAACCAGAACAGAGAAAGAGCTGAATTCTGATAAAGAGGGACCAAATGTGGAAAAACAATGACTCACCTCTACCCCACCAATGCAGAATAGAACCACCAGAATCTCGATAAACCAGTATGACATTAATTTGTAAATCATGACCAAGAAACAAGAAGCAACCACAACAAAAAGAATTGCTGCAGCAGTACTAATTTCCACATAACTACTGGAACCAACATTCTCCATATTCACAAGTTCATCTGAACCATCCTGCAAGCATAAAGTTATTCATATATCAGTAACTAAGTCAGTGAGTAATTAAAAAAGAGAGCATTTACGCCTTCAAAAAGCACAGAATTAGCTCATAAAAAAAGAGGTCAATTGACAGAATTAAAATTAAGTAACCTTTAACAGTTTCTCAAGCTCAATGGCTGCTTCTCTGGCATTCCATGCAGACCAATAGGAAGCACATAGAATGGTGCCCACAGCCATGAGCCATAAAAACACTTCTGCAACATCAACTGGTGGACGCAGAGGAGAGTATAACTGCACTGAAACTGAAGATTGCAAATCGTACACATAGAAGTGCAAGAGTAGTATTATCAGTAAGCAATAAAGCCACCTCCGGTAATAAAAAGTCAAAATTAAAATTCTGCACAGAAGGAAAGGCATAATCAATTACAAAATGGAGAGACATATATAAAGAGAAAGTGAAAGGTACCAGTGGAGTTATTCTCTAACTGTTCTTCCAAGTATGTACCAGCATCTTGTGGAAGCATGACAGCAGGTATTCTAATATCAACATCAGTTTCATTCTCTTCGCAAACCATCTTGAAAAGTTCTGCACAACAATAAGTTAAGAATTATATTGCCTAGAATGTTTACAATAAAACAAGTTTGAAATTAGATTAGAAGCTTGACGATTACTTATTGCAAGATACTTGTCCACACTAATAACAGATAACGAATACATGATTGCTCAACATTCTCTACAACTATAATCCCCGTGAACAACTCTTAGCCACCTACTATAAAGTGTAAAGGTGACAAAGGGAAGGAAAATGAAACGGGCTAGATAAAGTCAAATTCATTTTAGAAGAAAAAAGCAGAAACAAATGCAAACACCTGTTCGGTAGTTTATAATAAGGATGGCAGAAGCCCCAGCTTCCTCAGCTCTATTTGCCTTGGTTGTGAAACTACAATTTCCTCGGTGCACCAAAATGACCTTGCCAGTAAGCTATCAAACTCCCAATTACAAATTGATAAGTATCTTAAAACTTTAAGGTTCTAATATGGAAATCTATGCTCACACATGCAAGTTTATTGGCATTTGAAATTTCGATAACTCAGAACTCAAATACCTCATTTTTCAGTTTACTACAACAATCAGGAGGGTCAGCCAAGGCAACTCTGGTATGGTTGGCATGTTTTTCTTTCGATTCCAATGACTGACCAAACCGTGCACCAATACCAACGTACTCACTGTCTTCTACGTCATCAATCAATATAGGGACTTTGACCTATGAAATGTGAAATTAGTCAAACTATCAAAAGGCTCAAACCTTCAAAAGAAAAGAACCATTCATGCTATTTCCTACAACACTCATAAGAAAATATCAACTACTCCAAAGCATTTTCCTGGAACCCTGGAGAAGATAAGATAAAACATTAGCTTATCTGGTTTTCCGAAGTTTAGGCATTATATTTCTCTCAAAGAGCTTATTACAATCACTATTTTCAGCAATCAATTAAGGATGTCCACAAACTTGACATTCCCCTCTATTTTCAGACAAACTAGAGCATCGAATCAAATACAAAACAATAGAGAGGCATGACACAGCAGAAAATTGTCCAGGAACAGAGACAGGCTAAATATTAAGCATAGATCCTCTTCCCCAATTGCAAAGGGAATAATTACAGATCCTATGAAAATGGCAGTTACAGTTCCTCCCAAATAGTTCTATACACCTATACTCTATATATGCATAATTGACCAAAAGAAACCAATACTTCATTTAAAAAAACTCATGCTTTAAGCTTTTTCCACTGTTTTTGCTGCATGTCACTAGACAGACTAAGAGAGTGTGCTGTCAGAAAGTAATTAACAGCAAAAATTGAAGAGATGCATACTTTTGAAGGGTTAAAAAAGGATCATATCCTATCTCTCCAAGAACAAATCAAAACCCAGACATCAACAACAACAATAACAAAACAGAAATCGAATTCCAATACAACCCCACTCAACCATTTTCCTCAAAAAAAAAAACATCTTTCTAACTTCTATTCAACTCTTTCCCCTCAATTCTTTTCCTTGCCCCTCTTCGTTATCAGTAAAGAAAAAGCGAGAAGGACATATTTCTAAAGTACTTTATGAATTGATATGGCAACTAAAACTCCATCCATAGATACGTACCAGAACAAAGTTGTTATCGCAACCAGGCTTCTTGGGAGCTATATTGTCAGGATGGACTATATCCCCTGCTAACCCCAGAGTCAAAATCAGCAGAAACACAAAGCCCCAAACATATACACCTTGAAATGAAACCATGCCTAGCATTCTCAGGAGAAAAATTGAGAAGAAACCCAACAGGGAAAGGTATCACATAGAGAGAAAAGGAGATGTTTTTAACCTTTTTTTTTTTTTTTTTTTTGCAGGGAGAATAGTACAGAAGAAGAATGAGAGGAATTGAGCAAAGAAGGAATGGGATGGAGAAGGAAGGAAAGTGGGAAGGGGTCACCCAAAAAAAAGGTTTTTTTTTTTTTTTTGGTTGGGTTTAATAATAAAAATAATACTTATTACTATTATTTTTTTATTTTTTGGGACTGTCGTTCGTAGTACGGGACACGAAAAAAGCACCGCGTAGTAACCGTTGAACAAGAATTTTCGCTCCTTTTTATCTGGTAAGACAACTACGAGCTTTTGCTATGCGTGACTTTCACGCGATTTCCTTTTTTATCTGCGTTTTTAATGACAGTCCAAGTTTTGACCTCCGCAACATTTACTATTTCCTCCGTCAAATGTCCAAGTGAGAAGTTAATTCACATAATATATTATATATTCACTCAGTCTATGATCTATGATATAAGTTGAAATTTACTTGGTTATAGTGATTAAAAATAAATAAATATATCAATTCGTTATGCTAGCATAGGTTGCTGTCATTGATTTATAGTTTGCTAAATTAGTTTTCAGAAAAATAAAAAAATATTTTAAGATAAATTATTTTTCTTTCCTGATTTCTGAATTGTAGTGTAGTGGCGTTAACTTCAACTTTAAAATAATTAGCAAGATAAAATATTTAAAACGGGATGAAATAAATATTTGTGGCTTAAAATCAGTATGTATATAGTATCAAGCCACATTTCTTTAAGTTGAGTTAGAAAGTTCAATAAGGGTAAATAAAAATCTGGCCAAAAAAATTAGGGTAAATAAAAAAATAACTTTGAAAGAAAAAGGCATTGAATAATGAAATTTGTGTGCTGCTGTTATTTCGCTTTAATTAAAATGTGATAAGCATGTAATTTAATTAGATATTTATAAAGTAAATAGAAAATTTTAAAATACTCAGCAAGAATGAATGAACTTCCAATTCAATGCCTTCATTCATGCCACATTTGGAGGAGTAAAGGGAATATCACATGCCAATCACATGATTAATCTAACATTTGCAACCATATTAACTTAACACATGGATATGCCATAAAGATCGATTTAAAGTTACCTATTGGAACCAGGTACATGGCATGATGTTAGAATCAATTACCTTATAAATCTATCATCAATAGATTATTGTGTCTCATGTTGATGTTATATTTTCTCTCATCCTTTATATAGTCTGACATGCTTCATGATATAACACGTTTTATTTAAAGTATTAATTTTTTTAGTATACCTGACAGATAGATCGAATTCCAATAACTAACTATTTTTATTAAAGATAATTTTGACATTTAACACGAAACCACTCATTTGAACAATTCATGTACAATTTTCATTAGAAGTTTATATTACAATGAAAATATTTCAGTTCTTGGATAGACTATACAAGAATACTTTATAGTCAACTTCACAGTAGTAAGACATAATCAACAAAGGTGAGATAAACTACATGTATTTTATAGTCAGAAGTTGTAACGTGCTTCATACTAAGTCGAACATCAAATCTCTAATCTTAATTTAGGTTGAATGAACCCCTTACCACTCAACTAAACACTTCTGATTACACAAATACATGTATTTGGATAAATGATAGTAAAAGTGTAAAACGTAATCGTATTAATTTATTTTAAAGTAAATTAAACAAGGCTTATTTTATATAGTGTATATAACAACTATATATATCCATAATGTTAGTTTCGCCGCAAAACTAATAAAGCGCGTAGGACAAGCTTTATTATTGCAGTACGGCGGTACCGGCTACTGCCTAAACAAGTTTCATTCCGTATGGACCGTACAGATGAGGCGGCAGTACAATCTTCTCTAAATTAATCCACCGCACACCGGTACATGGTAAAACATACAGGTGGCGTAACCTTATTGGTTGAAAAATCTGTAGTGGCCCCATCACAGTCTCAATTAATTAGGAAATATCAACTCAACTTGTGTTGTAGCCGTTGGATGATTCGGGAACAAACGAAGCTGACCGCATGTTGAGCTTGCCCAGTAGTGTCCTTAAGGCACACGATATTTAAGCTCTGAAGTGGGCCCTCTCATGGGTCCCACTTTTTGGTAGTGCGAATTCTAACGTGACACATGAATATTGGTCATTCGTGAGGTCACACGTGTACAGATTCACATGTGTGGAGCCCAAATTAAACCCATCTAATTATTAATCATGGGAGGATATGTTTTAGTAGTCATACATACTTATAGATGTTAATGATAAAGATCTAAATGAGAATAAAGGAAATTGGGAGAATGAAAGAACAATCATCTAAAAATTGTCTCAGATTTGTTGCATATAATGGCTAAGAAATTGATTACATCCGACAAGCAAGTCACAACTCTATACATTATTTGATATTTTGCAATTTTTAGTTTCTTTTCTTGTCAATTTAAAAAAAAAATATTCATAGCTCATAAATGTGATGAATGAGACCTCTTTTAATTTAACTAGTTTTTTAATCACTTATAAAATGCAAATAAAAACACACACTAAAAGCTAAAATATGGAATAAAATTGAAATTTATAGACTGTGATGATTTTTTTTTATAGAAACCATTTCTTTTTTGGTTGAATTATTTCTCAGTTTAGACTTACTTCATCTAACATCTTGATCTCTCTTGCCACATTAGATGATTAGAACCTATATATTAAGAAATATTAAAATAACTTGTATTGGAGACGTTGAATGTTTCGGGAACTAAATCGTTCGATGATTCGGCAACAAATCAAGTATTACTTATTGTAAACCACTTCTCTTGATTGAGTTAATAAGTGCTAAATTTATTATAGTAAGATTGTAGATTGTAGTTATGTTTGTCATTTGAATTAATATTTCAAACCCTTTGCTCTTCAATTTTAATTTTGAGCTTTATTTTTTTTGCAAGTTTAGGTATTATTTGTAGACGGGGAAGAGTGAGTTGTGTTTGAGAGAAAAATTTACTATAGATATAATCAAAACCATGAACAATTTTACTTTTTTATGTGGCATCCATAAAATACGTGTGTGGAGGTAACATTTTGTGAACACATTGTTTAGATGAAATTTTAAAGTTGTTTGGCTTGAAATGAAATTCTAGCTTAGCATTTTGGAAAATAATTCCCACCATCTTGTATTTGGGTAATTTTTTTTATTGTTATATGATACTGGTAAAAAAAAGGGTAGTTGCTCTGGTAAAAAAATAGGGTAGTTGCCTTTCTCCCAACCCTTGGGTGTTTTTTTTTTTTTTTTTTTTTTTAACACCCTTTGGACTTTGGTGTTTTCTTACCGAAGAAAAAATGAAGAACCAATTCGCATTGATTTGAAAGGAAGATACTATCTTGTCTATTGGCAGTCATGTTCCAAAGTCACATCATAACCTCGTTAATCTTTTTTGGCAACCCATAATCTGGACAATAACACGTTCCTATAGAATATCTTTGATTAAAAGTCAAATACTAAAACTCATTGTATTATTATTTTATTTAATTCAGTGCTAACTAGGGAAAGAGGGACGTGAAGGATGTGAGAGAAACTACAACATGTTCAAACATAAGCATATAATAATCAAAATATAAGCCAAACGGGTAGAGTTAAAATAAATTAACTTCATCTATTAAAGTAATGAAATTTAAAACCGCCACATTGGTCAGCATAAAGAGAGACAGAGTATCTAGATAACACAGTACTATAAATTATCATATTATAACAAATTATTTTTTTATGTATAAAAGAAAGCATATAACAAATTATTTTAGTGGGGATGGTAAGTGACATCGTCACAGTGAAGAGAAAAATGCACCTCCAAATCTTGAAAAGTATTTTGTACTCTATATATCAAAAAGGGGACTTCGTTAATAAAATAGTAAAATCATTATACTCCCTCACATCCTAAATATATATCTATATATGATATATTTAGAGAGATTAGCTTGGTTCTAAGTATAAAAGCTCTTTCTAATTGTTCTTAGCTTTTCTCCAGATTATACTTATGAGTACTTTTAAATAATAAACAAGTAAAAGTTGGAGGTGGTGATTGATGTAGATGGTTAGGATACATTGTTAATATCATATAATTTTAATTAACTAAATTAACAATATTAATCTAATCAAATTAGGTAAATAGATGTTATATTTAAGACCAAATGAATTACCAAGCAGATGAAGTATACCTGTTACCTGGATAAGAAAATGTATACCGAAAGAAATATTTTAGGTGCATAAGTCTAGAATTAAATCACCCGTAAATCACCCGCTTGTGTTCGGCAGTTCGGGTATCTAATCATATAATAATAATATGATATAAAAGATGTCGGATATCGAGTCACTGAAATAATTATCGAAGAGTACAGATTTTTTATTAGTAGATAAACTTATAATGTAAATTATAAAAGGGATACGTTAATAACAAATTATTAGAAATAATTTCAAACCTTGTCGTTGAATAAATAATTTGCATGCCATCAAGACAGTATTAATACAAATCAACAAATTGGATAAGAGCATCAAATCTAGAATAAATATACAATATATAATCACCCAAAAATAGTCACAAGTGTAAGCATGAAGCAATCTAATAATAAAATCCCACTTGTAAAGACGGCGTTCACATTCGGCCGATGAGATCATTCGATAATCAAATGCAAACACCTGACCACTATTAAATCATGCATAGTCGTTTTGTTATGCTTGATAATTAATTAGTTAATTTCTGATTGTCAATTTATGAAATATCTCCAAACATCGAATAAAAACTACATGTAGTGTTTGAATGTAATAAATTGCTGTCATTAATGGCATGAATTGAAGAAGATGTTCTTTCTTTTCTTTTCATTTTTTTTTTGGCATCTGAAGCCCAAACAAATATATGAAATTAACTGATACAAAATTCATGAGAGAAAAGAGCACTGTTAATTCTCTCACACAGCCCTCTAACTATATCATTCAATTATCAAATTGTTCCAGAATTATCGAAACAATTAGTCGCACATAATCTGCTAAAAAAAAGTCGTACATAATCGTTTGAGTTGCCTTTGACCGTTACTCTGCGTTTGTCAAGCTCCAAACATAAATGAAAAAACATATATATAATTTTAAAATATAAAATGTTGTCGTCAATTAGAGGCATGTATGAAGAAATTGTCGTTATGAAAACACTATTGACGTTTGTAAACCTTATTTGTTAATTGTTTCTTTTTGGGTCAATTCTCAGAAGAAAATGACCCTTTAATTACTGGCGGGACGACGGAAGATTTATATATTGACACGGAAAATGCATTCCATATCAATTTCAAATATCATAGTGCTATTTTATTTTCATGTTCATATGTGTTTATGTGTTTTTTATATGAGTTTGGGTGGATTTGATCCCGCTTACTTATCAGAGTCAAAATATGCCTCTAAACTTATAATTCATTAATAGAGTATAGAGATTTTTATAAATAGTCTATTCTACCAATATCAAATCAACATTATGATTTGAACTCACAATTTCAAAGGTTATGACTTATAAATCAACTCTATAGCAACGAAATCGAATTTTGTGATTGGTCTTTTTAATTTTTTTTAACATAAAGAGTGTCATGTGTGAATGAAACAAGACTAAAGCATAATTTTGTTACCATGTGACTTGATGAGAGATTAATTATAAAATGGTATGAAGAAAGTAATAAGTGAAAGCAAGACTTTTTAGAGATATTTGTTTTTGTTTGGCTTAATCAGTACTGTTAGCTTGGTACTTATGTGACGTATTTATTTAATTTGATTAGATTAACGATGTTAATTAAATTAGTAAATATGATATATTGATTATAAAATACCCTAATAATTTTCCGTAACTCTCGCCATTCTTTTACTTAATTATTAATAAAGAAGTGTCAATAGGAATAATTTAAAAAAAATATTCACAAAAATTAGAAATAAGTGCCATGTAGGACTAAAAGCAACTCCCAAATACATATATATAACTCCATTTTATGATTTATCACAAAGTTGGATAACCCATCATTTTATCTTGTAAAGAAATATTTTTCAAGCTTTATATATATATACACATATATTATTGATTGGACCTCACGATATCAAAGGCCTATCCCCGTTAAAACTGAAAAACTTAACAGGATTCAAAGCAATGATCAGAATTGAGTGGAACAGAATGTTCTCGTTGGGGAAGATGTGGAAGCTCCTTATGGCTCAGAGAGTTAAAAGCTTCACGTGGCTCCTACTCCGTGGCAAATTGCTCACAAACGAAGAAAGGTGTAAACGAAGATTTGGCCAAGACCAAGATTGCTCCATCTGTCACAAGGGGGTTGAATCTATCACACATGTATTCAGGGACTGCCCCCTTTCAAACTCTGTTTGGAAGAAAATTCTCCCCGGCGATATGTTTGCAGATTTTCTAAGAATGGCCACCCCATCCTGGCTATGTGTCATTCTTAAAAAATCTGATTTAGACGTCTCTTGGAAGGTGGGAGTTTGTATTACCCTTTGGAAACTTTGGGAAATTAGGAACAACAGAATTTTTAGGCAGGAAAATTATTCTGTTGATGACATACTAACGCTCATTAGAGCAATAGCTAGGAACACACGGAAGAGCTTTTACCTACTGAAGCAAATATTGTAATGCAAAGCTCACAATGTCTCTGTATAGCCTTATTTTGATTTAATATATTTCCCTTTCACTCAAAAAAAAAAAAAAGAATTGAGTGGAACAGTAATATATGCATTACATGAACCTTTCCCCCCTTTCAACGTCAGTCTTTTTCTGTTGGTCTAGATAAAGTACAGGGCTTATCAACATGATGGTGTGCTTCCTTATTTCCCCTCTTGAAATGATTTTAGAATCTTTCTAGGATTGGTCAAAACTCAAAACGCAACGTTTCCCATTCTAAACCGCCCAAAAAGAATTGAGTAGTAGGTTGGAAAACCAATTTCTTGGTCCGTTTACTTTTATTCAATTTTTATTTTGATATTTATATGTTTTTATCTCCTGATTAAATCATTAATTTTGCTCGATTACCATAATTAGTTCTTGTAACTCTGCTTGATCAGCATTGTTAATCTTTGTATAAGAGTTAATGGTAACCATCAAATAAAATTAAAGTATTTAATTAGGACAAAAAAACATACATATACCAAAATCAAAATTAAATAATACTAGGTAACAACAAACTAGCTTTTCCATGGTCCAAAAAAAAAAAACAAATTAGCTTTTTCCTTTTTCTCATATAATGGGTCTCGGCTTCATTTGTATTGGACGTAAGTTTATTGCTGTTTTATTCCCTGAACTATGCAAGATGCAAAAACCTCCTTGGGCTTCATTTTTTCTATTTGTCAAAGCGAAGCATTTGGACCCCAGTCTGGCCTCCTTTTTTTAGAACTGGCTCATTTAAATTGGGTATGGGCTTTTATTGTACATTGTCACTTGTCAGTCAGTTATACCATTGTCATAAACATCTTCGTTTTTTTTTTTTTAATAAATAATCGTTGTTATTATGGAGTTTGGAGTTTCCCATGCTCACGCGCGTAATCTTCCTACCAAAAACAAAATAAGAAACAGGGTTAAAAATCAGATTTGTTCAGGAAGTATGCACGGTGGATCACATCTGTCCTAGAAGTATTTTTTAGTCCAATTTTATCCTGAAAGTATGTAAAGTTCGCTCTTTACCGTTAAAAAACTCACGTTGATCATTAAATAATTGACGTTGACCATTAATATTTTAACAGTAAAAGACGAATATAATCCACTTTACACATTTCTGGGGCAAAATTGGACAAAAAATACTTCTGGGGCAGATGTGATCCACCGTACATATTTCCGGGGCAAATATGACATTTAATCTTAAATGAATATAAATATAACTTGTAAATAAAGCAAGCAAACAAAACTATTTTAACGATGGGTGATATTAAAATGCAGTCTTCTTATGTCAATCATAAAAGGTGTGAATGGTTTTCTTAAGAATATAAATATTTTATACTGTTTTATTGGCCAACATTTTGATATGGTATAAAACATTTCCTTATCAAAAAAATGACCGAAATTTCATTAAAATCAACTACTCTTTTTTTCCCCAACAAGCTCAAGCATTCTAACATTTTTCAAGGGGAAAAATGAATCTGAACATTTCAAAAGAATAAAGTGTCATTGAAATAAAAATAAATAAATATAATGAGTGAATATAACACATGTAGATATTTTATTATATTTTTCCTTTTCTTTTATTTTTTTCCCAGCAAAAAAAAAAAGTACTCTTACTTTAGACCCTTATTATTTTTCCATATCTTTTATTTATTAGTACGTCAGATGTGAGTTCAGAGTTGACCAAGTTATGAATCTCTAATCTCTAATTTGTAATAGGTTGCTAGAATCATTGGCTGACCATATTTGTCTGGAAAGATAGCATATAAATAGATCCCCCATTCACTCACACTTGACGCCAAACCCAAAACTCAACACTAATCTTCCCTTTCTGCCATGGTTCTCTCCAAGGCCTCCTCTCACACTCACCTCTCCCTCCACTCCACCTTCCCTGCTTTGCCTCTACGGTCTCTCCCCCTCTCTCATTAGTTGCTTCTGGTTTTTGATTCATTTGATATCATGATGAATTTGAATTATTGAAAGCCTCCAACTTCCACACGATTATGCTACTTGTTTCTGGTTCTACTTTCTCTTATGCTTGAGATCATGTTTATGTTATTGTGAAGATTAAAGAAGTAAAATGGATGATAACATATCTTAGATGTAAATTATGTGTAAGGTAAATTAGTTTAGAAGAAAAATGATAATAGGTTAAAATTCTATTCTGTACTTGAAATTTTCACGTCGGAGCTATTTTATTTTGGAATTTTTTTTTTTAATTTTGCCATTAAAGTGTTAAAAATGAATCATTTTGTCCTTTACCAATCAATGTTAACTTTTTTTTAACTTTTCAATAGAATAGGAAAATATTTTTAAGTTTTCAAACTTATAAGACAATTTTAAACGTAAAAAAAAAATTTGGTCTAAAATCATAAATCCAAAGATAAAAATAAATATTTAAATTGACCTTAATTTCTCAGTAAAATCAATTTGATCTTATTATCTAGTACATGAAGGGGCTATATCTTTAAAGTATTTTTCTGACGTGACGTGACCAGTTAGTGATGTGATATTTTATATCAACTAGTGTTTTTTCTTTCCAAAAATATATATTTCCTTTAATTTATTCATTTAATGTATTCATCATGCAGAGCATACAGCTGGGTCGTTGTTGGATGGGCGCAAATGATGGTATCACTCGGTCTTGTTGCCTTTGGCTTTCCTTGTATTGGTAATTATTCAATATTCAATTTGTCTTTTGATTTATTATTCAAAACTGTTCGACTTCCTTTTTTAATGCATTTTATTTATATCTTTCTTCTTTCTTTTTTTTGAACTGAATTTATATCTTTCTTTACTTTATAGTACATTATAATTATAATTTAATGAGCTTAGTTCTATAATTATAATTAAAAAATTAATTGCAAGTGCTTATAGTTTCATTTGATTTGTAATCAAGTCACCACGTTCTTTTTTCTTTTTTTACTACACACAGACTTGATTAAAAATCAAGCAAAAGTACAAAACCTAATAAACAGGGAAAAATTGTATAGACCTGATTAAAAATAAGACAAATGAAGTGATAATAATCACATGGACCATGACCTGAAGAATATTTTTTTCCCCTCACAACCAATATCATCTCTAATTATATATTTTTATTTTGTTGCAGATGTTCAAGAACATGACTTAAACAAAGCATTGATAACATACATTACAATGCTGATCTTAGAACTGGGTATTTGGATCCCTATGTGCACATATATATCTCCTCCTGAAGGTCACTTGAAGAAGACCAAACTTGTTCTTCGTGCATCATTTGTGATTTTTAATCAAGTCTCAAATATTTTAGAGCAAATTATATCATCGTCAATCAATTATATAAAAAATGACAGCAGATTGTTTACATTCATCAACATATTTTGTGGATTTGCTAGTTTTTCATTAATATCTGCATTATTTTGGCTCACCATTGATGTTGAAAAGAGATATTGTGTGAAATGGGAACACCTTCCACTTGGATGCAGCGCAGTGCTTTCTGCTTCACTTCTGAATATATCAGTGTTTCAGCTAATTGTGAAGAAAACTTTTCTTCATTTTCCACTATTTGCTATTCTAAGGGATGTAATAGATTTGATTGACTTCATTATTGAGATGGTTCATGACAAAGAGAGAGCTAGCTTAGAAGATTAAGTGTAAAATCTTGTTATATATATATATATATATATATATTATTGTGATGGTTCATTCGCTTCTATATGCAAACTAAGCCAAAGGGATATAAAAACCATCATCACTTGGTATTTCTTTTTGGGGTGGCACGTCAATAATATTATTTTCTACTTCTTGACCATGGCTGAAGATATATAAACAAATCATGATCTAAACTACACAACAAGAACGTTTGGCACATGGTTCAGTGGAACAAAATTGATAGAAGGAAAATATCTATGCCCTAAACTGACTTCTCAAAAAGGCAAAACGCAAACAAGAGTGGGTAGCGATAATAGAAAACTTGTTGAGTGATTTTGCTGCCAGTCCTGAATTGCATTGCGAAGAGTGTGGTTCGGTACAATAAATGTTCAGACTTTTCTTTTATCATGGAAAAAAATGGTTAATCTTTACTCTAATCATGATGTGACGTTTGAATATTATGTGTCTCACGTCCATTGACGCTTTCTTGAGTTTAAAGCGATATTACTACACTTTTTATACTTTCAAGACGAACTTGATCTAAAAAAAACCTCCAAGATAAAATCACTATGCTGCAAACACTTGTAGGGTAAATTTGGTATTTATCTCAACTAGTTCATTACAATAAACCGTGAACAAAAAAGCTGGACCGAACTCGGCGGTCAGACAATGAACCGCCCATAAAGCGGTCTAGGTGAGGCATTGACCTGGTGGAGGGCCTGTTCAAAAAACCGGGGCAACCCGGTCAGAATCGGGAGGTTGAACCGGTCCCCCTTTTTTTTTAAAAAAATGTGATTTATTTTATTTTATTATAATTCACCTAACTACCAACTTTCATTTTACTTCATTTTAGAAACCAAAAAACTACAATATTTTAAATGCTATTATACTTGCATATGTTTGATATTTAATTGTTATTGCTCTTAGTATTTGTATTTTAGTCTGTGGATTGTATAATAATATTTATTTTCATGTGTAATCAACTAATATTTTATATTTTTCCCTTTATAGAAACATTAAAATATTTATGTTTGATGAATCATGCATACTTATCTACATTTACATTTTGATATTAGTGATTATAAATATTAATATCAATAAAATCTTATTATTTTAATATAACCGGTCTGATCCCGATCCGACCATTAACCCTTGAACCAGTACCTTGTTTGATTCGATGTCCGGTCCGATTTTTTGAACAAAAAATGTGACACAACATTTTTAAAGTATTCATGATTAACATTTATGAGGAATTGAATCAAGTTTTTAAAATAAAAATAAAAATAAAAATCTACTCTCTCAGGTCCTAAATATAAGACCACTTTGACTTTTTCTTTTGTGAAAGTTAAGGAAGCAAATTATACTACTAAATTATAACATATGTCACATGAAATTAGATTATAGGTTAGTTTATAAATAGAATAAATTAGTTTTGAGGAAAAATGATTTTTTTCACTGAAACTACTTTTTTTTGGACTAAAACAAAAGTAAAAAAAGTCAAAATGATCTTATAATTAGGATCAGAGGGAGTATGACAGAAGAGAGCACCATATAAAAAATTTACTCAGATCTGATAGTAAAAGTTTTACAGGAACATATCATCTTCGAATATTTTACAGCAATACATCAAATAAAAAATCTAATACCCACATCTAACATGAAGAACATGAGAGGAATGATCTACTAAACTATATAACAAAATTGATGCAAGAAAACTATGTACAGAACTTTTCTCCTCAAAACTGCTAAATATAAACAATAGTAGGAAGTGGGAATAGGAAACTTGTTCAGTGATGTTGTTGTAGCCAGTCCCAAATTGCAGAGCGAAGAGTATGATTTGGTACAATAATACCATGTTCAAGTTTTTCATTTGTCATGGGTGACGTGTCATGACCTCTATCCAGCCATCCTCGTATAGCCTCACCTTCATATGAAAAACCATCCGCTGCAATATGTGGATCTACCATCATTTCCTGCAAAAGGTTTCACCATGCCAACAATTTGCAAGTTAGCTTCTTATTTCTCAATTGATCAGCTTTAAAACAATAAAACTTAAGGATGAATAAATGACATGTTATCAGAGTGAAAAATAAAACTAAGTTACCTGAAATACTGGACAAATAAAATATGAAGGAGGTTGCTCAGATCCTTGATCATAACCTAGTTCAAAGGAATTTGTGCCTGAAGAAAAAGCATTCATTGCTTCCAGTATTTTCCAGACATCAGAACGAAGATCTGGTCGGTTCTTTCGGTTCAACTCACAGCACATTAGAGCCACATTAGCCAACTGTTCAGCTTGCACAAATGGCCAATCTCCAGCCAAAGGATCCAAGAGAGATTTAAACTTTCCAGTGTCTAATGCATATTGCACTTCCTTTGTTATCCCCAAGGCTGGCCTCCCAGTCAACAATCTTAACAATATGATCCCAAATGAATAAACATCTGATTTTGGTGTAAGAACCCCGGAAACAAGAAATTCAGGATCCATGTAGACTAGAGTGCCCTTTGGAACAGTTCTGCAACAATCTGTAGCATCACCATCACCTGAAGTCTCAATGTTGGATAATATACGGCAGATTCCAAAGTCACTAAGCTTGCTAACAAAGTTTGCATCAAGTAGAATATTTGAAGGTTTCAAGTCTCCATGCACTATGGAATGAGGCCTAGAGCAATGAAGGAAGATGAGAGCAGAGCAGAGTTCAGCAGCAATACGGATCCGAGTTTCCCATGAAAGTGGAGCTGAGTTATCCTTGCGATTGAGCCGATCTTCAAGGCTTCCATTAGGTAGATACTCGTAGACAAGAGTCCAAGATTCTGGGCAGGCTCCTATGAGTGTAATAAGGTTTGGATGTCTTAACTTACTCAATACATCAACCTGATAGAGAATCAAAATTAGGACCAATTTAAATACTCTCCTTCTACTACAAAAATAGGGGGAAATCAATGAAAAATCCCTAGTTGAAAATTTTATTGGCCAGAAAGACCAAAATTCGAATACCAATATTTTTTGCGCATCAAATCTTTCAAAATACCAGTACTTTCTGCATATAACGATATATCAGGTCCTTCACGCAAGAACTTTTTACTGATTTTCCCCAGTTGTGTGTATAAAGATATATCAAGTCCTTCACACAAGGACTTTTCACTGATTTTCCCCAATTGTGGGTTATGACAAAATACAGGTTTAGATATCTCAAAAGGCTAACAAAAAATGATTAATCATACCTCTTGTTGAAATTCTGCAGGTCCTTGAGAGCTGTTAGCGTGCAACATCTTTATGGCCACTTCGGTTAGATGCAAGGTAGCTTTATAGATATTTCCATACCCCCCCTCTCCAATCTTTAGAGATGAATCAAAGTTCCTTGTTGCTTGTTCAATCTCTAGAAACGAGAACTCTGAAAACGACTCAGGCCCATGTATGCTTGTAACCTCTCCTTGTTTTTTCCTTAACTCCTCGGCCTCTTTCAATGCAATGTTGCGCTGTATCTGGAACTCATCTCTTTCTTTCTTGCATATTGTCAACAGTTCCACAACAGTTTTAATCTTCTGTTCTAAGTCCCTTACCATGAATTCAGATGATTCAATTTGACTCTCCAAAGACAGCTTTTGATCTATGGCAAGTCTAAGTTCTTCCCTAACTTTGTCCATCTCGCTCTTCATTCCTTCAAGTTCTTCTTTTTCTTTTCCTAGTGCTTTTTCAACTTGTTTCCTTTGTTTGAGCACGTCTTTATACAAGCTTTCAGAGGCTTTAGCCTGCCAATTCATCAGCATAAGCAATAGAGTATATCAAAACTTCATACAAGCATTTAACATTAATTGGGAAGCAACCCACATTGATGTCAATCCATTTAATTGCGGACCTTTTTGGTGATTACATTCTTTCCTTAGGACTTCATAGTGATTTTATGAAAAACAAACTCACCCTTCGCATGGCATCAAGTGCATCTTTTTCGGCCTTCCCACGTTTAAGTGTTTCTTGAAAGGCATCCCGTCTAGCATTCTCAGCTTCAGACATGGCTAGTTCAAGTTGATAGTAGAGAGAGTCATCCATTCCTCCATCCTGAAAGTGTTCAATCAGATAGAAAGTCTCAGACTGTTTCCTCCATATATTAATGCAATGCACATTCTCCACAACAAACAAATATTTGATGGAAAAAAGTTACGTTTAGAAGTACCAGTACACTCGGAGGAGATGAATGATCGAGATTTGCTATAACTGGAGAAAATTCACTCGAGTCTATTACAATCCCATTCCCCTCACAAAGCAATTTTGGAGTCAATTCTGATTCAGCAGCACCACTTTCAGAACATGTTGAGAAAACTGAAGGACTTTTTCCTAACAGCCTATCTGACACAACACTACTAACTTCTGTACTGAACCTGCTACTTGAACAGTAAAACCCTTCAGTGTCTGGAGAAGAAAAGGTCACTGTTCTCCCTTTATGCCCTGAAATGGCAGACATTGCTCTGGGAAGTAACTCAAGCTTTTCCCTATTATTCTGCCCCATCGTAACAGATTGAGACCTCAACTGAGGTGAAAACACAGCTTCAGGGTTTGGCTTCCGTGGCGGCAAAGGTGATGCAACCTCTTCATTACCATCATCCAAGCAGCTATTTCTGTGTTGATATGGTAGTTGATTCAGTATCCAAGATTATAACAATCAAGTAAATGACCAACACAATCATGAAAAATTATGGGAGATTTCTGAAATTTAAGTATTAAGCTTTGTATTCTTATGCAACTAAAATGAGACAAACCTAGTGTGTATATGTCGCCCCTTGCAGACAAACTGTATTTGACAATAAGCTGGAGCATGTTTACTCACATAAATGGCTTTCCTAGATTTGAGGTCAATCATTTTCCTGCAATGTCAGAATATTAAAGATCACTGATATATTGAACTTAAACAACACCAGTAAAAAATTGGATCTCTACCTCTGATTCTCAAGCAACCTTTGTTAGATACATTATCACATTTACCAACTACTATGAACAACTAGTTTGCTGATATGATAACATTAATGGCTTTTTCAGCACAATTTAAGAGTTTTTACACTGCAAGGTAAATATGTAAGAGGAATTTTGTCTCATAAAGCATCAAAGCACTTATTACCAATGCCGTGGATAAATTTTCATAATTGTTTTCCTACCTAGAATGACGATTGTCTGATGCTGCTCCCATGACAAGTTTATGTATACCATGCCGAGAGATGAGCTCTACAATACCTTTCTCAATGCATTCCATTTCAATATGCAACTTTTCTGCACGGACCTGCATCAGAATGTTGTGAGTGGAGAGTAAATAAGTTTCAACATTTGGATGGCGTATGCATGTACAGAAAGTCAAATACAGTACCCCCATTCGTGAACAGAAGAGATGATATTCATTTAGATTCTTATTCATGTTTTGCCTTTCAAGTTCCCAGTATGCTTTAACTTCCTGTTCTTCCAATGAACTTGCTGGAAATTTAGTGCCCACTGCAAAACAGTGTATATCAATCGAATTGTAGAGGCCAATTCTAGATACTTAAAGTTGTATGATTAAGAGAAACAGAAGGACCAAGAAAGATTAATTAGCAGTCGAATAAATCTTTGAATGTAAATTCTAAATGTATTAAGGAATTCATAACCATAACCTCAGTATCTATCAGGCCTTACAAGATTCCCAAAAATCCCCCAAAAACACTGTTATTTCTAAAATAGTGGTCATCATTCAAGGCAGTATGTCAAACATTGACTAAGAAATCTGTAGAAATAACCAGTAAAACCATGAATATATATCAAACAGAAAAGTACTATTTAACATAAATATACAGTAAACTTACTCAAGGGGATCATAGTTGCAGGCACATGAACATGGAGGATGCAAATCTTGTTCCCTCCAGAGCTTTGTATTGCCCATGTCAGATTTGACTTGCTCTCTTTCAGATCTTTTGTCACAGCAACATAGATAGTGTCATTAACCACACAAATGTTAGGCTCCTCCACAATCTCTCCCATCCCAGCCATGTTTCCGGTGATCCGAAAATCTTGAGGCGGCGACCTCACAGAACTGAAACTTGGTGGAATTGCAGGCACAGGACTCACCACAGCCATACTAAGAGAGATGAACGATGATTAATTAAACCATTAAAGAAGTTTCAATGACTCAGGTTAATAGCTCTTTTTCCATTAAACACCATCACCTTCGATTCAGAATAAACTTATTTAGAAACTCACTAAAGAAATTAAACTCTCTTCCTTTTCAGCCCCAACCAAACCAAGAATATTCTACTTTCTGACTCAACCAACATAAACAAACTCTGCTTGTTCTGTCTGTCATACTAAGAAACTTAATCATCAAAATCAGAAATTCTTAAAAGTTAAAACCATGAACCATGAACAACCCCAAATAAACACTTTTTTCTCTTGCTTCCATGATGGAAATTCCCCTCTAAGTTAAAAGCACCCGACAAAAGCAAAACAACAAAAGCATCCCCGGATGTCTATCTATCTCTCTCTATCTCTAGACTTTCCCAAACCAACAAAAGTATATCCGGCTTTCTATCTCTAGATTTTTCCGAAACCTGAATCAACCACCTAAAGCTCTCATCGTACGTACTACAAAGGAAACATCATTTTCCGTAATAGAAAATCCCATGAAAGTGAAGAATCAGAAGAAAAAACCTTTTTTGGCTTACCGGCGTGAGTGGAAGATTATGTAAGCTTTAGCTACACTTTACAGGTAATCTCACTCAGACTGAAAAGAGCAAACTTGTCTTCAGCTCAAATCATTTTTGAGTGTCTATGTAAAGCACAACAGGCCCAAATCATGAATATATAATTGCATGACCTTTGAAAATTAATTACATAAACAATTCCAGTGGGGTCCTCCTTCATTCCAAGCTTAAAACGACCCATTTGTCTCTTTTCATCTGGGGTTTCTGCTTCATTTCCCTTTTACTTCCTCCATTTCCCTTCAGGACGAAGCTTCCCCGAAGGCAAGTGGACCCTACTTCTTTCTTTCTCTTTTTTATTCAAATGCACAGAAAGATAAATATGCCAAAGCCCCCAAATGTTTAGATTGTCATCTTGATTATTAACATGTGTCTGTAAGTTATTGGAAGTAAATATTGCTGATTTCATAACAGCTTTTACTTAAATTCCGAACTCAATATAAAAAAAAGGGGAGCTTGGTCATGTCATTAATGTATCCACTCATTTAATACTAGCTGGTAGCAGATCTGGAAATGCATTATATTATACTAATGGAATATTAAGATATGGGTATGATAGAGACAAGTATGTACGGCAGTCCAGATAAGAATATGCGTTAGGAGATTCCCCATTCCTTTTTTTTTTTTGGCCAACACGGAGATTCCCCATTCCTTGCCCACGTAATCCCATAAAACATCATCAGCGTGGATATTAATTTAATAACCATGCATGTATTTTATGCAGTAAAAAAAGAAGGTTAACACGCTTTTTCTCACAAGTTTATCCTTGTTTTAGTTCTTTGAGTGTGATCAATATCTGAAATTATTAAAATATAGCAAAGTTGCCCACGCTGTAATCCAAGATTAAGTGTAACAGGTTGTTTGACTGATGATATGATAGTACAACATCCTTGTTGCAGGCCATCCTGTCATCTAACTCAAGTTTTAAACTATAAGCTTTGGGTCCTTAGAAGATGAAATTATGTGAATTTTAATTTATTGAATTTTAAGAACAAATGTATCAAAATTAATAAAATTTGAATGACCAAAATAGAATAAAATTAAAGACTTGAGATTATAGTAACCTTAACAATAATATACAGAGTTGTCTCGTTTTTTCCTTTCCAAAAGGATACATCTTGGTGGATATATAAAACTAGGTTAAATTACACCAAACATCCCAAATTTTAAACCATGGCCAAATAATTCCCTTGACACTTAAAACTTATACTACCTTAAGCTTTATTTTGGTTAAGTTGTATTCTTATATCATCTTCTTAAACTTTAAGCTATGTATGGATGAGTGATGGGCAATATTAATAACATAATAGTCAACGAGTATAACAGATTTAAATATTAATAACATAATAGTCAACAATTGCAAGTACAACAAATTTGTGTTGGTTTATCGGGATGTATTAAAAAAACATGACATAAAGTTTTAATGGGAACTATATATGGTTCATCCATGAAATTATAAACATCCCTCCACTAATTTCAATGTTCAGCGGTAATGGTCGCCTTTAATTAATATAAAATTAGAGTGGGTTTTATATTAGGAAAATTCCAGAAAAAGACTCTCGAATCACCAAAAGGACACTTTGATACATGTAACAAGGAGGAAGATTTGGTAAAGTATTTTGGAAGTTGGTAAATGATAATGTACATGTTGGGGATCCCTTAACAGAAGTTGGGAATCCCTTGAACGATTCTGGTAACAAGGAAGAAGATTTGGTAAAGTATTTTGGAAGTTGGTAAATGGTAATGTACATATTGGGAACCCTTAATAGAAGTTGGGATTCCCTTATGCGAAGTTGGGAATACCTTGAACGTTTCTGAGAACGAATAAAACATGAAATATATATATTATTTGCAATATATAACATACACACATGTTGGTTTTACCATCAAGCCAACATGTGGAGGGGGTGGGTTCGATTCCCACTCCCTCCACTCCCCCATTTATTTTGCCCCCCACACCATGCCACGTGGCGTGGTGTGGGGCTGCCACGTGGCAGGGGTGGCCCCTGCCGGCGGTGGCTAGTGACGGCGGCGGCCCATTATTAAAAAAAAATTTAATTGAAACAGGGGCATTTTGAACTTTTCCTTTAAATTTGTTAAAGGACAATTCAGTCACTGTATGAAATTGTACTGACTGATCATTTCCGAAATTCGCTGTATCAAAGTGTCCTTTTAGTAATTCAAGAGTCTTTTTCTGGAATTTTTCCTTTTATATTTATTTTATGAACTTCAGCTCCCACTTATTATGAATAGTATTATATGGTTTAAACTTTTTTGTACTTTATGAGATATGAGACGAGACGAGACGCTAAAGATATGATATTGTTCATGAGAGATAAGTGATAGCATGCACATTTTACAAAATATTATAAAAGCATACTCCCTCCGACCCTCCCTCCCTTGTTAACAGTGGGCCCTAAGATTTGAATAGTTTTGCCTTTAATTATAAGAGCTAGCACATAGATGTAAGAATATTTAATAACTTTTTCTCATTTTACTCCTCATTATTTTTAAATATTTTATACAAATTTACGTCATTATTACTTTATATATCTCTCTTACGCACCACATTATATAAATAAGGGCAAACTTAGGAAAACAAACTTATTTCAGGCAGAGTAATAAGAGCCACCCAAACACACACTAATGCATATATGAACACACACGTGCGTAAAGTAAGCCAGAAGTTGGTCCATGTCCTTTAAAATTTATTTGGACGTCATTAATATATTCCGATCATCAGAGAATATAGAAGAGGAAAAGTATATATTATACTAGGAAGGATATACTATTATATTGTGCACGGTCAGATTAGATTTTGAGGTTGTTAAAAATAATATTTAAAAAAAGACCCTTGTTTTGCTTATGAAAGCATGGTTGCATTAATAAACGAAATAGTAAGAAACAAACTGTTATAGCATTTATAAATCTTGTACCATAAATAAAGGATATTAACAACCAGATTAATTCATATTTATCCTTTCACTTAAGATCAATTAATTAAAACTTGTCAAATTTTAATTATCAAGTGCTAATACATATATTTATAATTAAAATTTATGATTTTGTTTTTGCTTGAAGAAGTTTTAATTAAATCTCACATTAAATTCCCTTCAATTTTAAATTGTGTTTTGATAATTATCCTGTCATCAGTAAAAATACCCCCTCCTAACATTTATTTCCATGGAAAGAATTCCTTCTCATTTTCATTCTATCCAAGTTGCTCAAGTAATTCTTGTACAAAAACATAGTTTTCGGTTTGCTGTAACAAATGAAACTATCTAGTCTTGATGTAAGAGCTACCACTTAATTACAGGACTAAAACTAAAATTCAATTATAGATTATAAAAACAGAAAATAATATTTACCATTATTTATAACACTAACCTTCTAATTTGCCTTGAGGATGAACGCAAATTGCGTGCATATTACATGTAATGAAGTGATATGCACAGTGGAGTAATAAAGAAGTCCAGACTCAAGAGGGAATAACGTAACATCACTCGCACTAGGATTCAATTCCTGCGACGCGCTTTCTCCCTCTTGATTTCTGGCATTGTCGTTGAAAACCTACAAACGACGACTACGTCCCCCACCATCACTTCTAAATTCTCATTGAATACAGGCCTTGGGGATTCAATCACTCATCAA
Source organism: Mimosa bimucronata (assembly GCA_037074515.1). Taxonomy (NCBI): domain Eukaryota; kingdom Viridiplantae; phylum Streptophyta; class Magnoliopsida; order Fabales; family Fabaceae; genus Mimosa; species Mimosa bimucronata. Next base: position 39,435,021 of record CM073446.1, read on the forward strand.
CTTTAATAACAATGGTTGAATTTTAGTGAAATGATCTAGTTCTTCTCGGTATGGGGGGCCGACGTTTTAATTATCGCTAATATGATGTTTAACAACTTCTCGTATGCACACGATTGCCTTGAATAAAGATATACACTTGTCTTGAAACAAACAAAATAAGGAAGTCGGTCAACATTTATCATGGGCCGGGGCAAGGCAATAGAAGATTTGTCATGTGCAATTGGAGCTAAGTACATGATTGCAGCCGAATGGTTTAAGGAGGTATTTTAGGAAAAAAGTTGGGTTGGTAAGCTCTTAATTGAATATGTTTTTCAAAAACAATTTTTTCTAATGCAAATGTGATTTTTAAGTTTGAGAGGCAATTATCGGGATAATAGGGTTGAAAGCAAAATTGCCTTGGATTTGGCACCTGTGTTGATTCATTGAATCAAATTAAACTTTGAAGTTCAAAGACGATGAAAACAGTATCATATCTGCTGGCCCCCGGGCTTCTTATTAGCTAAAATAAAATACTTACTTACGTGACTAGTGACAAGCCCTCTTACAATTTCTACTTCGGTCTTAAATATAAAATCGAATAATCAATTGAATTGTTGACTTTTTTGTATAGATTAAATATGTAAAATAAATCACTTCAAAGTACTTATGTTTATCTTCTTTTTTTTTCAAAATTAGTTTATCTTATTTATAAACTAACGATGTTCTAATAACATTACCAAAAACAAAAAATCAATGAGTCAGTCATAGAATTTGTCATGAAATAGAACGTCAATAATACATTAGCCACGGAATTTTGTCTTTACCGACAGAATTTAGTCGCTTAGTTTCATGGCTAATTTACTTTTTTTTTAAGTGTAACATGTAGTATATGTTAAAATTAAGTGATTTATTTAGTACCTTTAATATTTAAAAAAAGTCAACTTAATCTTATATTAAAAACTAGAGGGATAGGGTAATACAATGCTAGTAATTTTTTCAACACTTGATTAATCTACAAATGTAATTGGTTAGCAACCCATGTCAGCCTGTTAAATGGAACATTTAACTCATAAGAAGGTTATATAACCCTATCATTTCCTAGAAAATCATCAACACTTTTTTATCCACTCAGGAAGCACAAAATATAAAATTATATGGGATGAAAATTGTAGAAGGATTAATACAGCTAAATATGTCTAATATTTTTGCAGAAGCATACTGTTCCTCTTCAGATAAGGCAAGCTTTTTTTAACGGGGAAAGATCTATGGAAAATCCACCTTCCATATAAATATTTATTATTTTGATATGAAAATTCGCGAGATCTTCTTTAAATGTTGGAGATGTTTTTTTATACCAAAACAAAATGATATTGTAAAAACCAGTGTGTACAAGTTGCATAGTGATATAGAGAATGAATAAGTATGAACAAAGCTAATATAATACATCGTTTTTATTTTTATTTTTTTAATTTTTTTTATAGAAATATTACATCTATATTAAAAAGAAAAATTTCTTACAAACATCAAGGTCTATAATATAATACAATCAGAAAACTTACGTAGAATAGAAAGACAACCCCAAAAAACCTACTTAGCTCCCATTAATAAGGAAATCTGTCAATGTATCACTCGTTTGAGCTTTGGGTCTTGAATGAGGATGTTGATAGGATAATTATATGGGTTGGCAATGCAATTCTGATTACCTAAAAACAAGAAGGTCTCTCTAAGATGAGATAGAACAACTGTCCATTTATCCTGACAACAGCTCATAGAAACACGCCATCTTAATGTATCATTTTTATTGTTAACACCTTTGGATCACGATAATATACATCCTAGTCCAAAAAGAGTTTGAATAACATTCCAAGGCCCACACTTGCTTAACGGAGGGCTCCTTCTGTCTTTTTTGGCCCATATTTATCATCTAATTTGTGTGATGGACCTTGGTAGAATTTGAAGCCTTTTATATACACAGCCCACCTTTGTCACCTAAATTAGTGGCTAGCTCCAGCTATCTGGTAAGGAAAAAGTTACCAGCGTGGTTAGCATTATGAAAGAATGGTTAATCACTTACAATGTCACAAAACATTATTTGAATAATGTATATATAAATATATGGTAAATAATCCTCCAACATGCGGGCATCACAACATCTTACTAAGTGTGCTGCATCAAATAAGAATAAGAAAACCTACAACAACTTGTTTTAACAAAAGTTCCGGGCCCACAAAATAATAATCATAATAAGAAAATAATAAAAAATAATGATATAAGAAACTAGTTGAGTTATCTTTGGGTATGACATATCACTTGATAAGTCAAAATTAAATAAATGAAAATAAAAAACAAAAATAATAAAAAAGAATTAATGATATAAGAAAAAATTGAGTGATTTTAGGGTAACAGATATTGTTGGATAAGATTAAAAATTAAAAGATATAATTTGAAAATTAATTAAAAGATCGGATATTTTAGGTAGGATAAAATATTAAAAGATAGTTTGGCTAAAAAAATATTAAAAGATATAATTTAAAATTTGTTAAAAGATCGGATATTTTGAGAAGAAACCAAGGATAGAGTTATACCCAATTTGGTACAATTGAAGAGTTTGTTTTTATGGAAGTGAGAATGTAACTGGAAGTTGAAATGGATGTGGAACTAGAAATGGAAGGAGATTGTAAAGCTTGTTTGGTAGGACGGTGGAAGTAGAATATAATTTTTTAATTAAAAAGTGCATTTATATTATAAAAATACCAAAATGTCCTCCAACAAAAAGGAAAATCTCCCTTACTTTTGCAATCTTCACCGCCACCCACACCACCGTCATGTGACCACCCCAATCTCCGAGAACACAACCCGCCGAACACCTTCCACGACAACAAAACTAGAAACAATACTTCATTATCATTGCAAGTTGAGAGAACCAAACCGCAATAACAACAAGAGAGATCTAAGCACCATGATAAACAATTGAAAGCAAAACCAAATAAATCAAATTGGAGGGGGAAAATCAAAATGAATAGTGAATAATCCCCAAACTGTCAAGCTGAATAGCCGCCGGTGAAAACCATCCCTGTTGCCGCCAAAGATCTAAGACTAAAGACCTAAATTGAAGCCAAACGAAAGACCTAAGTCGAGGCACCTGGCTGGGTCATGCTTCGATTTGATTTGCGTTACTGAGGTGCAATTGGCATTGTCTTTGTCGGTGAAATAAGCCATCCCTATCGTCAATGGAGAAAGGTCACTGATCTGAACCGTTCCTAATACGTCTTGGGGTTCAAATGCAAAATATTATTTAACCAAGGATTGCATTATAGTGGTGCGATCCTGGATTGTATCTCAAGGAGTCTAATGAATTAACCTAGGGAAACTAAATGCAATTAAAGCTATAAAAACCAGGGGTTAAGAGAAGGTTTTTTTGGTATTTTTCATAAAAGGAATATAAAGACTTGTTTTTGGTATTTTTAGGATAAATATGGTAGATGATGGAATGGGATGATGGGATGCTCTCTTGGCTAAGGATGACATGTGACAAACTATCGACTCACACTTCTAGGGAGGAGCTAATCCGAGTTCTAATGCAAAACCCAAGGCAATCACTCTTAGTCCAGTTACCAATTAACTGATTAACGTGGCGCATCGCTCATTCAATTATTAATCAAATAACTATTAATTCCCAACTCGGTAGTGAAGAATCATGATAAACATACAAAGAAACTCTCGTTAGATGTAAATTGAGCCATCTAACGTTGGACCCAGTGTCCAAACACACATACAGTCGCACATGTATTCAACATATTCCATAAATCCAAAAGAGATATAAATGAAGTATATATTTCGCATGAAAACAACACTAGGTTCATACACATAAAAGGCATTGCTTGATTACATGCATGACTATTAAACAAATGATTAAAAGCATACTTGTTCTAAAACCAAATACATATAACAAAACATAAGGAATTGCAAATACATAAATAGAACTAGACAAGAGAAACTAATAAACTCCCCTAAAGTGGATTCAATGCTTGCTTTAAGTCATCCCATTGTTCAAGAGAGCATTGGGCCGATTTAGTTCATCAAGGAGAAGGAGGAGTCGCCCCAGAGTAGCTGCAAATTGAGCTCTATGAAGAACCGATGAAGGATTTTGGAAGAAATGAGAGAATTGGTGGATGAGAGTATGAAATTCGGCCTACTCTCCATAGGCACACTAGGCAACATATATAATCCAAATTGGCCAAAAATCTCCTATTCTAACTAGAATTAACAATTAGGAAAGGATTGGGGAAGACCCAATTAATCAATCTTCAAGAAACCTAGTCAAAATAGGAAATATTGAGTAGGCTATTTAATTAGGAAACTTCCTAATCTTAATCAAGCCTAAAGTTGCTTGTTGGGGTCGAAAATATCGATTAGGAAACAATGGAAGAAGACCTAATTGCTAAAACAAGGAAATAAATTCGAATCAAAAGCTTCCTAATATATCTCGTTTTCGCGCCCTCGCCGTGGCCCTTGCTGTGAAGGTCCCACGGCAAGGTTACTTATTTTGGTTCCCTTTCTGTCTCTAGCCGTGGCCCTTACTGTGGAGGTTCTACGGCTAGGAGGGACTAAATTGCAAAATTTCATAAAGTTCTGGGTCTTTTCTCCTCTTTGTTCTTTTGCTTCTTTCTTCGTTTGGGGCCTCATCCTTGCTCCTATAATGGAAAATTAAAGTACATATGAGGTATTTTTAAGTTTATGAATGTGGAATACATAAGTTAAAAGCCTAATATACTCAAATTATCATCAATATGCAATTAACCTCTTAAATATGAACCATACATGCAAAAGTGCTTAATTCCCAATATATTTGCCTATAATAAGTGCTAAATTCCTTATAATTAGTGGACAAAAACACATAATAATCAAGTGCAATCAGTCACTGAGTAGTCCGATAAAAAGTTCAAGACAACGGAGAGAAAGGGAAGGGTCCGCTGCTGCTGTTAACTCATCAAATCCATCAATGGGTTTGTCATTGAAGTTGCTGGTGGAGGAGCATGGCAGCCTTTGTTGGTGGAGGGCCATACGATTAAGCTTTGACTGGAGGAAGGAATCAACGAAGCTTGAAGGATCTGGAGATTCTTCCTTTCGCTGTTGCTTGTGCCTCACCATTTCCTTAAAAGGGTGAGAGTGAGGTTGTAGTGTGGGAGAGATCTCGATGAAGCCTGAAAGTCATAATGGGCAAAGTTGTGATTTGATAGAAAATATCAGGGTATAATGGTCTTAAAATTTTACTTCCATGGAACTTATCTTAGTTCCATGGGTCTACCAAAAGAACCCACTTCTATCAAATATGATGGAAGTGGGTTCCATATAGAAGTGGGTTCCCATGATCAAACAAATCATTTTCATGATTCCACTTCCACTTCCACTTCCCAGCTCTCATTTTTGGCCTACCAAATGGGCCATTACAAAGAGGTAACGAAGGACTGCTTATATAAAGACGAGAAAGGAGGCTTTTAAAGACACAAGCTTTCTTCTCTCTCACGCTCGCTTTCTTTCTCTCACTCTCGTGCTTTTGTCTTTTTCTTCTTCTGTTTTCATTCATCTCATCCTAACATCATCACTATTCACGGCTCCACACCCCACACCAAATCCTCGCCATTCATCTCTATTTATTCATCCTACACCTGTACACACGTTTATTCCTCTAAAAACTTAAGGGAAAATTAATTACAGGTCCAGTGTAAAGAACATAATTAAGATTAGGTCCCACGAAATCACGTAATTAATCTTAGATCCCTGCCAAGAAGTTGTTATCAGTAGGCCATCGTCTGGTCAAAAGTTGTTACTAACCCATACTTAAATTCTCAGTTGCTAACAACTATGGGCCAGTAACAACTTTTTAACCCGATGGCAACAACTTTTTGCTATACGATAACAACCTGGGGCCTGACAATCACAACTTCTAATCCTTATTCACTAACAACATTTGAACTGCCGATAATAGCTTAATGAGCAGGCGATAACAACTTTGTGAGACTTGAGATTAATTAGATGATTTTGTGGGACCTCATCTTAATTAAGTTCCTTACATGGGACTTGTAATTAATTTTCTCAAAAATTAATTAAAAGGATGTGAATTCAAAGTCCAAATCTACATGAAGAGTGGCCAAGGTTAATTAAGCGAATTTTGGAGCGAAGAAAAAAAACAAAAGAGAATTTTGGCAAAAAAAAAGAGACACAAGAATTTCTTAATTTGGAGACGAAAGGGGCAATGTAAGAGCTCTATTATTCTCTTGTACTATAGAGGTAGCGTTACTTCTTTAATTTTTCTTTTGGTTTTCTTTATCTCCTCCTTCTGTGGTGTGAGATTTTTAGAGCCTCTTCAAATAAAATCAATTATTCTTGGCTATGGGAATATTCTGAGGAAGTCTAATTCAAAATCTTTCAAAATATCTTATTGTCTAAATAAAACAGTTTTTCGTAATTAAAAAACACAAACCAATTTAAAAATAATTTTTATAAATAAATTAATCAAAGATTTTTCCTAAAAAGATATCAAATTAAGTGACACACATTTTTGTTACCCCTAATTACGTGGGTTTTGATTCTCCAAAGGGTACGTAGGCTCTAGGGTTTCATCCTAGATCAAGTCCAACTTTGTAAATAAAATTTTTTTGTCTTATTTATTTTTACTGTTATTGGTAATTAAAATATAATTTAGGCCTTATTATTTTTAAATAATTAATTCAGGGTAACATTTCTCATGAACGTGTGCATGCCTAATACATTCCCACGCACAATCGACTCCCCGAACGTTATGTTAGTTTTTAAAGACTAGTTACATTTAAGGTTTTTCCAAAATTACCCTTATTTTGAAAATTTTGATGGGGACTCAATTTTTTTTCCTCCCTCTTCTAGAGAACAGATTTTAGGGCATTATGTAACACCCCAAATTTTAGAAAATAGAAAATAAGGACTTATTTAAGGTTTTGGGGAAATGTTACTAAAATATTAAAAAGCATTGAAAATAAATTTGTGATGTTTAGGCATTTTTCATAATTTTAAGGCTTATTTTATTTAAAAAATAAAGAGAAATAATTAGAAGATAAAATGTAATTTTCAAAAAGAATTAATAAGGAAATATTTAGAATCCTAGAGCATTGTTTAAATTTTAAAAAGTCTTATAAATAAATTTAGGAATTTAAACATATCTAGAAAAATTATTTCTAGAATAAATTCAGATCAATTTGTAAGGGAGATGGTAATTAAAATTTTAAAGAAGGGCATAAAGGGAAAGAGGAAAAATAAAAGAAAATAAAAATGACAATATCTGTCCCTGGTTGAAAATGCCTTTAGTTATAAGCAAATGGGCAAAATGGTAAAACAACTATATAAAAATATCAACTTCTCCACTTTAATATACACACTCCCACATGTCCTTCTATTCCCTTCCATTCTTTTCATTTCTCTCCCTCACCCGAAACACTCTCTCTCGCTTCCTCCCTCAGTTTCCTTCGAACGGCCACGGCAGATGACGGCGTGATCAGCGGCAAGCGACAGTGAGGAGTGGTGGAAACGCACGTGAAGTACGGGTCAGACGTGGGTAAGTCTTTCTCCTTCATTTTCTTCCTCGTTTTGGTTCGATTTTAAGCGAGGAGAGGAGGAATCAATTCGAGTTTTGGAGATTTTTAAGGCTATAAATCTGTAAAATCGAAGCTTATACTTTGATTAGTCATTCTTGGGAAAGGATTCAAGGGGTAATTTGGTGTTTGATCAAGTTTTCCCAAATTTCTTCTTCATATTACTGTTCATCTGGCGCTGTTCACGGCCATTTCTGGGTAAGAATCAATTGAAAATTTAATTAAATTCAATTAGGAGCAAGATTGAGCTAAGAAATAAGTTTATATGTTGAATATTTCTGTGTTTCTTGGCCTACCTAATTTCTTCCTCTGGTTTGGCCGAAATTCTTATTGTTTTCCTCTGTCCTTCACTAAGGTTATACTTTGGTTGATTTGAAAGGGAGGAAATGTAGTTGCTGTTGATTGATCCGGTAGATTATTAATAGAATTGAAGTTGTTTGATTTTTCTTCTCTCTTTTTGTTTGGTCTGGCGTTGGCAGTGAAAAAGGGGGAGGAATTTAATTGTGTTATGATGTTAATTGGTATTGATGATGTATGATTGATTTCTGTTTGCATGTGAGATTTTGTTAATTCTCTTCTTTTGCTTCCCTACTCTGTTCGGGTGGTCACAGTACAAAGAGAGGAAAATTTATTGATGTTGGATGTTAATTAGAAGAGTATTAGGATTTATTTTGGTCATTGAATGATCTATTTTGGCCGTGTAGTCTATGGGGATTTTGGGATTAGGGAGTTAATGTTGGAGCTTATATGGATTTATGAAGCTAAAATCTTAAATGAGGCTTAATGATAGTATTTGTTGGATGTATGTACTCGAATTTCTGGTTCTTAAGCAATTCAAACAGGGTTTATAATTTTTAAATAATAGGCATCAATTTTGGTATGATTGGGTCAATAGTTGTGGCTGAGATTGTGCAGTGATTACTACTAGAATATGCAATAAGAGTGATTTTGATAGATTGATTTAATTCCATGATAACTAACGTCATATAGCATGCTAAATAATCAAAGCTTTGGTCCATGTCATAAGCTGAAAATTTACAAGAAGTTAATATGCCTAAAGAACAGTAAAGAATTTTTTTTGGAAAGCTGATCAATAGCTGCTTAATTTTGCAATTATCCTACTATTCTAGGGCTTTATGACATTCATAGGTGCTAGCCCAAGTTTATTTCATATTCTGGCGTGTGCTCTAGCACAACTTTCTTATGGATTTATCACTTAATGTATATTTCTGATTTCATATTAAATTAGCTGAATTGGTATTTACTGCAATTTTCATTCATTCACTTAGACTTTCCTTGAATTGGACTATTCTTATAAATTGAGTGGGCGGCTAAAAGTTGTGTGATTGTTTCCATTGCTTTGTCACTGGTATTTGCACTTTTAGGTCTTGATTTCTTGACTCTAATTGCTGACGTGTGATGTACTTGGATGTTGGACTGTGACTATTGGTATTTTGAAGGTAGATTTTTACTTGTTGTTTCGTGCGTTGTTCATTGCAGTCCTTTCCTTACTTTCCTTGATATCTAAAATATGAATATACATTGATTAAAGCTTGCTAGAACAACTAAAGAAAAATCTCTTTGGCTGCATTATTGCTCCATGGTTGTTTAATATTTGCCCAATTCTTCTCTACTTCCTTTGGTTGCAGCCAATCACTTTATTTGCTATAGTCAACGTCTTCTGTTTTGAAACAAATGTCCTGATTTGTCTCACTTAATTGAGCTTGGTTTGTTGCTGGTAATGGGTTTATAAATCTGTGGGGAAGAGTTGTATAATGAAGTATAAAATATAATGATTGGTATAAGAGAAAAGTCTCATTCCTTATTCTTGAAGACTTTTATTTGGTTTTCTCAAGTGCTAATGATTGAATTAAATCTGTAAAGTGCAATGATGTTGGATGTGATTGAAGAGATAATTAAATTTTGAATCGAATGATAAATCTGATTTGGAGTTCTAAAAGGTTGATAGGTGATTTAAGTTGGGGATCATATTTAATCATGAATGTTCATTTCTTTTAATAAAGACTGAAAGAAGTGTCACCTTCTACTTTTGATTGTTACTGAAGCTTGTGTGACGTATGTGGACACTATGATTAGAATTTTTCTGTGAATAGGAAATTGGTAATAAAGATTTACTATGTTGCTAGTTAATATATGTGTGAAGAATGTTTCAACTAAAAACTGTTTTGAAAAGGCTCGACATTCATTTTTATCAAATTAGTTACTTCCAATAACTTTAATAAAAATGTTTTAAGGGTTTTTTAAGAAATTGAAGGTTCTAAGATTCTAAAATGAATGTGCTAAATTGGAAGCTTTATTAGGTGTGTTATGGAGTTCAAATCAGAACAATAAGTCGTAACAGTTGGTGATGTAATGAATTAAAAGTATGTAATGAATTTTGAATTATGAAAGGGTTAAAATTGTTTATTGTGATGAGCTAAATGAATGAAAGAGATTCCTAGAATGCAGTGCTTATGTATGTTGTTGCATGTTCAATTTATGCTTTGAATGTGAAGTGCGATTTGATTCTTCCCTGCTCTATTTGGTTCTCTGGTTTTAATTTAAGTTAGAATGGTCAAATGTATTATTTCAAGTATTTATATGGTTTTGTTGGTGATAAGTTTTATAGTTGAATGTAGTAGTGTTTAGTTTAGTATAAGTGATGTGAAGGTTTGTTTATAATTTAAAGTCATTAAGATTAATTGGAAATTTATTTGAAATCCAGCGAATTTAATTAGGTAAAGTAAGTTGTTATATATGTTGTAAGTTTGATTTAAAGTAATTAATTATTTTTATGCTTGTGTTTGTAGATGTGTGTATTGTTTGATGATTGTAAAATGTTTGCTGATGATTGTGTGATTAACAATTAAGATAGAGACTAGAATTTAATTATATATTATAAATAGGAGGGGTAGTACTATAGGAGCGTGAGAGACGCCTAATTACTATGAATAAACTTAGATAATAATATATTGTTTCGTATTATGAATACTTATAGGAAGGAATAGTGGAGTTGAATCTCCAGAGTACTGCGAAGAGGAAGAACCAAGTTACGAGTAACTCCTGAAGCCAGGTAGCAGTTTCATTCAATATCAGCTATCATGTATTAATAATTGCATATCATTTATAAAGTTACAGTAAACTTCAGGGTCGAAAGGCCGCTCTAACCTTGTCAGAAATATTCAGTGTATCCGAGTACTAGAAGACTAGAGGGTTAGCTACCCCTAGTGTAGATTAGATATAACCGAAAGGTTATATTCAGGAGGTTGAGCCTCACAGCAGTGCCTTAAGCGCATTAGCATATAAGGTTAATATTTACTAGTAATAGAAATATCGAGTACGGGTTGAGTGTGGGGGCCCATAGAGGGGCAGCATCCCTACCCAGGAAGATGCGTTTATGTTTATTAGTAATAGAAATACATATTTATGAGTTTCATACATATTTATGAATTATTATGCATGGTAATGAATGAAATGAACTGCTGTTTTTCAGAGAAGTTGGGATATAGTGAGATGGTTGAGATAAGGCAAGAGTGCTGGAAGATTATTAGATGAAGGAATTAAAATTATGTTTTGAAAAGTAAGATTATATGTATATGATGTAAATTTAAATTATTAAATTAATAGTAGGAAGCATAGAAAATGGAATTGTATAAATCTATAAAGGGATTTAAATTTCCCAAGCACTATGAATCAAGAATAAATACCTTGAGAGGGTTATTGTACTTTTAATTGTTTTATTAACCACTTTATTTTATAAAGAGTTTTAAATTGTTTCAATTTGTGTGAAAAGCCTATTCCAACTGACAGAATATTGGTTTAATGTTTTAAAAGAAAAAGTTTTAAATTTTCCATATTTTTGGGCTTCTAACACTGAAAAGTGGTTATAATTAAATTAAAATGCTATAATATACTAAAAAAATTTTAGGTGTCACACACTACAAGGGGTACCAATCAGTTTGACTCCCCGCTGAGAGAAGAGTCATCATTTAGTGAAGGGTTAAGTAGCAAATCCGCTCCGAAAGTATACCCACTGTCTCAATTTTGCCCGAAAGTTTTTTTAGTTTCAATGTCACCCCGGAAGTAATAAAATGTAGCAATCTTACCTTAAAACTAACATATGTTAAATTTGATCGTTAGGTTGACTAATTAATGCTGACTGGATTGATGATGTGGTAGCTATTAAAAAAACATGTTCCTCAGTCCTCACCTTTTCATCTTCACCACTCCTCATCTTCTTCGTCGTTAAATGTTCTCCCTCCGTCGTCATCACTCGACAACCCTCCAGGAGCCCCTTTCTCCATCTTCATCGTCATCGCTCAAACCTTCTTTCAGATCTAACACATTATGCTTTCATTTTAAGCTAAGGGAGAATAAGTCGCAAATAATTCACTTTTATGAGCCAACCTTTTCATTTATGCACTGCATATATATTTCGTTTTGACCTTCGAATATATAGTCTAGCTGCCAAACTTGCTAACTAATGCTTCTTGACTCACAGACTTGGTTTATGTATTACCATTCACTCTATTTTCAAAACTGCTTAGATCAATTTTTTAAAGGAAATGATAAATGATGTTAAGAGCTTCATTGCTTTTGACAATGTTGGTTTGGGGTCTGAGATGTTAAGCTCTCAAAGCAAGAACCCAGTCAGATTACATAATACTAAATACAATCAACATTACTAAAACAAAACATCAGGCTAAAATTTTGGCTCACAGATCTGGGCGCCTAGAGTTACTCATAAATTACTAAAACAAAACACAAATATGGAAGCCTTACTAATTTTGGCCTGTAAGACATTAGACTATCAGATCAGCTCCCTTTTTTGTTACAATAATAAACTACATCCAAAATTTTTTGAATGTGTGGAGGAAAACGCAAATCTGAAGCATGAACGATCAAGGATTAATTTGAACCCACAACAAAATTTTTTCGATTTCTTCAACAAATCTTTCAGTTCCTATATATTTTTTCACCATAGATAAGCAGGGGGCATGATCGATGTCATCAACGGTGACCATAAGCCTAGACCTTGGTGCTCGAACCGGTTCAAATTGGCGTGGTCATATTCTGTGTTTCAAATATGAAGTGATGAAGAAGATGACAGAGGATCTTTTGCCGTCGGTCTCATACACGTTCCGGGCCCACCACAGATTCGCCATTTTTCAACAAAAAACCACCGATCAAAGATAAGATCTTTTTCTTCACACTACCTTTTCTAGATGGTTCTATGGATTGAACAAAGAAAAATATGACAACCACCAAGCTTGAGTGAAGAGGAAGAAGACATGAAAGAACTTGGGGCTCTGTGTTTTTTGTATTGGTTTCAAATCTTCAGAACCCAGAGTTCAAAAAGAAAAAAAGTGTTCAGGTAGTGAAAGCGTACGGGAGAAAGCAGAGAGAAAAAGCATGATTTATGGGTTTCTTTGACAGAGAGGCGAAGGAGAGGATATAAGAATGATGAGGTGGCGTGCCACCTAGGATCCCATGGAATATATGAGTCAAACCATCTAACTTAACGGTCAAAATTAACTTTGTTAACAGATTGAGGCAGCATTGCTACGTTTTATTACTTTCGGGGTGACATTGAGACTAAAAAAACTTTCAAGGCAAAATTGAGACAATGGGTATACTTCCGGGGCGGATTTGCTACTTAACCCTTTAGTGAATACAAGTCCCTTTAATAAGATTGTCTGCAATAGAAAAATACATGTACTTATATATATAAAAATAATATAATAGGAACTAATGCTTGAAGATACAAAAAATGCTTTCTAAAAAACACATGTGATAGAACATTAGATGGTGATGATATTTGGCGAATGATAAATCTAAAGTTTAAGTATGGTTGGTTGAGTTTACATTGAATTTTAGTATTATCGGTTAATTTTATAGATTGTGGCTTTCATTCTTTTAATCTTAATATTGTTAAATCAACAAAAGAGATATTGCTTTACAAATCTATGATGATGTTGATATATTAATAGTTAAAAATTTTAAAATAAAACCTAAAGGTCTCATCTAAACTAATTTTACAATGTGAAAATATTATATTGAAATATCGATTTTAAATATGTTTCGTCGTTATTCAATTGCAGAGTCGCCAATAGAAACTAAGAGTATTGATATTATGGCATAAAAGTATATACTTCCTCCGGTCCTAATTATAAGACCACTTTGATTTTTTTAACTTTTTTTTTCCAGTAAAAAAAGTAGTTTCAATCCCAAAAAAACTATTTTTTCCTCAAAACTAATTTATTCTACTTATAAACTAACCTATAATCTAATTTCATGTGACATATGTTATAATTTAGTGGTCTAAATTACTTTCTTAACTTCCATAAAAAAAGTCAACGTGATCTTATATTTAGAACTGGAGGGAGTATAGTATAATCTTAAATAACTATACAAACTAGAAAACTGAACACCTTTAGCCAAAACTAGAAAATCAACATGCTAACATACATGTACGGTTTTCTTAAATAGAAAGAAGTAAATTTACAGCAGCTGTCTCATCAATGTTATTGCTATCATATATGCGTTAGCTATGCTATCTTTGAAGCAAAATTAAATTAGCATCGGCCTCAATCATGAGGTTCAAGAAAAAGAACATGTGAGGTATTAAGAAGAAGATGATTTTTATTTCATTTTGTCGGATATAACCATTGTAGTAATGGGGTGGTATGCTAACTCAGCACAATAAGTCACCTAATTGGTGACCGTTTAGGTTGTTAATTTGAAGGCTACATTACTACATATTTTAAACTATTTCTTTGTCATATATATTTTAAACTTAAAAGGTGATATTGAATCCCAAAAAACTCCTGGGATGAAACCATTAATGAAGGAAAAACTTATAAGGCAAAAATGAATCATCTTTACTTTAACATCAACAATGACGTCGCATTGATTATTATGTGTTCAACATTTGTTGACGTATTCGCAAGTTCATGGTGACATTTCTACATTTTCATGTTTTTGAGGCAACACATAACTCAAAAATCTTTCTGAGACAAAATTGCCATCCAATGAGTGCTTTCATAATTGATATTTATTCCATATAAGAACGAGACAATGAATAAAAGAGGGGACGGGGAGCTCCCACTTGTGATAAAAAGGGTTGTGTGCATTTTGGTAAAACAGGATTAATTAATTAAATCCCTTGATCACACCATGCATCTATTGCATATTTGACTCCTTAATGGATGGATTGGACTCAAAAACTCATTTGACCATTTAGTCCCTTCCAATTGTGCTCATTCAACCAACGTGCAGCGGTCATTACATGATAGTACGAGGTCAAAAATGGAAAACAGAAAAGATAATTATAATTTTTAATAATTACTAGATCCATCCCCTTCACCCTTTAATCTATCACACACACACACACGGAAGAAACAGAAGAACACCATCGTCATCATCAGCAAAGCTGAGAGTCAAAGCCCTCATAGCTCGCGACCTTCAATCTCCATATCAGCTCCTTTACCTCTTTTACTTTCTCTATCTACAGTGCATTTCTTTTCTCTCTCTCAAGGCTCGTAATTTATCACGAGGTATGTCCAGTTTTTCCTTATAATCATAAATCTTGTTACCGTTATTTTTCGAAAGTTTAGGTTTTGCGGGATTCCCAATAAAAACCCTAGCTTTATTCATGTCGAATGCCCAATTTCCAGCTCCACTGTTAGCTCTCGTGCGCATTCATCAAGTTCATGAATTGGAATTCGTAGAAAAACCCTAGTTTCGGATCGTGCTTTAAAGTTCAACTTTTGGCCGTTATTTTGCTTTAGATTTGATTTATTGGGTTGCGCGATGATGTTTTCCAGAATTTGTGGGCATCTTAGATTCAATCATAAGTTGAAATTAATTGGTAGATTATGTCAGCGGGTTGTTTCCAATTCATTTCACACCTGAATAAGTTTCTTTTTTGTGCCCTTGCTATTTCAAACGTAGTATAAGCTACTCGGCGATTTAGGTTGTGAGGTAATAAGTTTCAATCGAGGTTATCATATTATGGGTTTTGGACATTTGCACTTGGATCGGGAGCGTTTTGATTAATTTATGCTGCTTTTCATTGTCGCTTGTAATTTAGTAGCTGAGGTACGGGTTGGAGTTATAAATCCTGGCATTTCCAAAATGTAGGGCGTGAAGTTTAAAATCTTGGTTTGGTAGTGGTGCCGGGTCTTATAAGTATTAATTATATGTTATAATTCATCTCAGCCAGATAATTATCAAAGGTCTTAACCCTGTATATTATACTTCATGTCAATATCTAGTCCACTATTTCATTAACTAATTTGTAGGGGTTTCCGTATGTTCATTTGTATGACAGATATGGGGCATACGGTGATATCTTAATCTAATTACGGATTTCTTGTCTGCAAATTTTCTTGAAATTATATTTGGATTTACATGGACTTGGGACTTCAACTTAAAGTTTATAATAAAAATATTAAATTTTGAAATTAAAATGTGAACTTGATTCATTTATTTTCTACACTGGCATTTGAGCTAGGTTCTTGTATAGTTGAAACAGGACTCACTGTGGGTAGTGTCTGAGTTTTGAATTTGTCTAGGCTTTTAATTTTGAATACAATGTAAAGGTACAATTTATTTCGTTTTCTTTCTCTGGGGGGCATAATACAGGCATTTAAGTTGCACATTTTGGATGCTTGATTCTTGATATTTCGTAGTGGTTCTTCTTCTAATCCATACAGTATGCCTCATGTCTGGGATATATGATCTCTGAGTACATTCTGTAGCAGTTAAAGGATGTCATGTGACACAGATTTCAAACCAAAGGTTATATACCCAAAAGTCTGTCCTCTCTTTAATTAAGGGCTGTTCCTTGGCTGCTGTGATTTGTACGCTTAGTATTTTCTAACTTGCTTAACGTTGTTTTTGTTGAAAATGACTTATAACAATGAAAATGACTTGTAACATTGTCATGGTGCCTTTTAGCTTTCCAACTGCTTGTGTTTTGATGCTGGGGGCAGTATGCTGGTGATAGTTGGGGGAAATGCAAAGGTATCATGCTGGCAGCTGCACTAGTGCAGTTAACAACAATGCAATAGGAGGTCCTTCAGCTAGGGACACTGGAAGATCTGAATCACCTTTGCCAGCTAACTACTTGATCAATTCGAGGTAAGCGACCTTCACTCTGTCTCATCAAGATCTTATCATGAACTTTTCCCTCAGTGATGATATTATTTAATTCATTTTGCAACGTCTGATTTTTTTTCCCTTTGTTACTGACCAATCAGAATATATCAATTTGCTGGTTTTTACTTATTGTGCTTATTAACTGCTTAAGAATTCCCTCTCAGTTTACTAAATTGTCTACTTGTGATGTTATGCTTGGGTGGTCAATATTGAAAATAAAAGAGAAATCTCTGTCTGCAGTAGCAACTAGCAAATATCCATGATTTTAAGCCCCCAGT
This sequence comes from Mimosa bimucronata, assembly GCA_037074515.1. Taxonomy (NCBI): domain Eukaryota; kingdom Viridiplantae; phylum Streptophyta; class Magnoliopsida; order Fabales; family Fabaceae; genus Mimosa; species Mimosa bimucronata. Next base: position 39,452,065 of record CM073446.1, read on the forward strand.
AGCTAAAGATTTGCAGATCTATTTAGTGCTGATCATATGACTATTGACTTTCATATCATAAAACTAGAGAACATTGTCAGCTGTTCTGAAGAGGTGTGCTAGGCTCTTTTCTGTGTGTTATGGATTAAATCTGTTTCTTATTCTCATGTTCGTGATGTAATGGTTTCTTGATATTGTCAAATATCAACCCCAGTAAGCTGAGACCTGTTACAATGGCTGAAGGTGGTTTGGTTCATGTCATGGATGCAGAAAGGTCTCATTTTGTCTTTTCCTTTTCTTTTTTGTTTTGAGTGAAAGTTGTTTCATTTTAATTAAATTTAATCCAAAGCCAGCTACTAAAGCATGTGATCCTTGGGTTTTCAGTCGGACAATTGATTGAGAGTATGCAGATTATAGTTCTCTGTGTTTTAAGCTAATTGATTAGATAATGAGGATGACTGTTTTAGTTCATTTCTGGTTAGATTCGTGACATTGTTTTTGTTCCTACAAAGTAATATTATTAATTTTTTTTAATTGTCTTGTTTGATGCTTAGTAATAAAATGGTTTACTAATTTTGATAGCTATCCTCATCAGTAATCTTATGCGTCCAATTCTTCTCAATACACTGGTTTTGTATGTGCAGGCGTCAACCACAGCTAACCCCATACAAGTTGAGGTGCGATAAAGAGCCTCTAAACTCCAGGTAATTCCCGCTTACAAGAACATCTTTTTTTAATGTATTGTTTAATGTTTAATTCTAGTTCATAGATCATGGGCATTCTATGCTTTATGATGTGGAAGTTGCATATAGTCTTCACTTGTATTATTGTCTTTTGTTAATTTTCACTTTAAAGCATGTAGCTAATAATTGTTAAGCTTTGTAGCTATTATCAATTGATTTTTCTTGCGTTCATATCATCTTGATGTTGCAAATTTGAATATTAAATGTCGATATTTGAATCTCAGACTTGGGCCACCAGACTTTTTCCCCCAAACACCAAATTGCCCTGAGGAGACTCTAACAAGAGAATATGTGCAAACTGGATATAGAGAGACAGTTGAGGGCCTTGAGGTAGAATGATAAAATTTCTCTTTGGTGTATTCTATTTGGCTGTGTTAAATAAGATGATGTATAATAGCAGATTGGTCAGTGTGTGCCTTGTTTATACATATCCGTGTATTGATTATCTGATGGAGTTTCGAATTTGGTGGGAGCACTCCTGACCGTCCATTTATTGTATTGTGCTATGTTTTGTTGAATATATTTAGTATACATTGAAGCCATAATATATTGGCATTTCTTCTATCTTTGCCTTGCGTTTCCTGCAAACGCACTTTATGATTGATTCTGAAAGAGTGGTAAATGTTTACCTTAAACTTTTCTAATTCTTATTTTCTTACAATTTACTCCATTGCAATTCTTTTATAATATTACAGCAACCTCTTTATATTCAAATTTTAATGTTGTCCTTTTTTATTTCAATTTTTCTGTTCTCCAGGCAACACTACTTATAACTTCACACCTCAATTAAAGCACTGTGGTGTGTCAGCATCATTTTTGATTAAAAAGCAATCTATTGTGATGTCAAATTCACTTGTCTCTATTGTAGTCTGACGATGTGTTCATTGGTTCTTTGTTTTAGGATGATGTTTTTTTTAGTTAAATATTTTTTGGTGAAAAGATGATCTTGTTTTATTTGATCTTTGTTTATGGTTGTAGCTTGATGTCTAGTTCTGCACTGGTATTGGTCAGATTGTTTTACGTTTAGAATTAGACTTCCTTTCAACTCATGACAATTGAAGTGATAATACAGTCTGCATTCTTCACTTCTAGCTTTGTTTGATGAATGATTGATAATCAAGTCTAAGAACACTTTAAAGTTAAATATTTGTTTCCTGATTTCCTGTTATCCAACGTTGGGATACTTTTGAGTAATCAGGAAGCTCGAGAAGTCTCACTGAACCAGGTTACAAACTTCAACAAGACAATTGTTTTAAATTGCAAAGAGGTAAATCTGTTATCTTGGTGATGTATTTATGCTCATTCTATTTATTTATGTTGAAAACAAAAATTAATAATATAATTCCTTCTTTCCAGGCTATTAAAAAACGTCTAAGGGCCATCAATGGATCTCGTGTTCAGAAGCGGAAGGTGATAATTTTATTCTGTTTTATGTTGCTGAAAGCAGTGCTGTGACAATATGTTTATTGTGTACTATTGTTATTTTTGTCTTCTGTGAAATTTAGTGGATCATATCTCTAGTTTTTTGAAAATTTCGATATAACTTATAGTGCTTATTGTGACAGGCTGGTCAAGTTTATGGCGTTCCTCTTTCAGGATCACAACTCACTAAGCCTGGTGTTTTCCCTGAACTAAGGCCGTGTGGTGAAGACTCGCGGAAGAAATGGATTGAGGTATATTCGGTCAAGTACAAGCGTTTGTATATGTAGGACAAGCTCAAAATTTAATTGAAACCAACATTCAACTGCAAAATAGTGTGGAATTTATAGAACATTACATGGCTGAGGACAAATTTAAACCAACATTTGATTAAATATGCTATCTGGGATAAAAAATTTGGGGTTTTGGATTCAGCTCTCCTACCTTATTGTGATTGGCTATTTAACCTGATTTGAATTAAGCAGTCAACTCTAGGGATTAATCTTGGAGAATAATATCCTGGGAAAATGGTTTGGACCTCTCTTATGGGCTAAAAAGGGTTAAGACGCAAATTTGTCCTGAAAGTTTTTGCTTAGGAGCTATTTTGCCCCAGAAGTTTTTTTGGTTCAAAATTGCCCCAGAAGTTTCAAAGCCTAGCAATACTACCCTATACCATTAAAAAATTAACGTTGACTGTTAAAAAAGTGACGTTAACCGTTAATATTTTAACATTAAAGGGCATAATTGCTCTATTTTAATACTTCCATGGCAACATTGCTTCCAAAAAAAGAACTTCTAAGGCAATATTGCTCCTGAGCAAAAATTTCCATGGTGTATTTGCACTTTAACCCTATTAAAAGAAGTAAATCCTTCTATATCAAACACTGGAAATGGTAATAACTTAAATAATGGAGTAGTCTAGTACTACCTATGTGCCTATTCACGAACTTGAAACAATCCTTGTCCAGTAAAATTTTTTTGACATTGCTGCTATCGCTATCGCTATTGATTCATTAATTTGAACTCAAATTTTTGTTACAGGGCTTATCTCAACAGCACAAACGATTACGTTCGTTGGCTGATCATGTTCCACATGGTTATAAAAAGAAATCACTTCTAGAAGTTCTTATCAAGAATAATGTTTCATTACTGAGGGCAACCTGGTTTATTAAAGTAACTTATCTCAACCAGGTGGGGATACATCAGTGTTGGTGCATATCTTAACTTCTTAAATACCATTTCCTGAAGTATTGTTCCTTTTAATAATGGAAGCTAGGTTGTGGTTTAAATTTTGCAGGTTCGGCCTGGATCTGCCTCATTATCTTCAGGGACTGTTGATAAAACTCAGCTGACTCGTTCTGAGCATTGGACTAAAGATGTTGTTGATTACCTGCAATCTCTTCTGGATGAGTTTTTCTCAAAAAATGCTTCTCATTTTGCTCCTAATAGTCGAGATCGATCACCACAATTGTCATATGCTGGCTCGCTGCAGCACAGAATTGATTCGTTATCATCTTTTTCTGATTCTGATGAGCCATCCCTACATTTTAAATGGTGGTATGTTGTGCGGCTTCTGCAATGGCATCACACTGAAGGGCTGATTCTTCCCTCTCTTGTCATTGATTGGGTTTTGACTCAGCTAAAGGTATTCATCCTGGCCAACCAGTTGTTTAGTCTTGCTCTTTTGCATATAAGTGATCTTTTTAGAGGTTTCATTCCTTCAGGTTTTGATTTATGCATTTTTGCTCCTTTCAGGAAAAACAAATGCTTGAAATTTTACAGCTGTTATTGCCCATTATTTATGGCTTTTTAGAAACCATAGTTCTATCTCAAGCGTATGTTCGCAGTCTTGCTGGAATAGCACTTCGTATCATACGTGATCCTGCACCTGGTGGATCAGATCTAGTTGACAATTCTCGGAGGGCGTATACAACTTCTGCTTTGATTGAGATGCTTCGGTATTTAATTCTTGCAGCACCAGATACTTTTGTTGCTTTAGATTGCTTTCCTTTACCATCATGTGTGCTTTCCCATTCAGTAAATGATGGGAATTTTGTACTAAAGACATCTGAAGTGGCGGGAAAGATAAAAAGTAGTTCAGAAGATGTTGCATCTATATTTAGAAGTAAAGGACTTGATGCTCAATATCAATCATTGGCTTTTAGCCATGTTATTTCATCCATTCAAAAGCATGAAGAAGATCTTGTGAAAGCTGCAAACCCAGGCTATCCTGGTTACTGTCTAGCTAAGGCTGCTCAAGTTTTGGATAGGTCCCTTGTGTTGGGTGATGTACAAGGAGCTTATAAGTTACTCTTTGAAGAGATTTGTGACGGGGTTGTATCTGAAGGGTGGATTTCAAAAGTCAGCCCTTGCTTAAGGTTATCACTCAAGTGGATCGGGGCTGTGAATATCTCACTCATTCATTCTGTGTTTTTCCTTTGTGAGTGGGCGACATGTGATTTCAGGGATTTTCGGAGTGCTCCCCTGTGTGACATAAAGTTCACTGGTAGGAAAGATCTTTCTCAAGTGCATATAGCAGTTAGGATTTTAAAGATGAAGATGAGGGATATGCGGAATCTTCCAAGGCGAAAGAATGAAAGCATTCATGGAGTCAGCTACTTAGCAAAATCTTCTGGACAGCAAAGTACTCAGACTTTTATGGCTAATGTGTCAAAAGTAAAATCTAAGTCAAAAAATGGATACAGTAGTAGAAGTTCTTCACTCATGTTTGAAAGCCCGGGCCCCTTACATGATATTATAGTTTGTTGGATTGATCAGCATGCTGTCCATAAAGGTGAAGGTCTCAAAAGATTTCATTTGTTCATAGTGGAGCTCATACGGGCAGGTATATTTTACCCCTTGGCATATGTACGCCAGCTGATAGTAAGTGGTATCATGGATATGAATGTAAATGTGGTTGACCTAGAGAGACAGAAGAGACACTACCGAATCCTGAAGCAACTTCCTGGCCAGTTTTTGCGGGATGCTTTGGAAGAATCAGGCCTAGTTGAGGGGCTGCAGCTTGTGGAAGCTATGCAAATCTACTCAAATGAACGGCGCCTCATGCTTCATTCTCCTCGTAGTGATCACTTTAATGACAATAATGGTGCTGGTTTATCTGGTCTCAAGAAAAATTTTCATGATTCCATGAAGGATGGAGCTTCTATAGGTCCAATTGATAAGCGGAAAAATGTCTCCACTAAGCTATCTTCGAAAAATGTAAAAAACGATGTTGATATTGAAGAACTGAAAGAAGCGATCTCAATGCTGCTACAGTTTCCTGATAGTTTTTCTAATTTGAGCTCTGTGGGATCAGATGAATCTCAAGGAAGTGTTAAAAGGCCTACTACTGGGTCTCCTCAGAGCAAGACTGATCTGGGGGAAGGTACACCTGGGTGCGAAGAATGCAGAAAGGCAAAGAGACAAAAATTGAGTGAGGAAAGAAATTCACTCGGTCAAGGTCATTCTCCGGTTCTATCTGATGATGAAGATACATGGTGGGTGAAGAAGGGGCTCAAGCCCTTGGAGCCTTCGAAAGTTGATCAACCACTTAAACCAATCAAGCAGGTTACTAAAAGTCGCCAAAAGAATGTGCGCAAAACCCAAAGTCTTGCTCAATTGGCTGCTGCTAGAATTGAGGGTAGCCAAGGAGCATCTACTAGTCATGTGTGTGATAACAGAGTTAGCTGCCCTCACCACAGAACTGCCAATGACGGTGATATCCCAAAATCAGTGGACAGAAATCGAACCATCCGAAGTGGGGATATTGTTTCAATAGGGAAAACATTAAAACAGCTCCGCTTTGTTGAGAAAAGATCAGTAACAGTTTGGTTGATGACTGCAGTTAGGCGTCTCGTAGAAGAGACTGAGAAAAATGTGGGTAAGGTTGGCCAGTTTGGTAGGCCTTTTGCTGTTGTGGATGATCAGACTTCAATTCGGTGGAAACTTGGTGAGGATGAACTTTCTGCTATACTTTATCTGATGGATATCTCTGATGATTTAGTATCAGCTGTCAAGTTCCTCCTCTGGTTGCTGCCTAAGGTTGTTAGTAGCCCCAATTCTACTATTCATAGTGGAAGAAATGTTATGGTGCTGCAAAGGAATGTGGAAAGCCAAGTTTGTGATGTGGGAGAAGCTTTTTTGCTATCATCACTGCGAAGGTTTGCGCTATTTTAATTCAATGATATAGTTTTTGTTCATTAGATGTGCCCACTTTTATTATATCGAAAGTTTAACATGTGAATTTCTTTCTATTCTCCATCCTCCTCTGTATTGATGCTTTATTGCCTTATAATGGTGTAGCCTCCTATTTCTGAAATACAGATATAGCTGATCTAAGCAGCCTTTTTTTGGCCAATAGCTTGTTGAGACTTATAATAACGTGATATATATGTATTCTACTTCTATTTTAAGGTTTTTTTTTTTTTTTTCAAAAGTGCCTAACAGACTGTTGCACCCCCGTATTTCATGTCAAGGTATCTTAAGTTGATGTGGGTAGTTTCAACAAAACCTACATTATTTTGACTGCTGCTTAGACTTGCTCAAATGGCTTGAATTATCATATTGGTAAAATGTGGGTTATAATCTTTTAGAAATATAATGCTTGTTCTATAGGTTTGCTGTGTCCAATAAGGTTACCACAATTTTGTTTGGGCTTCTACCGCATTGTACCTCACGTTGAATCTTGTTCGTTGCTATAATCTTGTTTTCTATCCTTTTTCTTAAACTAGATAGAATTATTTTTTCTTGTGTAAAATATAATTGAACCAGTGCTTTATAAGCAATTTACTTTTGCATCTCTTGTTATTGTGTTGGACTGTTTCCTTGCTAATTAAGATGAATGTTATGCATTGTGTTTCATCCAGGTATGAAAACATTCTATCTGCAGCAGATCTTATTCCTGAAGCTTTGTCAGCTGCTATGCATCGTGTTGCAGCTATTGTAGCATCTACTGGAAGAATTTCAGGTTCAGTAGCCTTACCCTTTGCTCGTTATTTGTTGAAAAAATATAGCAGTGTTGCCAGCGTCATTGACTGGGAGAAAAATTTTAAGGCAACATGTGATAAGAGGCTTTCCTCTGAACTTGAATCTGGACGATTAATGGATGGGGAATTGGGGATTCCACTTGGAGTACCTGCAGGAGTTGAGGACCTTGATGATTTTTTCCGTCAAAAGATAAGTGGTGGGCGGTTATCCAGAGTAGGTTTGGGCATGAGAGAGATGGTTCAACGTAATGTTGATGAGGCAATTCACTATCATTTCGGGAAAGAGAGGAAACTATTTACTTCTAGTAGTACAAAAGGTCCTGCTGTTGAAAAATGGGATAATGGATATCAAACTGCTCAACAAATAGTTGTGGGTCTGGTTGAGTGCATAAGGCAGACTGGTGGTGCTGCGCAAGAAGGGGATCCTTCTTTGGTCTCTTCTGCTGTTTCTGCCATTGTTGGTAGTGTAGGCCCAACATTAGCAAAAATGCCTGATTTTTCGGCAGGCAGTAGTCATTCTAGTAGTACATCAGCTACAACTTCTTTGAACTATGCCAGGAGTATTTTGCGAATGTACACAACTTGCCTTTGCCTGCTTAAGGAAGCCCTTGGAGAGCGCCAAAGCCGTGTATTTGAAATTGCACTTGCTACAGAATCTTCTACTGCTCTTGCTGGAGTTTTTGCTCCAGGTAAACCATCCCGAGGTCAGATTCAAATGTCTCCTGAAGCCCATGACACTAATACTAGTATTTCAAATGATGTACAAAACAATTCTAATAAAGCTGTGGTTGGTAAAGCAACAAAAATTGCTGCTGCTGTTTCTGCACTTGTTGTTGGTGCAATTATATATGGTGTTACCAGCTTGGAAAGAATGGTAACAATTCTAAAATTAAAGGAGGGGCTTGATGTTGTACAATTTGCAAGAAGTACAAGATCCAATTCTAATGGAAATGCACGTTCAGTTGGGGCTTTTAAAGTTGATGGTTCGATTGAACTTTATGTCCATTGGTTTAGATTACTTGTTGGCAATTGCAGAACCATCTGTGAAGGATTAGTGGTGGAACTCTTGGGTGAACCTTCTATTATAGCTCTTTTAAGGATGCAGCGGATGCTCCCTTTAAGCTTGGTCTTTCCACCTGCGTACTCAATATTTGCCTTTGTCATGTGGCGGCCGTTCATTCTGAATGCTAATATTGCAGTCCGTGAAGACATGAATCAACTGTATCAGTCTCTTACAATGGCCATGAATGATGCTGTGAAACATCTGCCTTTTAGGGACATATGCTTGAGAGACAGTCAGGGTCTTTACGATCTTATGGCTGCAGATGCAAGTGATGCTGAATTTGCTAAATTGCTTGAGTTGAATGGCTCTGATATGCATTTGAAGTCGAAGGCTTTTGTTCCTCTCCGTGCTAGGCTTTTTCTGAATGCCATCATTGATTGTAAGATGTTGCAATCTATGTTTACACAGGAGGATAGGAACCGGGTTTTTGGTCATGGTGAGTCTAAAATTCGGTTTACCGATAGTGAGTCAAAGCTACAGGATAAGCTTGTAAATGTTTTAGATAGCTTGCAACCTGCCAAATTTCACTGGCAGTGGGTGGAACTCAGGCTGCTTCTTAATGAACAAGCCCTCATTGAAAAACTTGAGGCACATGATATGTCCTTAGCCAATGCCATACAGTTGTCCTCACCTAGTTCAGAGAAAGCTGCTTCTGCTTCCGAAAATGAGAACAACTTTATAGAAATCATACTTACAAGGTTATTGGTTAGACCTGATGCTGCGCCCCTTTTCTCAGAGCTGGTTCATCTTTTTGGGAGATCACTGGAGGATTCTATGTTGTTGCAGGCAAAATGGTTTCTAGGAGGCCAAGATGTCCTTTTTGGTCGGAAGACTATAAGACAAAGGCTAAGCAATATTGCTGTGAGTAAAGGCCTTTCAGTTAAAACTCAGTTTTGGGAACCCTGGGGATGGTGTGGTCCTAGTAGTGATCCATTGACTAATAAGGGGGACAAAAAGAAATTTGATGCTGCTTGCCTTGAAGAAGGAGAAGTTGTTGAAGATGGAATGGATTTGAAAAGGACATTAAAAGGGCTCTCTCATGGGTGTGATTCAGAAAACATGAGCATAATTCAACAGCATGTGACTGAAAGGGCTCTTGTTGGGTTGATACTTCCTTGCATTGATCAAATCTCTGAAGAATCTCGCAATTCCTTTGCAAATGATTTGATCAAACAGTTGTATAATATTGAGCAACAAATAACTGCTGTTACTCGTGGGCCAAGTAAACCAGCTGGAAGTACTCCTCCTGGAATTGAAGGTCAAACAACTAAAATAAGTAGCCGCAAAAATATAAGAGGTGGCAGCCCTGGGTTAGGCAGACGACCAACTGCTGCTGCAGTATCTGTTACCGATTCTGCTCCACCTTCTGCGGCAGCATTACGTGCTTCAATGTCATTACGGTTGCAATTACTCATGAGATTTCTTCCTATTCTTTGCACAGAGAGGTAATTTATGACTAGATTTATTATCTTCACAGGCTTTTCCTATGCTATTTTCAAGATAGCTGTCGTGTTTCTTGAATTATTAATGTTATTCTATAGCTGTCTTCACCATAGTAGAGTGGAATAGGAATAGTCTTAGATGATTTACTGTTTTATATATGGAAAATGTTGTGATTTGGCCTCCTGTATCCTAGCCCATTTGCTGTTACAGAAGTTGGGGCACCCATTCTAGGTTTGATAAATACAATGTGGTCTTTCTAACATTTTGACAAGATGTCTGCATGTTGCATAGCTGTGTTTGAGCTATGAGACTGATGATGGTTGTTTTTCCTTCTATCATAATTCATAATGGTTCTGAGAACTTCAATTTTGGTGTTGGTAATGGTAACCAAAGTGGTCATGGTCTATGTAAGTTTTGAAATTATGAAATACTTGTTGCATACAATATATTTATAGTTGGTAGAACTGTTATATTTTAGAATGATGAATTCAATTTATCTGAGTTTACATGTTGAATTTTGCAGGGAGCCATCTGTGCGGAATATGAGAAACTCACTTGCCTCTGTGATTCTCCGTCTTCTTTGTAACCGGGTGGTGCATGAGGATGCTGACAGTTCAGTGAGTTCCATGTATTCTTCTATTTTGAAGAGGGAAGTGGAATCACCTTCGGAAGCTGCCTTGGTAGATTTTTCTGTTGACGGTTTGTTTGATCGCTTGCTGTTGGTTTTGCATGCATTGTTGAGCGATTGTCTTCCCAGTTGGCTCAAATCAAAACCTTCTTCAAAGACAACTAATGAACCTAGCAGGGATTTTTCTGGTTCTGATCGAGAACTACTAGAGACTTTGCAGGTTGGATATCGTCGTCTATGAATTTACTGCTTTTGCACTCTGGCCATTGTTAAGGCTTTTTGGCCATATTCGATGTTTATTTAATGCTAGTTTTATAGTATCATAAAAACTTCTTAGTAAATGTGAAGGATTTCACAGGAGATTGCTTTAGAAGTTTTGGGGAGTGAGCTTAAACTGAATAGGTCATGACTCATTACGATAATAATTGGGTGCTTTGGACCATAAACTATTTTTAATTGGGGACCAAAATATGGGCAACTTTCAAGGTTCCGTACAATAAAATCATTAATGAGGAAACAAAGTATTCCATGATATTACCTTCAATAGGTTTATGTATATAAGTGAAGGTCTCATGTTTTGGGGAAGTTTCGTGTATTTTCATAGTAAACAGTATGAAAGCCAACGGTAATGTTGGAAACTTAAGGAAATGTCTATATTTTTGACCCTCCCAAGGAAGGTAGCTAATACTCTTAAACTTTGTGAAGAATGAACTCTCCATGTTAATGATTAGTTGCAATACAAGGTTACTTGAATCGAACAGCTGTACAGCACCACACATGGTGGGTGGCAGGATTTTCAATTTTATCATTGCTTCATGACTTGTTAATTGCTTAATAAGGATTTTCCCCCCTTCTACAACTGTGTCAGTTTCAGTTTTTCAGCCGCATTAGAAAGTTAGAATGTTTGTCAATTTTGAAGGATAATGTTAATCAGGTGAAAGTTCTTACTCATGTAATGCTCTATTGTTGATTGCAGAATGAACTTGATCGTGTGCAATTGCCAGACGCTATCAGGTGGCGAATCCAAGCTGCTATGCCAGTACTTCATCCCTCTATTCGGTGCTCTTTGTCCTGCCAGCCGCCATCTGTTCCAATTTCTGCTATTGCTCCTTTTCAACCAGGTGTTGCAAATTCTGGGTTTAGTTCCAGCAATTCAAATGTTCCTCAGAAGAACCTGATTTCATCATCAAGAAGTGTAGCCAACTCATCAGGGAAGTTGAAACAACAGGACAATGACTTTGAAGTTGACCCTTGGACCCTGTTAGAAGATGGTGCTGGACTCAGCCCATCTGCTAGTAATACTGCTATTATTGGGAGTGGCGACTATGCTAATCTTCGAGCTGCTAGCTGGCTTAAAGGGGCGATAAGGATGCGACGAACAGACTTAACATACATTGGTGCAGTGGACGATGAGAGTTAATTTGACACGATTTTTATTTGGTTTGGCACATGGGAGAAAGCCCTCAGGAAGGTGCGCTCGGTGTTCCATTATCTACGATGCATGCATTGCTGGCATGAAAATGCAGTTTTGTGCTTGCCCTTCTCAGCTTGAAGAAGGAAGACTGGGGGGTTTAGATCATTTGGAAGAAACGGGGTAAAGTGGTGGGTCCTTTGTTGAAAAGTGAAGGCAAATGTTTTTGAGCAGCCCATTCTGCCTGTGGCCGGTTGACTACTAACCTGTTGATCGTCCCCTTCTGACTGTGCTCTATTGGCACGGTTTGGGAGATTTGATGTATATATAGGGACATGATTTTTTCACTCTTTATCAATTGATCTGGGTAATGTATCCCCAAGTGATATCTGTGCTGTTTCGTGCCCATGTCTAAATGCACGTTCATCTGCTGTTGCTTCTTTCTACAATTTTCTTATTAAATCATGTGCTTGATGGAGCATGAAATGTAGCATTCCTTTGTTCAATGGCAAGTCTTGTGTAAGTTTATTGCCCAGAAAACCAAAGAATTATGTCAGCCTATTTCAGTTCGCATTGATGAATTTTTTTTTTTTTTTGGGTAGACTTTAAAATCTTTTCTGTTTAGAGTCTTATAACACTAACACGATCTTCCCCTTCGTGTTTTTCACAAGACAAATTCATCTACTATACACAAAAAAGTTGATAGTTGATGTTTTTAAACTACCTCTTTTTTTTATTCTTTTTCAAAAACAATACTCTTAATTGAATATTTTCCTCACACTCTCTTAATTAAAACAATTGTGGGTAAATGAAATGAGAATGCCAAGATCTTTCAAAACATGTTTTATAAAACGGAATGGAAGGATTATCACATTTAGATTCTCCTTGAATACTTCTTCAAATCCTAATTTTTAATGCAACGGGAATGTGAAGATGCAAGTTCTGGCGGTTTCTTATCAGAAGGAGAAAAGACGTACAAATGTTTTTTGTTTCTATGGCGACCATCCTAGAATTGTGCTAATGTACAAACAATACAAGAAACACGGAACATGCTTCTCTCATTTACTGTTTCTGTCCGTTCTTGTTCTTGTTCTTTACCCTAAAATTACTTTATTATGGGTTTAAAATGTTTAATCTTTGTTTATACCATCATATTCTATATAAAATTAGTGACATTTAAATATTTCAGGATTAAAAAACGGTTCTATTTTCAATTTTATATGATTTTTCAAAAATTTAATATCAGAAAATTGTGTTTTCTTTCAAGTTAGAGTATTAAATCTTTAAAAAATCACATAAAATCAAAAACTAAATTGTTTTTTTATCCATAATATATCAAAATGTCACTAAATTTATGTAAAAACTTTTGCCCCAAAATGACGTAATTCTAGGACAAAAGACGGAAGCAGACAGGAAAGAAACACTATCATATGAATGACACTTACCGAAAATGTTTACCAAAGATAACTCACCCAGCTTAATGCTTTTCCCCATGTTTATAGATATAAATTTATTTATTAGGAATTAAAATATAAGTAGTTAATGAAACATTATTTCACAAAATACCAGGTTCAAATTTTCAAACCTCAATATATTGAGTTTCTCCTGCCCGGCGCTTGCCTTATATTAGTAAATAAAAAGTTTGAATAACTCAAGTGAGGAACATGCTTTCCATGAATACTAGAGTTTAACTCATTAATAAATATAAAACCCTTGAGTTCATCAACAAACACAACTTCCATGACAGCAGAAACGAGTACATTCTAATAGATTCAAGGAGAATTGAGTTAACCAAAATAAGACAATACCAATAAGTTGGGCAAACAAAAATTGGTAATACGTTCTATTGATCAAGCAGTGTGGTATGGCAGTTTATAGAACACACACACCAATCAACCTTGCAAGGTTATAATGTATTGTTCTTCAAGCAGCTCCTAATTCCCTGTTCAAGTAGTCAATAAACATTCTCTTTGCACTATCTGCATCTGAAGGAGGAGGTCGTCCGCTTAAACTTGTTTGCCCTGTCAACTTGATGAAGGTACGCCGCATTCTCCGAAGTTCTGGCAGCGCAACTGATCTTGATATATTGATAGGAGGCAAGTCCTTACTTACAGAAATCCCATTCATGGGTCCACCTAGAGCCTGAGATTGAGCTTCTACTATGGCATTTGTGACCTCCTGAGTTGCTTTATCCAACTCGTAAAGAGAATTAGCGTCAGAAAAGCGTGTGCTTTGGGTTGCTATAGTTGGCTGTAAAATCTTAACATCTCGGGTTTTGGAGTCCACCGTTTTGGTTATGTACGATACAGCATCGCTAATGGCCAGAGAAGTTTTTTCTATCCCATCCCTATGAGGCCAAAGCTCATACAAAGGCGAATCCCAACGGTTTCTTCTGTCTGGTTTCTCAAACCTTCTAACCAAATCTTCAAAGATTGTATCATCATAAGCAGCTTCTCCTTTCTCCCTACGTTCTACATTCCATTCTCTACAGTGGGTTTCTTCAACATCCAAGTAAAGCACACAGTATCTAATGCCTGTCGCACGAGCCAGACACCAAAGCTCATATCGATAGCCTTTGATGTTATTCAAAGAATCTACTATAATGATGTTGTCTCTTGACACTGACCTATCTACTTCTGACCTAAGAACACCTCTTAAATTCTTCTCTGCAGGCATATTGGCATAACTCTGATTACGATCAAGATGGAAGAATACTTCATCTATGACCCTCACTTGCAGTCTTGTTTCTGATTCTTTGAGGGCTTCAGCCAGACAAAGTGCAGCTTTAGACTTCCCACTGCATGGCTGCCCACATATCACAACCAACGCCATCGGGGAAAAGTTTGAGTGTTATACCAAGGAAGCAATAAAGTTTATGACTTTATAAGCAATATCTGCAAGAAATTGAGGGAAGATGAATGAGTTGTCAGTAATTTACACAGAAACACATGCAATATTTTTTCACCCAAACCAGGGCTACTAACTGTGCATAATTTTGCTCTAAAATAAAGATAAAAGCAGCACTTTTAGGTACAAATCAGAAATACATAATTTAAAGCCATTAAAATGCAGAAAATTGGCATAAACAGCAAGAACTAGGGCATGTGAATTGAAAGGTGATTTCGAAAAACATTCCCGTGTCATTAATACAAGCCTGAAACTTGAAAAATCAAGAAGCCCGTCCTCACACACACAAAGAACAACACTTCCATGATTGTCCAGAATCAAAACCATATCACCAACAGAAAGAAGCCTTGATCTTTACATGTAAACAAAGATCACAATGTCAAAACAATGAAGATCACGTTGAAACAAGACGGGATAAATTTGATTGAGATTCAGATTTTCAACCTCAGTTTTCCAGCCAAAAGTCACGCTAGAATTGATTGAAAACCAAACATCGCATGGACAGATTACAGCTCTTAAAAGCATGCATCAAAAGCTCAAATCAGAGTATGGAAGAGAACAACAACAACAACATACTTAGTGAAGCTGATTCCTTCAATCTGTTGAAGTATTCACAATCACAGCGATGGTGCGCTCTTCCTTCTCCCTCTCTCCTCTCTACTGCGCTTCCACTAAACGCAATGCATCTCTGCGTTTCAACCCGCCTTCCTTCCTTTTCCTTTCCCTTTTCCTTTTCCTTTTGGGCTATTTAATTTAATTAATACCCCTCCCTTCTAATTATAACACCTATTATTATTATTATTTGTATATGGTAGTTGTGTTTGGTCTTACTCTTAGATATAATATCCTCCTTTTATTTGTTTTGAACCTTTTTTATAAATTATTCTCATGACTGTTCTTTGAATAGTAAATAAGTAATAGAGGGAGGGTGGGGATAAATGCAGATGGTTATGATACTTTTGTAATATTATTTGATTTTAATTAGTTTAACTATCATCATTAATATAATCAAATTAGATAAATATGTTTTATATTTAAGACCGTGAGGGAGGGAGTACACACTCCATTCCTTACTATAGTAAGGTAAGACCCAATTGGCACTTTTTTGATTGATTAGGGAAGATAAACAAGTCATTTAATCATAAAATATTTGTATATTATTATATTGTATGTTAACTTATACGTCAAACTATGTTAATTTATAAGTCAAATAAACTCATTTATAAAAAAAATTCTGAAAAAAATTAATTTATAAGTAACTTATATAACTCTCTTAAAGATTTTTCAAAAAAATCAGCAGAGTTGTTTATTAGTACTACTACTACTTCGAAGAAAAAAATCTTATTAAATATTTATTTTTGTGACTAAAAAATAAATTAAACAATGTTAATGCATATACGATACTTCGATTTTTTTTTCAATATATATGAATATAAAGTCTAAAAAATATTTATTAATATTTAAAGAAACAACTGGTTCTGCAGCTTTCTTGTAAATCTTCTTTATTATAAAAAAAAATCATGCATAAATAATTTGAATAATGAAAAACCTTTTTTTTAAAGGAAAGTGTACTATTCATTTAAATTAGATTGTCAATATCTTGATACACTTCACTATATAAATACAAGACTAAATTATAATTTGTTGATTGGCTAATGGCTTGATTTTACATTAACCTATTAAGGGTGGATCTTTATGATCCAACAACCTTTTGTTTTGCTTGGTGAAGGATATAATCCAAAACTTCATTCAGCATATACTTTTCTCGTTGAACAACTTTAATCAGTATATTTGTTAAAACAAGAATGTGTTTGATACAAATGACTATTTTTTAGTTAAAGATACAAAATAATGTCTATTCTTATAATAACATCGCATCATTAATTTTTAGCTTCAAGTAATAAGAAAAATTGTCTATTACTCCCCTCTCCCTTTCCTAAATATAAGACATATTTATGTAACTTGATTAGATTAAAAATTTTAATTAAGTTAGTTGAAATCATATACTATTATCAAAATACCCTAACCATATTCCTTTATTCTTACTCTCCATCTCTTGCTTGTTTATTATTGAGAAGTATTAATACGGATAATTTAGGGAAAATGTTGAGAAAAAATAGAAAGATGTTTTATATTTAGGAATAAGCTCACCTCCCAAATAGATCCTATATTTAAGAATGGATGAAGTATTTGCTACTTGTGGGTGTTTCATAAGGATGTACCAAAAAAAAAAAAAACCAATTCAAGGTTTAAAATAAGGGCAACTTCAAGAGATATACTTTTCACCTGTTATTATTGTAAACTCAAAATTACAATGGGCAAAAAATAATCATTCATAATTATTGTACCTACATCTGATTTTGAAGAAGAGTTGATTTATGCAACTGCCAAGTGTTGAAACTTGAAAGGTAAATTTTGAGTAAACTTAACCTAATATATACTTCAGTAAAAAAAAAACTAATATATTATATTATTATACGTGTCTAGTATATCTTATAATAGAGAATTTATTTGGAAATAGAATTATTTGTGAATATCACTTCATCAGCTTAAACTTTGAGTTGAAAAATATGTTGTTAAAAACATAACCAGTTGATGAATGAATTTTACAGTCACGTATAATGTTAGATAAGCATGGATGCATATTGCCACACAAGTCGACATATTTTTTTCGCAGAAGAAAGTGATTTTACGCTAATAATTATCCATCAATTTGATGTTGTTTAAAATCATAATATTTTGAAAGCAAACTTTTTATTTCTATATAATCTAACATATCAATGTAGATAAATAATATTGAAATAAAAACTTTTATAAAAATTAGTCAATTATATTTAACAATAAAAAACCCATACTGAGGGCATTTTAGTCATATTATAGTTTGAAAGAATTGTGCACATTTTTCCACAAAAAAGAGGGCTGGAATTAAAAAGGAAAAAAGTATGAATTTAATAATCTCTTATAAATTATCATATCAAATCATATATCACAATCTCTCCTCACATGACCAACTCCTCAGTTTCAAATTTGAACTACTTACATACATTGATTGACATGGATTCAGTGTTTGTGAATCCACAATTGTTGTCTTGTTAACAATAAGTAAATAAATAAATAAAAGCTCCATAGACACAATGGTGCCCTCATGTTAAGATGTAATATCAGGAAACATTTTCTGATATAATCAACAAAAAGTTGACATGTAAGTGAAAAGCTTCATCATACAAATATGCAATTGAAAAGCTTTTCATTGCAGCATCATCACCATCCACCAAACCTCTCTACATTCTTTTAAGCTTACAATAATTAACCAGAAAAATAATTTCTATATACCTTGCTTCCTCATTATCTTATCTTCATGAAGAACATCTTCAATCCAAGCCACAATGTTGAATGCTAGACCTTCTAACACTCTTGAGTAGCTCTCCAGTATTGCTTTCCCTACATCCTGTATAATACAATTTTTGTTTTTAGTTCATCAAACTTTTAAGCAAAAAAGAAACTAAATGAAGGGAAAATCACTATGCGGTATTAAGGAATGAATATATTCACTAAAAAGTCTTACAACAAGTGAACAACATGCAATGACAAGTTTTAGTGCAGGAAATATGTATAGATCCGTTGCTACTTACTTGTCAGACTGTTTAGTTATTACATTTTTTCTTCATAGTGTTTTCCCCTAAATAAAATAAAATTTGAAACTGACTTGAAAACTTTTTAAAAGGGGCACCAAACTTCCTGAAATTAGTTGAAGCCTTCTCATTTTGATAGTAATTGGCACAGTTATGACATCCACCAGTAATAACATGCAATAAATCATATCAAATCTAGACTCTTGCTGGTATATTCACATACATGTGGTCTACACAGAATCTCTTCAACCTTTAGATTTACAGTATTCAATCAAAGAGTGTTCTAGAATTTTCAGGATATGAAATTACAATAGCTGAAAAAACTTACTCGATTGTACTGAATCTTGCATACGTCCAAGGAAGTCTGAGAAAGTTCAGGATATCTTTGCTTCAAGCAAAATAATAAAGTCTCAGCTCTTTCAGCTAACATGTAGTTTTTGTCAATCCTATCAGATTCAGCCATGAGTTCTTTCACTTTGCTCCATGATGATTTTGAATGGCGCAGGCAAGCTTTTCGTCTCCATGCATACATTGAAGCTTCAACTCTGTCTGCCAGCTCCAGTGCTTCATGTTCAGAACTTATCTTTAGATGGTTAAGAAGGTTCTCAGGTGAGAATTTGTCCGGGATGCACATATACCGATACATAGAATCTCTCAAACTTGTTCTTCCACTCTGAATAGTGAATACATCAATTATTGGAAGCAAAATATATGCTAAATGAAGATAAAGTCAGACATAAGAGGAAACTAAATGCATTCTGTCAACTTAACATGATTTAAACAATTGTTTGGATTAAGCTTATTTTAAGTGATTTACACCATACGAGGTAAATATGTGAGGGAATTTGTCTCGTTAAGTGTAAAAGCACTTATTTTAAGTTCTCCTATTTCCCAAAAAGAGGCTAAGTATTCTCATTAGCTTACAAAAGAATTCCTACACGTAAAATAAGTTATCTGTCATAATTCATAAATTGGCGGAAGAAGCCAATTGAAGCTCATCACAATGAGCATGTCAGTTTGGAAAGAAGTTACTGGAATTGAATAACCAAATTTTAAACCATTAACTGCATGATATCAAATTTGATGAAATCTGCTGAATAATTGCTCAACAGAAAGAAAATGCAAACACATTTTGATAATATTTCGAGATTCGGAGCATGGTGCATGGCTTATAAAACAAGAAATTGTAAAGACTGAATCAACAATGTGGCCTAACCTTGGGAAGACCTGCCATGTACGTTTCTGGGATATCCATCTCTGCAATAATACTATTATTTATTGACATGGCAGCTTTATGAACTTGGTTAGCACAATCCCTTTTCTCTCTCAAGTGTTTCCTTGACTTATCAGATAGGCCACCAGGGAGAACACAAGGAACTGGTAACCACCATTTCTCATCTTTTCTCTGAATAATCCTTCGAAATGAGCTGGCACGTGTACGATTCGAGTCCCCTGATAGGCTCCCTTGCTCCACATACCAGAATTCAGAATCATAGAAACTATCTAAGATTTCCTGTCATAAAAAATATTTTGTGCATGAGTAATGAGGTCAATGGGGTGAAACAGGGTTCTCAAAAACTAATAGAAGCCCTGAGATTAAGTCTTCTCTTACAATGAGCATTGCATCAAGCTTCCGCAGACCTGGAAGGTTGATATAAATATCCGATCTTGGTCTACTTGTCATCATCTGAGATACATCACTACCCATATATTAGATACAGAAAGAGATTCCAATCATCATGAACATTCTTACATCAAGCCTATCCTAATAAAATATATAACATGTCAGGCATACTTCTGGTTCTCACCCACAAGCCCCAACATGTTTTTACTTTTTACAAGTCCCTCATCTTCATGATTGTTTATTTGTTTCATCTACTTATCTTTTGTTGCGTCGGTCTATCCAAGAATCCATATAACATTCTTAAATATGATAGTGATTGTTTACCGAACCTTACCTCCACAACTGTTCCATCTGCCAAGTATTGTGCAGTTGGGGCAAATTCTACTATGTAATCACAAAGTGATAGAAGGCAATTCATTTCTCTTCTCCACATCACCTTCTTCTCAGGCTTCAGAGGCTCCAACTTCAAATTTTGTCCAAATACGGTGGCTGCAAAATCCCACTTCAAACACATTTGATGACATTGAACTAACGTAAACTACAATTTAAGTCTCATGTTTTGGTCCAGAATCAGTTTCTCCCATGTTTAAGCAATAAGGAAATCAAATTCCTAACAAAGGAACTGTTCATACACAGACAAACAAACCATAGAAGAACTGAATGAAACTGATTCAAATTAAACCATAAGGAACACATTGCTCTATGGGGAAACCATAGGGAGCTCACTATAAATTTGTCTTGAATTCGGAAAAAAATTTATATGCCATTGCTTCTTTGAAAGAATTACCATAGAGGTTTGTGATAGAATTTGAGATGGTTACTGCAGTGCAGACACCTTTCCCACTACCAGACATGTCTTCCCCAAGCAAAAGCTTTGAAAATCTCTCCTTCATCATTTCAAGTTCTGCAAACGTTTTCACACAATCAAGAAAACTACCATAAGATGCTGCTTATCAATTAAAAAAGGGCAATTTTACAAAACACCTAGACTGCAATATGTTGTAACCCAACCTGAAGATAAGAGATCTTGGTCATCATCAAGTTTATCACTCAATGAATTCCTTGGCTGCTGCTTCACTCCTAGACCAGAAACACCAGCTAGATTAGCTCGGGGTCTAGACGCCGGCCACCGAGAAGGAAGAGGTTCACTGGCATAGCCATAGTCAGGCTCTGAGAAGTTTGAGGTCTCAGAGTCACTTGGAAAGTATGCAAGAGAATCACCACTCAGTGGGGAGTTTTCAGGAGTTTCTCTGCCTAAGTGATCATTGTGATCCACAGAAGAAACAGAAGGCCTAAAACCCAAATCATGATTTTCATCATGGATTGATGATTTCGCCATCTCAGCTAAAGATTGTAATGGTAAGATTCCTCAAAATCTTCAAAACCTGCACATAGTAATCATGAGAGTTTGAGTCAAATTGGAGTTAGTGGGCTCTAAATTTGAGAAGTGTATGATCACCTTGGGACATATAATTAGGTGGGACTCTTTTTAAACGTACAATGAACATTTAAATCAAATTCTTGAATAGGATGGGATAAAGAGAAAAAGGGAATAAAGAAAGTTAAAAGCTTTGAATTTTGTAGGCTTCTGGAAATAGAAAAAGCAAAAAGCAAGAGAAGGAGGCTATTAAATTTGAGAATGACACCCAATGTAATTGACTGATGAACGCAGTAAAGGAGTAAGAATAAAGAATGAAGAACTGAAATTTAAAAATTTGAAGACAACGGTAGCCGAAAAAAGCAACGGTCCCCAGTTTTTCTTTTCCAAGTTACTTTTAATTTATTTGAATTTGAAGCTAAAGCCCCATTTGAAGCAGTTCCCTCCAAAAGAAGAAAACTTTTTCCTTGAACAAAGTCGAAGAAGAAGAAAAATGGTTCGGACTTGTGATTCCTCTGATCCATTTGCAGCAAAATGGGTAACATCGTAAGTAATATTGGCTAATGAAATTGAAAGGGGCTAATTTGCAAGAGAATATAAGAAAGGCAGCAATGCTTCTTTGTTCAAATGTATCTTTTCAGTTTTCACATTATACTCTTCAGTTTTTACCAAACGTGAATTTGAAGCAAGGCATGCGAGATGTGACTTAAATATGAAAGATGGTTCATGGGATAAGAATGAGAACACAGCTCATTTTAGTTTATTCAGCACATGTAAGATGTGACTTATACTTTTTAAAATAAATAATATTTTTTTGCCAGTTTGAAGTAAATAATGTTAAAATATACTCCCTCCGTCCCATAATATAAGGTCCATTTTTTTGAATGACCTTGTCCCACAATATAAGGTCCTGTTTGACTTTTTTTGAGTAATAAATACTTTTTTCCCATTTTACCCATGCATTAATTTTCCCACACATTCTCTTTCATCTTCTTTTCATAATTATCCCCTCTCTTACTCATTCATAAATAAGGGCATTATGGTATATTTCCTACACATTTATTGTTTTTAACTAACACTAACTAATTTTTTAGGAACCCACAATTCGGTTAAAAGGACCTTATTATGGGACGGAGGGAGTATATACTCCCTCCGGTCCTAATTATAAGAGCCAGTTGACTTTTTTGAAAAAATTAAGGATGTAAAATACATCACTATAAATTGTTTATAATTGTCTTTTTTCCTCAAAACTAAGTTATTCTACTTATAAACTATTATATAATCTAATTACATTTCACATATATTAAAATTTATGGGTCTAATTTGCTTCCTTAATCTCCCCAAAAAAAGTCAACTGGCTCTTATAATTAGGACCGGAGGGAGTATTATCTAAATCAAATTTAAATGATCGATACCAAAATGAATGATTTCGTAGATTTTGTATAATGCCTGAGTCACCTAATTTACTGTGATTAATGATTTCTTTCTATAAATTAAAGTCTACCAAAAAATTAAGAGGCGTATTTTTACCATCAATGGGCTTCTCTGTTTTTATTGCCAACATTAATGGGCTTCTCAACATGTGGTCAATGGGTTGGGCAGATTCTTAGAATTGCAATTTGATTTTGGGCAAAAGTTAGAATTGCCATGTTTACATGACATGGGCCGGAAAGTCACATTAAAACAAAAGCATTTTCACAAATTAACAGGGTACCTTGAATAACATTGTCTTCAATAAGAAGATATAAGTGTTTCAAAGACGGAAAAAGCTTTTTCACTACAAAATGCCCATCCCCCTTTTAGGCGACAGATCAAGTGTCAAAGACTAAATCTAGTATTTACTGCAATTTTGTCTTGTAAATCAAATTTTATGATAAATGGCCTCATAGTTTAGTAGCCTAACAATTGCAACGTTGTAAGTTAAATATTACTTATGACCTTATAGTGTAGGTAGGGGTGTTCAATTATGTCCTGTCCCGATCCCGGTGATTTCGAAAATTTTCGGGACGGGACAAAAGTGGGACGGGATAAAAAAATGGTCGAGACGGGACACAGGACTGGATGGGCATGTCCCGTTCCCGTCCCATTCCGGTAGTATTATTTATTTTTTTATTTCATTAAAATAAAAATCTAATACACATAACCTACACACCCCAGTTGGCTTTCTTTTTTAATTTCATTTCATGAAAATTAAAAATAAAACACTACACAGTAACCACCCACCCACCCACAGTTACCTCATTCTTTTTCTCATCTCGGCATCTCACCCAAATCACACCTGTTACAATCAGTTTTGTTATTTTTTTTCAATAAACTTGTATTTTTTTCAAGGACATCTTCAATATATTTCTCTTTGGCAGTGAATCTTATCATCCTCACCGCCTTGTGAATTAAGTGTTGTCGTTGATAGACCATACAATGAGAGCCAAAGAATTCTACAATAGGCTTGAATTTTTGTAATTGCTTGTCGTCTTTATGACTGACTAAGAACCTCAGTAACTGTCTGTAATTTTTCTGTGTATAAAAAAGATTCCCTTTTCACTCGAAAAATAAATACTATAAATTGTAATATTGTGGGGGCTGATTTAGGCTTTTTTTTTCCTTTCTTTCCTTTTTTTATTTAAACCAAAAATAGGATGATTTGGCAAAAGGATGATTCCCATCATTCAAAACATATGGTGTAATATTAAGCATCTTGGGCAGAAAATGTTGAAACAAAAAATAGTGGTAGAAAAAATTTCGGGAAAAGTTGGGATGGGACAATAATGGGACGGGACGGGACGGGTGATAGGAAATCTGTCCCGAAACCTTTTTGTCGGGACGGGACAGGACGGGGTAGTCTCGTTCCCGTCCCGTCCCGTGAATATCCCTAAGTCTAGGTGCCATTGAGAAAAAAAAGGGAATCCAATTTTCTTGCATAAAGATATTATCTTTGTCTCACAATGACTTGCTCCATCTGGTTCTAAGTATAGGACATATTTGACGAGTTGGTCTTAATTCTAAATATATGACTTAATTCTATTTTTGTCAGCTTCTTTCCAAATTGCCTTTGTTGGTGATCCTCTAGCAATAATCAAATAAGAGATGTGGGAGGCAATAAGGAAAGATGATTGGGGTATTTTAGAAAAAGTACAACATACTAGCTAACATTCTTAATTTAATCAAATTAGATAAATATACTATATATTTAGGACCGCAGAGAGTCGTAAGTTTGGATTAATATGTGTGAAGAATACAATCCATTGATAAAACATTTACCTTGTCAAATATTTTTCAATAATAAAATATTTCTTTCAATCCTAAGTATAGGACCTATTTAACTACATTAATTAAATTTAGGTTGCTAGTTATGTTAGTTAGTATGTTATGTTTTTTTTTCTAAAGCACCTTAATCATTTTCCTTTAATCCTTCCCCCATCTTTTACTTGATAATTGTAGGAAGAACACTAATAGGGATAATTTGGAAAAAAATTGACAAAAAATAGAATTAGGTCATATATTTAGAACCAAATTCAACTTCCTAAATACGTTCTATATTTTGGGCTGGAGGGAGTATATCCAAATTAAAATTTCTGATATCATTGGAGCTGACAAAGAACCATGAAAATTGAGCTCAATACAAAGTAAATATTTGAAATCAGAAAAATATTTATAAGCTGAATTAATAAAAAAAAAGAAGGCTTCTCATCTCATGAATCATTTTTTGTAACATCACAAATTTTAGGTAATTATTTATTGTGATGAAAATTGATTTTTGAGGATTTCATATGATTTTAAGTGGATTAATTGTGGGATTGTAGTTTACTTTATGGGTGATTTGGAGAATTATTGGTAATTCTTAGATAAAACTAATCTTATATTTTGAGAGTAATTGTTTGGAAATTGAGGTATAGAAATTGATTTAAGTTGTGTATTTTATATGGATTGGTTATCAGGCCAAATTAGGATTATTGGAGGACCAAATGGAAAGGAAAGAAAGAAGAACAAAAGAAATAAAAGAGGCAAACAAGACATTAAAGAAGTGGGGACTATTGTGCCCCCATCAATTGAATTAAAGGGGCAGCTCCAGACCAAATTTGAATTAAAAGGGTGGCTCCAAATAAATAAAAAATCCCCTTCTTCTTTTCATTTCAAGAGTGTTGAAGGAGAGGGGGGAGAGAGAAGCTCTAGGGTTTCGATTTTGGGTGGATTCAAGGTTCTAACACCTAGGTATTCTCTTCTACTCCCTTTCCTCTTCCTTTTCTTGTATTTTCTCCAAGTATCCGTGTTGAAATTTTTAAGGTTCTTGCTTAGTTTGAAAATATGGGTTTATTGACTTAACGGCCATTTGCGATCTTTACCGTAAGCGCATAGGTCGTCAAATATGTAGTGTAGTGAAAAGAGTGTCGTTTCACAAGGACTGTGCTTTGAGTAAGGTAATTAGTACTAATTGTTTACTTAATTGAAATGGAGTATGAAAAATTGTTGAAAATTAAGTTTGAAATAAAACTCAAGTTGCAAATGGAATTGGAAAAGGAAAATGATTGCAAAAATACTTAATCAATGGAATAGAAGCCTAGAGTTACTTATCCCCATTTTTACTTCATGAACTGGTTAACTTCCCTTCTTTTTAGCAATCTAATGAATTTATGTGTGAGTTCAAGATTCTATTTCATTTGAAAAAGCTTTTTCAAGACAAAATCAAATTTATACTAGCATTAATTGCACAATCCCTTGTCACAATTAATGCAAGTTATAATTCTCAATCAATCTCAATTTGACAATGTTAGGTTAGTAACTATATCTCTACGTTACCAACTAACTATCCATTTTAAACCATAAACTTCAAGCCCAACATGATTTCATCTAAGTTATAAAACAAAATACACTTTCTCAAGCCATATTTCGTTTAACAAATCAAGTGGTGATCAAGCACTTATATAAAAAGAGGGCAAGATGAAAATCCACACATATACTTCATTCATTGCATAAAAAGAAAGGGAAATACAAGGTTCAATCCATAAAAATGGTTTAAAGCAACCCTAGAAAAAGGTTTTAGCTACACATAAGTGAATCTAAAACAAAAAACAAAAGTTAAACAATGGTTCATTATTGGAAAAAGAGAAGAAAGAGGAAGGAAAAATTATGAAGAATGAGAACCAAGAAAGAGGAAGCTTGAATCTCTCTAATCCTCTTCCAATCCAATCTTCAATCTTCAAGAAAATTCCCAAGCACCTCTAAGCTCTCTCTCTCAACACACAGCCCTAGAAAACTGCCCCTAAGTGAAGTCTGCCCCTCTTGGCACGAAATCTTAGGCCTTTGTATCTGAATTCAGCATAGAGTAAGCAAAACGCACAGTTTCATCGGGCCCTCATCGTGGCCCTCACTATAGCAAGCCACGGGGAGAACCAGAGAGTTTCCAAAAAATGGGAGCCTTACCGTGGGAGGCCACGGTGAGGAACAGAAGCAGTGCCACTAAAAAGGGGCCTCGCCGTGGCTCTTACTGTGGGAGGCCACAGCGAGGTGCAGAGACCACGCATTCTTAAGGTTCTTTGCTCATTCTACTTGTCCATCTCTTTCTACACAAAAGGGAGAGAGTTTATGAGTTCTAAAATTTCACTCATAAAAATATTGTTAAGCTCCAAAAATTTCACACCAATGTGAGTATTTATTTGTTTATCTCTTTCTGCAAGTTTTTGTATTCTTTTTCAAAGCTATAATCTCAAAAACATGTACAAGTGTAGGAAAAATGTGATTTAACATGTGAAATTATGGAGCTTATAATTTATGTGGTGTTTTTATTGATTCCTAAACTTCTTTTAAACCTTCTTAAGCTATATTTATGATCCTATTGTTTTGGAAAGGTGGTTTAAACTTTGATCTGAAGTTGTTTCAAACTTGTTTTGCCCAGGGTTCGTGAGTAATCCAAAAATATCTTATGGAAATTGAGTTTATTTGATCCAATGATCTTATTTCTATCTAAAAATGATTCTAAAACAAGTAGATACTTGGAATTTGAGCTAGAATGAATTTTGGTGCAACAAAGTTAAGAAAATCTTAGGGTTTCCTAATGTTTTTTGAAATTAATGTTTTAAGAAGGTGTTTGATGCTTCCAAGAAGCTTAATGATGGTGGTTAAATATTTCTAAACTTTGAAATCCTTCGGGTCTTGGTTAATTTGTATTTTGGCATAACAAAGTTTCAATAACTTTGAGGTTTTGGGGTGTAATTCGAAGTTAACTATAGTTAAATGATTTTGATGATTCTAAAGGGTTTATTAGAGCAATGTTTATAATGCTTTAAATTCTTGGATAATGACTTAATTCAAATTTTGGCGTTTTCAAAGTTTTGAAAGTTTGCTCTTATGAAAGGAGTTTTGGGGATTTTAATTGCGTTTGGGTTCTATTAGTGGTAGCGGATTGATTTGAGTTAGTTGATGATACTTGGATGATTAGATATTGGTGATCTGGGGTTAAGGTACAATTGATACAAGTGGCCTAGATGTGAATTATGGTTAAATGAATGTTTGAGGTTTGATTAAGGAATATAGTGGTTGTTGATGATTGAGTAATAGTTGTGGATCATATTGATTGCTATTTGAGGATTAAATGGTTCATATAGAGTGTAGATGTGAATATGGGATATTGGGATCAATTACGGCCTTTGAGCTTTGTGGTTAACAATTGGTCTTAGAAAGCTTGGGACGTGAGTATTGGACTTGGGTTATTTCTAAATAACCTTGTTATGTATGATCAATTCATTAATGTGGCATTGTTGGCTTCTGGTTGATTGTAGTGTCTTGATATTAGGTTAGTTGAGTACCAAACTAGCTTCTTTGTGGTAACACTGTGATAACACTTAATTGCATGAAAAAGGTAATCACTTCCTCATCTTACAGATGTGTGTATGGTTGGTGAGATTTAAACGGTGATATTTTGAAAATTGGCACATATGCCTTGAATTGGATAAGGTATGTGTATGCTCACTTTTGGTACATTGGTTATGTGGAAATTAGGTGGAGATTGATTATTGTGATAATTGAATATGTGTTGAATTTGTTACTGAATTAGAATACCATTGTGGATTTTGAGAAAATCATTTGCTTTATTTTGCCAACCTTTCAAAAAGCATATTATATATGTGCATATTGATTGTTGTCACTGATTGGTTGATTTTGGCGTCTTTGAGCTTTGGCTCAGCCCCTTCACATGATGTGGTTCCCCGACGACCATCAGGTGAACCTTTTGTGTTATACCGACATTTGAAGTCGGTTCTTGGTGATTTTATCGGTTATTTGGTGTGATATGTCTCTTTGGAGGTGTTTGGATCACGTGTTACTATGATCTGTCACTTCGGAGGTGTTTGGATCACGAGTTACTATGATATGTCTCTTCAGAGGCGTTTGAATCACGATTTTCAATAATCTTCTCTTCAGAGGTGTTTGGATCACGTCTTTAAAAATAATTGGTTTTTAAAATCATATTACTTAGCATTACTGATGCTTATCAATTTTAACCACACATGTGCTATTTTATAGAAGTTGTTGCATTAAATATCTGATTACTATCGTTAATCCCACATAACTGTACACACACAAGTATGGTAGTATGGGAAGCATAAGTGTTACTGGGACTTTGTCTCATTTGGTTATTCTTCAGTTTCAGGTGCTGAGTCCGGTGCTAGATGGGAGGGCAAGGAGCCAGAGAATGCTTGCGTACAGTAAGGTTCCTTTTGGTTACTTAACTTGTATATTGCCAAATATTATAGGCTAGACATACTTATTTTATTTGCTTCCGCATTTTCATTGAAGTTATAAATTATTGTATGGCTTACTTTCTGTGACCTTCCTTTTTTGGCAAACTGGGGGTTAGAGGCCGTGTGGTTGATTTATGTTTTTGATATTGCGTTTATGTTATATGCTAATGATCCCTGAACATTATGGAATCTGGTTTAGTATACTATCTTCGGCTACAAATTGATCAAGTTGTGGCTTTTTTGCGATGATATTCTGTTTGGGTCCGGTCCTTTTCTGGCAATCAGTTAGTAGTGGATATTAGGACTGTGACCCTTTCTTTAACTTTGTTTCACATGCATGTGACTCCAATGATTCGGGAGGCATCTCTCGGTGAGTTGCTGGGCCTTGGGATGCCTTAAGTGCCTTAATTGTGTGGCATACTGTGATATATTTGTGAATGAGTTGCTATATATAAGATCAACATGTTAATTGTTGATATGCGTTGACAGGTTGATTGAAATTGTAAAGGTGAGATGTAAATGGTTTAATGCATTTTAATTACCATGTTAGGTTGTGCATTTTCTAACATGGTATAATTTTTTAAAGTATTTGAGATCCATCATTTTCTAACTACGTTAATGTTTTTCTTAGCATAGTTAGGTTAAACTTTATTAATACAGTGGACTTTTAATAATCATGTTAGCATATTACTTTTCTAACATGGTTAACCCTTTTAAAGATAGCGTATTCTTTTAATCATCTATGACATGTCTTTCAAATATTTAGAAACGCTCTTCTCTATAATGGATAAGTGATTTTTAAATGACATCATGTTTCTAATGACTATGATAGATCATCTCTCTATCATAGTTAGTTTTCAACTACTCTCTTTCTTTAACTACGATACACATTGTAATTTAGTAGCTTCTTTTTCTATCATAATTAAGTTTAATTAATTGGTTAAAAATTTAATAACTATGATAGTGTCTCGCTATCATAGTTAGATTCCCAAATGTGGCAGAATTTTTTTCTAGACATAATTGTAGTTTGATTCTCAAATGTGGCAGAATTTTTTTCTAGACATAATTTTTTTGAACAGTTTCTTTTTCTATCATAGTTAGCTCCTTCTATCGGTACCAGAAGGATTATTCCTATTTAAATTTGGTTTTGGACGTAATTGTGATTTTAAAATGGAAATTTGTAGGGGATTTTACATTTTTCATATTTAAGTTGTTAGTGTTTTAGATGCTTTCCTCTTTTATGAGTTAATATAAGTAATGGATTAAGGCTCTTAAATACCCAGAAAGTTTTGCTCAAGGAGCTCCTAGCACTGGAAAGTTTTTTTTTTAATCTTAAATGCCCTGGAAGTATTATTTCGTAGCATTAAGGCTCAAAGTTAACGGAAAGGCAAACAAACGTTTGCCACGTCAGACTGAACGCCACTTCAAACGAATGGGTGATGTTGTGGCTTGGGTTAAGGTTCTTAAATGGGATGAAAGTTTTCTTGAAGGAGCATCTAGCATCCAGAAGTTTTATTTTTGATCTCAAATATTCTGGACATTTAAAATCCGAAGTAAAGCATCTGGGTGCTAGGTGCTCATTCGAGAAAACTTTTGGGGGTATTTAAGAATCCTAACCCAAGTCACGTCATCACCCATTCAACAAGCAACTCTATCATGGCATTCAATCTGACATGGCAAACGTCCGTTTTCTTCTCCATTAACTTTAGGCATTAATGCTCCGAAATAATACTTTTCGGGCATTTAAGATTAAAAAAACTTCCCAATGCTTGGAGGTCTTTGGATAAACTTCTTGGGTATTTATGAGCCTTAACCTTATAAATAATTGTTACCACCAAGCGCATGGATTACCTAGTTGTGGGATGTTCTAACTTAACCCCGTGGTCTCGAGTTCGAACCCTAGGCACACAGCCTCAATAATTACTTGGAGGTAGTGAGATTTTCTTTATTGTAGACCTACATTCTCACGAATTGATTTAATCGGTTGATAACAGCGGTGGATAAATAAATAAAAAGTAATTGTTTAATGTGTTATGGGACACTATCTATCTCCATTTCACTTTGCCGCCATAACGTGGGACAATCCAAAATGGGGTTTGGTCGATCCCAATAAACTCTGATCATTCATTCATGAAGAAGAACAAAGAAAATGGAGCGATTGGATCGGAAGCCCAATATCACCAATCCACGTTGAACGCGTAAGTAATCACTAATTCCAAATTCGCTTTCAAATGTTCACTCTTTCTAATTGCCCTTTTGGAATTTTTTCAATTATTATATCCTATCTCTTTTTTCCGCTTCGCTTCAATCTTGTATCTAGTGCTCAGATTCTGCCCCTTTCTTTCTTGGATTTCCTTTCGATTTAAAACGCAACCTTTTTCCCCTTAGGTCAATCCTATTATGTCTTGGGCATCATTTTGTCTGACTTGTGTCTGGTTTTAATTAGTAGTCACTGTTTTTTTAGTGAATTATTTGTGTGCAGATTAACAGTTTGAATTTTGAGATTTAGCCTACCTGAGCTTAAAACCCTTGAACCAATTCTGTGTGCTGCCTATTATAATAATCTTGGGTATATATGGTTTTCTGAATACATGCACTTGTACGAAGCCTGTGAATGTAAGGGATTATTTATTAGTGAATTTTTTACTTTAATTATTCAATTTTTTAATTGATTTAGTTGCCCATATGCATATTAGATTTATCAAAGAATTCCTCTGCACTCAGCTTATATGTTGTATCTGGGTGTCAGTTTGAGTTTCAAATGAATTTCACGTTGAAGTTTCTCTCTCTTTTTCTATGAGATTCCTTAGTGTATGTATGTTTTGCATTTCTTGTAATTTTTAATAGGCCTTTACATCAAAGTTTTAGCGTAATCTTATATTGCAATGTTACATCAGAATTTTAATTATACTATTAATGTAGATTTCTTTTTTTCTTTTGGTCAGTTGTAGATTTCTTTTCGTTCCTTGCCATTATTAGAATGCAACTATTCTGTACCCTATATAGCATTATTGAAGATCATATTGTTTTCAAAAGCAGGATTAAGTTTTTGGCCTACGATATTAATCGAACTTGAAAATATGGTTTCAACTCATCTTTGGATGAGTCATTAGTTTAAGGGTCAATGGTCGGATCAGGATCGAACCGATTATATTAAAATAATAAAATTTTATTGATATTAACATTAATAATCACTAATATCAAAATATAAACGTAGATAAATATGCATGATTCATCAAACATGAATATTTTAATGTTTCTATAGAGGGAAAAATGTAAAATATTAGTTGATTACACTTGAAAGTAAATATTATTTTACAATCCACAGACTAAAATACAAATACTAAGAGCAATAACAATTAAATATTAAACATATGTAAGTATAATAGCATTTAAAATATTATAGTTTCCTGGTTTATAAAATTAAGTGAAGTAAAAGTTGGTAATTAGGTGAATTATAATAAAATAAAATAAATCACATTTAAAAAAAAAAAAAAAAAAAAGAGAGAACCGGTTCCACCAATTCAACCGCCCCTCCGGGTCAATGGCTCACTCAGACCGGATTTGAGGGCGGTTCGCGGTTTGACCGGTCCGACCGCTAGGTCTGGTCCGGTTTTCCCTTCCTTGGTTTTCTTTATAATTATTCTTAAAAAATTTCGTAGAAATCAGAAACTTTGTAGTTTTTCTTCTATTGTAAAAAACTAAAATTTTCATACGAGTCTCATAGAATTTTCTTTTAAAAAAAAACTTCAAAAAAGATGATAGTGATCAAGTTCATTAATTCATGTTGGCCCTGGCTAGCCCAGTAGTTCAATTCAATCCTACAGACTTATTTTTTATTTGATCTAACTTGATTCAATATGATTGAATCAAATTAAACTGACTATATTCTGAACTATATATATAGCTCTAATATTACAAAACAGACCTAATCGATTGCTCGAATATTAGTAGGGATAAGTTTGTGTGGATGAAAAAGTAAAAAAAAAACCCATTATGCATAAAAAATTCTATATCAAATTCCAATCCTTCAACGCTGAATTGGAATCACATACCTTTCAAGTAATATTATACTATTATAGGAGTATCGTACTGTCATGAGCATATTTTAGTTTAACGATGCCCAAATTCTATATGAGGGCCATGGCTGGGTAGTTCTTCTTGTTTCTGTGAACACACTCTACCTCTAGTCATATCTGAATCATCCATAACCGAAGAAAGCCTCTATGTAGGTTGTACTTCTCCTCACTTAATTGTGTGTATAATACTTGAACTCTTCCTCCAGATGCTTGTTGACCAAGAATAAAACGCTAGTCAAATCAAAACTTTCTTAAGAAGAATGTGTGCTCCATGAATAGCGGAATATACAAACTCCTCGTGGCTGTTATGCTTCCTTCCCAGCCTGTCCATGATGAATACAAACTTATATTCAATTATGAAAATCATAATAATAATAATAATAATGCTAATAAAATGATCTGGCTGGAAAATCATGCGTATGTCTCTGTTATTTCTGTTTTTTTTTTTTTTCATTTTCTCCTCTAAAGTGACATAATATTATTTCTTTCTTTGATATTTTTTATGGTGTGTGTATTTTTTTAAAAGTATATATGTTTTCCTATGCATTACATGGGAATACATTGCACTGTTTTTTATTAATAAATAATATACATGGTTTATTATAGAATTTATTTTATTGATAATGATTAAAATAATTGAAATACATACTAGCTTTCTTTCCGCACATGAGAGAGAGGGGAAAGAGTAAACGCACTTTCTAGGGACAAAAATTTGAATCTTTGCATTGCTCCTTGTTGGAGAATAGCCTTTTCGAAGTGGTAGCATCTCATTATTATCATGGCCATAGAGTAATGATCACCCACAGCCACTCAATCCAGATTTATTAATT
Source organism: Mimosa bimucronata (assembly GCA_037074515.1). Classification (NCBI taxonomy): domain Eukaryota; kingdom Viridiplantae; phylum Streptophyta; class Magnoliopsida; order Fabales; family Fabaceae; genus Mimosa; species Mimosa bimucronata. The sequence continues at coordinate 39,485,919 of CM073446.1, forward strand.
AATTAATTTTTTATTATTTTTAATTAATAATTAAGTAAAGTTTATAAGTATCGGGTGCATCAACATTCTAATTTGAAAGAACTGATTAGTAGATCAAATCGAACCATGACATTTGTGTGCTGATATGATTTAAATAGAAAGATTTGCACATAAAATTTTATTGCTCAATCTAATTATAATAAGAAAATTATTTACAAGTCTTTGCTGAATATTTTAAATTTTTTAGTTAAACGTTACACATCACATTATATCAGAAATTTATTTATTTTTCCTATCAAACACTTATTTGAACATATTAATTACAATAAATTTAGATTTTGTCCATGCTTGAAGTTTAAAGAAATCTTCATGCAAAGGGTGTGTTATATATTATAATGTAAATTGTTTCCAACAGTTTGAAATTTTGAATGAAATTGATTTTTAAGACTAATCACATGCTACACAAGGGATCAAGCCACTATGAAATTAGTTTTTGATGTTATGCTATATAAATCATTGGTGAAAGTTCTTCCCTTTGATTGACTAATAAAAAAGAGGCCTTCTTCTTCATCTCTAAGCTTGTGACCAACCTTCTCCCTCTGTACATTAAATATCCCGAAACATAGGTGGCAAGATACCCACCTTGTCTTTTCCTACATCCTAGACTAGAATGTCGAAACCCAGATTCTCTGTTGATCTTCCCATATTAGACATTTCTCAGCCATTAGAGTCATCCTCTTTATCTTCCCTTTCAAAGGCCTGCAAAGAGTGGGGATTTTTTCACATAGTCAACCATGGAATTTCCAAAGATCTTTTCAGAAAGCTTCACTCATCGTCTCAATCCCTCTTCACCCTCCCTTCTGATACTAAGCTCAAACTTGGCCCTTTCTCCTCCGTAAAATCTTACACCCCTCACTTCATTGCTTCTCCTTTCTTTGAGAGCCTCAGAGTTAATGGCCCTAACTTCTTTGTTTCTGCTAAGAGTTCTGCAGATGTCCTCCTTGGCAAACAGAACTATGAATTCAGGTAAGTTTTCAGTTTTCCCCTTCCACTTGTTCTTTTTTCTTTTTGGGGGGTTTTTCCTTCTTAGTTCTCAAACTTATCCTCAAAATATACCTGGATATTTAATTTCAAATGGTATCTCATCATGTCTTGTGTGTGTATTTGTAAAAACTAACAGCATGCTTTGTTACCAACTATTTCATATTTAAACATTTTCGGTCCTGAACTGAGAATAGCTCTTTTAACTTGAATATTTAATTTACAAAAGAGATCTTACTTTAGGAGAATGAAATTCTTTTCACTCAATCCAACATTGTTTGCTGTGTGTCTTGTATATTTGTCTGAAGCCTCTGTTCTTCTTACCTCTTCTTCTGCGATTATGTGATTGATCTTTAAGATTGTTTCTCCATGTTCTATGCAGTGAGATACTTCATGAATATGGAAACAAGATGGCAGAACTGTCAGAGAAAATCCTGAAGCTTGTGCTGATGAGTCTAGGAGAAGGGTATGAGAAGAAATATTATGAACCAGAGTTCAAGAACTGCCATGGCTACCTAAGGATAAACAACTACTCTTCTCCAGAAACCATGAAAGAAGAAGAAGTTGAAGGGCTAGGGAAGCACACAGACATGAGCTGTATCACTGTGTTATACCAAGATGACATAGGTGGGCTTCAAGTGAGATCAAAGGAGGGAGATTGGGTGGACATAGACCCTTCAGAAGGCACACTTGTGGTGAACATAGGGGATATGCTCCAAGCTTGGAGCAATGACAAGTTAAGATCTTCTGAGCATAGGGTGGTCCTGAAACAGCCTGTGAATAGGTTTTCTCTGGCTTTCTTTTGGTGCTTTGAGGATGAGAAGGTGGTGGCGGCACCAGATGAAGTTGTTGGAGAAGGATGCAAGAGGTTGTATAAGCCATTTGTGTGTTTGGAGTATTTGAAATTCAGAGAGAATAATGAGAAGGGAAGGTTTGAGAAGGTAGGTTTCACTGTTACAGATTTTGCTGGGATCAAGGCTCAACTCTAAGATGCTACTACTTGGGTTTAGTTTGTGAAAAATAGGTAGATATAATTAATTATTATCAATGAAACTTTGATTATGTGTTTCAGATCATCATAATGATACTCCCTCCTAAATATAAGATCTACTTCAAATTTTTGTCCATTATTTTCAAAATCACCCTCATTAATGCCCCTCAACAATAATAAACTAAGATAGGGGAGGGGGAGTTAAGAAATATGATTGAGGTTTTTTGGAAAAAACATATTATATTAACAAACTTAACTAACATCCTTAATCTAATCAAATTAAGTAAATGAGTTCTATATTTAGAACCGGAGGGCGTATATGTGATTCTAGTCTTGGTTGGCATTTTTATCAATTGAGATGATATTTACTACTCCCTCCGGTCCTATTTATAAGAGCCCGAAATTTGAATTGTTTTGGTCCAAAATATAAGAGCTCACATTGGAATCTGTCATCATTTAATGTCATTTTTCCTATTTTACCCCTACTTATTAACACTCTCTTCTTTCATAGTATTTATTATCTCCTTCTTACATTTCTCTCTCTAGTCTCATAATAAATAAGGGTAATATTGGAAGAACAATTATTTTTCAGACATATTTATAGTTCCCAACTAACTTTTATATGTTTTCTTAAGAAGGGTTATTTGGCGGCTGAACTCTTATAAATAGGACCGGAGGGAGTATTTGATTGAAATAGCAAGATTTGAATAGCTTGTATTTTTATTGGTCTTTCATTTTGGACAATTGTTGTGCTTTTAAATGTGTTTACATGAAAACTCGTCGAAATTTTTTTGAGAAACCAAGTCGGTCATAAATTGGACGTGTGAGAAAGCCATAAATATTTGCAAAACAGACATATCAATTAGCATACTCGTGTCTAACGTCAAATTGGCAGGGTCTACCAGATATTGAGGTGGCGAGAGACTGAAAAACTTCAAAATTATCATTCTTATGGATGATACAAAATAAAATATCAAGACCGGCTCCAATTCTTCAATTTTTCAGAATTCAACTCACAAAAAATTTCTCCCCCTTCAAATCCCTCGTATCAAATAGACTATTAGTGTGTTCTTGACTTTAACTAAATAGTGATGAACTTAAATCCTCTAAAGTCAAGCATCCAATATGAATTGTGAAGGTGTGAGCTTAATTATAAAAAAATAAGTGAATCTGTTTTCATGTTATCATTTATAAACAGTTCTCCCTCCGGTCCTAATTATAAGATCACTTTGTTTTTTTTGACTTTTTTTTAGTAAAAAAAAAATAGTTTCAGTGAAAAAAAAATCTTTTTTCCTTAAAACTAATTTATTCTACTTATAAACTAACCTATAATCCAATTTCATGTGACATATGTTATAATTTAGTGGTCTAATTTACTTCCTTAACTTTATCAAAAAAAGTCAAAGTGATCTTATATTTAGGACCGACGAGAGTACAATTTAGAGTGGGAAGTTAATTCCTCATCAGAAGGGAATTTACAGATTAGCAGAGTTCATCGCAGTATGCCTTCGGTCCTAGAGTGGGAAGTTACAAGCTGGAAATGGAAAGCTCATTTATCTTCTTTTTGCCAAATTTTCATTTGCTGCCATGGTTCTCCTCTTAAGCAATTCATATGGAGAAGACACTTTTCTTCCTCCACTATGTTTGTAATAGCATGCCTCCGAGCTGCCTTGTGTTGGATCAGGCCCACGGGAAGGCATATGAATCACATTTTGATTTGGAACACAGGGAAGTACATGATCAATCATGCTACTCTCAAAGCCACTAGTCATAGTGTAATCTCTTTGGATGTGCTTTTTCTTCTCAAGTTTTTTTTCATCATTTACCTTTGGAAAGTCTTCTTGTGAGCTTCAGTTTCATGTTAGCGCTTTATTTCCTTTTCCTGTTGTAGTATGTAATTTGTTATGATTAATGTCATTTTGCCTTATATAAAAAAAATAATAAACAGTTCAATTTCTTATAAGTTTTATACTTTCCCCAGTCTTTTTAGTATGAATTTTTTGAAAATTTTGCTCCAATTCTTTTTTCACAAGACTACTTTCAAATTGTGCAGTGCATTAATTTTTTACAAAAAATGTGCCTATAAATTACTCAAAATATGAGAATATGTTGATTAACTAGAAAGAGATAAGAGTAATTCTTAAAAAAAATACTAAAAACTAGTATTGACAAACGAAATATGATTATCTACTTAAATCGTCTAAATCTTTTGGCTCTAATAAAGTGATTAAAAAGATGTTATGCACCAAAAGTATTGAGATTCCAAGAAAAATACGTAATTAAAAAAAAATCTCACAACAACTTACTAGCATGTAATAACAACGTATTCACATTGCTCACATTTTATTCTTTGGAACTTTATAGTGATTTAATTTTTTTCCAAAAAAAGAGCAACAAATGTTGGTCTAATTGATAAGGATTTGACCTAAATCCTATGACTTTATTACATTGTGAACTCAAATTCTATTATTAATGTAAGGATTTCGGCGGTAGATGAGTTACAAGTACTGATGTACGAAGAACAAATACTAACAATACAAAATTTTTAGAGTTAAGGGTAAAAAATACACATATAATTTGGTCAAAAGTTCATCCAGCACCAAATGTTTTTTTTTAGAAAAAAAATACACAAGAGTTTTCAAATTGGATCAAAAGTCACATTTATAGTTATATTCCGAAAAAAAGCCCTTAGTACTGGATGAACCTGTTTAAAATATCACATGTGTAACTTTGTCACTAATTTAACTGTAGATGTGTATTTTTGATCCAATTTGAAAGGTCATGTGCATTTTTGGTCCAAAAAAAAATATTTGGTGCTGGATGAACTTTTGACAAAATCACATGTCTATTTTTTACCCTTAACCCAAATTTTTATTAGGAATTGATCATGCAACTTGTTTCTAAATGAATCTTACATGTTAAAATGAACTGGTTGTGGTAGTTATATTTGGAACTGTGGGCTGCAATGGCAGAATATTGTGTTTACAATTGTTGTAAATAAAATATGTCTTCAAATTTTGGTAGAGGATAATTACGCATATTCTTCTACAGATGGATGGTTGGTCAGCTCGCCTCCATTATTCATGGGCAAAAAACTGCTATATCAGATAGCAATAACGAACCTTAATTTAATTATACATTATTAGTAGTTTACCTTTGCAAAATGTCTACTCAATCATAGGCTTGCACATGAGCTGGATTTGTACAAAGTCGGTTGGATTTCTTTATAAGGAAAAATTTTAAATAAATACCCATCGAATATCAAAAGGACAAAAAGATACCTCAAATATACAAAATGACATAAAAGGGATCGTTCCCAATTTGGGATAAACAATTTTAAGGCAAAAAGATCAAAATACCCTTGTCTCCATTCACTTTCAAAGTGAAGTGGTTAATCGCTATACTAGAGTGGTTAACGCCTTTCACAAATATAAGAGTATTTGAGCCCAGCTAATGAATCAGTGAAGTAGTTAATGGTTATACTGGAGTGGTTAATCGCTATACTGAAGTGGTTAATGGCTATACTAGAGTGGTTAATCGCTATACGGGAGTGGTTAATGACCATACCTAAGTGGTTAATGGAGACAGGGGCATTTTGGTCTTTTTTTTCCTTAAAATTGTTTATCCTAAATTGGGAACGATCCATTTTATGTCCTTTTGTATATTGGAGGTACCTTTTTTGTCCTTTTGATATTCGATGGGTATTTATTTGGAATTTTCCCTCTTTATAACTACTATTATTTAAACATAATCATATGGGAGAAACCTTATAAATCTATATTTTAAAAAAAATAATAGCAATTCCGAATAAGGGAGCAATTTCACAAGTAAAAGGATAAAATAAATAAGAAATAATTAGTAGAAGTAACTTGAGGAGCATTTTTACTTCGAAAGTGTCTAAATCGTAACAAATTTACCCCTACCGTTTTAAAACGTTAACTTTGACTATCAAATCCTCCTTTTTGACCTATATCTTTTATCCACTATGATGTGGCTCTATCACCATATACATCATTTTAATGTCCATTTCTATCCCTGAAGTAACTATCAAGAAGCATTATTGTCTTGGAAGTATCCAAATCGTAGTAAATTTGTTCGGATTGTTATTCAAAGTTAATTTTGATCGTTAGATGACATGTGACACTCCACATTACAACTAATAATCATCATCACATACCTCATAAACACAAGTGTTTAAATTACATCTATAAAAACTAAAAGAAAAATAAAAGAAAAAATAAATGCACTCTCCACTTTGCCCCCTCCTCCCTTTCCACACAAACTAGCTTCATTATCATCATCTTCATCTCTCACTACCACACTCACTACCACAGACGACACAGAAGTACATTAACCCTCTATTTCAATTATATTATTTTTTTAAACAGTAAAGTGTCAATTTTTCATTATCCTGTGATTTGTTTCACTTCAATCACAGTTTATTATTTAAATGACTTATAGTGATGAGGTGTGTAATGAGATTAATTATTGGGTGTAATGTGGAGTACCAAATGTCATTTAACGATCTAGACAAATTTTCTACGATTTGGATATTTTCAGGGTAAAAACGCCCATTGATGGTTACTTTAAGAGCAAAAATGAACCTTGAAATGATGACATATATATGGTGATAGAGCCATGTCATCATCAGTGGGTTAAAAATGAAGATTTAACGGTTAAAGTTAACGTTTTAAACGGTATGGGTAAATTTACTATGATTTGAACACTTTCGGGGAAAAAGATGCTCCTCAAGTTACTTCCGGATACTCAGTGCTCTTTTGCGGTTATTTTCGGGGTAAAAATGGACTTGAATCATAAATCATTATACTTTATTTGTTTACTAGCACATATACAAATACTAACTTCACTCAAATCACTAACTTGGGAGATTAAGGAAACAAGATAAATTACTTTAAAGTTACTGTATTTATCGTTTTTCCTCCAAACTAATTTGTCTAGCTTATACATTAATATATAATCTAATGATACATACACATATTTCAAAGAGATCATGTAATATAAACTATATATAATCAAACAATTTATTTACTTCCTTAATCTCCCCAAATTAATTAACGGGGTTTTATATTAAAGATAGGAGATAGTACTAGATTTCAAGCAACGTCTTGGCCTTCATCCTGCAGTGAACACTTTATGTAGAAAACAGAAAATCATTCTAATGCATGTCAGATTGCAAAATGATCGAGATGTTAAAAACAGAATAGCTGAAACTAAAGATCATACAAGTAGCCAGGAAATTACATAATTACCACCAAGAAATAACAAGAAACTCTCAAGTTTTGTCACAAACTTTCCATAGTGTTTCATAGACCATCCTCGCTGGTGCAATTGCTGCTCCTCGAAACTGAAATAAAAAAGGAAATTTCTCATTAAACTCTATGCCTATGTGATATTTAATGGAAAATGAATCTTATTGTCCTTGTTATACTTGTTTGTAATTATGTGCAGCTCACTCCCTATTTTTGATTCAATTATAGCTCAATCCTTGAATTTTGACTCAATGCAGCTCAATCTTTACAGTTTGATCATTTAAAATATTACTCCTAATATTTTAGAAAATAAAATTATATATATATCATAGAGTTTATGGACTAAAGTTTCAAATGGTTAAAGTTATGAGAATCAAGTCGTAGTGGGTTAAAGATCACGGGCTGAGTTTCAGCAGAGTTAAAACCATAAGGATTGAATTACAACTAAGTCAAAATTATACAGTTCAAAAAGATTAATTGTCCTAATTTGCAAATTTTGTGTGATGCACAAGGAGTCCAAATACCTCATATTAATAAGGATGGGCACAAACCTTAGATTTAAGTGTCATTATGAGAAATCCATCAACTGTTGAAGATTGAACTGAGTGAGCTTCTAAATGAACATTGCTTATAGCATCCATGATTTCCAACAATATGAATTCTCTATAAGGACATTTCATCTCAATCACAACCTCCTGCTCCTTCATTACCACTTTTACATCCCATGATTTACCCTTTTTAATGACTGTACTGTTTAAGTCTGCACCAGATTCATCAATATCATATGCTTTCCTCTTGTTCATAACTTTCCCGATGTCGCGGTTATCCGATGTCTGCTCCATAACTTCTGATGAGCTTCTCATTATTATGGTTTCAAAATCTTCAATGTCCATGCAAGATTCTAGTTCTTCCACTTTTGCCTCAAGCTCTTTCATGTATTTGATCGTGTCATTGATGAATGAAATCTTGTCCTTCTGCAAATGATTTGCAAGTTCATCATCCAACATTCATGGGAAAATGGTTCAAGAGAAAATGAAAATTAACTAGGCATGTTCAAATACAGGATAAAAACAACTAGGCTCTAATATTAGTTGATGGATATTTAAAGGGGATGTAAAATTCTACCCCAAAAGTTAGTTGTTGAGGTGGGAGAACCAACAAACTTTATACCCATTGAGCATCTCATTCTACTTGATATGGGACTTGGTATCCCATACTACCAAGTCTCCATCATTTATTCTTAATACCAAGCCTAAAGTTGTTAAACATGGAAACCATTGTTAAGGAACATGAAAGTTCATCCAATGGCACAAACAAACATGAAAATTTCACCCAGATCATGAGGTAACATGATTGTTCCAAGATGGCATGTAAATAAAATACCTCGTCTATAGAAGGGACCCTTGAATTAAGAACTTGATAGTTTTCACTTTCTCTTCCTTCATCAGATAAATCCTTTCCCACAAAATTACCATCACTGTCCAATTTTCTGTCAGATTCTGTTCTATCATGTTGTTTTGGTGACTTGGAAGAGAAGCATCTATTGTGCATCAGAGGGACAGTTAACAAAACCTTCTTTAACATGCTCTCGTGTAACCGTTGCCTCGCCCTCTCAGGAACTCTGCCATTCTTCCACGGTAGAAAACTCGACGTCCAACTCGAGTTGCTGGCGCATGAATGTCCTTTTAACGTCAAAGAGCTTCCCAAAAGGGCACTGATAGTTCTTGTGTAGTGAAAGTCTTCAACGGTTGTTCCAATCTCCAAGGAACTAAGTTTTGAGTTATTGCAATTATTTGTAACTTCCTTGGCTTGCTTCCCTAGTATTTCAGATATACAATCCCCAGAACTCAAGGAATCTTGTGCACCACTGATGCACTCAAACATAGAATCTTCCATCTGACAGTGATGGTCAAAGCCATTTTTACGGCATTCCTCTGAAGAATTATCCATGTTAAACTCTTCATTGTTATCTTCATGTAGTTCCGTGGTAGGTGAACATCGGTTTTCGAAAGTCATTGTATCATAATAGTTATTCAATGTCCAAGCATCAACCTTTGTGCATGTTGGATCTTTATCTTCATCTTCTTTGTTAAGTGCAGAGGAAGGTTTTTCAGAGCAGATAAGCTTTGAGAATTCTAAAAAGCAAGTTTTGACATGGTGGATGAGAGTAGGGTCCTCAGGAACCTACAAACAACAAAGGAGAAATGGCATAAAGTTTCACATCTGACCACTTATCTTCTACACATCTTTTATGGATGTTTAGCATTAAAAAGGTAAAGGAAGTTTCTCCAAAATGGCACAAGAAAATGAAAAACTTACCAGCTCAGTTGTGCCTATCTCGATAACGCCTCCTAGGTGGGGAAAACACACCACAGTCTGAAATTGAGAGGGTTTAAAAAGGCAGCATGGAGATTAAAAATTGTACCTTAAGGTAGGAGAAAGGGGAGGTGAAATTTTTAGTAAATGATGATCAAATAAGCTTTTTCTTTTCTTTTTTTTTTTCCCCCTCCCTATCGAATGTAAAGATCTTTGTCTTGAAGTTTTGAAGCCTGGCATGTTTGAATTCTACAGTTTAATATGATAATGGAAGATGTATGCAGATGGCTGCAAGAATCTTTTCTATATCTCAGTCCACGTAAAAAAAGGTTCTTCAATAAAAGCTTGACAAATTGAAAATTTTCAAACTCAATAGTTCATCATTGACTCCTCCAAATAAAAACTATACCCCAAACCTAGTCACGTTTGACAGTGCCACTGACGAAAACAAGTACCATTTCCATAGCTATGTAGAAATTTTTATACCTGAATCGATGCACTCTACAAACAGCAGATGGTTCCCGCGTTCAGATGAAACAATTGACAGAGATGCAGAGAGCCAGAAAGTCAGTTTTCTCTAATCAAAATTATCTACCAATGACATCAAATATAGCTAAGAAAAAAAGATGAAATAAAGATATTTTGGTGTTTATTATCAAATTTTCCAATAAAAACACAACCCATGAAGTGTTGAAATATGGATTAATTGTATATATATGTTAGGTTTGTCTTTCCATCACAAAAGCTTAAGCAAATGGTGGACTCAAACATTATATAGACTCAACCCATCATTATATACCACTAATTCACCTATCACACTTTTGATGTGGGACTTTTCAATAATCGGCCCAACATCGATCATTGAGGAGTTTCTGAGACTGAAGCCATTTTTATGTTGAAATATGGATTAATTTCATATGTATGTTAGGGTTTGTCTTTCCATCACAAAAACTTAAGTCAAGTGGTGGGACTCAAACATTATATACCCTTAATTCACATATCAATCTTACTATTTTTTTTTATCTTTTTTTCATTTTTCTTTTCTGCCTAGGCTTGTAGTTCTTTTTAAGCCTCAAATGAAGAACCTTAAAAATGTCAGTTATATGATAGAAAGCTGCAAATGAACTCACGTGTCATGTTTTATTAGTCTTAGAACCAGTTGGAGTTTTGGTTTTGGTCCATATAGTTTCATAAGGACTTGATCTAAGTTTGAGTATAGGAACCAAATCTAAAACTCGTTAAAATCATAGGGACCATTTAGTAATCTGAGACTAAGTATTTATGAAAATATAGATAACAAAACCATCAATCTGAAATTACATGGAACAAAACCAAAATTCGTAGAAGGAATAACAATGGTATTAACCTAACAAAGAAGGAAATAAACTAACCTTTGCCACCAAAGAACGGGAGAAAACTTTGCTGTCTGCATATTGAGCATTGCATAGCCAGATAGTTTCACCCTTTTCTAGTGCTCTTCCAGGCAAACTGAGACATTGAAAGAAGAATCTACCATGGTGAAACAAATTGACAACATGGGCTACAATTATATAAGACTAATGAGAAACATTATAACGATAACATAAGCTAAGAAAGTGGGACACAACTAAATGAGAGAATGACAACCTTTGGCTGCGGCTGAACATAAAGGACATGCAAACCAAGTAGTACCACTCTAAGTCTGTGAGATCCTCTGGAGATAATGCAGCAGAGGGCCTTTTAGCCTGCGAATCGGCTTCTCCCTCGAGAAGAAACTGATAGAGTTCTCTAAGTTGCTCACTTCTCTGAAGCCAAATCTTGTCAGCCTTTAGTTCCACCATGGCTTGGACTGTCTTCCTTGTCTTGATTTCACCATTGTAGTAACCTTCATTCCATTCCAATGTTCTGTTGATCACATTTTTCATATTAGTTGAGCTAAAGCTAATAAGAGGTAATCTCACCAAGAAAAGGAAAATAGAAGCTCAAGGAAAAAAAAAAAAAAAAAACGCTTCTGATATAGTTGCATATGACCCTCTTTCTCATTATCATCCTTTTCTTTTCCATATCATGAAAATGCAACCACTTTCTCACTTTCCTGACAAAGAAAGGACAAATTTGCAATCTTTTCACATTAGTTCCTTTTCTTGGCTCCTTCTCTAAGTTGCAATTTAACTCCCCTGTTAGTTCATAAAATGATCTCTTACTGTTTTGTTTATGAGAAAAATCCACAACTATCTCTTACTTCCCTAAAAATTCAGAATCTGAGCACTATATGTATGGAAATAAAGACTCAATGTCTTACTTATGTTTCAGATTGTCATTATCAAAAAATCAGCTAAACCCTTGATCCAGAAGTACTTTTAACCCAGAGGAAAACAGAAGTAAAGCTGAACAATCATGAATGTTAGCGAAGAAAACACAAAATCTAAGATGTGTTTTTTTTCCTATACCCTTGCTTGGTAGTGGAAGGTGCCCAGAAAATGCCATAGCTCCATTGAATGCTTTTCACTGCAACAGCTAGCTTTGTCCTCAGCTTCTCATTCCCACTGGCCATTTTTAGGACCCTGCGACTATTCCCAGAAATAGTAGCAGTTAGGGGGGAGGAAGACATTAACGCATAAGAAGAAAACTTAATGGATTTGTAAGTGTATCTTTTTCTTTTGGCAAAAAACGTGTCGTATGAACACAGTTTGAACAGTGTAAAGAGGTAAAAAAAAACCCAAGTTGTCTTATCCAACAGAGCCCAAACTTTAATTTCTGCGAACTGGCTTTTATAAAAGCTGGTGTTTAGAGTTAAAGTTAAAATATTAGCTGTGAATGTCCATTATTTAACAGGTAACGTGAGTTTTTTAAAGGTAAAAAGTGAAATTTGGACCTCAAAATACTTCTGAATCAGATATGATACAACTTACACACTTCCTAGACATTTAGCCTTTGTCTTTATGATAGAAATCCAGGAGGGACCAAAGGAAAAATGCCAGCACATGTCCGTACTATTTCCTCTCTATTTTTTTTTCTTTTTATTTGTTTTATGACATTGTTGATGTCGAGTACATTCATGATTTCTTGAATAAAGTCAATTAATTAATTGAGAGCGGCAACAAAATGAAATCACTGAATGGGCTTAAATTATCAGTTCATACCTCTATGAATCAGATTAGATAATGACTAGTATTATGTTAACTGATAATTATACATAACAGGAAATCAAATGATGGAAGAGACCATTAAGTTTTACTAAAAAATTATTATAACCATGTCGTTTGACGTTTCTTTAAAAAAAATGTACTCCCAGAGAGAGAGAGAGAGAGAGAGAGAGAGAGAGAGAGAGAGAGAGAGAGAGAGAGAGAGAGAGAGAGAGAGAGAGAGAGAGAGAGAGAGAGAGAGAGAGAGAGAGAGAGAGCATGTTCTAGCAAAAAAAATGACAACACATCTGAAGAATACTCTAGTCTCATTTATAAGAAACGAACAGCTAATGCTCAATTACTGATAAAAATATAGTTAAAAGTAGTTGGATTTATAATTAATAAATATGTTTAATATATAAATTTCTTTACAAAACCCTCTTTTAATAATTGATTGAGGCTTAAATATTTCATTAATAAAAACTCTTTCATAAGAGTGAAATTTTTTTGCTGAATACTCCAAACAATAGAACAAGTTAAAATTTTCTTCGGTTTAAAAGATCTGGCATAGTATATATCATGAAATTATTATTTTTCTATTAAAAAAAAACACTTACTACATGGTGAAGAGGATGCTCACTTTTTGTTTTAAAATCAAAGCAGTAGATATTAGCTAACAACATGAGGTTATAAGCAAAATCAAACTTGTCATCTCATCTATGTGAATCTTCATAACATTGAGGTGCTTAGGGGGAGGAAGTTGAATCTATAATTATTTGTACTTCTGTAGGGCAGGTTCATGTGGGTACGAGTATGTGAAAAGGGGCGGAGAGAGAGTGCCAGGTTTAGGCCTAAAAAGGGGAACATAAAAAGGTATCCAATGAGTTTGGAGGAGTAAAATTATTGAAGAGAAAGAAACAACTAGTAATAAATACGAGATAACAAACAAAATACGAAATACATTAGTGAGGAAAATGACAAAACTGTTTATACTCTATAAGGTTGGCCCCCGCTCTATTACACAACACACCTATATTCTCATTCCCTTCCCCATTTGCCCCTCTTAGGATCCCATCAAAATTTGTTATATACTTATACTTCATAATAATTTTTCTAAAAATATAAATTAAATTCATATGATTACAATTTTGTTCAATTAATTTGCCATCACAAAACTCTCTTTTTTTGAAAAAAAAAAATATAACTTATTTTCAATCACCTAACTAAATTAAGAAAATTAAAAAATATGATTGAATTCATTAAGTATGTCTTGAATTCAAAAAATAATTCAAGTTTATCCCATATTCAAATATGTACCACATCTTTCCCTTTTTTCATGCCAATGCACATCACCGATAAGTGGGAATGAAATTAGAAAGTGATGATTTTTTATTAATACTCCTCTATTACAATTAAGTATATCTTTGCTTCATTATTTTTCTCATATAATTACTTTATCTTGTTTCTACTCTATTTCTCACATACTTATTCATTATAAGGAGGAGCAAGCTTAAAAAAATTATTTCTTATATGTTCATTATTTTTAATAACTCTCTAAGTCACATACTATGGATCAATGATATTTTCTGAATGGCTCCTCATATTTTGGATGGGAGGAAGTAGGACCATTCTTTTTCTCCATCTGAAATATGCATGCATGTGATTATTCCCTCACTTTCTCTGTTACCAACACAAATATACAACAATCACTCTTGTTTTGACATATGTGTGTGGCCATTTTCACCCAAAAATCTGGGGCAATCCTTATTGTCCTTTCTTCCCTCTCATGTTTCACGTTTCCCCCTTTTTAATTATTCGAACCATATTTTTTTTCTTTTCTCTGGACACACCGAATATTATGTTATCTATAATTATAGTCTAGTAAAGTAATTTTCTCCGTTACCGAGAAAAAAAAAAAAGAAAGAAAGTAATTTTTTCCCTCATCAACCAAACGGTCAAATTAGGGAGATACCAAGTTAGGTGGGAACAATGAACGAAGATTCTTGTATTTTCAAAATATGCCTCGATCGAATTCCCTTAAATATTAGTGGTTTAAATAAAAGTCAATTTGCGAAGCATGAACCAATCCCAAAACCATTCGATGACTTCGAGTTTTGAGCCACCACACCCGGTCTTAACTGCTACATGTCCCTGATTTGCTTGCTCACATGACTCCACGATCAGTCCTACGAGTAATTGATTGGCAATTCTAACTAATTTATTGGAGGGTGGGATCTTGAGACCAATAGTTACTGGTACTTCCCTTGAAGAAAAAAATAGCTTGAATACTATGAAGTGACAACAAAATCTTAAACAATGACAGTAAGTTTAATTACTTAATCACCTTAGCTGGGTCAATGAGATACTTTCTTCAGTGCATATTATAAAAGGCCTTATAAAACGGTTAGTTTGGTTTATGATATAAGAAGTTGATAGGTATTTTTTTTTTTCACTTTTACTTATTACAAATTACAAAGTTACTCATCTGGTCCTATTTATAAGTCACTTCCAGCATATTTCACACAGACCAAGGAAAGTCTTAAAACTCATTAACTTTCCACTAAAATCCAACAAATTTACAACTTTACCCATATTAAATATCAACTATACCACACGAAAATAAAATCAACACATAATAAATGAAGGGTAAACTTGTACATTCACACTAAATATTTAACGATGTGATTTATATATAGGACCAAATAAAACCTTCTCTCTCTGCCCTATAAATAGGAGCAGAGGAGTATAATTGTAAGAATGGGAGAGTTGATAATATATGAAATGAAATAAGGGTAAATTTGGAACTTTATCATTTTTACATTAATTAAATGATTAAAGTACTGTTTCCTTATAGTATGACATAGTTATAAATATCTTATATTACCGAACGAGGAATAATAACTTTTAGTAAGAGTAGCCACATGAAGGAGTGTTATGAGGTTGAGTAATCTTGAGTCCAAGAGAACGAGTCAATGCTGTATTTGACTGGGGGTAGAAATGGAATTACAGTGAGTGATGAATAGAGAGACAGGAGGGAGAGTAGCATTTATGAAAGCATTTGTTTTGGTGCGACAGCAGCCATCCAATCATTGCTTTGTATTCAATCGTCTCGTGATCAAACACGAAACATCCAAACACCACCTCATTTTCCCCCTTCCCCATTTCTCACATTCATCTTCACTCTAGAATACTCTGGCTCTATTTATAAAAATTCAGCTGTCAAATAATATTTTTTAACAAAACATGTAAAAGTTAGTTGGGAACTATAAATATGTCTGAAAAATAACTGTTTTTTTAATATTACTTTTATTTATGATAAGACGAGAGAGAGAAATGTAAGTAAGAGTATTAATAAATACTATGAAAGATAGTGTTAATAAGTAGGGGTAAAATAGGAAAAATTACATTAAATGATGACAGATTCCAATGCGAACTCTTATATTTTGGACCAAAACAATTCAAACTTCGGGCTCTTATAAATAAGACCGGAGGGAGTAGTTATATTAACATGTACTCTCCTACAATACGTAATATATGGAGAGTTTATAAAAATATATTCATCTAATCCTATTTATAAGGTAGAGAAATAGGGTTTTACCTTGTTAACCTAGAGAATGCCTAAAAAAAGGAAAAAAATAGTTTGTGTGTGTGGATCTAATCATGAGATGTGTATCACGTAATTAGTAGTATTATTCTGTTATGTCCATCATTGTATGTTCACATTTTTAAATAACATGCATAAGTCATGATAGAGGAAATTAGTGAGAGATACGTTGGAAGCAAGTGTGGCAGGTTTGACCAAAATGAATCACTGTCGGAATATAAAGTTTGGCAAATAAAGTTTATAAAAATATGGAGAGATACGTAGTTATATTAACATGTACTCTCCTCCAATACATAATATATGGAGAGTTTATAAAAATATATTCATCTAATTCTATTTATGAGGCACAGAAATAAGGTTTTACTTTGTTAACGTGGAGAATGCCTAAAAAAAGGGGGAAAAATAGTTTTGTGTGTGTGGATCTAATCATGAGATGTGTATCACGTAATTAGTAGTATTATTCTGTTATGTCCATCATTGTATGTTCACATTTTTAAATAACATGCATAAGTCATGATAGAGGAAATTAGTGAGAGATACGTTGGAAGCAAGTGTGGCAGGTTTGACCAAAATGAATCACTGTCGGAATATAAAGTTTGGCAAATAAAGTCTACCACATCGTTCTTTATTATAAGTCTAATTATCATAATTTTTTTGTTCCAAAATATAAGTCCACTTTGGGATCAATTAATGCTACTGTGACTATTTTACCCTTATATTGGAAATACGGAAGATGAGAGAGAAGGGTTATAATGCATAAAATATTATTTTAACACCTATTATTAAATAAGGGTAAAGTTGGAAAAATAAGATATATTTAATACTATAATTTCCACTCCTTGATACTCATCTAATCCTATTTATAAGTCACTTCCAGCATATTTCACACAGACTAAGGAAAACCTTAAAACTCATTAACTTTCCACTAAAATCCAACAAATTTACAACTTTACCCATATTAAATATCCACTATATCACATGAAAATAAAGTCAACACATAATAAATGAAGGGTAAACTTGTACATTCACACTAAATATTTAATGAAGTGACTTATATATAGGACCAAATAAAACCTTCTCTCTCTGCCCTATAAATAGGATCAGAGGAGTATGTGAGAAGTAGATAGGGTAGACTTATAATAAGGAACGGAGTGATATGTCGGTGGGAAAATGATAAGAACTATCCAAATATGTCCTCACCAACGCCTAAGCGGTGTTTCGTCTTAAACCACACCTTGTTTTGTGCTGTTCATTGTCCTTCACGTCACGTGCCATCAATCAATTTCACACTTAACTTATTGTGTTTATTCTTTGCTATATTAACATATTATCTTCACTTTCACTTTTCATCCTCTCAAATTCACTCCTCACGATCTTGTTTAACGCATCCAATTGTCAACGTCCTGTTTTTGGAAAATCATCACACCAAAATCTCACCTGTAAAATATGATATCTAAAAGTTCTATCACAAATGAAAGTGACACCATTGTTACATTATATGACTTTTCAAATATCTTTTTTTTTGGCAGTATTTTGTGATTTTCGCAATAAATTTGACATGCTTATGTCCTAATGTGTGTTGAGATAAGGCTTCAGAGGAGGACTTTGAGAGTGAAGGGCCCACCTGTTACTAGGTGCCAGTGTGCCACCCACTTATCCCTCCTTCAATTACAAATTTTGGTGTGTTTGGATTGGCTTCTGAGAATTAACTTTTTTTTAATTTGACTTTTATAGAAGTACTCCCTCCGGTCCTAATTATAAGAGCCAGTTGACTTTTTTTGGGGAGATTAAGGAAACAAATTAGACCCCTAAATCTTAATATATGAGAAATGTAATTAGATTATATGATAGTTTATAAGTAAAATAACTTAGTTTTGAGGAAAAAAGACAAATATAAATAATTTATAATTGTGTATTTTGCAACCTTAATTTTTTCAAAAAAGTCAACTGGCTCTTATAATTAGGACCGGAGGGAGTAAGATTGAATAAAAGTCAGATTGTGTAAAGTCATTTATGTTTGGATTTGTGATGATAGAAGTGACTTTTTTTCAATCCGACTCTTAGAAATATGTTTGGATGATTATTTTGAGAAGTAAGTTTAGATAAAAAATTACTAAAAAGGATATTATTGTTATTAAATAATACATATATGATATGAATATGTTCTTATAGTTTAGAAAGAAAAAGTAAAATTTGGGGCTTTTTGAGGATTTTAAAGGCTTAGTTTCTCACTTATTTTAAGGCAAATAATTTAAAAAAAATTATATTTTTAACTCAAAGGAGGATATTGTGGGAGACAATAGTTAGAGATTATTATGATAAATTTTTGGAGATAAAAATGATATTTTTAGATTAAAAGAAAATATCTTATTTTAGAATTTTAGGGGTCTAATAGTCTAATTTTCCCACCCACTTTATTAAATACTCCCTCCATCCCATAATATAAGGTCATTTTAACCGCATTACGGGTTCCTAAAAAATTAGTTAGAGTTAGTTAAAAACAATAATAAATGTGTAGGAAATATACCATTTTGCCCTTATTTATGAATGAGTAAGAGAGGGGGTAATTATGAAAAGAAGGTGAAAGAGAATGTGTGGGAAAATTAATGCATGGGTAAAATGGGAAAAAAAGCATTTATTACTCAAATAAAGTCAAATAGGACCTTATATTGTGGGACAAGATCATTCAAACAATGGACCTTATATTATGGGACAGAGGGAGTAATACACAACAAAAGGCGTGAGACACATCATTCCAGAAGCCAGAAGCTCTAACTTCCAGCTTTTTTCTAGAAACCCATTTGAAGCCATAAACCCTTATTCAAATAAGCCAAACCAAACATCATAAAAAATCAAAAGATGGTTTTTACGATGCAAACGGGGTTTTGGGCTTAAAAAGCCATCCCAAACACGCTGAAAGAAGGCTAGCAGCAAGTCATGTTCCAAAATATACTGATATACTACTATGATTTTATGGATTGGGCTTATTTATTTTTTTGTTGGCCATACTAATTGAGAAGCATTTTTCTATTTCTGCCCCATAAAGGCTTATGCACGTTGGTTAAAGAGGCCTTCCAGCAAAATAACTCACAACAGGTCCAATATATCAAATTTGCCGAAAGACAATATCGAGCCATTCTCTGAAAAGCCAATTGTGTTAAACCAAGTCCTCGGCCCAAAACTATTAACCCATAATTAAACTTGTTTACAATTACATGAATAATAGTAAGTTATTAAAAAAGGAGAGAATGACCATTTTGACCTTCGATAACATAATTATCAGCGTTTTTCTCATTCTATTTTGTAAAGAATAAGTAATCTATGAACTGGGTTATATTATCAATTAACTTGGGATATTCATCAAGAATACATTATCTATTCAATTGGATAGAAGAGAAAGAACAAAGAATGGTTTCTATTCACAAGTGTTGTACAAGAGATAGAATTATATTTTATCTATGTGTTTTCTTGAACACCATATGACCAGAGTCATCCACATCAAACAAACGCTCAACAAAATCATTCCAACTATCATTTCGTTTCTTATGAGACCATGAAGACGCCTTAACGCTTGAACTGGCAGAATCCTCACCTTCATCAATCTCATGAAATGTTCCATATAAGGAAGGTGAGTATGCTTGAGGAATATCCAAAGCAACGGCCCTCTGAAGTGCTGCCTCGTACTCTTGATTGCGTCGTGCCAGAGACTCATTTCGCTCCATCCTTTGCTCTGCCGGGATCTCCATATGCCGATCTTTCTCTCGCATTAACTGATGCAGAAACAATGGTTCATGTGCAATTGGACGGTCATAACTTTGAAAGTACAAGCATGAGTATGTAGGCACAAATATATCAATAGATAATCTCATCAATAAAATAATCTTTTAAGTTCCGAGAGACGGCAAATGGCCGGAGCTAAGAAAACGAAGAAAGGAATAAGAAACATGGGATATATTTCAAATCCAAGACTGACATATATGAGAGTGGTTTTAAGACTCTTGACTGTGCAATACATGAATGGCAGCAGTCAAAATACTAATATCTTCTAATGTATGTCAGTCTAACTCAAATTCTAGATTGTTTTCTATAAAATTACTCCATTAGAATAAATATATAATCATGATAAGCTCATTTAGTTCAAGGTCTCAAACATCAAAATAATGCATAGGCCACTGAAAACTGTTATAGACTATATGTAATCAATGTATAAATGAATCTGGCAGGTTAAGACTAGCTTACATCAAGAGCCCTTTGTGCTTCTCTTTCTATCCAGATGATGGCATGGTCTGAAGTTGCATTACAAGAAAGAACTATATGCTCAAACCTCCCGTCAACAGGCACTGCTGTCCTTACAACAGGGGGAAATCTTCCCACCCTGCAACCAGAGATGCCACACTCTTAAGTTATAAACAGTTATTGTGGTTCAAATCATCAAATGCCATTTTACCATAAGAATTTAGTCACTTCATACATTTGAGTATAGAAGCCAGTCCACGAAACAAACAAACAAACAAACAAAATCTAATTTTTCAGCACAAATACAAAGTAACAAGCTACCACTTACCAGGGCAGACTTTCTTGTACTAAATCCCAACAATTTATGTTATAGAAATATATTTTTCTATTTAAATCTATATCAAATTTTCACAAGGAGAGCTGAGTTGCCGTGAAAATAAGATCAAGAATTAGGTTTAAGTGATAATAAGCTTATTTCTATATGAGCAAAAACGATATGATCATATGAAGATCTTACATAATTTAATTTATCCAACCTACAGGTATCAGTCTGTGCATATACTAGCAAATGTTGGAGAAGGACATTGCAAAATACACGCTTAACAATACAAGTAATGTTCAATGAAACAGCACTGAGAAAACTTCCTTACCTGAAGGGCTTCCGCTCAACAATATGATAAAGACGACCAGGTGCATATAGGCGCCTTGGATCCCTAAGCATCTTTTCTTCCAATGTGCAAGTATCTTTCAGGCACATCAGGCACAATAAACAGGGCAAACTGCCAGAATAGCATGGGCAACTTAGAAGCTTATCTAAGGGGCAAACATCTGAACCATAATATCAAAAATGGTGATCTACTCAAATGAATATGCATGAAAAACTTTTTTTCTTGTGGCTTAATATTAAATCAGGCTTCGCTCAACAAGCCCCAAAACCTCATAATGAACACAAGCAATGGGAATATTTTAAAAGTACAGACTGTGAACAGTTTAAGTCCGAGTCAAATCTTTCGGCCAGATTAAGAGATAGATTATGGCACTGGGAAAGTCATAATATGTAAAATAATTGATAGGGGTGAGCCTTCAAGCACCGGAGACAATTATTAATCATAGATTGAGGCCTAGTTCCACCTTAACCCATGGATTTTACTAACAAGCTTCTAAGTCTTGCCTTATCAATAAACATGAATGCATGAAAGATCAGGTGTTTAATTTATTCATTTGAAGGAAGGCATGTAACAATGCTATGATAATGAATGCACCCTTCAATCTATTCCCAATTATTAACCATCTAATGGTAACTTTTTTTTTTTTTTGATATAAATGGTAAGGTATTTTGATACTCTTAAAAATAAAAAAGATTAGGACATACTAAAGTGTTTTACACTATTACCATAAGAGTGACTTGTACACATCTTCTAGAGCAGTGGTTGTTCGTGGTAAAAAATCATCCTGGTTTGACAGAGAAAATCATATTAGAATAGAAGTGCATCAAATTGATGACAAACAGATAAAGATAAAAAAATTCATGACGATTTTTAAATTTTTGGATCCATGCTAAATATGAATTATTCTTATAACTGGGATATTCATCCCCCAAAAGTGCAATACATTAACTTTATTATTTGAGAACTTGAAACATTCAGGATAATCAACCATTCACCAAATTAGGACATTTTTCTTGATGAAGGTTGAATATCTCTAACATTCCACTTGTGAAAATTTTAGCAATTTTGTTCACTTGGTCACTGGCAATCAGCATATCACAATCACATTGATAACTAGATTCATCTGATGGAAAAATCATAAACAAATATACACATAAATATTTTTAGTGTATTAATTTAACATTTCACAACGACAGATGACAACTAGCATGCTACATATGCAAACAAAGATGAAAGATAGAGTCCTTATTACCACCAGCAATCTAGGTAGTAGTACTGTTACACCTTACAGTATTACATACATGTAACACAGATGACCACTTCCATTGCAACCACTATCAATACCAAGTTATCAGTTTTCTGTATTTACACTATGTAATAAGAAGTAGTAAAAACTAAAATGCAAAGGTTTCCATGTTGAAGGATGGGTATGAAGATATACCAACACTTCCTAGTTAAATGTATATACCAATAATCTCTATAGATTCAGTCTGGTCTGTTTAAGTTAAATCATGATGGTTTTGAGATCAGTCAATAAAGATAGTAGAGCATAAAATTCATGATGCAAGGAGAACAGTTAACCTGGAGCACAACAGAATGGATAACATCTGCATATCTTACAGCCAAATTGAGAGACATACACCGAGCAGGAGCTATAGCATAGCATTTTATCCTGTTTCTATCTATGTCCAATTTGTCACAGTTATGAAGTGCTATCAATGTCAACAATGCCACCACCCCAGCCCCCAGGGAATGCCCACTAAATATCAGCGCATAAGTCGGATTTTCCGCGACCAAATCCCTGAGAACCTCGAACTCCACATCAAATATCCATTCTGCAGCTCTCAATAACCCATTGTGGACATAACCACCATGAAATCCTGTTTGCCCCAGTTTGTTGTCAAGCAAAACCGCATAATCACTTTCTACTGCTAAATTCAGTCCCCTAACAGCTAGGATAATCTCAGCATGATCATGATCAAGGTATATCATATAGGGAGTAACACGACCTTGGTTATCCCCATAGTCTTTACGTAAGAGTACCCAATCAGGATTAATGCCATAACCCCCAGGGGGAGCCCACAAAGGATTACGAACATCATCTTCATATACAGCTAAGATAAGACGACACATACGAGGTATAGGCTCAAATTCATCAGCTGAAGCTAGACCCCAGTTTTCACTCTCATATCCAGCAGTATATAGACATTTCTGCCAAGCCCAGCGAGCACATGCCAGACAATAAACACACTCAAGTACAGGAATCCCACAGATAATTGACATCAATGCCTAAGATGCAAGCATGTTGAGAGATGCTACAGATGGTAGAGCCAAATAGAAGATATGTAAATAACAAGAATTTGAGTCTATACCAATTGAACTGGATGAGGTAGCAATCAATAGAAAAGCAACATAATTTTTCCTTTGTTCTTAGAGAAAGTAAAGGGTTTTCAGATTTCAGGATATGAAGGGAGATTATCAGAACAATTAGGACTGATAGACGAAACTTGAGGGATCAATGTAAAGATACACACACTCAAATGCAAGCGTTGAGGTGAAGTAAAGCACCTAGACATATGAAAAGATTCCCATTTTGTGAGAATTTGAACTTGGGGTAACATAAAAATCCTGCAACAAACAAGGGAGCAGCAAATGAAAATGCCAAAATCAAGGGCAAAGATTCTGGAGAAATATAAGGATCTATAGGGAAATTTGTGGATTTAGGAACTGGGTTATTATGGGAAGAATGAAAGGGAGAAACTTGAAGGGGAAGAAGAATTAGAGGAAGAAGAGATGGAATAGAAGGTAGAGATGAGACGACTCTGCAACTACAAGTCAAACCCATTATCAGCGAGTAAGAAAGAGCTTCCTTTGAGAATCTATGATTGGAATAAATTTGATTTCTTTAACATTTGTGCTGAATATGAATATTGATGATATATGGTGATATTTGGATTTCTCGTTCCATGCAAAATTTTTACTTGCACTACGAATTTGTTTTGTCTTTTCTGACTGAGGTAAGAGGCAAAAATACCCATATATTTTTGTCAAAAGTGCACCTGCACTATAAAGATTTTTTGGGTGCAAAAATACCCCTGAACTTTTTCAAGTGGTGCAAAATTGCCTATGCCGTTAAATTGTGCTAACAGCTGTTACTTTAAGAGTAAGTGGGTCCCACAATATAATTTTAAATGATTATTTTTATTAAAAAAAATTCTCCCCCCTCAACTCTTGCCTACCTCCGGCGGCCCTCCACCCTCAAACTTTTCCTTCCTCCTCTCTAGCCGCCACCTTCATCTCTTCCACCCAACCAAACCCTAACTCTCCAATTCCATCACAGATCTGAGACTCCACTTCTAATACTCAACTATCTTGCTTTACCTGTGTCATCCATTTTTTTTCTTGTCGCTAAGCATCACCCAATCCTCGTTCTCTACATCCAATCGCAAGTTGCAAGCCTTCAAGCGTAACTCTGTTCTTTTGCCATCATTCACTGCCTACGACAGCAACGACATCGATTCCTACGACAACTGCCATTGTTCTCTTCTATTCTCCTCTCCATGTTACACAAATCGTTCCTTTCGCCGCTGTTGGTTTATGTCTCTAGCCACCACCACTGAGCTTACAGTTTCAGTTTTCACGCCGTCCTTCACATCATTGTGCTCCAGATTGCCATTCCCTTTTGCATCTTAACCGTAACACCATTTTTGTAATAACTAATATCTTCGATCTTAGCATGTGAATAATTCTTATGGAGTGCTCCTATGTTATGGCTTTATTCATTGTCATCTAATTAATTTTATTTAGTATGATCAACTTTTTTTGTTTGGTGAGTCGTTAGGTAGGGGGTATGAAGAGATGAGGAAGGAAAAGTTCGAAGGTGGAGGGCCACCGGAGGTAGGCAAGGGTTGAGGGGGAGAGAGAAATTTTTTAAATAAAAATAATTATTTAAAATTATATTGTGGGACCCACTTATTCCTAAAGTAACGACTATTAGCACAATTTAACGCCATAGGCAATTTTGCACCACTTGAAAAAGTTCATGGGTATTTTTGCACTGAAAAAAAGTTTATGGTGCTAAATGCACTTTTGATAAAAGTATATGAGTATTTTTACCCTTTAGCCATTTCTGATTTTCTCTGCTTCGTCCTCACTTAATGTTAATTTTGTTGTTATAATTTTGTAGTTATGGAAATAATTGTGCAAAATTTCACTAACAAGTTCTGCTTACAAATTTCAAGATTAATATAATATTTTGGTCCTTCAAGTTTGTCTTTATTTTAATTTTAGTCCATCAAATTTTAAACAAAACGTTTTGATCATTTTCAGGTAAAATACTATAATTGTCCAAATTTTTAGGGAAAATCACAATGAGGTCATATAAGGCATTTAATTACAACCAGGTCCCAAACAATCATCAAATTACATTGAAATCCTAAAAGACCTAAGTGTAATTAAATGACTTGTCATTGAGTTGTCAATACTAGTTCTTTGAGTTGGCAATGCACACTCAATAGTTGTCAATGAAAGAGATGCATTGACAACTCAAAAAGCTGTTATTGACAACTATTTAGTTGTTATTGACAACTCAAAGAGCAAGTATTGAGTTGTCAATTGTATTGACATCTATTGCGTTGTGCATTGACAACTCAATTTAATTACACCCAGGTCCCTTGGGACTTCAATGTAATTTGATGATTGTTTGGGACCTAGTTATAATTAAATACCTTATGTGGGACCTCAGTATGATTTTCCCAAATTTTTATTCAATTATAAGGACCAGTAATTTAAACGAAATGAAGTTGGAGGGACCAAAATAAAAATGAAAACAAATTTAAGTGACCAAAATTTATATCATCCTAAAATTTAATTATCTATAAAGACTTGATGGAAGTACCTGGAGGAGAGTTTTAGTAAAATTATATATAAAATCTAGGGACAATTGCATATAGGTCCCAAGCAAGAGAATTAATTTCAGAAAGGTCCCAAAAAGTTGTTAATGACAGCTATTAACAACTGCAATAGCCTTGGTTAACAAGTGAAGGAGTTGTTAATGGACCTATCTAAAATTAATTCTCTTACTTGGGACCTATTTACAATTCTCCCTAAAATCTATGAGGTTATCCTAATGATTATTTAATTCATGAGAAGTTTTTTTTTTCATTATGATTCTTTGAAGATGGTGGCCATAATTCTTTTTAAATACTTAATATATAAAATGAATCTCTTCATTAGGCTTAATAATTCTCCCTTGAATGCCAAGTCAATATAAATTGCATAGGCATAAGTCCATGTCACTTTCTATAATTGGAAATTCGGATCTATCTTAATTATTTTGTTCATAGTAATTAACATCTAGGTGTTAATTAATTAAGGGTAAAAGGTCAAACCTTACACTCTTCTCATAATTAAACACTTATTGAACATCGGTTAAAAAACATTTGTTGAACAAAATCTAAATAAATTTTACTTATAAATAAAAAAAGTTTAGATAAATAAGCTTTTAAGATTTATTAGAGCCCTCACATGTCTCTAAGCTCTCAAATATTAAGTTCACTAGAAAGAACAACAAATTACGTCCTCCTAATATCACCATGTACAAGTAACAGAGTAAGCCAACACATTACACATGACAATTGACAAGAGGTACATATGTGCATGAACATGTATGAGTATGTATAACTCCACAGACTATACAATGGCGGACAAATCAGCCATGATGGAGGCCGTATCCTATGTGGGCCATCCCGCCGCAATATTTTACAACCGCCCACCATCGTTTTCCACGTGTTCTCTTCTACCCCACGTGTTCTCGCCCACACGCTTCAACCCTGCACAGCTTCCCACTGGATCAACACCGTCCCCCTCAATAATTCACAGTGTGTTGTAAGTTTTTACTGAATCAGATTCGTATTACGCCATTTTTGGAAGCAAAAGCTTAATTATTATTGTCATCTCTGTAATGGACAAGGAAGAAGGTTAGTCTCACACTGATCTCTCCGTTTTGTTGTTAACGATGATCTCGAATTTCTATGGGGATTTCATTTTGAGTTTGTTTCTCTTGTTTGATTTGCAGTTTTTGAGTTTCTTGGGTATGTTCCTCTGTTACAGAAGCTTCCCAGCTCGTCCCTGAGGAAGATAGCTCAGCTTGTAGTTGTCAAGCACTATGGTGGGGTTTTTTAATTTGGGAATTTGCCTCTTTCTTTTTTTTTTTTTTTTTTGTGTGTTTGAAGTTTGGAACTTTGACCATTATGAAGTCAATAAGCTAGATAGTGAAGTACTGGAAAACAATTTGAGCATTCATGCTTCCAACAACGAAGTAGATTGATTACATCTTATATAATGATCTTGATGTTTTGTTATGTTCTGATTTGATATATGATTTTGTATAGAGCCAAGAGAATATGTTGTCCGTGAGGGTGAATCTGGGGATGGTATCTACTTCATATGGGAAGGAGAGGTACTTTTACTTTTTCGTATGCTTTCAAAATTTGAGCTTTATGCTCTAACATCCAGTATTTGGTCTTATAGGCTGAGGTTGTTGGATCTGTTACTGCGAATGATGAGAATCGTCCAGAGTTTCAGCTCAAAAGATATGACTATTTTGGTTATGGTGGTATCTTTCATTCCTATGCTTCAAAACTGCACCTTATTGCTTGAAAGTAATTTCATTTGTACCATAAGGCACAAGCTTATCAGATAATTTGTGTCGTCATGGATCCATGGAAAGATATTTATTCCTAATTTCTGGACTATCTCCTTTGCACAGAAAAAAATGTCATTTAGTTCAAACTTTTTAATCATCCAACTGAGGTTTTGTCTCTCTAGAAAGAATTCTAGGATGTGTACCATTTTTTCACCATGTCCAAGGTCTATATTCTATTGCCTAATCTCTGGCTCATAAGTCTTGAGCATTATAATATTTTTTTCTGTATGGAGTTTTCTTGCTTCTATGAAGATATTAGAGGTATTGTTTCGTTTGTTTTAAGAATTATAGCCAAAGAGATATAATGTTGAAGTTGCAAATTGTAGGTTTGTCAAAGGCAGTTCACCATGCAGATATCATTGCTTCGTCTAAGGTGCTGTAGTAATTTCTTTTTCTACTGCTTTCAAATGCCAGCACCTTATCTTGAGTGCACAGGCATTTGAAGTACAGCTTGAAACGAGTCATGTTTACTCTTGCAATGACTTTCTGTTTGTTTCTTTTGGCAGCTAACATGTCTAGTACTGCCACATGAACACGCAGCTCTGCTGCAGTCAAAATCTATCTGGAGTGCTGAGAAGTCTCTAGATATTTGCTCACCTGTGGAACAAATATTGCATTTAGATCCCATAGAGGTGGTTTTAATACATTTTTTTTTAGCTTGATTTCTTCTTGTTTAACTTTTTAACATTCACATGACTTGCAGGAGTTATTCATATATAATGCTAGAGAGAAATTGAATTTATAATTATTTCCTTCTGACTTGTCACTTTGTGTGTGGGGTAAAAGGTTGGGGGTTTACCCAAATAAAAGGGAAGGACTCTTCAGTTTTTCCTGAGTAAATATCTCTGCAGAAGGAGATACATGCATTTTTAGGGGAAAATGACCTAGTCTTGTGTTGTTCCTGATGGTAGATTCAAAAACTCTGTTTACAGCTGCTCTGCCTAAAAACTTGTGTTGTTAGAACCGTCTCTTTTACTGTGTTTTCATACATGATATACACTAAATTCAATGACTTTGTTTTTAGAACAGTGGAAATATTGATATTTTGAGTGTATCTTTCATAGTAACATACTCTTTCCCTGAAAATTCTGCCCACTTTTCCTTCTCTGTTGAAGGTAGATTTTTTCAAAGGAATCACCCCACATGATGCTCCCAAATTTGGGAAAGTGTTTGGGGGACAAATGATCGGGCAGGTACGGTAAAACTGCTTTATCTCCATGTTACAGGATGCTGATGATGTCACCTTTGCTTCTAGACATAGAATATTTACAAGATAAAGCATAACATGCAGGCACTGGCAGCAGCATCAAAATCTGTTGACTGTCTTAAGCTTGTTCATAGTTTGCATGCCTATTTTCTTCTTGTGGGGGATTTTAACAGTAAGTTTGAATTTTTCAACTTTGATGGCGATGCTCTAATATAACCTCTTTTTCTATGTAATTATACTCCTTTTTCTCAAAATGATATGCGTATTATGTGTTACCTTCACAGAGTACAAAACTGGAACATACAAGTTGTTTCCTTCCTTCAACCCATTAATTTGTGTTTTACTCAAGTTTTCTTAATTTTTATTATGCTTTATTGTTGCCTATGGTATGGATCCTTATTTTGTTTAGTCTGTGATTGAAGAATTATCCTCTTCTTTTTATTCATTCCATTGTTTTTATAGATATACTGTCTTTTGTGTACTTTTAATTCATCTATTTGGTTTAGCTCATAAAATTTGAAGCGTATACTCAGTCCATATTTTCCTTTTGCAGTGCCAATTATATATCAAGTTCATCGTCTACGAGATGGTAAGAGTTTTGCTACACGAAGAGTGGATGCAATTCAAAGGGGAAATGTTATATTCTCTTTGCTGGCTTCATTCCAAGTAATCTTCTTTCTTATTGACTTGAAATAATAGGAATTTTTGGTCATTTGTTGTGAATTAATGGTACCTTTTTGTTTTCAAAAGTAAAAATCTGCTCTTTGTATGGATGTGAATCTGGTTCTTTTTTGTGTGGGTTTGTTTTTGGGGGGGGGGGGGAGGTTTGTAAAGAAAGCACCGAGAGCTTCAGAGTTGAGAGTGGGAAAAGAGGGCTGGATAGATATTGAATCTTGGTGCATTAGGCCTCATGTCACTTTATATCTACCGGAGGTGCTACGTGAGTTAAGATTCTCGGGCTTTGTGCTCTCTTCTCTTATAGACATTTCCCCCTTGGTGCTATTACAGTCCAGGTTGCCAATTTTGAAAGTAAACAATGATATTCTAAATTAATATTTTAGATTTGTATTGCCGTGGAATAAAGGAGGTACAATCATTTAGAAGATCGAATAGAATGGTGATGCAATATATCAATACTATACTTATTACATAATGCTAGGCTAGTAATTTGATGGGAAAACCCTGGGTCGTGAAACAGCACTCCCTTAGCTCTGGTGTTGTTGTTTGAAAGGCATCTTGATATATATACTTAGATTAGAGTATGGCTTTGCGCTCATACACTTTTGTTTTGATTCTACAGAAAGAGGAAATGGGTTTTGATCACCAGGAAGTGACTATGCCATCTGCCCCTCATCCTGATATGGCAAGTAACAGTCTAACTTTAGATTTTGTTCCCAATTCCTATTGTGAATTTTGAATGTATAATCTGGTATCTGTTATAGCTTCTGTCAATGGAAGAGCTCCGGGAGAGGCGTCTTACTGATCCTCGTCTTCCAAGGTATGGTTGGCTGCTTTTCACCTTTTTTTTTGTTTGCCTTTCTTTAATTCAAATCAAAATGTATATCTAAACAATGACAAAGGGTATGGATGAATATAAAATACAATTCATCTAACAGAATTTGGGTTACCAGACAGGGGGAAGCTAGTATTTTTCCCATTTGTCTCACCCTGCTTGTTATCAACCAGGTTTGAACTTGGGAGCCCCATGTTGGGACGCTTGGTGCTTAACCATTGTAGTGTTCCCTTGGGGATGTAAGAAAAATGAACTTTAGGCCTAAGCAGAGTTGAATCCATAAATCACTCATCTATGACATGGGTTTTTTTTCCTACCACTCTGTGGACTTGTTAACCGCCCATGTATTGTGCCTGAGTTTTGAATTGTGAAAATTGTAACTCAGAACAACAAATGGTAAGTGAAGTTGAATATGCATATGATAAAATGATGAAAGGGGATAAGAGAAGAATGATTCTTTGTATTGTCTATTTACAAGTATGAGTGGCTATTTATACAAGTAGTCCTATACCTTCTAGAATCTACTAGCCATTACTTACCTTCTAGAATACAATATAACAATCTAGAAGCTACTAATATTTACTCCATTATTTTGTAAATAATCTAGAAGCTACTTCTAGATTGTAATATTTACAAGTAGTCCTATACCTTCTAGAATCTACTAGCCATTACTTACACTCTAGAATACAATATAACAATCTAGAATCTAGAAGTTACTAATATTTACTCCATTATTTTAACACTCCCCCTCAAGCTGGAGAGTGGATATCATCCATTCCCAGCTTGGATACTAGAGCCTGAAAATGCCCGCTAGACAATCCTTTTGTAAGAACATCTGCCAGTTGATCTCCCGACGGAAAAAATGGAGTGCAAATCAGACCACTTTCCAGCTTTTCCTTGATAAAATGTCGATCAATCTCAACGTGTTTTGTTCGATCATGATGAACTGGATTATGAGCAATATTGATGGCAGACTTATTGTCACAATAGAGCTTCATTGGGCCTTCCCATTTGATCCTTAGATCTGATAAGATGATTTTAATCCATAACAATTCACAGATCCCGAGTGCCATGGCTCTAAACTCAGCTTCAGCACTAGACCTTGATACCACTGTTTGCTTCTTGCTTCTCCATGTGATGAGGTTCGAGCCAAGAAAAGTGCAATAGCCTGCTGTAGACCTTCTATCATCAAGATCACCTCCATGATCAGCATCAGTGTATGCTTCAATTGTTAATCTCCTCCCCCTTCTGAATAGGATCCCTTTCCCTGGAGTACCCTTCAAGTAATGAAGTATTCGATGAGCAGCTTGTAGATGTGAAGTTTTAGGATGCATGAATTGACTGACCACACTAACTGCATATGCAATGTCAGGTCTTATGTGAGCCAAATAAATCAACTTCCCAACAAGCCTTTGATAAGATTCTTTGTCAACCGGAGGATCTTTTGGTGGTGCATAAGACTTCTTCTTTCTTGATTTAGAAGGTCTTCTTCCTGCTTCACAGAGTCTGTGATTTTGTTCTATTGGTGTATCCACAGGTTTACAACCCAACTTTCCTGTTTTAGCTAGGAGGTCAAGAACATATTTCTGTTGGGATATGAAGATGCCTTACTTGGAATGAGCAACCTCAATGCCCAAGAAATACTTGAGTCTTCCTAAATCCTTGATAGCAAATTCCTTCATCAATTGTGTTCGCAGAGAATTGATCCCTTCCATGTCATTTCCTGTGACAATGATATCATCCACATAGACAAGTAAAATTGTTACTCCCCTGAAGGTGAATGTCTAATAAACAAAGTGTGGTCCCCTTGACTTTGTTTATATCCTATGCGAACCATGGATTTTGTAAATCTCCCAAACCACGCCCTTGGTGATTGCTTCAAGCCATAGAGTGCCTTCTTAAGTCTACAAACTGTACCAGGAGCAAGTTGAGAATAAAAACCAGGAGGGACTTCCATATAAATCTCTTCTTTTAAATCACCATGTAAAAATGCATTTTTCACATCAAACTGCAGCATTTCCCAACCTTGATTAGCAGCCAAAGACAATAGGATGCGAAAGGTATTCATTTTTGCAACAGGAGCAAATGTCTCTTCATAATCAACTCTATACGTCTGAGTATATCCTTTAGCAACCAATCGGGCTTTATACCGTTCTAAGCTGCCATCAGAATTGTATTTGGGTGTAAAGACCCATTTACATCCAACAAGCTTCTTTCCTTTTGGTAGTTGCACAAGATCCCATGTCTTGTTGTTCTCTAAAGCTTCCATTTCAACTTTCTTTGCTTTGACCCAATTATCATCTGCTAATGCCTCAGATAAAGTTTTTGGTATCGTGATAGTGTGAAGATTAGTGAGAAAGGCTCTGTGGCTGCAAGACAACTGATCATATGAAAGAAATGAGGATAAGGGATATAAAGGACGCTTACTACAACTCCAAACTCCCTTTCTTAAAGCAATAGGTAAATCAGAATTATTAGTATCATTAGAATCCTCAAGTGTATTAGGAGGAGAAGGAGGTACCTCTGTATTTTCAGGAGCGCTTCCCAGCACTTCATCAGTAACTAGTTCAGATGATTGACCATGCATCGGTTGAGATGTTCTCTTCCTTCTAGAGTACTGTTGTAGTGGACGAGTAGAGTCAAGAGTTTGTGGGGCTTATACTGATGTATTCGGATGGGATTGAATTTGGGGAGCTTCTTGAAGTTCAGTTTCTAAGAGGCTATCTAGGAAATAATCATGGTCTTGGTCATTGGTGATAGAACAACCAAAATAAGACTCAAACTCAGAAAAAGTAACATCTGCTGAAACAAAGAACTTCTTAGAAGGAGGATAGTAACATTGTATCCCTTTTGAGTGGAGGAATATCTAACAAATACACACTTAAGCGCTCTAGGATCAAGTTTGGTCCTTTGTTAAGAATGTACATGCACAAATGCAACACACCCAAATATCCTAGGAGTAAGACCGTTGGATGCATTAAAATTTGGATAGAAATGGGTGAGAACTTCTATAGGACTCTTTGACCCAAGAACCTGAGTTGGAAGTCGATTAATAAGATGTGTCGCTGTTAAAACAGCCTCACCCCAAAAATGTTTAGGCACATTTGTTTGAAACAACAATGCTCTTGTAACAGCAAGAAGATGACTATTTTTCCTTTCAGCTACCCCATTCTGTTGAGGGGTATTGACACAAGATGACTCATGCAAAATCCCTTGTTTTTCAAAAAATGTAGACAATGATTGGTTGAAAAAATCCTTAGCATTGTCAGAACGAAACCTTTTTATTTGAGCTCCAAACTGTGTTTTAATCATATTATAAAAACATGGAAAAATGGAGCTCAAGTTAGATTTTTGTTTTAACAAATAAATCCAAGTTACACGAGTGCAGTCATCAATAAATGACACAAACCACCGAGATCCAGAGACATTTGGAACACTAGATGGACCCCAAATATCACTATGAATTAGCTCAAAAGGAACAAAAGTTCTTGTATTGCTTATAGGATATGAGGAACGCTTATGTTTTGCAAATTCACAGATATCACAATGAAGGGACTTGGTGGACACATTTTGAAACAGAAGGAAACACAACTTTAAGAACATTAAAAGAAGGATGACCAAGACGGCGATGTTGAAGCCAGATTTGTTCCTCATTTGTCTTGACACTTTTGGATTGGAAGGAGGAAGGCAAAGAACTCTGAACTCTACCACATTCACTAGGTTCCTCAATGAAGTAAAGTCCATCCTTTTCCTTAGCAAGTCCAATCATCTGTTTCGTCCCTCGCTCCTGAAAAGTACAAGAGGTTGGAGAAAAAAATACAAAGCAATTAGAATCAGCAGCAAGTTTCTGGACAGATATGAGACTTGTGCAAAGTTTAGGAACATGTAAGACATTTTTCAAAACAAGGGTAGAGTTAAGAGAAACATCTCCTTGGCCTACTACAGTCATTACAGATCCATCAGCTACAACGATTTTCCTATTACTAGGACATGGACTATAGGAAACGAAGTGTTTAGAAGAGTTAGTCATATGATCAGTGGCTCCTGAATCAATGATCCAAGAGTGGAGAAAATCCTTATTTGAGGCATTAAGAGCAGATGAAAATAAAACAGCTGAAGGTTGAAATGAAATACCTGAGAACCCCAAAGCACAGGTACCTGATGTAGAAGGGGAATCTTTTTCACGTGTCTCTATCAAAGATCTTAGCCTCTCCAGCTCCCCCTTAAGATCAACATGACTAGACTTCTCTTGACTCCCTGAAGCAATATGAGCTTGAGGCTTCTTCATATTAGAAGGCTTGCCATGAAGCTTCCAACACTTCTCCTTAGTGTGACGAGGCTTGTTGCAATAAGTACACCACAATTCTTTGTTTGAACTCTTTGAATCACCTTGTTTATCGGCAAGACGATTTTTTGATACAAAGGCCGAACTCTCCGTCTGTTGTGGCTCCATCATAACATTCCTTCGTCCTTCTTCAGCTAAGACAATAGCAATAGTCTCATTGAGAGATGGTAATTCCTCTCGTCCAAGGATTTGTATTCTCACAGGATCAAATTCTGCATTTAACCCTGCAAGATACTCGAAGATACGCTCCTTTTCCATAAAGCGTTTCAGAATAACAACATCTTCACTACATTTCATAGTGATGGATTGATAATGGTCCAGCTCTTGCCACAAACTCTTCATAGTTGTGGAGTACTCAGTAACAGACTTATTCCCCTGCTTAGTATTGGAAATCTTGGTCTTTATCTCATAAATTTGGGCTGCATCTTTCACCTTTTAGTAGGCTTGATGAACGGTATCCCAGATTTCCTTTGCTGAAGACAAGAACAAGCATGTTTGACTTACCTCAGGAGTCATAGAATGCCATAACCAAGACATGACCAAAGAGTCTTCTTCATCCCAAGCATCAAACGTCGGATCTTCTCGCTTAGGACCTGTTCCAAGTAAGTGACTAAGCTTCCCACGGCCTTTTAAAAAGGTGCGAACAAACTGAGACCAGCTTAAAAAATTAGTTCCATTCAACTTGTATGCTGAAGGAACATTTTGCCAGTCTCCCGGTGCATTTATAGAACTGACCGAGGGAGACCCAGCTCCGTTAGAGGTATTTTTCTCCTCAGACATGGCTAGACTGAGTCTGAATTCGCGCTGGAATCAGGAGAAAAGTCACCGGAATCTGGGAAACAACTGATGGAATATGGAAAAAGTCACCAGAAAAGTGGCCGGAATCTGGGAAATGGCCGCCGGAATCTGGAAAGGTCGCCGGAAATGGTTGCCGGAATCTGGAAATGATCGCCGGAATCTGGAAATGAGTCAAACGTACTGTTCATGCACTGTTCACGCGTGAACAGTAGTGACCAGAGAAAAAAAGCCCAGAAAACCTTGTTTCCTGCTCTGATACCATGATAAAATGATGAAAGGGGATAAGAGAAGAATGATTCTTTGTATTGTCTATTTACAAGTATGAGTGGCTATTTATACAAGTAGTCCTATACCTTCTAAAATCTACTAGCCATTACTTACACTCTAGAATACAATATAACAATCTAGAAGCTACTAATATTTACTCCATTATTTTAACAGCATACTTTTGAATTCTGATTCAATCGAAGTAATTTTACTGCATGTGATTTTTCTTAAACATCACTTGAAGTTGCTACTTGCTATATGTAAACTTATCAAACATGTTTAGAAGTAAATTTTAGATCAAATATTACCTTATCTAAATTAGCTACTTTTTTCTGTTCTGATCAAGCAGCCTAATCGTTAGGTGGATCAATGCATCACCTTTGGCGTAGTTCACTTATAAGTTATGGTGCTGGAATGACCATTTCAACTGTAATTACTGACAGTTTATGTGCTTGATTATTCTAGTGGATGATTCCCATGATTTATTTATGCATTCATCCAATGTTTAAGCATCCAGTAAAATTTTTTAAGGGATGTTCAAGCTTAGTGGGACAAAATTAATTATTATTGCTGTCATCGTCTGTGAGCTGAAGTCCACCTGGATAAAGTATCTTTTTCCACGAGGATTAATTAAGAGCTATCAAAGCTGAAGGAAATTCATTTTCTAGTTTATCATAATATGCTGCAGGAAAAGCAGTGCTTTTAAAGCTAGAGAAAGTCATTTTCCAATTTATCAAAGTACATTGAAGGAAAAACAATGTGGCTTTTGCTGTTTACCATGTGCTTGCAAAATCCTTTCTATAATTGACATTTCTCAATGATGTGAAATGAAAAGCCAAGTGCTTATGATGGGACTGCTGTCTATACTGCTTTCAAGTCTATCTTGCTTCAATATTATTGGCAACTATGCACGTTTGTAGACCATTTTTCCTATTCTCCAGGAATTTTCGGTTCTTAATGGCAGTATGAAGACCCTCAAGCAAAATAATGTTTTCTGCTTTGTTGTTTCAGAACTTACCGGAACAAGGTGGCTACATATGAATTCATCCCTTGGCCCATAGAAATAAGGTTTTGTGAACCTAACAATTCAACAAGCCAGACCAAATCTCCTCCAAGGTTAGCCTGGTTCTTTCTAAGAAATCTTAAATGATTACAGTCTTTTAACTTAAATAAGGGATTCTATGTTTCTTTTCATGCTGGAAATTATCTGAACTATATTTAAATGTTGTTTACAGATTGCGATACTGGTTTAGGGCAAAAGGAAAGCTCTCAGATGATCAGGCTCTGCATCGGTATTCATTTTCTGTTATTTGTTACATAAATAATGTTTTTGAATATTTCAGAGAAGGCCACTAGTCTGTTGTCCTGAACAAACCTCTCTTTATGTTTGTTGTATTGCAGGTGTGTGGTGGCATATGCTTCAGATCTGTTATTTCTTCAAGTAAGCTTGAATCCCCACCGTCGGAAGGATTTTAAGACTCGTTGTGTGAGTCTGGACCATGCGTAAGTATCTAATTCCTATTAAGTGCATGATTGATTATTTGTTGATAAACTTGTTGGTACTTTTTTTATGTCTTGCCTCTTGCTAATCCTTTTCATTTTCATCTCAGAATGTGGTTCCACCGCCCTCTAAGAGCTGATGACTGGATCCTCTTTGTGGTGAGTTTCAATTAAGTGTTTCATTCTCCTTTTACATTCTGTTATCTGTGGCATTTCTGATGCATCTAATCCGTTCTACAGATCCAAAGTCCTACAGCCTATAATGCACGTGGCTCTGTATCTGGCCACATGTTTAATCAGAAGGGCGAGGTAAATACCTTACTAAATGCTTTTTTAGCTGCGCCTTTCCTCCTTTTACAATTAGTTCAGTTTTCTTCTTGTCCTTTGTAATTTTATTTACATTTAACTGTGAATTACATTCACCTTCCAAAGCTTTTGTAGCCTGCGCTCTAATTCCCCTCTGAATTCTATGCTTGAAAGTGCTCTCAAGTTTTATAAAACCTACACTCGCACCACCTCTAGTTTTCTCTTCTGGGGGAAAATAACTATTACTCTTTTTTCATGAGCAGTTTGTCTTCTGATGAGTTGTATTTCAATGAAATAGTTAATTATGAGTTTCTAGGAGGACAAGTGTATAGGAATAGGATTTCTAGACGTTTGTTGACAATGTGATTCATGAAATGGAGGTTTTCATACGAACAACTAAAACCCAGAGGAGGTTTGAGTGTATGTTTCATCAGTGAAGTTTAGCGCAAATTCCTTCTGAAAATTATTATCACTTGAAGATCCCTCTGCCTTTGTGGATCAGTTCTGTCTTACAATGTTGCCATTGGTTGATTTGTGTGCAGCTTCTTGTATCTTTGGTTCAAGAAGGTCTAATTAGGAATACTAATTTGGGAGCTTCAACCACTAAATCCAAGTTGTGATCTGCTGGAACCAGCAAGAGCTATATGTTACACTTTTCGTTCCTAAAGCTTTTTTGGGGGTAGAGATACTGCATGATTCAATTTAAGTAGAATATGTGAGAGTTTGGTTAGAAATTAGAGGGTTAACTATATTGGGAGCAGAACAAGGCACCCGTAGCCTAAATATTGTCCGACCATGTAGGTCATACAGGCTTCAGTTTCTCTTTTTCCTAATAACGGAGCTCATATTCAGTATTCTTGATGTACTGAACTATATAATGTAACATTATAGTTTCAAATTATGTTTCAGTTGAACTTGAATTTTTTTCCTGGCTCAAAAAGAATGTCACTCCTACTTCATAATTATTTTTTGTATGAGGATATTGCATAGTATTTTTCATTATTATAAAGCAATACTCCCTCCGGTCCTTGAAGTAGGGCTTTCATTAAGGATTCGAGGACGTATTGTAAATACACTGCTCAATATAAAATATATTCTTTCCAGGCATATGACTATAAGTTGTCTTTTACAAACAGGTGGAGAGAGAGGGTGGGGGGTGGTGGGAGAGATAATTTTTTGTTAAAAAATAATCATTTAAAATTAATTAATATTGGGCCCACATAAAAAGGGGACAAAAGTGACTTTTTGCTTTGGGAAGTAATATGATCCAGGTCCCAAGAGGCTTCCAAATTCCAATTAATTAAAAGATATTGAGGTACATGATCTTTATTTTATTTTATTTTTAATCGAAAATAACTTCCCTTCCTTCTAGTATTAGCTATAATTATTGTATAATTTCATTTTATTCTATTGGCTACTTTCTCCTTAGAGTTTTAAATATAATAGCTTTACAAGAGTTAACCAAAGAGTTTGGGATGATCTTTCAGGGGAATTTTAGTTCCAAAGCATATAGTTGGCTATGAAAGTTTAAAAAAACAAACATTCATTTGGTACAATTTTAACTAATACATGACCAACCAATGTTTTAATCCTTTCTTAGAGAGTGTTTACATATATACCTTGTGTTTTGAACATGATTGATACCAATAAAAAATGGGAAAGTAATTACCTATGCAAGAAATTTAATTAAGATGAGGTCCCACAAAATCCTTTAATTAAAATGAGGTCCCTAAGAACATTAGTTATATTAAATTATAAATAAAAAAGTTGTTATAGTCTAACAAAAAGTTATTACTGACCAATAATTTAAACAGTTGCGAATGATGCTCATAATATTAGTATGAATGCCCAAAAAGTTGTCACAGTTTGGCCAAATATTGTTACTTACCAAGAATTTATAAGTTACAAATTATGCTCATAATATTGTTACAAATGTTCAAAAAATAGTCACCGTCTAGTCAAACGGTTTTAATTACCATGAACATAAATAGGTGTGAATGATTAGAATTTAATATAATTAAAGTCCTAGAGACCTTAGTTTAATTAGTGGACTTCAAGTGACCTCATTTTAATTAAATCCGGTAGTTGTAATCAATTTCCCAAAAAAAAAAATACATGTGTTAAGGAAAAAACTAATTTCTTTTAATATATGTGAATTAATTATGTAATTTTTCAAAGAGTGGAGCATTGTTGTCAACTCGGGGGAGTTGACTCTCCAATTTTAATGTTTTTATGTTTCTACATACCCAAAACATATCACGAGTCACTTAAATTCGTATTGATTGTAAATTAAACTCACGAGTTTGCACATCAAATTTACCATTTTATCGTTTCTACCTTACAAAATAATCTTGTTGATTTGCTCTAAATCTTATGATAATTATTTTTATTTGACGATATTAAATGAATTAATAAATAAATTTTATAGAAATTTCTTTATTGAGTTTGATAAAGTGTGAATGTTGATATATTTAATATCAACTATTTATATTTAAAATATATTTAAGTCACCATCAAGCACTTGGTTCAACTGGTAAGCATTGTACCGTTTTAACCAGAGGTCTCGGATTGAGCTCTAGGAACTACCCAGTGTTAAATATCAGGTGGTAGAGCTTTGTTGCCCTTGTGGTCATACCCGGCTCGATCCGCATTAGTCTGGACCCTTGATAAGTCTTCCGAGTTAAAAGGAGGTAGGTCCAGGATACCAAATGCTCAACGCAAATATATATATATATATATGTAAGTCAAAATATTAATATTATTTTGTATTTTTAATTATTAATAAAAGTGAATTCTCACAATATTACCATCTACGTTTACATTTTCCCTGGAGTATTTAGTTTGTTTACTGCTCCTATTTAGTAAGTGAAGCATAAATGTCAACGACGGGTTTATCAGGAATAAGGATTAACGGATTTTGAATTTTCAGGAGCGACCACTTATTTGAAAATTTGGCCAAAGAACCCTCCAACCTCCATACCCAAAACTTCCATTCAAAATCAGAAGAAACTGAAAACAGAAAAAAGAAAACTTCAATACAAACAAATCAACCACCACATACAAATCTCTCTTCCACTTCACTCCTAATTGCATTCCCTATGGCTCTGCAAGCGCATCAGAAAAAGCGGAGTATTCCCATTCCCCATGAAGATGCTTTTAGTTCTCAAGTTGGGCCCAGAGACGACGACGATTCTTGCTCCGATGAGTTGCAGAAATTGGAGTCCGAAGTTAAGCAATTGGCGCAGGAGATTTTGGATCGCCGTTCTACTCTTTCGGAGCAGCTTAAGAGCACTCTCGCTTCGGTGCTTGCCGCTCAGAGACCCCTTGTTCCGCAATTCTCAGATGAAGGCCAATCTGAAGCTCCCAATTTAGGTGCGTTTCTGGTTTCTGCTACGTTTCCCTGTTGTTATGTTTCTAATTTGGAATTTCGGTCTCCTGTTTTTGAGTTTGTGGATTTAGGGTTTCGGATTTTTAGGTTTGGAACTTCCAGGTTTTTTGAATATCTGAGTTTGTGGATTTATTTTATGAGATATGGATTGTTGAAAAATGGAAATTATGGTAGTCCCAAATAAAAAACGTGTGCAATCGCTTTTTTTTTTTTTTTTTTTTTTGGTCTAGAAAATGATGTGAAATAAAAGGGATTGGGACTGAATGAAATTCACCTCTTCGTTACAATTTGTCCAAATTATCTTTGTTTTTTTAATAAAGTAGAACAAAAAAGGGAAATGCTCGTAGTGTTTTACCTTCTGTCAAATAAGCTATATATGTATGAGACTATGAGTAGACTGTAAAATTGGACAAGAGAAGTTGGCATTCTCAACCTATTGTGTTGTACATTGGATGAACAGGATTCTTAGAGTCCGTGTGCAGAGTGGTGAATGATTGGTTATAGCCACCTGCCTCAGTAGCTTTGTTGTTAAGTTACCACACTGGTGGACTAGTACCAGAAAGTATCATCTTGCAATTTGGTATTTGATATGTGTTAATTGGCGAGTTTGGTATACAAGAGAAAATAGCATCCATTGCCAATGCAAAATAAAAAAAATACTCCTTGTCCCTAGATATAGGACCTATTTGGGGAGGTGGGCTTAGTTTTAAATGTAAGACCTCTTGCTAATTTTTCCTCAAATTATTCTTATTGATGCTCCTCAATAATAAACAAAGAAAAGAGGGAAGAGTGGGAATAGAGGTAGATGATTAGGGTGTTTTGGTAATATCATGTGATTGTAACTAGCTTAGCTAATATCCTTAATGTAATCAAAGTAGGTAAATAAGTCTTATATTTAAGAACAGAGGGAGTAAAATAAAATATGCAGTGTTTCTTATGCCCTTATTATCATTATTTAACCATGTCTGCAATCTTTTTTTTTTTTTTTCAAGATGCAAGCATTACTTTTTTCATCCCTTCCTCCTTGCTATACCTATCATTCTGTGCACCTGGTGATTTGAGCTTCTCTGTTTGATCACTAATTGGACTAAGGAAAAAAAGTGGCTTTCTTTATATCCATGTGAATCGGATACAATTCAGGGTGAATGTTACTCACTAGCCTTTATGCACAAATGCACATTCACGTGTTGTGTATTTATGCTTGCTTATATAGCCAAAGTTACATCCTTAAACTTAACTACATGGTTTCTTGTATGCTGGTATGTTTCATACTATACAAGGCAATGCTGATTTAGTTTGCATTGCAGGGGCATCAGAACAAGGCGTTTTGACGAGGCAGAAACTATCTGGAGTGGAGGACCCAGAAACATCCAAGAAAGTGCAGTTGCTGAAAGAAAAGATTTCAAGCAATGCCCAGGTCATGCCAGATGTTTTAAGGAGGATGAAAGACTGTATTACGAGATTAGAGAAGTTAGATTCACAAAATGTAACCATACATCCAGCATTTAACAGGAAAAAAAACTAGAGTATAATGTGTCATATTTTTTTACA
This sequence comes from Mimosa bimucronata, assembly GCA_037074515.1. Classification (NCBI taxonomy): domain Eukaryota; kingdom Viridiplantae; phylum Streptophyta; class Magnoliopsida; order Fabales; family Fabaceae; genus Mimosa; species Mimosa bimucronata. Next base: position 39,528,709 of record CM073446.1, read on the forward strand.
ATCTGTGTGGCAGCATATTATTGTACAACTTTGGAAAAATCATAGGTTGGGGTATAAACTACAAGTGACTATATTCTATCCTATGATCTGTTATGATATTTGGCGTGTCAGGAATGCTATGATTTTTTAAACAGAAACCTCAAGTAGTGGATAAATTTGTCATAGAATTATAAAATACATGAAAATTAAATGAGAACAATTGTCAGTGAAGAAAAATAGGTGTCCAAGGATGTTAGGTCGAACATCCAACATCTTTCAGATCTCTGTTATGTCGTGCAATTCATCTCTTTGGGCAAGAGGCATAGTGATAGCGCAATTAATGTCATTTTTCATGAGGAACATAATTGTTTCACAATTGTAGAAAAATTTTCATGTGGCTAGTATAAAACTCAGTGGATTAATTTAGAAAATCAAGTTAAATTACGAAATCATAGTATGTTACATGATCTTTTTAAAATATATGTACTTATATGTATCATTAAAGTAATTTACTTAATATCATTAATCTACTTAAATTAGTCAACTGAATTTTATGTGAAAGATTGACGGTTGCATATGAATGTTTTTATAGCTATATGTACGTGATGAAAATATTAATTCTTACACATGCCACTTTTATCATAGAATTAGAGTTACTCGAGATTGAACACGTATTGCTCTCTGGTTTTACCCTTTTGGAGCAATAGCAGGTCAAGAAAGCTTGGCAGATTGCAAGGCCGAATGATTTATGCAGAAGATAAACATGGCAGATCCTAAATAACACAATATAATCAAATGGGAATAATAGTTATAAAGATGTGACACAACAATGATGTACAGACAACGCAGGTCACAACATAACAAGATACATCAAGAGGAGATTGTGTAACATTAATATATGCTGCTTCAACGCATTAGTAATACACATTACACAATACAAAGAACTTGTTATTTAGACTGCCAAGCATTTACAACTAATTACATCATCATTAGAAGATATCAACTTGGGTATGGAAGAACCCACCATCACCCTTCCCATATTCCCTGCATCACGAACATCAACAACCACAGTGCTCAGCCCCTTTCCAATGACAAAAATACTTTTGCCAACGGCAACAAGTTGACAAGGTGGTCTAGTAAGCAATGGCGACAGCTTTCCGACAGGCATCCACTGACGCCTCTCCTTATGCCACATCATTAACCTAGTTCCTGAACTTTGATCCAAAACATAAAGTACCCCGTCGACCACTACTGCTGGACCTCGCCAACCTGAAACCATATCAGCATCCGCATGCTGCCATGTGCCGTTTGATGGGTCATATGCAACAGCATACACATGGCCAGTTACAGGAGATGTACCACATCGAATGTATATTTTGCCATCCATAACTACTGAATATTCAATGTCAGGGACAATGTTAGAGTCCTTGTGAGATTTCCAGCTGTTTGTTCGAGGGTCATAAGTATCCCAGGAATGAGGATCGCTTGAGTTTGAACCTAAACCACCCATGGCATAGATTTTTTCATCCAATACTTCACAAGCAAAGTAGCACCTGAAAAGGTTTAAAATTAGCATTATTTTTCTACATTTCAGTCGGGGTAAAGATAAGAGAGATGAAGACAAGCAAAAAAAGCTTGCAGGTGTGGACAGTTAATGAGCGATGAACAAGATAGCAGATCTCCCATGTATGGAAAATAGTTCTTGATTAACTGCTTAAACACAAGGCAAATGCAGAATACAGAGTTATGCACAGTTTCTTTTTAAAGAAAATGCATCCAACATGAAGTAAGTAATACTTTAGCTACAGAGGGAAAATCTCAACTATGTTAAACATATCTGATCAGTCATAAAAAAACAAAATATAAATAAGTTGACAATGACAATTATTCCTTAAGGTTGCAAAGCAAAATTGTATATGCATGTTTGTGAAATATGTTTGTTCTATAATTATCAAAAATCAAACAATCACAAATCCACTCATCGTGTGAGCATATGCATTTCCAATTTAAGGAATTCCACCAAATTCAAAATAATTTGAAGGCATTTTCAAACTACTTCAAAATTCCCTACAAAATGCTTAAACTTGATGTTGTCCACTTATATATTGGTTAAATATGGCACCCAATTAACCGCATTGTTTGTAACAATGGAGAAGTAAGCTTACCCAATAAAAAGAGTGACTAACCCCCCAACTGCACATGAATACTACTAGAATGAGAAGTCAAAATATAGCCAAACTGCGCATGCATATTTTAGTTTTAAATTAGCCAGGCCTGCTTATGTTTTTATTTCTCGAGCTGAGTAAGGATGAATTAACCAACCAGGGTTTCTTATGCTAAGTAAGGAGATTCAAGACATTCATTTAATTCTAAGTATAATAGTCAGTTCAGTTCTTTTTCTATATTCCTAAGAACGTTGACCTGCTTAGTCTTGTTTTTTTAAAAAAATAAAATTTTTACCTTGCAGTGGACAGTGGAGCGGCTTCAACCCAAGAATTCAAGCAGGCATCAAATGTATAGACCTCATTTGTAGCACCCTCAGACCAGCCACATCCACCCAACAAGAATAGCTTCTTCCCCAAAACTTCAAAACCCATTCCTTTCCTTTTTGACAAATGTGGCGGGAACTCTTGCATGAGCTTCCAGCATCTTCTTGATGAGGTTGGATCCAAAACATAACAGCTAATTTCATTACACCTATCTCTACATAAAGCATAGATCCAGGTCTCACAGAGCTTATGCTCTTGACGATAAGAATGCCACTCTTCACTGCAAATTAAGTCCCTCCACTGCTTTGAAACACACTTCAGGGCTGAATGATATTTCCTAGGAACTCTCGCTAGGCAGAAAAGAGAAATATCATCCGGAAGCCCACCAATGAGTTGAGAATTATTTGCTTCCAGTTCATTTTCCTCGTTTGATGATTCAGTCCCATCATCTAGATGTTCCATTACAACTTTGTACAGTCTGCAAACAATCACTTGGAATTAATCTCAAAGATTGATGCAGATCCAAATGAAAGACTCCACAAAAATAGGAGCCTTGAATTAGAAGAACTTATGTCCCTACATGAACAATGAGCAAGGGAATGAAAAGGAGGCATACAGTGAAGGAATCTCAAGTCAAAACTCCTCTATTCACTGAGGAAAAGGTTGAACAGAAGAAACCAAATTCAGTGAATCTCATGTGGAAACGATAGTGTAAGCTCACAAAAAGTCTATGTTTTTTAATCCCTTTAAAAAGATCAAGACCTAAGCTCCCATAACATACAAATGAAGTAAAACCCAAAACGAGAGAGAGGATGTAAGGAAGCGAAATCAAATAGAACGCTAACCGCAAAACTATCGATCATATATCTAACTCCCACATCTATAGCACTAAAGTTCCAAAATAGAGATCAATTTCACAATGTTTGCAAAATTTTCCAGGTTCCCAACAAATGCAGAACAATTTGAACGTTCTATACCAAAGATCAGACGAATCGATCGAAAATGAAAAGGGAATTTTTTTTCCGAACAGAATGATACAAAGAAAAAGGAGAAACAAACCTGCACGGAATCAGGAAATGACCAAAGATATTTGCTTTAGGCAGAAGCGCAAAGCACAAGAGGAGAATTCCAGGAATCAATGATTTTAGAGCTCTTGGCTATTGGGCGGTGTTTAGCGATTTGGCAGAGACAAGCTTTGTAACGCTCGCGAGAAGATTTTGTACATTCCATTTTCCTAATCTTCATTATTACTCATACCACTCCGTTCTTTATTCTTTATTGTAAGTCTAACTATCACAAATTTTTTGTTCTAAAATATAAGTCCACTTTGGGATCAATTAATGCTATTATGACTAATTTACCCCTGTGTTAGAAATAGAGAAGATGAGAGAAAAGGGTTATAATGTATAAAATATTATTTTAACACATATTCTTAAATAAGGGTAAAGTTAGAAAAATATGATATATTTAATGCTATAACTTCCACTCCTTGGTATGTGAGAAGTAGTTAGGATGGACTTATAATAAGGAACGGAGTGGTATTTCTCTTTATATTGCGATATTAATTTACCTTTCCCAATATTTTATCTAGCTTAGTTAGTTTATGGCAAGGTTATTAAACCCGGACCGGCATCTAGACCGGTCGAGGCACTAGGTCAAGGGTCAGTGGGTCAGCTCGGAGTCAACTCGGGAACCAGACCGGTGAGAAATAAAAAAATTAAAAACTAATTTAAATGTTAAATTTATTATCATATTATCCAAATATTAAATGACGATTCAATACCTTGAATTACTAATAAAATAATCATATTTTATCCAATATTCTTTACAATCTCTTTGACATTTTAAATCAATAGCTTCAATCTATTATTCATTGATGATATTGGAGTCATTAATCACAAAATATTATTTCTAATAAAATTTTTAAGAAATAAATATTAACAAAATATCCCTACCAATAATTTTTTTAATCACTAAACTAATAGTCATTAATATCAAAATTATCATTAAAATTAAAAAAACACAAATTATGTCATTTTTAACACCATTTTTGTTTAAAAATATGCAACCCGGGTCAACCCAGTAGCCCACCGAGTTGCCCGGGTTGCTCCCGGGTTAGTCCGGGTTTTCCCGGGTCACTCCGGGTTGCCACTTGCCCGGGTTGGATGCTCACCCGGCCCGGTCCAATGACCGGGTCGCTGGGTTCCAGGCTGACCCGGCCGGTTTGATTACACAGGTTTATTTATGGTTATTCTAGGCCTGCCTTAATCGCTAGAATCACTCGCGTAGGAAAAAGGGTCCAACATGGGTTTTCAAGTTGTGTATGTTTAGTTTATAAATTGGGAATGGTAATTTCAGGAGCTCTATGAATGATTTTTGGATCTTCTTCTTCTTCTTTTTTATAAAAGGTAAAACGATTACCACTAAAAGCCCATTAACTTGGATAATGAATGGATCTTCTTGGATGCTCATTCTGTATGTCAAGCCAATGGAATAGATTGTATGATGAATTGATGATTGAATTACCCATTTATATTTTAAATTGATAATCGATATGTTTTTTAATTAATGAAATAAAAAGAATTTTATAAATAAGAATGGGTAAATACAACTTTTATGAATAAAAAAATACAACTTTTATTCTTTAACCTTTCATTCTATTTTAATTTTAGTCCTTCAACTTCGAAATGGGTAGTTTTGATCTTTGAAATTTCAATCAATTTTGATCTTGATTCTTGAATTTTAGATTGGAGGTTTTGGTCCAGCAACTTTGTGCCATTTATAGTTATTGATACCTGATTTATCAATTTTTTTTTAAAATTCAGAGATCATGACAGAAATTAAATGAAAGTTGAAGGATTAAGACCATCAAATTTAAAGTTCAAGGATCAAGATCAAAATTGACCGAAAATTCAAACACCAAAATCACCAATTTCAACGTTCGAAACCAAAATTAGCTAAAAATTCAAGGAGCAATTAACCCAATAAGAAATTGTTTTTAACATGAAATTTTTTTCTATTGTTACTTAAAAACATAAAAGATATGTTCTGATAATTAAAAAATAATACAAATATCTTAATATATGTGGGTATTAGCCTATTAGGGGTCTTATTGTTCATACTTCTACCGACGCACTTAAATTTTTATTCAATAGGCTAGACCCATGAGCACATGTGGTGAACAAACATATAATTAGACCCAGTTTTCAATCTCAGAATAAGATATGCAGAGAGTGATGGAGAAAACTTGTAGCCACAATCCACAAAACATGCCCAAAGCACGATTATGGCAAACTTTATAATCATTCATAAAACTACTATGTGATGAAATATTTACAAAATGAGAGACGATCCTGATATCAACTTGGCTGATAATATATACTGAATATATATACAGTGCCGTCTAATAAGAAGCTGAAGTGGGAGAAGATGATCACAGCAAAGTTTCTTTTCCATCTAGGAGTTAGGCCAGCCATTTGGTGAATGCTCCTTTGAGTGGCGACGGTTTCGCTTTGCAGCAATCTGTTCTTGAATCAAATTTTCAGTTGCAATTGCTTCTTGAATGTCTTTGTGGGCCTTTGCACAGAGATCATCTAAAGCAAGCATTGTAAATGGCTCCTCTATAAGAACACCAACCTACAAAAGGACATTTTGCACGTTGCTGGAATTTTAATCATCTTTCTGATCCAGAAAATATGGGTGAACATTTCAAGGAAACACCCATCAATCACCCTCCAATAATCGAGGGGAAGGGGGCATATAAAGGGAGACAACATTTTATCTTTAAAATAAAAAATCATACTTAAAAGAGTTACTCTGTAACAAATTGTTAAAAGCTCAAAATAAGGAGAACATACTTCCTCAATGCAGAACAAAGAGGCAGCACTAATAAAGGTGGCAGGAACCACCATCCAATGGCAATCATCCCATAGTATGATAGGGAGCGTTAAATGCCAAAGAACAAGAAACCTTGAGGTCAAACGGGTATATGACAGTGGGATGGGAATGCCCATAAGTTGTTCACAGACACCGATTCCTTCATGGAAACAAGTGATCTTTGATTCCTGTTTTATAATAATGGAAGGGAAGCATCAGATAAACATATATACAAGACAGTTCACAAAGCATAAGCCAAAGTTGACAATTTGAACATAACACAGAAATTTACAAAACACAAAAGGAAGCACGACTTATAATTCTTCTACGCATCAAACACCAACAATGCTTTGATCTAACAGTGAGAAAAAGTAACAGGTGTATGTTTCACTCTAACGATAACGGTCTAGACTTTCAGATAAGTTAACATTTGAAACGCCTGAAATAGAATACCAATCAATACCAATCAAAGCAGGGCACAGTAATATCTCAGCAAAGATTTCAAAAGAATTCAGTCTCTCTTATTTCATGCCCATTCAAAATAAAGCACGTTGGTTTTTTATAACAGTACGAGAAAATATCAGTTAGCCACTATCATCAATATCACGAAATTGCTAACAAGTACAAGGATCTTACCAAGACATTCCTTATTGAACCATCCAACTTCAGCAATTTAAGGCTTTGAGAGATAAACTCAATGACACAGCGAGGACGATGGTTGGAATTACTAAGTACAGCGAGATCGTCTACTTCCAGCAGATGTTGGAGGTCTCTGTTAATATCTGAGCCACATAATACATGACACTGCATTGAAATTGTTTCAATTATTTGGTGAGTAGCACAACCAAGTATCAATCTACAACTAACCCTGCACAATTCGAACAAGACTATCTAAAAAGTCCCTTGCTTCATTTTTTATGCTTTTAGATAAAAATGTGAGAGAGAAAATTAGAATCATTCTATTGAAATATGAATTAATTGTATGTGTGTGTAAGTTAATTTTGTCTTTCTATCACAAAAATTTAAGCCAATGTGATGGTCCCGCCTCAACTTAATTCATCTTTCAATGTGGACTTGTTATCTTAATATTCTCCCTATTTTGAAATATGAATTAACCCTGTGTGTGTATGTTAAGTTTGTCTTTCTATTCACAAAAGCTTAAGCCTCAACATTATATACACTTAATTCACCCTTCAATCTTTCAACATTAGGACTTGTTATCTTAGCACATTCTAACCTTGAGCGCCATTGGGAATGCCATGATATAATGCAGAAGTGCCTTCTTGACATGCAAATCACCAGGGCACTCATCCACAGCCATAACCTGCCTAGCAAAATCATGAGTCCCAGAAATGACCTTCGTCCAAGCCTTCTTCCCCTCCATGAACCTCGCGTACGAAGCCTCAGTCCTAAAAACCAAAAGAAGAGCCAACGCCGGCGCCGTCAACTGGTACGGCAAAGAAGAAGCCCTAAGCACAGGGAAAAACTCCGGCAACCAATGCGCCAAAACCACGGAATTGTAACACGCAATCAAAGTAGCGAACGAAGTGAAAGCAATCACAGGCGGCACAAGAGACAATATAACACGAGAAGTGAGACTTGAAAGAAGGTGACGAATATGGCGAAGAGAGCTTCTGTGTTGAACCCATTTCTCGTGGTCGTAAAGGGTTCGTTTTTTTTGCATGCCACGTTCTTTAACGCGGTCGGCCCAATCGGGAACAATACGGAGGACAGAGATTAGGGTTTCGGAAAGGGAGGAAGAAGGAGGGGAAGGATTTGGGGGTTTGAAATTGAAAGTGAGGATTTTTGTGCGTTTGGAGGGAAGGAGATGGTGGTGGTGGTGGGAATTGAGGGTGAATTTGGGGGTGAATTTGGAGGAGAAATTGTGGTGGGAAGGTGGGAGATTCATGGGTGGAATGGAGAAGGGAAATTAGGGTTTGGAGAATGAGGGAGGAAGGAAGAGGAAGAGGAAGAAGAAGAAGAGAGCATATTCTTTGAGGAGAGTGTTTTGTTTTTCAGAGAAAGAAAAGTGGGTGTGTGTTGCAGAGTGAAGAGTGGGAGGGAGAGAGTAGCTAGTGGTTTGGCGGAGTGGTTAATTATTGTGAAGCATGTTTTTACACGTTTCAGATATGCAACAAAATATTTATATTATTATTATTATTATTATTATTATTATTATTTGCCATCAAAATCAAATTATTCTTAGAGATACAGTTGAACCCACGTACTAATTTAGCAAGTATTGGAGTCAACCTATCTGATTTTTTTAAAACAAAAGTAAAATCAAGGTAATCAAACTCAGTGGCACTCACTCAGTGAAATTAGTGAATCAAGGGTCAGTGGATCAATCTAATTTTTACCTTAAATATTAATTCAATACCTTAAATCACTAACAAAATAATAATATATATTTAAAATTCTTTACAATTTCCTTGACATATCAATATTACAGTAACAATCAACGATCCAATGACACTATAAAAAGTAATCATAAATATTTTTCCTAATAAAATATCAAAATAGATAAATGATAACAAAATAGTCATATCTACTGTCATCTAGTCATTAAACAAATAGTTATTAACACTAAAATTATCATTAAATTTGACCAATATTACTTCCTATAATTCATATTCATGAAAAAAGTACAATTGTTTTTTTTTTAAAAAAACTAAAACTAAAACGGGTCAGCCGAGCAACCCACCGGGTTGCACCCGGGTTACCCTGGGTCACCCCGGGTTGCTGGATGCCCGAGTCAGTACTCAACTCGACCCGATTCTATAGCTGGGTCGGTGGGTTCTGGGCTGGGCCATGTTTGATTACTATGAGTAAAATTAAGTATAAGTATAATTCTCAAAAGTTTTGCTAACTTATTTTTTAAAAATATAAGGTTTAGTTGACTATTTTGAGAAGATTTATGAAGTTAAATAAACTAATTAATTATAGTATCATAAGATTATACTCCTCTCATCCTATTTATAAAGTATCTGTAACATATTTCACATAGACCAAGGAAAACCTTAAAACCTCATTAATTCTACCTTGAAATTTGACAACTTTCCAACTTTACCCCCTATATTTAGTATTCACTTTACCATATGAGAACAAAGTCGTCAACACATAATAAATGGAGGGTAAATTTGTATATTCACACATAAAATTTAATAACATGCCTTAAAAATATGATCAAATAAAACATTATCTTTCTACCCTGTAAATAGAAATATGACCACAGAAGTATATGTGCATGTGTGAGTGTGTGTATACTATAAAGTTTACAAGTCATACACGCTATTTTAAAGAAAAACCATAACATAAAGGAGTAAAATAAAATGAAAACATTATACTCCCTCCGGTCCTAATTATAAGATCACTTTGACTTTTTTGAAAAAAATTAAGGATACAAAATTAATCACATTAAATTGTCTATAATTATCTTTTTTCTCAAAACTACCCTATTCTACTTATAAATTACCCTATAATCTAATTACATGTGACGTATGTTATAATTTAATGGTATAATTTGCTTCCTTAACTTCCACAAAAAAGTCAAAGTGATCTTATATTTAGGATCGGAGGGAGTATTTAACAAGTATAGTTATTATCATATCATTTAAAAGGACTGAAAACTCGTCTCATTTTCAACCTATATCTAACAAGCGTATATCATTTCTACGGGAGAAGGTGGTAGGTTCCATCTATGGAAAGAGGGTCAGGGTGGGTTGGTAGGTGGGGGTGAGTTCCTCTAATGTGGGAGAAGATTAGGAGTAGGGAAAGAATTGACAATTTTTTCAAAATGGACGCGATCAAAATGCTTTGAAAACAAAATGAGTTTAGACAATTCAAAAAATGAAAATGTCACTGTAATCACTGATCATTGAAAATAAGTGCACTTAAGTTCAACAGGTCACATCTAGTTATTTGGTAGGAATTGATTTTGAAGGAATGGTTGGTGCCTTGGATCCTGATAATGAAACATGAACAATGGTAAAGAAGAAAAGGCCCACGAAACATACCTACTAGGCTAAACACAAATGTATGCTCAATATTCATTAGTGGCCACAAAAAATATAACAAATAGCTTCATGACCTGATCTATGGTGTTGAAGTTTTTTTTTAATGAACTCGATAAGGATTACAATATCAACACAAGTCTTCACAAAAGGACCCAATTTTAAAAGAGTTACGCCAGATACTGGTCTCTCCATATCATATAGTATTGTCTGTGAATTAGTAAAATTTGGTGAGAATTAATGCAATGAATGGGGATGTTAAACATGGTGCTTGAATTCTCATATTCCTTCCGCACCTTTAATATAATACTCCGTTTAATCCTAAATGTTAAACATGGTGCTTAAATTTTCATAATACATATAAAGTTATGCTCTACTTGATCCTAAATGTAAAACTTATCGATATAATTTAACTATATTAAAAAAAATAATTTAAGTTTTGAGTTTGAACAGTATATATGAAAAGAGAGCGGTCTTAACTTTAGTACTTGACAACACCCAGAAAGATTGGTCCGTCATTTTTTTTTTAGGATTACTGGTCTTAAAAAAAATTTAAAGAAAAAAAGGTGGTGTCAAGGTGGTGTACCGTTAGAATGTTTATACTAAAATTTAGGTCATTTTTATTGCTAAATTTTTTTTAAAAAAACTTAGATCAAATTTTTTATATCCATTCATTGAGGAATTATCGTAAGAAACTTGTGCACCACCTCATTTGTGGTTTGAGTAATTATAATTTAGCACATCAACTAATATTAATCCTAGTTGATTGCTAATGTAATTCACAACTTTTTAAAAGAGAAATAAATCCCTTGATTTAGGAAGAAAAGTAAAACTCATCTACATAACTTTTTTTTTTGGAGGGGCATCTTCATCAATTCTAAGCGATTGAGAGACAAAAACCCTAGCCCATCTCTGTGAGAGGTTTCGCTTTATTCGCCCTTTCTTCCTTCCAAGTACTCTAGTGTAGACAACTTCTGCACACAGAGAAGCCAAGAGTCGAGTTCTTCATCAACGATTCATCATGAGTCGCAACTACAATCGCTTCGAGGACCCTACTTCTTACCTTGACCGAAGAACATGAATCTACTCACAAGTTTTTTTTTTATGTAGATGAGATTACCAATTCCATTAGAAAACAAGGTGACACCCAGTCACAGGCTATATTTCAAGAACCGCCGATTAGGGAATTGGAACCAGAAAGAGGCAGCAGTGTCGAAAACACTAGAGCTTTAGGGCACAAGAGCAAGGAAAATAAATAATAAAATATATGAAATCTTTTAATTTAATATTTAAGCCACATAGGTTGGCCAAAAAAAAAAAATTTAAGCCACATAGCAGTTAACTAGGAGTAATATTAGTTTATGTATTAAATTATAATTGCTCATACCACAAATGAGGTGGTACACCAGGTTCATACAATAATTTTTCCGATTCTTCAAGCTCTTCAATCATACATGTTCATATGTCTTATTTATTTTATGTGAATTTATTGTTATATCATATTTCAAAAATAGGTCACATAGTTGTTGTGTGTGATTGAAAAACCAATACACACAACAAACTCCATTTAGATATTGTCTTCAAATTTATAATGAGAGGCTTTTCATCTAATTTTTCCAATTCAACAACAAAGCTTTATTTCATTAGGTGGGGTCTATTACATAAATTACATGACGCCTTTGTCCTCTATCAAAAACTATATTTTTTGATAAATTATTAATCTAAAGATTCCGTGCAATAACTCCGCTAAGTGTTTTCTTTGGTCTTTCTCCCTCTTTTTAACGGAGTATATAAGGCTTGATCAACCATTCTTAGAGGTGCATCTAATGATATTCTTTAAACGTGTCGAAATTATCTAAAACGATTTTCTACCATTTTCGCCCCAATAAATGCTACACCAAATCTTTATTGTATAAGATGATTGCGATTATTATCTTTTCTTGTATGAACACACATCCATGTCAACATTCGCATCTCTGCTACCCTTATCTTATGCTCATGTTGTCCATTTAAAGCCCAATATCCACTGTCATGTAGCATTGTGAGTCTTTTAGATGTGATATAAAACTTCTCTTTTTATCTTATCCGATACTTTCGTTTATTTAAATCACTCAACTTAAATCTATGAACTCCACCATCAACCTTCTCTTTGTATAATTCAAGCCATATATTTTCATTTCAATAACCATTAGTCAAATAAATTAGCGGAGTCAAAAATTAGGATGAATCGGTAAAGTTATACTTCTTCCGTTCCTAAAAATAATACCCAATTGGTTTTTTTGGAGGGGTTAAGGAAACTAAATGAACCACTTAATCATAACATATTTTACCTACCATTAGAGTATATGTTAACTTATAAGTCAAATAAATTAGTTTAATAAAAAATTCAAGCTTTCTTATGATTTTTTTTTTTAAAAAAAAAAGGTCAAACTAGTTAGAAACTGAGGATTAGATTATAGATAATTAGATATAAATGCGAGCCAAGACAAAATTATATAAACAACAGCAAAACAGAGTGCCTTCTGAAACCTTCGTTTTTTTCCTTGAAGCCTCTTCCTCCCTCAATCACTGTGAGGCAACTGAGTTTGAACGGTCGAAGCGAAGTAGGAACATACGATGAATTCCAAAACTGACAAGCTGGTTAAAAGGATTACCATGGTCGCAACCATCACTGCTTCTTATTTTCTCCTCACCGCTGATTATGGCCCTGAACCCAATGTTCTTGATCCCGTAAGCAATTCATTTCTCCCTCAATTGTTTAATTCCTTAAATTTTATTGGATTTTCGATCGGTTTTGCATTTTTCCTTTTATTTTGTGGCAGCTGAAACGGAGTTCTAGGCTTTGAGTGGTTCGATTCTTGAAGTTTCTGTGTGGGTTTCCATTTCTTATCATGTTTTTGCTTTATTGTATTTACGATTGATTTTGATTTTGTGTTACTCTTTGTTGGTAAGTGAACGAAGTTCAAGAGGTTTTGGATGATCTTATTTTAAAGTTTCTTTGGGGTTTTCCGGTTCTTGACAGTAGCATGATCTTATTATTAGTTTCCAATATTTATGTCTACAATTCAAAAGTTGCATAATCTTGATCCATGATAAGGCAAAAGGTCATAGAAAGTAAAAGTAATCGGTCATTTTAAGTCCATTATACAGTGCCATTGCAGTGCAAAAGTGCTGTGTTGGCAAAAACATAAGACTGAATGCTTTAGAAAAGCTGGATATCTTTTTAAAAGACTGATTTTAGGGCCTTAGAAATGGTCTCTAAAGTGTCTTGTTGAATTATTGGATAGCAGCCGTCGAAACAATAGAAATAGTTCTGTCATTTGCAGGGTATTGAGATGAGTAGATGGATAGCAATAGTCAGAGAACAATCAACACTAGATTGCAATGAATTCCCTAATTTTAAAAAGATTGCAACCGTTAGATCTAATTGCTTGATTGCAATAATCCTCCATTTTTCAAAATTTAGAATATAGGCATTTGCCAGCCCAGGTGTAAGTAACCAAATTTGAAGGATTTTAATAGATTGGTTGGAGAAGATGGAGAGAAGGGAAGAGGGATATTACTAATATATAGGAATGGTGCTTTGATAAATCTATACTAGTTTCTAAAATTAGACACTTAGGGCCTTATTACAATGGATCTTGAGGGCAAAGATCAAGTAGGTAGAAGTAATTTAGGTTAAATTAGTAGAAATTATGCAAAATAGTTGAGCCAGTCTGCCAGTATTTCCAGTGGCCATGGTATTTGTTTGTTTTCATGATCTTGTACATATTGAGGTTGCGGGGTCCATTTTCAAATTCGTTTATCTATTAAAAGGGGGGGATTTCTTTTTGTTCTTTCTTCCTTTTCTCCATAGGCTGTTGGCTTTTTGTAGTCATATTCTTCTGTTATTTGAGTTCTTATGCTTCCAAAGAATGCTTAAAAAAATAAATTTATTTGAGTTATAATGGTGCAATTTCTTCTTGGCAGATCAAGAAGGGAATACTTTCAGCTGAGAATACAGTGAAAGATTATGTATTTGGATCAAAGGGAGAGCCTCAAGAAAGTAAGTTAGCGAAGTCAGACAGCAATAAGGAACGCCCATAGGATGGTGGTTGTTTTGCATGTGAACATCATGGTGTGTCAAGATTTTGTTTTGATCCTTTCATCTTGTGAATGCTTGTAATCTAATGTTTTCAACATCTACAACACTTACCAATGTCACAGTAAGAGGGTAAATGATAAAAACCCGGTAATCATGTTTTGAGCAGTGCCAAAGTATTTGTTGTTCTAATGTTTAGGACAATATTTGATTAAAGTTCTAATATTGTTTGTTATGGTGCTCTTCAATTAAACAAAACATTTGGGTAAAATCCTGTGGGTAGTAATCATTTAATGCTAATTAGTGAGAAACATACACATCACGTTTTTATTGAAGAGATTAATATGAACTTGAGTTTATTCTTCTTTATCCTAAAATATTATGGAACAATGTTGCCAATGACTCCAGGGGGCTTTGTTACACATGAAAGCAATTTCATCAATCATAATGAAGCACCTTTCAAAGCTTTTAATATCTTTTATCTTTGCCAGATTGTATTTGTAGGTATTATCCATCCATCCCCATGACCACAGGAATATTTGGATAAACTTTTCGTGCTTTTAACTAAGTCAATATATTATTTATAAAAACGATGAAGTCAATATTTCATTGAACGGAGAACTTTTTGGATAAACTCTTCGTGCCCATAATGAAGTCAATATCGGTTGAAATCAATCAAATTAAAATTCAATAAAATGGTAAAATCATTGCTGCTAATCCTAAAAGCCTTCTGAGAAGATAAAATATAGAATACAATCATGCCTGGCATTCCAACTAAACGTACGAGACAGGAATAGAAGTTTTGGTTTTTCACATCAGGGTTGAGTTTGGAGTGATGCTTAATCGATCAAGTTATTGTACAAAACTTAATGAGCATCATAGCCTACCCAGCCCAGCAAAAAAAGGGATAGGGTTACCAACACTTTTACATTGTTTCTTGGAAGAAATGCTTAATGCTCAATGAAATAAAAGCATTTCATGGATCCATAGTGCATCCAAAGTGAAATTGACTTTCTGTACAAGCTCCTTTTCACTTGTGCCCAGAAGTTTCACTTCTTTTGGCTTCCAAGGCTGTGCCCTCTTTGAGTGCTACTTGAGCTTGAGTCTCCATTCCAAGTCCAGAGAGAGCAAGAAATTGAAGGTATGATGCTAAGTGCCATACTGGGGATATGACTTGTGCCTGCATTGCATCGTTCAGTGCTTCTTGGGGCATGTCACCAAACAGATAGCACAAACTTCGCCGTGCATAGACGGTTGGAGAAACCACTATTCCACCATCGATGAACTGCTTATAAAACAGTGGATCGTTAATGAATCGATAGTAAAAACTAGTTTATAATAAAGTTTCCTTATCCCATGATATGAAAATCAGATAACTGCTTGCAACATGTCATATAGCTCACTAGAAATCCAAACCTACCTGTGTGTAGCACTCCACTGCAACTCTAAAATCCTTCTGCTGGAAAGCAACGTCCCCCTTTTTCTTACTGTTAAGTGTTTCCTGCATTTCATCAGTCCAAACCTGGAAAGATAACTGCAATTTAAGAAGAGAGAATGCACAAGTCAGAATTTCCAAATCAAACGGGAAAAATCACAAGACACTAATAGTTTATGTGCGAATGTAAAGACTACAATAGTTTGTGTGGGTGCATATTAATAAACAATCTAATGTTTGGGGAAAACATTGAGCCTGTTCAGCAATTCGTCAATATAAAACTAAAGGGAACCTCATTTGTCACTCCTTCATCGTCTTTATAACCAATATTTTCCAGAACTTCATGTAAGGCAGTCAAATCCTTTCTCGAGCATGCTTCACCAAGTGGGGACAATGAAGCAAAAGTAGCGTCACCATGTGGGATTCCCATCAAGACATGTGAAGAAACCTAGAAGGGAATAAATGTGAGAAGACAACCTTCCATCAATAGTTAGTTTAATCTCCAAATTAGTTATGAGTTGTTATTTGGTATGTGGCAAATATGAATTCCAAGTGTTAAGAAAATATATTTTAAAAAAGATTGAGCACAAGCATAAAAAAAATATTCCTATCATAGACACATAGCACATAAATTTCATTTTTTTTTTATCATACTTCTTATACTGAAATACTTTATTAATAGACTTCCAAGTAATTGGAAAAATAAAGATATCCTAGTCCAAGCAAAAGTCTCCCATTTCTAATAAGAAATTCAACTCAGTGTACTAAACAAATATCAGACCAGGCTCAAAAAAAGCTAATCACACGGAAATATCTAATGACAAAAATATCAATCTAATTAGAAGTAATCAGCTTCATTTTGTTTCCTCCTTAAATGAAAAGAGAGCTCTAAGCAGTCAAGTTGTCAAATAGTATAATTTTCAAGTTTAGTATACTGGTAGTTTGCCGCTCAAAAGGGATTCCTCTCTGCTACATGATAAAAATAACAGACCAACCTCTGTATCTTTTTGAAGAGGTGCCAAGGCAGCCACTAATGATCTAGGATTTGGCCTTTCTCTAGGTTCATACTGTAAGCATCGAGATGCCAAGCGTACTAACTCAGTTCCATCGTCATCAGAAAATTGTCCTTCCAAACAAGAATCTGTCAGCATTTGAAGATTTCTGTCCCGAATTAAATCAAGGGCCTGCTCCAAAATTTTGCAATCAGATATGCAAGTTTAGGGACAATATTCAAATAAATCCACTGATATTTAGAGGCAGCTATGAGCTATGCAACCCTTCAGCCCAATTGAAGATTAAATGCACTTATTTTCACCATGAACAATTAACTAATCTTCCAAAAATTTTGCAATCTTCAAATTCTCTCTCCTTTACTCATTTCCTTTCATAAATTATAAGGGGCCATGGAAGAGGAATGTTTTTGCTTCAGTAAGAATCACTTAATATGTTTGCTTCAATAAGAACCACTTACATGGCTAGGGGGGATATGCTTCCCACTGAGAAGGTCAAGCAGAAGAGTGCCGAAACTATATATTACACTTTCTGGTGTTACTCTCCCTGCATAACAAACGAGCTGTAATTAAGAATCCAAGAACCAATTGATCCTTACAAAATATCGATTGTAAAATCTTGTAACTTTCAATGCAGCCATTATCTCTCAAATATCAAACAGTGCAGTAAGTTTACTATAAAAGGACCAAACAAAAAAACTATGATGAATTGATATTTTTCAAATAGGATTATGGACAGAGCACTTTACTACATTATGCATAAAGAGAATTTCAATTTCTCAATCATCTTTCAAGCCAATCTGTGCATCATCAAGCTACTCTTTCCCAGGGCAGGCTCCAAGGAGGGAAAAGGGAAGGTGAGAGAAAAGAAGCATCATCAAATACAAGTATTTGAGGGCCAAGTGGCACACAAAGAAGACATAAGCCTCAAGTGGTAGTTCAGTTCAGTTTTTCATAAGATCATAATAACTTGCTCCACTCAAGTCAATGATGATGAAACCAGATCCACGTCAATATTAGCATTTGAAATTTTCTCGAAGACAGAAAAAAAAAAGCAATCGTATTAAGTTTATGCAAAGATTCATACGAACATTTTTTTCATTCTGAACTTTCTGATACTAAAACCAAAAGCATAAAGCAAAAAGACCAACCAGTTCTCAGATATTCTGGAGGGGTGAAAGCCAAATTTGTGCTATAACTTTTCCCATCTCTACTATTCTTCATAAGGCCAAAAGTTGAAAGCCTAGGATTGCCATCCTGCAAAGTTTTTAACAAATTTTATTTGAATCTAATATTGCAAGGTATTCAAGAAAAAAATGGTGGAGCAAAAAATCTTACCTCATCAAATAAAACTCTGTATGCATTAAGGTCATGATAGAGGGCTCGCCCTTTTCCTGTGCAATATTCTAGAGCTTGTGCAAGATGGAAAACAACTCTTAATCGCATTGCCCACTTCATAGGTTGTGTTTCCCCTGATTTAGAGACATAAATATATTATTTCATACCATACTGACTCAAAGCATCACCTTCAACTATAACCTTCACCACCTAAAAGCAACAAAGCACCTTACTGGTGATGGATAGCATATGTTGAGAAATTTTATATCCATTCACAAATATTTTTTGACAGATTTAACTCACAATAAACCACATCAGTGGGGCTAGAATCTGATACCTACTAGGGGTTTGTTTCTACTCTTGGAAGGGGAAAATAATTCTTGCTCATTAATTAAGAGTATATATTTTATCAATATATGTAATAAAAAAGATGCCCTAATTTTAATCATCACAAAAATATTAGTTGCATGATTGTAGACTTTATTTGCTGCATCGGTACCCTTTCCAAAGTCATTTGGATGCGTCCATGTCCAGATAATACCTCCCAAACAGTTAGTTGGAACTGTTGGGTCTCATTACAGTGTTAACAGGAAAAAGAATGAACTCTTGGGGCTTAGGCATTAGTTCCATATACTGCCGCATCTCAGCCCCTATATAGACATATCATGAAGCAGAGAATAAACATAAACCATGAATTCATGACAAATTGATCAGATGTTCACTTATAAAAAATTGAAGATAGAAGGAATGTTTTCAGTGAAGGACGAAAGGAGCTCTTACAATGGAAAAGATGTTTTGCAAGAGTCTCATTTGGCATAAATTCTGCCACAAGCAACCTCTCATCACCTTCACAACAACAACCAATCAAATTTGCTAATCGCTGGTTGCGGAGTTCACCAACAGATCTTGCTTCCTCCTGCAGTCATCAAAAGTTTCTGAGTAATTGGAAGCCCTTAAGAGGCATAAAGTATTTTAAAAAAGTCTTGAATATGCAGAGCGTTACCCTATTTGGTGGAGTATAAAGAATTCAGGAAAGTTTTGAAGATTGAAAGAAAAAGTTTCTTGTAGTGAAACTGCTAAACACTATACTTAGCATGGATTAAAACCACCACCCTTGAGAGGGGGCTCGTACCACACATGGCATGTCCCCATAAGTGCAAATCGACGCTTGATAATAAAGGGTAGCACATATAGATTCATTGGAGCTTCAAGAAATTCTTTTAAACTTTACAGTAGTGAAAAGGCAAAAGGAAAAAAAGAACTCATAACATCCTTCCCCAAATATGCAAGTGCAGAGTCTGCAGACAGCCTCCAAGGCCATCCTTCCCCACTAAACCCCCCCCCCCCCCCCCCTGGGGCGGGGAGGAAAAAAATTAGCACACAAAAAAGAGGAGGGAAAGACAAGATTAAGGAGAGAGAAAAGGAGCTTGGATAAGGATGAAACCTATAACATCAAGCTTAACTATAAAGATTGAGGCTGGAGTCACATGACCTATAAGTTGCCACCCATGTCCCTACACCTCTTAAGGTTATAACTTATATATTAATTTATTCATTACCAGCGATTAACTCATAGTAATCTTAATTTTGTACCATTTGTTGGTGGTGATAGGTCATTAACATCACTTTTGAAAATTGGTAGTGTAATTGAGAATTACATTTAGAAAAAGAGAACATTTACCAAAAACTGCCGGCCATCAGGCCAAGCATTTCTATTAAAGCGCTTAACAGCAATCCTCATTTGATTCTCCAGCTTTCCTTTATAAACAACATTTGGAGCCTTCTCTCCGTGTTCAGATACAATATTCTCAACAGCAAAGCCAGATGTTGCATTCTTTAGTTGTTCCAATGAAAATTCACGGAATGCAGGCCAATTATTGGCCTCAGTTCTATCCTCCTTTTCTGTAACATATATAAACACAAACCAGTCATTATATCTTTTCATTACCCAGAACAACAAAAAGCACAGTATTGTCACATTTACCCACCAGTATCTGGAACTTCAAGAATGGAAGCCTTTACTTGAGAATTCGCACAACATGGCAAGAGTCTGGAGCACTGAATCCCCATTATGATATGCCAATCAAATCAGAAGGTATGAAAAATTCTGATTTCAAGTTTCAATTATGTGCCTTTTTGAGTATATCCAAAAGTGGCACATACAGTCCACTCAGATCCACCCGAACTATATCAACCTTATGCACTGATACAAGACAACTTGATAAAGTGGTTTTAATGATTGGTGAGCTCATCCAACTGTCAGTGTCCTTGCATATGTCGGAGCCAGAAAAGCCTGTGAAACACTTAAGAGAGTTCTTTTAAAAGTGAAGGTAAAGGGGTAAACCCAAAATCTCAAATAATTCCATCTTAGCGCACATTATGGGCACAAAAGCACTTTCTTTGTTCTCTCCTAAAGTAAAAATCATCTACAAGCAGTTTTTAAGCAGCAATCACATCAGGAACTGCTCGTGGTTTTATCAGATTGAGAAACAGATGAGGATTAACAATCCACACAACGACCACAGAAGTAAAGCTACATTTATAAAGGGAAAAATGGTAACTTTTAAAAGTGGTGGCCTCAAATTATTACAAACATAAGTAACGATGGAGCCAGAACCCACTTCAGATGCTTTGGGACATCATATTCTGGGTACTCTTTTATTTGTATTTAGAGCTAAATAACATCAAAGATTAAAGATTTAATTGCATTTTGCCCAGAAGAAGAATTGGAAATACAAAGATAAAGGGTAATCCCAATCTGTATTTTTTCAAGTAAAGAGTCAACTCAGTGACTTCAACCTCCACACAAATGCTACTCAAACTTTTCAGACTATATAGTAAAAATGTTGAGAAAAGCACCACTTTTCCAGCTAAACCAAAAAGCAACTTCACCTTTAAGCTTCTTCTTCTCCAATGGAAAAAGGGAAGGAACTGATTGACCTAGAGCTGAGTAAATGTATCCCCTTTGTTTCTCTTTCTCAAATCACTAAGCTTTACGTGGTCCACATTTTCGGCCCAGAGATCGTTTATCCGCAGAGAAATCAAGATTTCCCAAAACCCAATACTTCTTCAATCTACCCCCTCCTGATTCCAAGTCCAGCAGAGGAAATAAAATATTGGAAAAAAAGAAGTAAAAATAGAGCAATAAAAAAGGTATATATGATGGCTGGAAAATTCAAAGCTAAAGTGAAGATCTCAGTGGGAAGCAGAAGAAGAAAAGGAAGATGGTGCTGACTGCTCAGGATGGAGGCAGCCACTACTAGCCAGAGCTTTAGAAACTATCTAGCCTGTTGACATGATTGCTTGTGGAAATTTTTATGTTATGTTCAGTGTAATCATTAATAAATATTTCTATATTTTTTTTTATAATTCCACCGTCAATTATTTAGAGGGATGAGCCATCAGGATGGGGGAGGAAGATGAGTGAGGTGTACGGGTCATCTGAATATATACATAAATAAAATCAAAATGAAAAGACTTCTTCTTGCTGGTTAAAAAAGTATTGCAAATGGTTCTATTTTAGTATTATTTAGTTTTTACCATCAGAAAAGCACATGGCTACGTAGTACGTACCATTCCCTTGATCCACCGTTTCTAGGAGTGTTAATCTTGTTCAAGAACCTATGAATGAAGTTACAAATAAAACTAGATAGAGTGATTACCAAGAGATTTTTTTTTTTTTATGGGAAGAGAAGTGTTTTTAGTAAATCTACATGTAATATTACCTCTATCTCTAACAACTAGTTGGTTAACCTGATAAGTGGGCTCATTCTCGTAAAGATGATAACGTATATTTGAATCTTAAAAAGCGTTTTTATTGGGAGAGGGGATGACCCTCTTTATGTGAGCAACATTCCTACCCTCGAATTTGGATTAGTCAATTACCAATAAACCGGATTATTGGGTGGTGTTTAACAAAAAAAAATAATAATATTGCCTCTTTCTCTAGTACAAGAGTAGTTTGGACTTGGATTTGGACTAAAATATAATATCTTAATCCAATATCTTTCATATATTTATAATTTTTTAAAACTAACTTATACCAATTGTAAATTCATATATCAACGTGGATTGCATAACATATGAAGAATTAGAGCCCAAGTTGCTGTAATTTTTACATTCTTTTGGTAAAAGTTATATTTTTTATATCATGTATAACAAAACATTTATGGAAACTTAGGAGGAATGGCAAAAAGAATCCTTTTTCACCAGCAAAAGAATCCTTTTTTAAGTCAATGTCCATACAAAATTTATATATAGAATGTTGTGCTACACTCCCTCTAGTGATATTTACAAAGAAGTTAGAGAATGGAGTTTAAAATTCTTTTTATAAGATACCACATTAAGTATTTATTGTAAATTCTCTTTTCCACTCCTCTCCATTGTTGATGTTAGTGTGAGCAAGTATAAAACATTTTTGAAGAACTATTTAATATGATTGAGTAGAAAATTTATTAAATTTTTAGATAAAACTGACTTATTTAAAATATTTTTTAGTTCTAATAAAAATGTTATGAGTTACAGTTATAAATAGGTTTAGAGAAAGTACATAATTTATAAATAATAAAATTATTTTTAAGCTTTACATGACAAAAAAAAAACAGATCTAATTCAAGTAATACAAAAGATTGAATATGCGATCATGCAAATTCATTTTTTTTCTTAATTTTTGGCCCTTGTATTTATTTCTTAGTTATATAAACTGACTTATAATACTTTTTGATAAATTATAATTCAAACTTTAAACTAAATATAACATTTATATAAATTAAAAAACTATATAGATTGAGTATAATACTCCCTCCGGTCCTAATTATAAGATCACTTTGACTTTTTCAAAAAAATTTTAGGATGTAAAATTAATCACTTTAAATTGTCTATTTTTCCTCAAAACTACTTTATTCTACTTATAAACTAACATATAATCTAATTACATATGACATATGTTATGATTTAGTGGTCTAATTTGCTTCCTTAACTTCTAAAAAAAAAGTTAAAGTGATCTTATATTTAGGACCGGAGGGAGTACAACTGGATTGCATGCGATAACTGATAACATAAAATATGTAAATAAATCTATCCAACGGAGATTGATCATACATAGGTTACTAATTTAAAATTGATAAAGAAAATAGTAATGATGTGGAGGGAAAGTGACAAAAGTGGGGTTAAGAATTTAGTGGGGCCGATGAAAGTGAGGGAAATTAGTTAAGAGACTTGAAGTGATTCATTTATTTAGGAATCTCAGGATGAGATGTTATTTTATAAAAAAAACTGCAAGGCTTACTTACTGGTCCATATATAACTAAATGATTGTTTTGGGCATTTGCTTTGCTGCTCCGTGATCTTGTCATTTCAATACACTCTCACTCCTACTTTTTCATCTGCCTTTTTATGTGATCATATCACTTTGGCGCCATTACTTTGGATTTGCATTCCCTTTTTTTATATACAAATTTTAGGAAAAGGTAAGGGGGTCATCAACAATTTAATGATAAGGCTCTTAATTCATGATCAATTGGGGCATATCCCTATTAATTCTGAAACATGTTAAGCAAACCATTTTTTCTGTTTACACAGGTAGGTTTCGCCTAATTTTACTTAACGGTGAAGATGTCTCCACAAACACCGCAACTGGAATCAGAACTAATTGGTATTCCCCAAAAATCGAAGACTTGTCAATATGGTCGAATATATAACCTTTCACCAGCTAGGGGTGTGCATGGGTAAGGTTGGGCAGGGCAGGACCCCTGCCCGATGTCCTGCCCAAAACATGAGTGGGCTGCATTTTGCAGCCCACCTTTCGCCCTGCCCATTAGAAACCCATACCATTTAGGGCTGGGCAAGGTTAGGGCAGGCATCATGCCCATATAATCTCTCCCTATAATGGTTGAATCAAGAATGAAGAATGGGGAGCTATTGTTATTTGCTGACCCATAAAAATAAGATTATAATTATTATATATATAATATGCTATATATATCAAAATATTATAATTATAATAACATATTAACATGTAATATAAATATATAATATTAATCATGTATTAAAAATATATATAGTATTTATTTTGTGGGTAGGGCCAAATGGGCAAAATGGCATACCATGCCCGATGCCTGGCTCACCCGCAAATATGCCTGACCCAAACATGCCCATTTTTTGTTGGGCCTATTTTTTTGGGGACTGGGCCAGACATTTTTTGTCTGGGTAGAGGCGGGCATCCCGGACGACTGGGCCACATGAACACCCCTATCACCAGCTAAACCCATTGGGGATGGGTAATTGCATTCCCTCTTACACTCATATATCTTCTACATTTCACGTTCAATTCATTGATTACTACTCCTCTCAACTAAACCCCAATAGTCAAATCATAAGGAACTGTTTATACTTTATACTACGGTTATACCATAGTCCTAATCCTAAAAAATAAAGATCAAATGACTAAATAAGAGAATTAAAGAAGTAAAGTAAATTACTTAGTTATAACTTATAACATATGTTATATAACGATTTTGAAAATTTTATGTGTATTATTTAATTTTATATTAGCTTATAAATTATAAGTTAGACAAATTAATTCAGAAAAAATGATAAATATAAGAGATAAAATAAAAAATGGGATTTATATTTGGTACCAAAGGTGAGTAAGAGTGCAATTAATATTTGAGGGGGATTTAATGCCTGAAAGATTTCCCTGTCCCCATCACTCTCAAAAGAAAACACAATGGAAGACACTCACAATAATCTATATGTAAATTATTGACACCCAAAAACAAATCTGTTTGCAAACAGCATACCCCACTAGAGGAGCCATCTCCACCAACAAATGGAGCATCATTCATATTATCATTCACACATTACTATTCCACGATATCTTGTTGTCTAGGTGCCAATACTACGGTTTATATATTCTTCACTTATTAATAATGATAGTAATAATAATTTCTTCATCAATTAGACAGTGCAAACTTCATAAATCCTATAAATAGATGACTCCAATATGGTCCTTGAAAAACACTACTCAAGGTTTTGTATCATTTTCTATCTATAAATATAGGCAGACATGCACACAACCTTTTTTTTTTCTCTTGAAAAAAATAAGTACTTCCTCCAATCCTAAATATGGAACCTATTTGGAGAGGTGAGTTTGGTCCTAAATATAAGACTTGTTTTTAATTATTCTCAACTTTTTCCCAAATTATCTCTATTAATGATTATCAATAATAAACAAGTAAGAGGAGGAAGGTTGGGATAAAGATAAATAGTGAGGGTGTATTGGTGATTTAATGTAATTTTAAATAAGTTAACTAACATCCTTAATTTAATCAAATTAGGTAAATATGTATTATATTTAGGACCGGATGAAATATGAATTTGTAAGGGAAAAAGGCAGAAAAAGACCTGCGAATTATATTAATGATAGTTGAATACATTGAATTTCAAAAAAGACAATAGCATGCAATTGACCTAACTGTCTTTTGAAAATTTAAAGGAAATGTCACAAACGCCCTTGGATTAAATTTTTTTTAATGAAGGGACCCACTACCACCAGCCGTCGCCGCTGGCCAAAGTGGCAGGTGGGGGTGGGTTTAACAATAATAGGACAAAGTGACCATAGGCTACCACCAAGCCACTATGCACTTTTGTTAAATATATTGCAAAAAATATATATTCTATCTTTCATTCTTTCTTAATATGTTACCAGAATTGTATAATGGATTGCCAAATTTGTAGAAAGGATTATCTACATGTCTCTATCTATTTACCAACATCACAACTTTACCAACTTATTTTTGTTTATTACCAGAATTGGATAATGGTTTACCAACGTTGTATAACGGATTTTCAACTTTGAATAATGGTTTACCAACATTTATCTATCAATTTACCAACGTTGAATAATACAATTCTAGTAATCTCTATCCATTTACCAATATCACAAATTTACCAACTTCTTTTTATTTGTTACCAGGATTGAATAATGGTTTACCAACGTCACATAGCGGATTACCAGCTTTGGATAATGGTTTACCAACATTTATCTATCCATTTACCAACTTCTATTTGTTTGTTAATGGATAGATAAATGTTGGTAAACCATTATCCAAAGCTGGTAATCTGCTATGCGAAATTGGTAAACCATTATTCAATCCTGGTAACAAATAAAAAGAAGTTGGTAAAGTTGTGATGTTGGTAAATGGATAAAGACATGTATGTAATCCTTTTTACGAATTTGGTAATCTGTTATCAGAATTTGGTAATTCTTTCTACAATTCTGGTAAAATATTAAGAAAGAACGAACGATAGATAAAACATATATTTTTTGCAATATATAAAAAAGTACATGGTGGTTTGAATCTTAACCTCTCACTTTGTCCCATTATTTTTAAACCCACCCCCACTTGCCATATGGGAGTTGGGCCCCTTTATTTTAAAAAATAAAACATTTAATTCAAGGGTATTTAAAATATTTTTTTTTAATTTTTAAAGAATAATTAAGTCAATTGGATGTTATTGTCCCTTTAAAATCAGAACACAAAGTATACCTCACCAAAGAGGTGATAGATTAAACTCTTGGGCATTGTCAGGTGCTATATGCGAGAACCACTTCCAACTGTGTCTTTTCATACACACTACCGAACTAGGGACAAAGTGTAAAAAAAAATTGTAGTTTCTTTCTTCTAAAAAAAGGATATTGTTGATTTTTTGGGAAAATTTTAAAAAAGTTAAATAAGTTACTTATAAATTGATTTGCCTAAATTTTTTCGCTGAATTAAATTAGTTTATTTGACTTATAAACTAACATATAATATAATAATATATAAAATACGTAACGATTAAGTTGCTCAATTAGATTCCTTAATCTCTTTAAAAAAAGTCAATTAGGTCTCATTTTAAGGAATGCGAGAAGTAATTGATATTAATGTTTTAAAAGCCGGACCGAATGATAAGCCAGAGACATGAGTGGGCCATGATTCAAATGGTTGGGCAATTCGGTCATGCCGGTGACGTAATGATTAAATTAAATAATTATATATAGTTAATATAATTTGTTTGAGATTTAACAAATGTCACAAATTACAAAATACCATCGAAGGTAGTATAATATATCAACAGTCAACTTAAGTATATAATACTTTAGCTATAACAACTTAACAAAAGATACTAATAAGAATGATTTAATGACACCCATACTCCAGTATACTGTCTTCATAGCAAATAATAAGACTGTGAATCAATAAGCACACACAATAACCTATATTAGAGAAATTGAACCAAAGCAATAAAGCTTTGATTTCCAATTTATATAATCCATACTCCATATGAACAGACTAATGAGAAAAGAAAAGAAAAGAAAAACAAAGCATAGAGAGAATAACCTATATTAGCTTTGGAAAGTATCTAAATAACGAGATTGAGAATTTGATATCAACAAAAGTAGGGAAGTAGTTACCTCTCAATTTATTTGGTAATCAAAATTTGATCACATTTAACTTTGAGTTGCTGCTTCTTTTCTACTGTCTATGTGATTAATTGGGGGAGGGATTGAAGGTTGAGGATGAGAGGTAGAAAACTATCATAAAAACCATACACAAGACAAGGAGAAGTGTTGTATCAGGAACCACCGACACCGGCATGCAAACAGTGGATGACGTTGTCGATGGAGGAGTGCCGTATTAGAGCGATTCAATTTTTCAACAGGGCATGAGCAAAACATGAACTAAACGGATGGGGTAGGGTCTAACGAGTGTTTATTTTATTTTGGGTTTTTTTAAAATAATTCTATAAAGTTTTATTTGTTTCTTTCTTAAATGTTTAATCGGTGTTTTAGACCCGGTCCGACTTCTAATAGAGGATAATTAACGGCCCAAGGCAGATTAAACGGTGTAACGGCCTAACGCATCGGTCCGACCCGCTCATATCCGGCTGATGGTGGTTGGACTGTCCGGCCCGGCCCCGCTTTGAAAAGCATGATTGATACAAATAAAGAAGGAAGAAATTAATACTAGTAATATCCAAGAGAATGGGCTTAGTTTTGGAGTAGCAACGTAGGCCCAATTCAAATGTAGCTCAGATTGAATTTCCTAGGCATGGATGATAATTAAGGCTAGGGTTTAAGCAAAGCTTTCTCCATCTCCGTTCAACACAAAAGTATTATTGTTCCAAACAGCCGATACAATGTCAAAGAAGAACAACCTTGCTAAGAGGAAGAAACAGCACGAATTCGATCTCCGAAGTATGTTCACTTGCTTCTCATTATTCTTATGCGAATCATTCGCTTTATACGAAATTTCATTTCGCTTTTTTGTCTTCGTCTCATGGGAATTTATGGCTCATGTTTCTGGTTTTTCGATGATTTAGGAGAGAAACTAGAGAAGGAAAAGAAGGAGAAGAAGCTGACGACAAAGAAAAACAAGATGAAGGCATGTTTTCACAATCTCACTCTCTAGTTATGCGATGTTCCCTTTGATTTTAAATCTCAAATCTTTTTATGATAATGGGGAAAATTAATTAAAGCACAAAGTACAAACCTCAAGCATATGAAGTTGAATTGTGCTTTTAATTATTTATTGTTCTAAATATTAATGGGTTATTGTACAGTTAGTGATTTCCCCTTCTTTTCTAATTTTTCTTTTGGATAATGAATTTAGGTTGATGGTAGTGGCAAGAGAAGCAAGAGGGGTGGGAGTGGATTTCAGGTTGGGAAGAGAAAAGTGAAGACTAAACTGACTGCTGTAGCCAAAGCTAAAGCTGCCCAGGCAATGGAGCTTGACAAGTGAAGTTTGAGTGGTTTTATGATAATGCTTTCAACCTAATTAATATGAAGGTTGTTTTGAGGTTTCGTCTCTATTTAATTCCCTTAAGCTATCTGAGAGATTAATTGTATCATAGCTATTTTTTGTCTTAGTTTTTGTTGGTTCTACTGTGAACATCTACATGTATTAATTTCAGTAGAATTCATACTATTTCTGGCAAGTATGGAGCGATTTTGGAAATTGGACATGATTTCAGGGTCAATAATTGCACATCTTAATAGAAAACTATTCATAGTCCTATGTCTTCGCCTTGTTCAGATGTTCTGCTTTCAAATATTGCCTCTTAATTCTGTGTGTGGGTGTGAAGTGAGGATGGCATTATGGAATCACTTACTATCCATTCTTTGAACAGAGATTCAGTGTCATGTTAAAGTTTGACTCTGAGAATTATATAAGGTTAATAATCTACTACTATTTCTTTTTCACTTAATGTTTTAGCTCAGATAACTTTATCGGTGATTTTTTTTTTTTTGCTGTCAAAAAGGTGCATTAGAGATGTGAGAGTGTCCTATGATCTTAGGCTCGTGACATGAAAGTTCTTAAGTTAGTGGCTTGTTCTTAAGTTTGGATGCCACTTCTGGCACCCAGAAGTGGATCCTAGAAGTAAAAGCAAAATTTCAAGAATTAAACATGTTTGGTTTGCCTTATTTTCAGAATGACTTTTGGTCCAAAATGACTTCTGCAACGTGAAAAGTCAGAAGTAAAAAAAAGTTACTTCTGGCTTCTGACTTCTGACTTCTGGTGGGTCCCACACTTTTTGTTATGTATTATTTAATAAAGTGGGTAGGAAAATTAGACTGTTAGACCCCTAAAATTCTAAAATAAGATAATTTCTTTTAATATAAAATTTTCTTTTTATCTCTAAAAATTTACCATAACAATTTCTAACTACTTTCTCCCACAATATACTCCATTGAGCGAAAAATATTATTTTTTAAAATTATTTTCCTGAAGATAAGGGAGAAACTAAGCCTTAATAAGAATATATGCATATTATATATGTATTATTTAATGAAAATAATGCCATTTTTAGTAATTTTTTATCTAAACGTGCTTTTCAATATTATCATCCAAACATGTTTCTAAAAGTCATATTGAAAAAAAGTCACTTCTATCATCACAAATCCAAACATAAATCACTTCACACAAATGACTTTTATCCAAAAGTCACTTCTAAAAAAAGTCATTCTGAAAAAAGTCACTTCTCCAACGACACTCCAAACACACCCTAGATTGTTAAGGGTTGGGAGCAGTGCGTTGCAAGCTCTTCATAAGTTCTGGATTGAAATTTTCTGCTCTGGTTGGTAGCGGGAAACAGCAGAACAAATGTCATTTGCATATCTATAATTATCTTACAGTTGAGAATGTCTTTGCTTTGAAGGAAAAGTTTCATAATTTTTCGTTTTACTATATCTTCACTTTGCTCAGACAATCATATAGAATGAATATGAAATGCCGGAAAATAAGCATATAACGAAATAAAGCTTTTGTGAAGGAGGCCACAATCACCTCACAACCCTGAGTCCTTTCTTCATCCCCGCGCTCCAGCTCTAGTAGGCTAATTTATTATTAGAAGTAACCTCTTACGAAGTTGAAGCTTTTTTATAAGCAATTTTGTTCGGGATGAAACTAAATCGTAGCAATTTTTTCCACCACCATAAAACTCATTAATGGTCAACATTAGTTTTTAAATGATCAACATTAGTTTCTTAATGATGACAGCGAATTTGCTCCTTTTTTAGCACATCCTATGCAAAATTGTTTCTTAAAAACTTTTGAATACTCAGTACATTTTCAGGACAAAATTGCACACAAATCCTATTCATGATCTTAGACTGTGATCTTAGAATGGTGCGTGGTGGAAATGGCTCGTTTTAGAATCACATTTTGGGCCTTTTCCCATCCTCTTGTCTTCACATGACAAGCTTGAACATGCAGATTAATCCTATGGATAACGAAATGTGCTAGGCTTATGGGTGTGTTTGGATCCTATTTGCAAGCTTGAAGCACACCAACGTGGAAGTCATTTTGAAAAAAAAAAAATGTTTGGTTACACTTATTTTTAGAATGACTTTTGGTCCAAAATAACTTCTGCAACGTGAAAAGTCAGAAGCAAAAAAAAGTTACTTTTGGTTTCTGACTTCTGACTTTTGGTGGGTCCCACACCTTTTGTTATGTATTATTTAATAAAGTGGGTAGGAAAATTATACTGTTAGAGCCCTAAAATTCTCAAATAAGATAATTTCTTTTAATCTCCAAAAATTTACCATAACAATTTCTAACTACTTTCTCCCACAATATACTCCTTTGAGTGAAAAATATTATTTTTAAAAATTATTTTCCTGAAAATAAGGGAGAAACTAAGCTTTTAATAAGAATATATGCATATTATATGTATTATTTAATGAAAATAATGCCTTTTTTAGTAATTTTTCATCTAAACGTGCTTTTCAATATAATCAACCAAACATGTTTCTAAAAGTCAGATTGAAAATGTCACTTCTATCATCACAAATCCAAACATAAATCACTTCACACAAATGATTTTTATCCAAAAATCACTTCTAAAAAAGTCATTCTAAAAAAAGTCACTTGTCCAACGACAATCCAAACACACCCTATGTATGATTTGAACCATTTAAACAAGATTTGTATTGTTCAAATTTTTCTAAACTTTTTATACTAAAAATTTTGAACCATATGTGATATGATGATTTGGAAAGATGAGAGAAATAGGTTGGAAGAGAGGGCATACTTCAATGCACATTTATTTATTTATTTCTCCTAAATATTTGGTGTATGTACAGTAGAATTGGGAAAATCCTTCTTCCTTCCCTTTGGCTTACAGGGAAATCCTCCTCGTTGTTTGAAAGAGACAAGATGCTGTGAATAAATTAAAAAATATATCGAGAATTAAAATTAAAGGCTGGGTTGAAAAAGATAAAGATGCTGTAGGAAATGGATGACAGAAAATAGTGTCCTGTCAAAATAGCCTCACTTTCACACGAAATGATAGACTTAAAGGCAAGCACTATTGGCAATGTCAAACCAGTTTGTTGAATTCCCTCAGAGTTTATAACAAGTGGGCTCATGTGGATTTCAACAAATATTTACTTTCTCTTTTGGTTATTGAATTGTACAAAAAATTAGGAAAAACGAAGTTGATTTTTTTTTTTGTTCTCAAATAGTCTACTAGAAACAGTCATCTTCATAGTGCATACAATGGAATAAATATGTAAATTTGTTCACAAGCAATGGTTAAAGAATCAGATTGAATCGGCCGGCAATGTCTTAGTTTGAATTAGATTCCAATTTTCATGTTTGCTTTGGATCAGATCGGAGTTGATGTGAGGGCAAAAAAAAAAAAAAAAAAGGAAAGAAAGAAAGATCAGAGTTGATCTATAATTTAGTCATGACCCAAAATTAGACAGGAACCAAACATTTTTTATTAGTTATCAAAAAAGAAGATAGGAACCAAATAGTTTTTTGGAAAACTGGATGGATTATGAGTTTGGTATAAAAAAATCCCTAGAAATTTAATGTACCTAACTACCTATAAAGAATAGCAAGTTCAAAAAATAAATATATTGTCATACAATCTTATTCGACAGAAAACTTCATATGTTTACGAGAGAGAGAGAGAGAGAGAGACTTCATATGTAGTGTTCTTACGTTGACGCTGAGACATTTCTTTTTCTCAGCTTATGCACCTAAATT
Source organism: Mimosa bimucronata (assembly GCA_037074515.1). Taxonomy (NCBI): domain Eukaryota; kingdom Viridiplantae; phylum Streptophyta; class Magnoliopsida; order Fabales; family Fabaceae; genus Mimosa; species Mimosa bimucronata. The sequence goes on from CM073446.1 coordinate 39,561,467, forward strand.
AAAGCCAAAAGTACATACAAAACCATAAATAAAATGCCTTAAAGAAAAAATCATAAATCATGTCACAGCCTCACAGGGAGCTATCAATAGGGAGAGTAACCTACGATTTGTCGCCAAAGTTTAATAATTTTTAAAAGCAAACATTCGTCATTAAAAATTTAAAATATGTCAAAAATCTAAAATGAGGACAAATATGGCTAAACAAGCCTATGCTTCCCCCGTGCGTTGCACGGGGAGCTTGTAATCCCAGCTAATAAGTAACATGATGTTAAAGTTAATCGTTATAACATATAATATGAGGAATAATATAAAACAGGAAAGTGAATATACCTACATACATATATGGTACGATCGTCCTAAATGAAACAACAATTATAATAACATTAGGTCCAAACTGGAAGGAGGAAAAAACGGTTGATGTCATAGACACGATCATAACACCTAAGAGGTGAAATTCCTAAATATCTCCCTATAAATAACATTAGTGATTGTGTGTTAGCAACTCCAGAATCACCATGAGAAATAACTATTATGAGACTGTCCATTTTCTTAATCTTGGACATCGCAACATACAGTTGGCTATGAGTGAAAACATGCTTAGAAAGGAATTTAAATTAATTTAATAATATGGTTAAACGCCAAAATGTTATACATCCAACAGTTATGATTATGTGGTGCTAGCCCGAGCATTGCATGGGGAGCATTGAATTTGGGGGAGTATAGACTTTAAAAAATATGGTATTCACTCAAAATAAATTAATATAAGCCACGATTAAATATGGATGCAATTATTTAACTAATTAACAAACAATTTTAAGGTAAAAAAGGAATCAATATGTCTTTATTCCTTTTTGAATTGAAATATAGGGTTAATGTTGCATTTTTTAGAAAAGTTGAAGCCTTATTTTGATTTTCTTCATTTTCAGCATACATCTATTTTTAGTAAAGTTAACTGAACTTGTGCTTTCCCTGACTTTATGAGTGTATTGACTTTGCAAACCATGTTATTTAAGTAAAATAAAGAAATATAAGAACATGATTAATAATGCATGCAAGTACTTCTCTAATCAACAAATATTTTTAGAGATAAAAAAGGGAATAAGAGGCGAGATGTATTAAATATGAAAATTTACTTTAATTGACAATAGTTAGAACATGCCTTTATTTCTTTTTGAATTGAAATATATGGTTACTCTTGCATTTCATATAAAAGTTGAACCCTTAGTTTGATTTTCCTCATTTACAGTATACATTTTTTTTTTAAAATAAAATAAATTGAGCTTATTCTTTCCTTAACTTTATGAGTGCATTGAGTCAAGAATAAACCCTTTAAGGAAACAGCTCATAAGATAGATGCGGCTTGGATGAATAGGAAATTGTGAGAGGAGCTAATGATAAGCTACAAAAGATAAGATACAGCTAAAAGGAAGAGTTTTCTTATATATAGGATATAGGATTTTTTAAAAAAAATTTGCCTATAAAAAACGTACACATCCTCTCTTCTCTTAAGCTCTATCCTTTCGTCTCTTCTTCTAAACTCTATCGTCTCTCTCTCTCTCTCTCTTTTTTTTTTTTTTTTTTTTGCCCGCACCTAAACTCTATCCTCTCATCAGACATCCTTGTCAATTGTCATCACGCTGCACTTCATCTCCCCATCTCCTTCTCTCAATATCATTAATTATTTATTTATTTATTTATTTATTTATTTATAAGATTATTAAAAAACACTAAAGTATTCATATTTACTTACTTTTCATCTATATTTACCTATTGCAATTATGCGTGTTATAGCGGCTGGATTGTAAATACCACTTTAAGATTAACATATTAAAATATTATGATTTAATCCAAAAAAAAAGTCACAGTAATATGAATAATTGTTAATACAAAAATAATATACACACACAAACACAAATAATACTAAAGTAGTTTTGTCTTTCCTTTATATATTTTCATATACATTTATTGATTGAATAAGAAACATTATTATATATGAAATGCTACATTTTTAAAATAAATAACATTTATTGTTATTAGCATCCTGTATTGATATCAAAAGCTTTTCGTAATATATATAGTACTATATTTTACAAATATAGTAATATTATTATTTTAATTATCAATACAGGATGCTAATAAATGAAATTTGTAATTCTTGAAAAATTCATTTAAATAAAGTATAAGTTTTATAATCTATAATTTCATTGAGGGAGTTATATACAATTTGGGCCAAAATTTAGGGAGTTTTGTGGAATATAGCCAAAATAGTATTATCTATCCGTCATATATTCATATATGTATTCTTTTATTTTGGAAAAGTAAATTGGAAAAATTGCATTACTGTAATGAACAAATAAAATATTCAAATTCAAGCTGATTAAGTAGATGTCCAATAATGCAATAATCATTCAGGGCAACATGTATTAAATGATGACAACTTAGTTAACAGATCATTACTTTCTATCAGTGAAATTAAAAAAGGAACTCAAACCTCGTAAGGGAGAGAAGCTCACAAAATAAGCTATAATTCATCAAAAAAAAAACTTTAAAATTGAGGCTTACTTTAATTTGCATTGTTTAAAACATATCTTTATTTCTTTCTGAATTGACATATACGGTTACTCTTGCATTTCATATAAAAGTTGAAGCTTTATTTTGAGTTACCTCATTTGTAACATACATCTTTTAATGTTTTATAAAATTAATCAAGTTTATGCTATCCCTGATTTTATAGGTGCATTGACTTGGAAATAACTGAAAATAACATCAGAAGGAAACAGATATTTAGTAAAATTAGAAGACATTAATAATGTTCTGCGTTCATGTCCTACAGCTGCTGAATGTTGGCACTTACTTGGATGCATGAATGCACCAAACACAATCATACTTCCTTTATTGACTGGATATTCAAGAACCTCAATCCAGTGAACAATTGTCAAGTCGGAGTCAAATTTGGTCTTTTATGCTGGAAATTATGGGAGAACAGAAATCAACGCATTTTTCATAATCAACATACAAAATCGGATTCCATTGCTCACTCTGTTAATGTAATGAATGAACATACTATTAGAGCAAGAAATATCTTGCTTCATCTGGAAAATACCTGACGTTGTTGTCTTTTTTGGGTATCTTTTTGTAAACACCATGTAAATTTCTGATATATTAATATACTCCATTTCATTCAAAAATAAAACTTAAAATAGTATTAATTATTTCTTAAAAAATACAATAGAAAGAATATGTCAAATAAAAAATGCAATTTTTATCACACAAAGTGCCAAACTTACCCCTTCCCAGTTGCCAGCCAAGATCTTTATTCAATTTTTTAAATAAAAAACAAAAATTAAAGGAGACCCACGTTGTGACTTGTGAGAGATAATTTTTTTGGTCAAAAATTGTGAGAGATAATGAGTTAGTCAAAACTCAAGGCTATCCCCAAATTTAGCCTATCTATCCTCTTTTTCGGCTTTTATCCCGTATATTGGATATCGAGGAAAAAAAAAAAGATATCGACGTCTTGACCTCTGTTCTGCTTTCTATGTTTTGGACTTTTCATTTTGCTGCCAAATATAGAGATTTCAAAGATGGTTTTAGCTGAGAAAGAAGATCTGACCTATTTGGAAGTGAATAATATTTTTTAATTAGAAAAAAATACCGAATTGCATGATTCTTAATTTGTAAATATTAGCCAAAAAATAGTAATATAATTTGTTAACTTTCCCTCATACCATCTCTCTCTAATCATATCAGTCTTTGGGTTGAGATGTCACTTTTCTCCGTCTTTTACTCATTCTCTTCCTCTACTCTCTTCAGTTCTCGATCTCTTCTTTGCCCCTTCTCTGAAAATTCAGAACTTTTTACCGTAAGATCTATTCCTATTCTTCCCCATATGGACAAAGCGTCTCCCTCATCAGGAAAAGCATCCGGCGGCGGAACTGGTGGCTGGGCACCTTTCCTTATCAAGACTGAAATCGTTGACAGATCTGAAAATCGCTCTAGACCATTATCAAATCTGAAAAGTGGTAAGAACGGTGGGTGCATGGTTTTGGATTCTCGTCGGGTGCTTTGCCGGAGCCAAAAGTGCCAGAGGTGGAGAGTTTTGGGGTTTTCAGGGAGACGACTGAGATCATGTTTGAGGACAAAGCACCTTACAAGGAAGATCTCGGTCGACACTTAGCTAATCTGATGCATAGAAGAAGAACCAATACTGGGTGTGGTGGAGTGTTCATTTGAATCTACTTGTGAAAAATGGTGTACATCTGTAAATTCAAAATATTCAAGAACTTTGGATGAAAACCGAGTTTTAAAGAAAACAGCAAAATATGTAACGAAGAATAGTGAAAGTATATACGATTACATACAAGGTGATCGAAATCCATCATAAGTTGACACAACAGAAACGGCAGACTGAGGAGAAAAGCTCGGAATGGAGAAAGCCGAAGAAGAGATATTCGCTGAATGTACAGTATTGGCTGCATTAACCTCCTTTACAGGTGTTCCGAAAGTATCGTCCGACATCATATATAAACTGAAAAAACAAATGAAATGAAAGTAGTAACATATAGAAGGTGGATTCTTCCAGATTGGCCTTCATTGGTATACAAATGAAACGTATTTTTAATAGAGTATGCAATCACGTCAACAATAAAAAAAATGAGGGGATTGTTAATATCTGGTTTCATGTAGGAAAGCTTAATCACACGGTAGTGGAGGTGAAGAAATACTTACAGAGCTGGGAACCGATGGTCAGAATAATGAGTATATGAAAGGGCAAAGAGTTGCAGTGAAATAAGGCCTGCTTATATAGGCAACAAATGGGAGGCAATTTTGGAGGCAATTTTGAATTTGAATTTCAACCATTAACACAGAGTCATTGCGAGGGAAAATTGCTGTACTACTACCTATCCACCTATTAAATCAATATCCTCATTGTTGAGTAATCTCGCACGACAAGGAAGGGATTGCGAGAGAAAATGAATCATGTAGCTAGGCACGTCAGCGAAGGCGTGGATGGGAGGGAATGGGGCATTAGATGGAATAGTGATCTGTGAGTGAGGATGAAAAGTAGCGGTAATTTTGAGAAAGGGTGAGGTGGAAGAGATTTCCTCCTCTTGATTGGGTAGGAACTGTGACGGCATGGGACAAAATATTTAAATAGGAGATTGGAGATTGTGGTTTCTTGAGGGAGAGGTGGAGAAGTGGGGCTCACTGAGTTTCTTTTGCTGTAGTTTCTTTTGTTTTGCCTTCCGAATGTATAAATTTAACTCACTTATATTATGCATAAAAATATATTTGAAATATGTTTTCAGTAATTTAATTTAAAAGAAATTAAAACACTCCATTGTTTTTTGTATTTACGAACTATAAATTATAAATTTAAATCAATTATATAATGTAAAAAGATTGATTTCATTTGTACCATATTATGAATAAAAATATATTTGAAATATGTTATCAGTAACTTAAAAGAAATTAAAATTATTTTTTTTTAATGAATGTATTAAAAAATTATAATTCTCACGGTTCATGATTTAAATTAAAATTAGAAAATTTATTACACATAGCAGGCTCTTCAAAAATCTATGGCAGAGAAAGGTACGATTGTGATATTATGATAGATAAGGCAAAAAAAAAACAATTTTTTAATATTAATAATATAAGACAAGAAGGAAAGAAAGGCACAAACCACAAAGCATTTTGAGTGAAACATTACTTCAGGAAGCACTGTCAAAGGAACAAACGGCTTGCACGAAGCCCAACAAAAATATATATATATACACTAAAAAATTAGGCGGCTCAGATGAACAGTAAAAAGGTGAGAGGAGCCGAGGATAAGCCAAGAGAGAGACGGCTTGCAGGAAGAGTTTTATTATATATAGGATATAGGATAGGATGCAATATTTAAACATTAAAGTTGACTTCCAAAGTGACTGGATTTTCTATAATAAAACTCTCTGGATTCAAGTACACCTCCCCCATCTTTGGAATACATAATCTAAAACCCAATGTGGGCCTAATCTTCAAATTATTGTTTACTCTATTATTTAACTATATCTTCCCTTCTGTGGGTAGACAAGACGGTCTTAATATTGTTATTACTCCGATTCTTAATTGAAGAAAGACACCACAAAGTTAAGAAAAGTTATGATTTATTATTCTATAGGCAAACATCATCCAAATTATAAATTGATGCAATTTTTTTTACCAAAGTAAATTGATGCAATTAAGTATTGTTAAATAAAATGAAAGTGTTTTTTAGTTTATAAGGTAGGAAGAGAAAATGTCTTTTCCAATTATAAGGTATGTTATTAAGTTGAATCTTAAAGATTATTTGTTTAACTTATAAACTAATATATAATTTAATTATAAATATTTTATATGGTTCATATAACATATGCTACATGGTTTAAAATGCCCATAAATCCTCCTCAAATAGTAAATTGGTTTGCATTTTACTCCTTCCGATCCATATTTATATAAAAGGTAGTCAACCATTTTATACGAATCAGAAAAACAAACCAAAAAACATAGTGAAGTCATTAATTATAAGTAAAATCAATGAGATTATTCAATTTTATCTTTTAACTTTTTATTATATATTCACACTATTTTCTTTGTATTTAATATGCAATGATAAAAATAGAAATTAAGTATTTATTATTTTGAATTATATATATATTTTTGATAATATTTTATATATTACCTTTTACAAAAAATTCTCACATAGAATGTTTTATTTTTATGAGATTAAAAAAAATGGAGGGGGTTGGGCAGAGAAAAGATATTTTGGGGGAAGGGATGGGACCATTGCCATAATTTGGAAAGACAGAAAAACAGAGAAAAGTCAGTCACATGCTTACTTAAAGTTTGCTCTCTTTCATTTACCACTTCTCTCTCTTCACGCGACATTCACAGCGCGTGTTTACTCTCCTCCATTCTGTTTCTTTCTTTTTTTTTTCTTTTTCTTTTTGTCAAATGCCTCCTTTCCGTTTCAGTGTTTCACCATGGAACTATTCATTTAGGTGAAAACAAATAAGTCCGCGGGCTATAATGTTGGCCTATTTTTAACCTATTCAAGCTAGATTTATTAAAAAATAGGTTTAGATTGAAATATCTAACCTATTTTGTTAAATAGACCAGGTCTAAATAACTTATTTGACCTAACAGGCCTGCCTACATATATGAATTTTTCTAATTTTTTCAATTTCTTAGTTACATATGTATTCTCATGTCAAAATATATTTTAATTGATCATAAAAAAATACATTTGAATTGTTTTGAGGCCTATCCTTGTTTCGGCCTGTTTGACATTATTAGTTTATTTGGTGGTTTGCTGGCCTGTTTTAATAAATCAGGTCTCTTAACAGATGTCAGGTTAGACTAGGTTTAAGTCTAAAAAAAATGCCTATTATAAACTACAAGCCATACTCAGGCCAATCAACCACAAAAACACTAGATCTATTTAGGCCCAAGTCATGTCATACTTGACCTATTTCTACCCATATTCACTCACCCTTCCTTGTATATTCTTTCCTCCATATTATTTTTCAACTTTCATTGTAGAATTTAATAGTAACTTCTAATTTTATCGCCACCATCAATCTTCAATACCGTTACATGCTATGGACCCTCTACGGGAATTTGGTTGGCTAGAAAGAAAATAAATCTGTGGAAACTTGTAATTCTACTTTCAATCTATGGGAAAGCAATTCATTCATTGTTGGCTGAAAAAAAAAATTATTAGTGGCCATCTAGTTTAAATGTTTTTTTATTGGTTAGATGAAAAGATGAACAAAAAAATTTCTCATTAACATGTATTCTCAAAAAGACTAGTGAATATTTCTCTAAAGTACACAACATCAAATAATAAATTAATCATTGAGTGACGCATCTATCAAACTCATTCCCCATATGTTTAAGAAATCCTTAAATGAGTAATAAATCCGATTCCATAGTACCGGCCAACTTTATCAACACATGAGCTGCTATATTTAATTCCTGATGACACAGGTTAAATGTTACAATCAATGTTGTAAAAACCGGACTGGAAGGTGAGCCGGAGAGGGCATTGGGTCACGGTTCGCATGGTCGAATCGATCGGACCGAAGGTCGGACAGATGACGTAATAATTAAGGAAAAATATATTATTTTTAAATGTAAATTAAATATAAACAAATTATGGTCCTTTCACCTCTTAATTTTTAATGAAAGACCATTGACCAAGAAATATATAGCCATTAGAGACTTAGAAAACAATCATTCTTGTCTTTAGCTAAGCAAAACAAAGAAGGCATATAGGACCATTTGAGGATCACAGTTGCAGAAATTTTTGTCGAGATAGAAGAACTAGGAAGTTAGGAACACAAGCAATTTCTGTTATGCAAAAGGTAAGAGATAGAATATGCAGCTGATGAAAATTTCAAAAGAAATGTAAAATGTAGAAAGACAACGAGTGCTAAATATAGAATAAAAGCTTGGAAGAGACGTTAAACATCAACAATAGAGGAATTGTGAGAGAGATGATGATCACCAATTGGTTGGAGTTTTGGATATCAAATTTCACAGCCCTAAAATTTTCAAATGGTTGCTGGGGTTTTTAATTTGGGAGAAAGATATGAAGCTAATGAATTTGGGCATATATTTGGGTTTCTTTTTTAAGAACTTGGGTTTTTTTTTGGCTTGATTTTATTTTTTTCATCTTTTTTTTTGTTTCAGATTGGACCGCCCGGTTTTTATAAAACCGCTCCGGTTCCAGGTCCAATGTCCGGCTGGAAACGGCCCGATCCGGCTTAACACAATAAACGGCCAGACCATAAAATTCGAACCGACCTATGGAGCGGTCGACGGTCCAACCGGTCGGATCGTCCGGTCCGGTTCTTACAACACTGGTTATCATTCAACCATATTGTAATATGGTGAGAATCTCACAAATGTCATATAATGAACATTAAATATGATACTGCATTGGATCATTAAAAAGTCGACTAAATTATACAAAACCCTCTCAAACTTTGGGTCAGTTTCTTATAACACCCTTCATGTTTTAAAATTGAAATTAAGCCCCCTAAACTTTTATCTTTTTACCATGAGCCCCTTACCTTTATATCACCATTATCTTTTTAACGGAATTGCCACATCAGATCAGTATGAGACATGTAACATTATATGTGGCATCCTATATAATATAATAGTTTTAAAGTATTTATATTTTTTTTTACACTTATGGTTAACTTCTTAAGAATTTCAAACATAGTTACTGTGAATGATAAACATTATCTATGCGCTTATATTGAACAATGATAAAATATACTAGTAGACCAGATCACATTGACCATTTTTTTTTTGTTAAAAACAAACAACCATTTATTTCATTTACTAAAAATGATAAAAACGTTAATTCTTTGATAATACATATGTTTAAAGTTAAAAATTTTATTGTTCTAACTTAATTTTTTTAAAAAATATAAATAAAATAATAGTTTTTATCAAATATAATTGAGGCCTGCGGGCCAAACCCGAGCCTGCTAACAATTGGGGCGGGCTTTGAAAACGAGTTCATATTTTAAAGCAGGGCCTGAACAAGTCTGTTTATGTCTAAGGCCGTGAAGGGCCGAATTCCTAACTTTATATAGGACATATATCTAATATATTTTTTAATTGCTCTATTATTTAATTTATTTATGGAGAGTTTTCCCTCCATCTTGAAAAAGAAAGAGCATAAAATTATGTACCCCTCTAATTCACATTAAAAGAAAAGAGATGGTGAACCATTTTATGCAAAATTAAGGAAACATAGCTGAGTTATTTATTATGGGTAAAATTAATAAGGTTTTCCAATTTTATTCTTATATCATTTATTATATTCACACCTCTTCCCCTCTTATATTTAATATGCAAGGGTGAAAATGGAGATCAAATATTTATTATCTTGAGTTTAATAGGTTACATTTTATAATGTGGACCAATAAAATTCTCATATTTACCTCTTTTATTGTGGAGTGGGTGAAGTCTTCTAAATGAAACTCCTACAAAATTTCATACTCCTTCCGTTCCTAAATATAGAATATAGTTGACATTTTTGGAAAATACTAAAATAACTAAATAAGTTACTAATAAACAGCTTTGCCTGAGTTTTTTCATCTAAACTAATTTATTTCTTTTGATAAACTAAACTAATTTATTTGACTTATAAACTAACGTAAATTTAGTAATACACATTTTTCCTCAAAGTGACTCATTTCGCTTCTTTAATCTCTTTAAAAAGGGTCAATTAAGTCTTATATTTAGGAATGGAGAAGTATATTTTAATTTCAATTACTCCTTTCGGTCCTTATTATAAGAGCCTGAACTTTGAATTGTTTTGGTTTAAAATATAAGAGCATTTCTTGGATTCTGTCATAATTTAATGCATTTTTCCTATTTTACCATGCTTATTAACACTATTTTTTATAGTACTCCCTCCGTCCTTATCATAAGAGCCAGAAATTTGAATTGTTCTGATCTAAAATATAAGAGTCCTCTTTGGATTCTGTCATCATTTAATGCCATTTTTCTTATCTTACCCCTAATTATTAACACTATTTTTCATAATACTAATTAATAATACCTATACTTATATTTTCCTCTCTAATCTCATCATTTGTGTGTGTGTGTGTGTGTGTTTACCGAATTTGGTAGGTGGACTCTTGTAATAATAAGGAAAGGAGGAAGTACTTTGGAATATTCAAGGCGCGTGGATAGACTCCCGTGATAATCCCAATGAACTCGAACTTCACCACCTAAAAATTTAAAAATAAAAAAAAATAAAATTTCAACGGAGTTGAAAATAATAAAAAATTAGGTAGTACCCATGTGTTTTTTTAAAAAATAAATAAAATATTGAGTATTATCCAAACTAGAAACGCTATTTTTCTGTTCAAATTTGGTTGCTTCTCCCAACCTATTCCTGAAATCTCAGTACACGATAATGCATTTGTCATCGTCATCGTCTCCTTCACCCAAAATAGGAGAGAGAGAGAGAGAGACACACACAAACACAAACACGCATCGCGTCTTAGAGAGAGAAACTCAAACGGCATTCTAAGGAGAGAGAAATAGAGAGAGTGTGAAATTGAGCTGAGCCCTAGAAAATTATATGCAATCCCGATGATAAGGACTTTTGCTGAGACTGGTTAGAGCGAGCTGCTTGTACCCTTTTTCTCTCACTACTAATACTAATTGCTTCCTTCCTTTCTTTAATTCCCAACAAGACCCTTTTCTTCAATTTGGGTTTCTCTCTCTACCTTCGAGGTCTTCACGGGGAGAGAGTGGTTATGCTTTCAGAAATGTCAGTGTGACGCTGTAATTGTTTTTCTTTTTCTATTTAGTTTTTGTTGTTCTCTCTCTACAGTTTCAGATTCATAATTCATTGTGCATTATGATTTTCTTGTATTGGGTGGTAAAAAGCTGTTCTTTTGAATTGACCCCATTCACCTGGCTTTTCTGTGTGTCCAGTTCAATGTCATTTTAAGCTGTTTCTTGGCTTGCTATATCGCATCTTGTGCTGGGGACTCTAAGCTTGGCTGGCATTGACTACGAGTAAATTCCCTTTTCTTTTTCTTTTACTGCTTTTTAGGGTTTTCATTTTCTGGGTGTTGGCAATTTGCCATCAAAGTTTCAGCTTTTATCTTTGTGTTTATGGGGTTCCTTGAAACTTGCTTGGTGTTTAAGGTTCATGATGAGTTGGTAAGGAGGGGACCTTTTCCAGTTCATCTGGTCTTTATCTTCAATACGAAGCTGTTTTGTTGGTTCTCATTTCTTATGGTTTGGTAAGCTGTGAAATTTCGTTAACCTATTGCTTTTCGAAGATTGATGCTTTTTTTTCCTTTCATGTGTGAATGACTTCTAAGCTTTTATATCCTTGTCAACACTCTTTCTTGTACTTAATGGTTGTCTTCTACATGTGTGGTTTGGTTGCCTTTGGGTCGGGGGTCATTTTCTTTTCCTTTTATTTACACTGTAGGACTTTCAGATCTTCATATTTCAATAATAGTGCGGTGCCGACGTTGAGGAATTTTATTTGCTACTACAGTCTCCTCCATTTGATTTAAAGTGGCTGTGGTTGTTTTTCTCAAGTTAGAGTCACATCTTTGATATGTTCATCTTACTGTTTAGCAATCTTATTGTTCATCTATACTACTATTATTTATTACAAATTTGATTATTATATTTTTTGGAATCCTTATTTAAGCTTATTTTATAAGTTTTTTTTTTTTTTTATAATAATTCAAGAATTTGTTATTTCATATTGTTTTTGTACTAGGTGTGAGAACATGGCTTGGTGATAGATTTTCGCCTGTTGGTTATTGAGGTGGAAGCTACCTTTAAAAGATTCTAAAGGAGTTTGAAGTAAATGCATGGATCGGGGGGACCAAATGGCGTTATCTGGGTCTGCATCTTACTATATGCAGAGGGGGATGGCTGGTTCTGCCGGACAGCCTGATCTTCATGGTTCGCCAACTATGCACCAACTGTCTAATTCCAATCTATCATTTCAACCCAACATTGGAGGTGGTACTCTTGGATCCTCGCTACCACTAGAATCTTCAGCCATTTCGCCTCATGGTGTCAATGTAGGCGCTCAATCAGCAGGGCCGTCTGGGGAATCTGTCAAAAGGAAGAGAGGTAGGCCTAGGAAATATGGTGCAGATGGAAATGTGTCATTGGCATTGACTCCATTGTCGTCTAATCATCCCGGAAGTGGTCAGTCCGGTAGCGGAACTGTGACGCAGAGCCATAAGAGGGGTAGAGGGCGCCCACCCGGGAGTGGCAAGAAACAGCAGTTGGCTTCTCTTGGTAAATCTCTGTTGCCGCTTTTTCCTTTCTTGTGAGTTTGAGAAGATTATACTCTGAGGCTAACCTGTAGCTGTTATTGGATATACATGTCGAATTCTTGTTAGCTGTGAACTTTCTTTCTCTTTTCTGTCAAGGTCTATTTATTTTTCTTAATGTCTGCATGCTTGCTTGGAAATGAGTCAATGTTTTTTCTTTCCCACATTTTCATGTCAGTTTTTATCAAGCTAGAATCTGGTTGGTATTTATTTGATTGATATGAATTAATTTTTCATCAGTATGTCATTATTCCTTTTACTAGTGATGTTGACTTTATCAGGAACATGGGAAGCAAATATTACCTGATTTATCACTTATTGCTTCATCTGACTTGTCCTTATTTCTGTTTCAAAAGAAAATACATAGTGGTGTTAGGTGCAATTTGGTTGATTTTATTCAGCCAGTGGTGGAGAAAATGGAGGAAGAAATGGCAATTTGTGGTGAATTTCTTTGGTAGAATTGACACTGAATTGGAAGAAGGGCAAAGAGTCTCGTGCAGTCATCAATAGACTGACGTAATCCCTATTCTATTGACCAACAGTTGAATATTAAAAAAGTGAAAGAATAAATTCAAATCAAACTAATAAAGGCATAGTAAAATGTATGATACCGTTTGGTATGATTGAAGGCCTTTTGAGGGAAATGGAATAAGAAGAGGAATGAGTATGGGGATAATAAAAGGTATAGAAAGGGCATTAGAAGTATGATACAGAATTACTATTCTGTAATGAAAGAATTAGAGAAAGAAAGTAGAAGGGTAGATGAAAAAAAGAAACAGAGGGTTTAAGAACAAGAAACTATAGAGGGTTAAGAGAAGAAGAACACGAGAGAAACAGAGGAGGCAGAGAAACCACGAATCTATTATTCAATCCATTGCAAGTTTGATCTGAAATTAGGGTTAATCAGGTATATATATACCTAGGCTAATTTGATTATACAATTGGACCTTCTTAGCATAGGCCCATTTATCCCTTTAAGCCCAAAACATATTAATAGCCCAATCCCCATCTAATTTTAATTAGCTAATTAATCCCATTAGTTAGGTAATCTGTAGTAAGCCCGACTCTACTCAACTAACCAAATTAACCAACTATTCCTAATTACATTTTCATATCAAAGTATGTTTAGTATGTAAAGAAAAGTAAATGAAATGCTTGTATGGATTTTGTTAAGGAAAGCTTTTTGAGGTATAGAATTTAATGGAATAATATAAAGACCATAATAACCTTACACCTTTTGTTTGATCTCCTCTTCTAGTCCTTCTTCTTTATCCATCTCAACCTTCTTCCGTCCCCCCACAAACAAACAAAAAAAAAACCCTTTCCCCTTTCAATTTCACAACCCATAAACTGCAATCATAATCCAATTTTACAAAATAAAAAACATAATCAAATGCACAATCCATTCAATTTTACAACCCATTAGCATAACATAAAAGCTTTCAACCAATACAATTGGATTTCAGAGGACGAACAAAGCACAAAACAAAGCACTTTTTCACCGGAATGGGTGGACACAATGGAGGTATACTTTGTTAATGGTTTATCCCAACTCAAAATTGTGGACAGGATGCTTAGTGTGAGTCTCAGTTCCTTCCGAATGCAGTGAGTGAATATGAACTTTTAGACTCAGTATTGTTGTAAGAAGGCATGCCTAGCTATTGGGCAGATTTACGATCCCTTGGGGCCACTTGAGGCTTTATTTCAGTCACCTTCCTCCTCCTTGAGCAATCTTAGACTGTTTCTTGCTTCCCTCTATGAAAACCAGTTTGGGGTTCATTGTTGTCTATGGAAGAAGGGTGGGTTTCCATCATATTTTTGAAATTGTCGTTAGAATCAGCAGTCTTAGGGTGCATCAAACCTACCTGGAATTTATGAGAAAATATTTCATTGTGTAAACTGTTTAACATTCTTTGCAGAACACACCCAATTTTACCTCATTCATGAGGATGTGAAGCTCAAGTTCCATATACATCATATACTAGATTCACATATTTTTAATGTGAGCCTCAAGTGCCATATCTTGCAATGAGGTTCAACATTCTTTGTGAATGTTTCCTGGTCCTTGTTTTCTCACTAATTCTTAGGATCTAGAAAATGAAATCAACTAACTTGATTATGGATCTCATAATTCCTAGTATTGTTCTTGTCTAAGGCTATATCTAATAAATATGTATGGCAAAAAGAGTGGAAAATTCTCTTTCTAGCAAGTTCACATTAAATTAGAGCAGCTGCAAGGAGATTTGCTTGGTTCGATCTTTAACGGCTAATTTATTCTGGACTCAGGGGATTGGTTACATGTATATTGTGGTTTGAATGTTTACTTTCCATTTTTTATATTTGAAGTGGTTTTTGCTAGGTGAATTTTCCATTTTTTTATATTTGAAGTGGTTTTTGCTAGGTGAATTGATGTCTGGTTCAGCTGGAATGGGTTTCACTCCTCATATCATCACCATTGCAGTTGGAGAAGTATGTGATATTTTCATATGAATATGTGATGTTGTCTCTGTAATCATAGTAACACTTGCCAGAAATTTATTTTATATAGGCGTCTGTATATTGGCTCTCTTTTTTAAAACAATTGAAACCTTCTTTTAATTTGTCCTGCTTGCTAAGATGTGCCATTTCTTGCTGATGAAGGAAGCATCAAATAAAGTGGGTTTCTGGACGTTTATGTACAGTGAACATTATGAAACTCCTATAAGATATGTTCATAAGTACCAAAGCTTTCCAAAACCAAAGCCAAGCATAATGGATATTGAAAATTGTGATGGTAAACAGAAAGATGACATGGGAAGTTGTATTACTGGATAAGGTCTTGCCTAGTTGTTTTATTCTTTCCAAGTTAACTCGATTAATTTCCATAGAACCATCCATTGCATAAACCAATGCTTTCAGAAATGATTTCACTGAGGACTGATTGATTGTATTCTACATATGTATTAAACTTAAGTGTTTTTGTTCATAATTGCTTAAAGTTTGCGTGCTTCCTCTTTAGGGGCTGTGCTGCATGTCCTGTTGTGCATGTTACAGTTTGAGGTTACCGTGTGAACTTACTTTCTTTTCTCTATAGGATATTCTGTCAAAAATAATGGCATTCTCCCAGCAAGGGTCTAGAGCTGTGTGTGTATTGTCGGCCAGTGGTGCTGTTTCAAATGTGACGCTTCGTCAGCCTTCGACTTTGGGTGGTTCTGTCACATATGAGGTTCAGCATTTTCTTAGTGCTACTTGGATAGTTGCGTGTACATATGTATACCGTATATAAATATACGCGGTTAGCATGCTTGTTTTCTGTGTACATCATCAATGCTAACACCTTATGGAGTTCCCTATTTAAAAAAGTATGTAGAGTTCAGAATGAAAATTCAATTAAATTTGTTCAATGGTTTCTTAGAGCCTGTTTGCGTGCGGAGATTGTTTTGTGCAGGTCTTTCAAGATGTTAGGCTCTCTGAAATTGAGTTGAATGTTTGTAACCTTAATTTTGTTGGACAAGTATCATTAGTTATAAATACTTCCTTTTGTATGTATGAAGAGATTCATTGATACACGCGGATGTTGAGTAAATATTTTTTAGGTCTAGTATGCTACAGAACGAATTATGAATTCTTTTAATGCCACTGTTCAAACACTTTCATCTTTGAGTGAGATCTTTGCTTTTAGTTGGTTGATAGCCTACGATACTAGTTATGGAGGAAGAAAATGATGCTGACCCTAAATTTTTAGTTTTCTAGCTCGTGTTTTTTTTTTTAAATTGTCAATATTGATTGGCCTTCTAATCACAGTCAGCGATTCATTCTTCGATCAAGTTTTTTTAATCAAATGCCTTTTAAAGCGCTATCCTAGGGAAGTTGTTACTTTCCAGTCTTGAATACACTCATTATGTGACAACTCATTTGTGGACTATGACTTCTATAGGGCCGTTATGAGATATTGTGCCTGTCTGGCTCTTACTTGCTTAATGAAAGTGGTGGCTCTCGCAATCGATCTGGCGGATTGAGTGTCTCCCTTGCTAGTCCTGAGGGTAAAATCATTGGTGGAGGAGTCTGTGGAATGCTTATTGCAGCATGTCCTGTTCAGGTAATTAATTGCATTTTTTTTCTTCTGCCTGAATATAACATAGTGAAATCATATCATGGTGTTCTTTTAGAAATAACATAGAAAACCATGTGAAACCTGAAAATTTTCTTTAATAACGATGCCCCTTCTCAGTTTTACCCAAGGTTATCAAATCAGGATACGAATTGTGAATTGAAAATCCTATTTTTTGAATCGTGAATCGAATCGTATCGTGTATCGTAAGATTCATGATCAATATTTAGGATGATATAACTGTAATTTTCCAATAAGAAAACATCAAAAATTTGTAAATGTCAACATTTTAATGGCAAATAACACTTTATATTTTATAAAACTAGCATTTAAAGAGTAAACATTATAGCTATGAAACCAATAGAATTTAAAAGAATAAAAGTTTTCTAGCATAGGGATAAAGATACATCAAAACTTATCGTGAACCGTAAGATTCATGATCGATTCTGCTTGTATCGCATTATTCATGTGAGATACATGCATATAAAAGATACATCAATAGATTCGTATCTTTCCCACCTATTATTGAATCGAATCATAAGATACAAATCGAGATTCATACGATTCTGACTACCATGGTTTTACCCCTTAATGGACGGGTAGGTTGAAACACTTATTCATGACTACAGGTAATAATTGGGAGCTTTTTATGGGGTGGATCGAAAACCAAGAACAAGAAAAAGGAAGTTGATGAAGTTCCTGTGGAGTCAGATCATCAGGATCATCAGGCAGTTCACAACCCAGTTGCTATGAATAACATTATGTCCAATCAGAGTCTCACCCCACCATCTTCTATGGGTACATGGGCGGCATCTCGTACGATGGACATTCGCAATTCCCATGTTGACATTGATTTGATGCGTGGGTGACAATCTATAAAATATACACTGGTAGTGTGTATATATTTCAGATTCATGGTCGCTGGTCCAATTTTATTGTGTTCTAGAGTATTAGTAGGGGACAGAATGAAAGTACTGCAATTGGAGTAGGAGTTAACTGACTTTTGGACCCATGATTTGCAAATTGGGTTGTAGTTGTACTCAATACTTGAGTAGGAATTTCAATTTCAAGGTGTTTTGTCCCTGATTGGTAATGATTTATTTCCTTTCTGAAAAAAATTGTCGCTGAATCATGTAATTTGTGGCTGGAGTATTTAACTTGCATCTCCTATCCTGTCAAACCTGAGTTTCAATGAAGGTTGATGGTATTCATTAGTATTTTATTGTGGCTCTTTTTTTTTTTTTTTATTGATTTGGGTGTTTTAATAGATTGTATGATTGATCTAATTGTGGATCATTTCTCTCGTTCTGATATCCTGATATCCCTTTTAGGCTCTTCAATTGAGCTTCAGCAACATGTAGTCAATAGCATTTTTTTTTTTCTTTTAATCTAGCATAAGCCTGGTGTGAAGCGATTACTCTATTGATTTGCATGATTTTTATTTTCCTACTGAGGTATATCTTGAAGCAAATGACATTAATTTTAAGAAATAAGATTTCAATAAGATTTCTTCATGAGACCGATTGCTCTTACCTGTTTTCCTTTATTGTAATAAAAATCTAATTTTTTATAATAGTGTATTATAGAACGCCTTATTTTTATTTTTCAAAATAAGAAAAATTATATCTGTATCCTAACCTGCTTAACAAGCTAAATAATACAATCCGAAAGGGTTCGAATAATATGACAAGAACAGCCAATACATGATAATATATTCATAATAATGTACAGGAACGTCACATAGCATTACATCACTAATACAATCAACAAACATACTTATGATAAAGATATCACACCAAATAATATATAAATGATGAAACTAATTAGTCAGAGTCAGACCAAGTAATGTGCATGCCACCCCACTGAGGGGAATCCTTATGCACACCTAAGGCTTCCCATACAGCCTTGGAGGCATCCACAATGTTATAGTCACAAGGTGGCTGATAATCATGTTCTTCATCACACCCCTTGGTGGAGTCACACTCGTCCACCACCATCGCCTCCACGCTTCGACCATTGCCACTTACGGTTATGTTCTTGAGGCACCTGCTTCTGTGGTTGAACCAGCCTGTGGAGAGTGCAACAACAGGAGTGTTATCGGAATGATACTTATTGTCACATTCAGAAGGGCCTCCTCCATCTTTCCCTTTCTCAAAACTGTTTATAGTCATTAAGGCTTTTGTGTGGGAAGTCACAGTTGGTGAACATTGGTAAATTGGATACAGTTGGCCTTGTTTGCAGCAATCTGAATCATTGTCCTTGTTGCATTCTCCTTCTGGTGCTTTCTTTCCTTTAATTCTCCCACTTGCACGACACTTTCCTGCTTCACAATATAAGCAGCTTTGGAGTATGAGAATGGCCAAAAGCAAAATTGATGCTTTTGGGGCAAAACTCCTCATCATTTTTCTTATGTCTCTTTTCTTCTTTCTGTGTGTTTCTAGAGAGGATTGGAGGATGCTTGGTACAAAACGTGGAAATGATTCATGGAATTTATAGAGGATTGTTCAGCAAAAGGGGTTTGTTTTTAAAATTAGTTTTAAATGATATTATGGATTTTGACAATGGTTGAAAAATGACAGATTTGTGACCACAATAGATTTAAGGTTAAGTTGATCAGCAGTTTATGTAAGCTTGATTTTGACAGCAATTCATAATCCACAGCACAATGTACAAGGTTTATATCAAATGGGGTTTTAAGAGAGCCAGATGTACATAGCCTTACACCCGCAAACAGAGAGGCTGTTTCTAGGATTTAAACATATGACCTCTTTGTCACATGGCAACAAACTTTACTGTTATTCCAAGGCTCACCCTCTCCTAACATAAATTTATATTTAAAAAACTTTCAACAAAGCATATTGCCAAATGATTACGTGCTATATTGGTCACTGTAGGGTTAATTAATTAATAAAGAGACATTATAATATATGACAAAATACGGGTATAATATATTGAATTCTAAGCAAATAACTTGTAACAGACAGGTCTCTACATTAAAATCTTTTCTTATGCATCAAAATCATGTGATGTAATGATAATAAAGCAAAGTTCTTTAAACTATCAAACTATCAAAGTAGTTTCTAATAACAACATAATTGTTCTCCAAATTAAGCTCAATTTTGCACAATGGTTTTAGTTCATGTCACAGTCATTGATGTTAACATATACACCTTTCAGTTCTAAACATATGACCTATTTAACTAATTTGATTAAATTAAAGATGTTAGTTATATAAATTAATATGGTATGTTTTTTCTAAAACATCCCAATCATCTCTTATTCCCCCATCTCTTTTTTTTTTGGATACTTTTCACCCTCATCTCTTATTTGATTATTGTTGAAACACTAATAGGGATAATTTTAGAAAAAATTGACAAATATTAAAATTAGGTCCTATATTTAAGACCAAGACCAATTCCCCAAATAGATCATAGGTTTAGGACTGGAGGGAGTACTATATCTTATGAAATCTCTCTAAAATAACTTTTTATATACAGGCCTACAGGGTATTTCACCCATATCATGCACGTATATAAAACCAACCACTTTCTAAACAAAACTGTGGCCATAAATCTGTCATTTTCACACAGTTTGCCTTGCACTTAAACTCATGCCAACTTTTAAATTTATTTTAAAATAACCACTAGCCATAATAAATTGGAAAAAAGACTCTCTTGATCGGCCAAGAGTATTTTACTTTTTTTTTTCCCTCAGCCTCTATATATTCCATTCATCTCCCCTTCTGCACCAAGCGAACTAATCAATTACAAAAAAGAATCACATAGAAACACTCACAGAATGAAGACTTCAGTCTCAAGAAAATCAATTTTTCTTGTAGCCATTCTGCTACTCACAAGCTGCTTATATAGTAGTGAAGGAGGAAAGTGTAGGCCGAGTGGAAGAATCAGAGGAAAGAAGTCAGCTTCTGCAGAATGCCACACAGAGGATGTGGCAGAATGCTGTATAGAAGGCAAAATGTATGCAACATATGAATGTTCACCAACTGTCTCCTCCCACACAAAGGCCTTTCTCAGTCTTAGAAGCTTTGAGAGTGGTGGAGATGGAAACGGCCCTTCATCTTGTGACAATAAGTATCATTCTGATGACACTCCTATTGTTGCACTCTCCACTGGCTGGTTCAACCACAGAAGCAGGTGCCTCAAGAACATCACCATAACTGCAAATAATGGTGGTAGCCGCCGGAGCGTGGTGGCGATGGTGGTGGATGAGTGTGACTCCACCGTGGGATGTGATAAAGAACATGATTATCAGCCTCCATGTGATAACAATATTGTTGATGCTTCCAAAGCTGTGTGGAAAGCATTGGGTGTGCCACTCTCTCAATGGGGTGGTTTAGACATTACCTGGTCCGACACTCATAATTAATTTAATGATCATAGTGTGTTCCTTGTACAATATATATACTATATATGTTATGTGAAAATGTTGTAATAGTCTATATATGAAGCTGAAGGTTTCTATTGTTCAATCTACGTACTATTATGCATATTCTTGGGACACAAACTCTTTACTTCGGCCAAATTGCCAGCCCTCTTAAGCAGTTTATTATTTGGAAGAACTTTACACCAATTTGAATTTTCACACTCTAATAGAATTGCCTTAATATACGGTTTAGTAAACGATAATAAGGGTGGGTGGCCAATATACAAGACTTCGACTAAGTGGAGTATAAGAAGGAATACACATATATAGTCTTAACCCACAAAGGGAGAGGTTGTCTCCAGGATTTAGACCAATAACTTTCAGGTCACATGGCAGCAAACTTATTTTGGTTGATTGTGCTGTAGCGGAAAAATGATGTTTGGCTGGTGATTTCTTTTATAATTAAAAGAAAAGGATAACAAAATTATCAAACAAGAAATCTCTAGAAGTCTTAGATAAGTTAGGGGCGGCTAGTGATTCTGCTAAAACAATGCGACCACTAGAGACAAAATTTTTGACACAATAGATGAATTACAAAGTGATTGTTAATTCATTCATGTTTATATGGAAACCAATGAATATGCAAATTTTCTTGTTAGATCAGCAAAGGATCTTAATGCAAACATTTGGGACTTTTACTGATTCTCCTTTTAATTTGTAGGAAGATAGTAGATTCGGACAAAGAGATGATCCAAGTCTGCCTTCTTGTATGGGTTCTCTTTAGCATTTTATTCAGGCCAAGGAAACAAAAAGAAAGATACTCATGATTTGTGGTGTCCAATTGTCCATAATCTTGACTTGATTGTAACTCAGTTTCTATACTTTGACTCGGTTGTAACTCAGTACCTATAACTTTGACTCGGTTGCGACTCAATCCTAAAACTTTGACTAACTATAACATAGTCTCTATAGTTTCAATTATTTTACAATTTAGTCCTTTTGTTTTAGAAAATAAAATCACATATATAATGGATATTTTTCCTTTTTTTGTTTTGTTTTAACTGTCTATATGCAGTTAAAAATATGGGGCAATGGTGTATATATTACAGTCACAACTCACAAGCTCAAATCATGATTTATTCTACCAAGTGCCACGCAGTGTTATTTTGAAATTTATAATCATTCATTTCACACTCAAAATTTTATATCTCATGTATTCAATATATTCATGGCACGCAAATCAGTTTTTTTGAAAGTGAGAACAACAATATACGTATCCTAAGAAATGAATCTGATTAACACAAATTGAACAATACAAACTCAATACCCAAATAGCACATATTAAGTATTAGAACCGTCTATACACCATAACATATTTATAATGTACAAAAACATCACACAGTACAGATCATTACATCAAAAAACATAAATATGATACATAAAAAACAACACAAATAATATATGATGAAACTATTTAATGAGAATCAGACCAAGTAATGTGCATGCCACCCCACTGAGGGGAATCCTTATTCACGCCTAAGGCTTCCCAGACAGCCTTAGAGGCATCCACGATGTTATAATCACAAGGTGGCTGATAATCATGTTCTTCATCACATCCCATGGTGGAGTCACACTCGTCCACCACCATTGCCTCCACGCTCCTGCCATTGCCACTTATGGTGATGTTCTTGAGGCATCTGCTTCTGTGGTTGAACCAGCCGGTGGAGAGTGCAACAACAGGAGTGTCATCAGAGTGATACTTATTGTCACATTCAGAAGGGCCTCCTCCATCTTTCCCTTTCTCAAAACTGTTTATAGTCAGAAAGGCTTTTGTGTGGGAAGTCACAGTTGGTGAACATTGGTAAATTAGATACAGTTGGCCTTGTTTGCAGCAATCTGAATCATTGTCTCTGTTGCATTCTCCTTCTGGTGCTTTCTTCCCTTTGATTCTGCCACTTGCACGACACTTTCCTGCTTCAATATATAAGCAGCTTGTGAGTATCAAAATGGCCAAAAGCAAACCTGATGCTTTTGAAACAAAACTCTTCATCATTTTTCTTGTTTGTCTACTCTTTTCTTCATTCCCTGTGTTTCTAGCTAGAGAATTGTGGGGTGCTTGTTGGTGCAAACGAGCAAAGGATCCATGGAATTTATAGAGGATGTTTACCACAGAGGTTTTCTTTTAAAGTTAGTTTGAATGATATGATGGATTTTAACAATTGATGGTAAATGACAGATTTGTGGCCACAATTGTAAAGCTTGAATTGATCATCTATCAGTTTGATGTGTCCATGTTTTCGGCAGAAATTGATTTCGTCTACGACATCTCTCTTTATGTTATAAAATGCAAACATGGAATTTGAAGGCCTTTACTTTATTTTGTTCTGTAGTAAAGACTCTGGTATATATTATCTCACTTGATATTATTATGTTGTAAATCCTCATTAGTCATTACTAGTACTACGTAGAAATACTATTATATTGCTAGAGACATTATAACCTAGTGACATGAAAGGTTTCCTATGAATGAATGTCGTGAGTCTGGTCCCGCTATATAACATCAAGCCTTTAATTTATGTCCTTCTAATTAAAAATGAAAAAATAAATTGTCATACTAAAGAAGATGATGGTATGTTACAAGTGTATCCACTTACTTCCCCCTTCACTTAGTATTGGTGTGTTTGAATTGGCTTTTTTTTTTATTTTTTTCAGAAGGACTTTTTCGGAATTAAGATTGGATAAAAGTCAGATTATGTGAAGTGATTTATGTTTGGATTTGTAATGATAGAAGTGACTTTTTTTTAATCTGACTTTTAGAAATATGTTTGGATGATTGTTTTGAAAAGTAAGTTTAGATAAAAAATTACTAAAAATGACATTATTGTTATTAAATAATACATATATAATATGCATACATTTTTATAGTTTAGAAAGAAAAAGTGAAATTTGGGGCTTTTTGAGGATTTTAAAGGCTTAGTTTCTCCTTTATTTTAAGGAAAATAATTTTAAAAAATTATATTTTTAGCTCAAAGGAGGATAATGTGGGAGAAAATAGTTAGAGATTATTTTTGGCAAATTTTTGGAGATAAAAAGAAAATTTTAGATTAAAAGAAAATATCTTATTTGAGAATTTTAGGGGGTCTAATAGTATAATTTTCCAACCCAATTTATTAAATAAAACACAAAAAAGACTTTTTGAAAATGTCAAATCAGATCACATGTCTGCCTTCTCTCTCTTCCCACTGTGCTTTTGCACCGTAGAAGCTCCAAAATTTAGCTTCTCCTTCTTCTCCATTCAACTGCACTTTTGAGTAAGAAGCACTGCTTTTTTTTTTGCTGACCCAAACATTAAATAAAAGTAATGAATGGCTCCCGCGGGCCTGCCGAGCTTCTGGGTGTGCAGAAGCTATTCCAAACACACTATATCTACCATTGAATTTACTTTTAATGATTGAGATCTATTACAATTACAATGTAAAAATATTATTATCTATTTATTGTTTGATGTAATAATATTTTTACATTGTGTTAGGTCTCAATCATTAAAAGTATATTTAATAGTAGATATGTCAAGTAAAGAGGAACTTAGATCTCAACCATTGAAAATAAGTTTAGCAGTAGATATATTAAATAGACAGGAAGAGAAGAGATTAGGTAATGGAGAGGCTCTTCCCCCGGTTACATACTACCCCAACTCGTTGACACGGCAGATTACAAAAACATACTCCTACTTATAGGAGACACCATAACTTCAACAGTAAATTGATTTAAGAAAAAACAAAAAAACCAACTAATTAGTATTTAGTACAGAACATTGACTTTGAGTATTTGGAAAAATATCATTCAGCTAAAAATTTACAACAATAACATATAATTAATCTTCTATATTCACTCCATTTGGTCTTAAATATAAGACCCACCATTACCTAATTTGAGTAGATTAAGATTATTAATTAAGTTAACTAAAATAACATGATATTATTAAAACACTCAAACATTCTACCTTTATTCTTACCCTACTTCTCTTATTTATTTATTATTGAGGAGTATCAATAGGGATAATTTAGGGAAAAATTGAGAAAAATTAGAAAGTAGTCTTATATTTAGGACCAAACTCATATCCGAAAATAGGTCCTATATTTAGTACTGGAGGGAGTATCAACTATGTACAATAAGAAGATAGAAGATATCTAATGGAAGTAAACAATTTTAGTCGCTTGAAAAAGTTCAAAAGCTCCATGCTATCACTGTAATAGTATAACTTAAGCTTTGACTGTTATAGAGAGTTTTCCCTTTAAAGTTTACATGTAAGGGGCAATTAATTATAAGTCCCTTATAAGGAACTTAACTAAGATGAAGTCCCACGAAATCACGAAATTAATTTTAGGTCCCACGCAATTGTTACCTCCTGCTCATTAAGTTGTTATTTGCATCTCAAAAGTTATTGCTAAACAAGGGTTTAAAAGTTGTGATTGTCAAGTCCCAAGTTGTTATTGTCTGGCCAAAAGTTGTAATTATCAGACTAAACATTTATTATCGTCTAGTCAAAAGTTGTTACTGACCCATAAGTGAGTAACAACTTTTGACCAAGCGATAACAATTGTTTGACCTGCCGATAACGACTTAACGAGCATGTGATAACAACTTCTTGGCAGGGACCTCAGATTAATTTTGTGATTTCGTGAGACTTTATCTTAATTAAGTTCCTTATACATGACCTATAATTAATTACCTCTAAATGTAAAGTTGGGATAAATGGATAATTCCCATGTGACTTTTCTCCCTGGTTCTCTTCTTCTCCTATGGTGAATTTGTTGTATAATATGATAGGGGTCCAATTTTGTGTGGATATTTCAGCTAGTCAACCGATTTCATGAATATCCCTAAATCCTACAGTTCGTTAATGATGTTGTGGCAAAAAAAATGACGTGTGGTTGATGACTTGGCAATAAATTCGTGGTTGGGATGACAAAACTTATCAAGATGAATTCTCTATGGAGGGTATCAGAAAAGTTAGCGGTGCCCAGCGGCCAAAAGTTTCTGCTAGAACAATAATAAATGCGATCACAAGAGACAAGACTTTGATACAATTTATGAAGGCCTTTACGTAGTACTACTGATTACTGAATATGCAATTTATTGGCTTTTTTTGATCAGCACAAGATATTAAATGTAAAATTTGGGTCTTTCACTGATAGATTCTCCTTTTAAATTGTAAGAAAATATAATTGGACTGATTAAGAGATTATCTAAGACTCTTCTTGTAGGGGTCCTCTATATCATTTTATTCAGGCCAAAAGAGTTTAAAGAAAGACCCTCATTAACTTATTCAAACTTTTTAATTTTCTCATGGAGCTGCATAAGCCAAAGTTCCTTCTTCACCTGATGAATTTTCTGTATAAGATCCACCCTTTTCAGAGTAATCAAACTACAGAGTGGATCTTATATTAAGAAACGGTGGAGATAGTAGCTTTTGTTTTTCCTAATTAAAAGAGTACTATTTTTTCACGAGTGGCTTACATATTTAATGCGGCTATAAGGCTTGCGTGCATTTAACAACTTAACAATACAAATCATCAAATCTGTTAGCACCATTAGCACGATATACAAGGGAAACAATAACTTCCATGGACAGAAAAATGACAAATCAGTGGTCCCAAAAGGACCGTGTAATCCAAACTATCATTGATGACAGTATTTGTGTGTGTGTGTGTGCACAGTCTCGAACCCCCAAACATGATGGAATGCCAAAGAAGAACATAACCAGAAGAAATGGTCAAATGGTGACAGTATTCTAGCTAGTAATGAAGATGTACAGCATACTAAGAAGTGAGCTCTAATCAGAATATCTTTAACATAGAACAAAATAAAGGCCATCTAATTCCTTATAAGCATTTTTCTTATATTATGATATCAATAGGGATCATGTCGTAGACGCAATCAGCTTCTGTCAAAATCATTCATGACTACATCAAACTACTGACCAACTTTAGCTTAAAACTACTGTGGCCACAAATCTGTCATTTTCCAACAATTGTTAAAATCCAGCAAATCATTCAGACTAATTTTTAATAGAAGCCCTTTTGCTAGACAGTCCTCTATAAATTCCATGGATCATTTCCTCGTTTGCACCAACAAGCACCTCACAATTGTCTTGCTAGAAACACACAGAAAGAAGAAAAGAGACATATATATCAGAAAAATGAAGAGTTTTGCCTCAAAAGCATCAGTTTTGCTTTTGGCAATTCTAATACTCACGAGTTTCTTATATAGTGAAGCCGGAAAGTGTCGTGCAAGTGGGAGAATCAAAGGAAAGAAAGCACCAGAAGGAGAATGCAACAGAGACAATGATTCAGATTGCTGCAAACAAGGTCAAAT
This sequence comes from Mimosa bimucronata, assembly GCA_037074515.1. Taxonomy (NCBI): domain Eukaryota; kingdom Viridiplantae; phylum Streptophyta; class Magnoliopsida; order Fabales; family Fabaceae; genus Mimosa; species Mimosa bimucronata. The sequence continues at coordinate 39,589,187 of CM073446.1, forward strand.
GTATCCAATTTACCAATGTTCACCAACTGTGACTTCTCACACAAAAGCCGTAATGACTATAAACAGTTTTGAGAAAGGGAAAGATGGAGGAGGCCCTTCTGAATGTGACAATAAGTATCATTCTGATGACACTCCTGTTGTTGCACTCTCCACTGGCTGGTTCAGCCACAGAAGCAGGTGCCTCAAGAACATCACCATAAGTGGCAATGGCAGGAGCGTGGAGGCAATGGTGGTGGACGAGTGTGACTCCACCATGGGATGTGATGAAGAACATGACTATCAGCCACCTTGTGATTATAACATAGTGGATGCCTCCAAGGCTGTGTGGGAAGCCTTAGGTGTGCATAAGGATTCCCCTCAGTGGGGTGGCATGCAGATTACTTGGTCTGATTCTCATTAATTAGTTTCATCACACACACACACACACACACATCACACACTATTTGTGTTGTTTTCTGTATCATATATTTATATTGTTGTTGATGTACTGATCTGTATGTGATGTTTCTGTACATTATTATGAATGTGTTAGTGTAAAGACAGTTCTAATGCTTGATATGTGCTACTTGAGTAAAAGATTTCTTGGGATACTTGTATTGTTGTTCTTACTTCCACAAAATTGATAATGAGTAATTATATATGTCAAAATAACACGGTGTAGGGTTTGGTATTATGATTTGAGCTTGTGACTGTAATATATGCTCAATTATTGCCCCATATTTATAACTGCTTATGGACAGTTAAAACAAAAAAAGGGAAAATTAATCTTTATTACATATGTGATTTAAATTTGAATAAATATAATATTTGATATGCGAGTTTGTCTTATCTTTGTTTTGGTTTTTCAAGTTTCAAAACCAAAGGTTTTGGTTTTTTTGGGGGTAAATGGTCCAAATTTTTATTAAACTATGGGGCTCATGTTTTAAACACAATGAAATTTAATGGACCAAAACTTTAAATTTGAAATTTGAAGGATCAAAACCAAAATGATGACAAACTTTATGAAACAAAAATTCTATAAAGCCTTTTATTTTCTAAAATATAGGACTGAATTGTAAATGGTTAAACTTAAAACTATAGAAACTGAGTTATAATAAGTCAAAGTTTAATGATTGAGTTGCAACTGTGTCAAAGTTATAGAAGCCGAGTTATAGTCTTGAGTCGAATTATAGAAATTGATTTACAATTAAGTCAAGACTATGGACATCACAGATTATGAGGATCCTTCTTTTTGTTTCTTTGGGTTGAATAAAATGCTATAGAGAACCCATACTAGAAGGCAATCTTCGATCATCTCTTTGTCCAAATTAAGAGAATCAGTGATGGTTCCAAATTTTACATCAAGATCCTTTGCTGATCCAACAAGAAAATTTGCATATTCATTGCTTCATATAGACATGATTGAAATCATACTCATTCTGTAATTCATCAATTGCATCAAAATCTTGTCTTAATCGTCGTATTGATTGTTTTAGTAGAATCACCAGCCGCCCCTAACTTTTCCAAGACTTCCAGAGAATTCCTGTTGATGAGTTTGGTCATTCCTTTCCTTTAACTCTAAAAGAAATCACTGACCACATGTCATTTTTCTGCTACATCACCATCAACTAAATAAGTTTGTTGCCATATGACTTACACGTTACAAGTCAAAATCCTTAAAACAACCCCTCATTTTGTGGGTTAAGACTATATATATATGCATCCCTTCCTATAGTTCACTTGGTGGAAGTCTTGTGTATTAGGTCATGCACCTTTATTATTATTTACTAAATTATATGTTTATCCAATTCCACTTTGCTAAATTATTAAAGCTTGAAATTTCAAATTGGTCTAAAGTTCTTTCAAACTATATATATCAAATAGAATCGCCATTATGTCCGTATGATAAAATGCTTAATGGGGGCTGGCAAATTGTGTCCAAAACTCCCAAGACTATGAGTAACAGCACGAAGATTGAACAGTAGAAACCTTCAGCTTCATATATAAACTATTATAACATTCAACTCACATAACATATACAGTACATATACATTGTACTAGGCACGCAAGATTGATGATCATGTAAATTAATTATGAGTGTCGGACCAGGTAATGTCTAAACCACCCCATTGAGAGAGAGGCACACCCAATGCTTTCCACACAGCTTTGGAGGCATCAACAATATTGTTATCACATGGAGGCTGATAATCATGTTCTTTATCACATCCCACGGTGGAGTCACACTCATCCACCACCATCGCCACCACGCTCCGGCGGCTACCACCATTATTTGCAGTTATGGTGATGTTCTTGAGGCACCTGCTTCTGTGGTTGAACCAGCCAGTGGAGAGTGCAACAATAGGAGTGTCATCAGAATGATACTTATTGTCACAAGATGAAGGGCCGTTTCCATCTCCACCACTCTCAAAGCTTCTAAGAGTGAGAAAGGCCTTTGTGTGGGAGGAGACAGTTGGTGAACATTCATATGTTGCATACATTTTGCCTTCTATACAGCATTCTGCCACATCCTCTGTGTTGCATTCTGCAGAAGCTGACTTCTTTCCTCTGATTCTTCCACTCGGCCTACACTTTCCTCCTTCACTACTATATAAGCAGCTTGTGAGTATCAGAATGGCTACAAGAAAAATTCATTTTCCTGAGACTGAAGTCTTCATTCTGTGAGTGTTTCTATGTAACTCTTTTTTTTTTTTTTTTTTGTGATTGATTAGTTCGCTTGGTGCAGGAGGGGGAGATGAATGGAATTTATAGAGGCTGAGGGGGAAAAAAAGAAGTAAAATAGCCTTGGCCGATCAAGAGATTCTTTTTTCCAATTTATTATGGCTAGTTGTTCCTTTTAAAATAAATTTGAAAGTTGGCATGAGTTTAAGTGCAAGGCAAACTGTGTGAAAATGACAGGTTTATGGCCACAGTTTTGTTTAGAAAGTGACTGGTTTTATATACGTGCATGATCTTGGCAGAATGCAGCAGGGTTCGGTAATATTGTTAGTACTGATAGTTTAAGGGAATTTTGGTTATGCTTCCTGTAGTTTTAAATAATTGGTTTTGGTCCTATAGTTTTATAAAAATTTGGTCCGAGTTTAAATATTAGTCCCTATACTTTTAACGAGTTTTGGCTTTGATCTTTGTATTTAAACTCCAATCAAATCATTATAAAACTATTGGGACCAAGACTAACAATTAAACACAAGGATTAGTTTCAACTTTTAAGCACAGTGTGGCTTGAGATAGCCTGTGACAAAAAAAAATGAAGATCTTGATGACATATAGCATATGTTTTTTTTTTGGTCCGAAGACATTTAGTGTATGTCAACATCAATAACAGTGGCATGAATTCAAACTCTCATTTATGCAAAAATTGAGTTTAATTTCGAAAAAAAGTATTTTCTTATTGTAAACTACTATGATAGAGTTTAAAAAAATATGATTTATTACAATTGCATGGATTTTGATGCGTAAGAAGGAGTATTAATGTGGTAGACCTGTAGCAATTTACTCTTAATTAGAATTCCTTATGCTGCGCGTACTTTGTATTATGTTGTCTCTTAATCCATTAATTAATTTGACAATGGCCAATATAGCACGTAATCACTTGGCAATCTTCTTCGTCAAAACTTTTTCTTGGGTATAAATTTCTGTCAAAATCGTGCATATATACATCAAACTGCTGATCAAGTTAGTCTTAAGCCTACTGTGACCACAAACCTGTCATGTTTCTACTGTTGCTAAACTCCATCAAATCATTCAAACTAATTTTAAAACATAAGGCCCTTTTTCTAAACAATCCTCTATAAATACCATGGATCATTTCCTCGTTTGCACCAACAAACACCCCACAATTCTCTAGTTAGAAACACAGAAAGAAGAAAAGACACATATCAGAAAAATGAAGACTATTTTTGCTTCAAAGGCATCGGTTTTGCTTTTGGCAATTCTAATGCTCACAAGCTGTTTGTATAGTGATGCAGGAAAGTGCCGTGCCAGTGGAAAAATCAAAGGGAAGAAAGCACCAGAAGGAGAATGCAATAGGGACAATGATTCAGATTGCTGCAAACAAGGCCAAATGTATCCAATTTACCAATGTTCACCAACTGTGACTTCTCACACAAAAGCCGTAATGACTATAAACAGTTTTGAGAAAGGGAAAGATGGAGGAGGCCCTTCTGAATGTGACAACAAGTATCACTCTGATGACACTCCTGTTGTTGCACTCTCCACTGGCTGGTTCAAACACAGAAGCAGATGCCTCAAGAACATCACCATAAGTGGCAATGGCAGGAGCGTGGAGGCCATGGTGGTGGACGAGTGTGACTCCACCATGGGATGTGATGAAGAACATGACTATCAGCCACCTTGTGACTATAACATTGTGGATGCCTCCAAGGCTGTATGGGAAGCCTTAGGCGTGCATAAGGATTCCCCTCAGTGGGGTGGCATGCACATTACTTGGTCTGATTCTAACTGATTAGTTTCATTATTTATATATTATTTGTATTGTTATGTGGATAGTATTTATGTTTGTTGATGTAATGATCTGTATGTGATGTTCCTGTACTTTATTAATATGTTATCTGTATTTGAGGTCTTTCCGGATATTGTGTCGTTCACTGCATAGTTATTCATTGGTTTCTTGGAATACATATGTATTGTTCTTTTTTTACTTTCACAAACTGGAAAGCCAAATGAAAATACGTAGTCCACACGCATATAAAAAATTGATTAATTAAAATATATTTGATTGAGTCAACATATATAGTGATATAGTGAACAAGGTTAGACTTAATTTTGTTCAGAGATTGTTCCCTTTTTTACCCTTTTGCTCTATAGCTTCAGCTGAAATTTACTTGTAATATGAGTAATGTCATGCTATTTCTATCCAAATAGTGATTCACGGCCTCATGATTAAACTAGTAATCAAATCATTACGGCAAATTTAACAATTATATATCCCTTGTAAAATATGATGAAAAATTACCCATAGTAATTAGGTTGAGTAAAAAGAGCTCAATGCTTCTTTGGCACGTAGCCAGCTAAAACTAGATATCTAATCATAGCTTTCATTTTAATATCCAAAAGGCACCGTTTCAATGAAAATGTTGTTTTTAGCTGGGGCTATGGACTATTGGTTCCTTTCCTGAACGTGCACCTGGTATCCCACACTAGCCCCTTGTCATAGGGAACTCAACGGACTAAGACTAATACAGATTGAGGCTTGATAAGACCATTTGTTTGGGTGGCGCTGCCTTTGCCATCTAGGCAATTGCATTCTCAATTCTCAAACTCAAGACCTTTATTTAAGTTAGATCAACTTTCTACAGGCTAAGTATTCGGTGGTGGGCTGTTGGGTTTCTTTGACAGATAATATTGTAATGATTACTTCATTCGGTGACAAGTAGAGCCGTGGAGGGATGAAATAGTGGCTCTCGTACAATAGACACAAAAGCAACTTTTCAGAATTTTTTTATTAAATTGTTCTAATATCAATTTTGTAGTCCAATTTGAAATGTGTGTAAGTATGTATATACATAATCACTGTCCAATTAATATCTTTTCTTCTAATGATGATGCTTTGCCCACTTCTTCACGGAAGAAGCTGGGAACATTGTGAAGGCGCTAGGGTGAAGAACTTATATATGCATGGCGTCACAAGTTAAGAGATGACATGGATCTTGTAGAGGCAAAAAACTATAATATATATATATATATATTTATCAATCCTGCTTGCTTTATATTAACATTATGATATGGATCTTCTGATATAATTTGGTCATCTAGTGTTTATGAGAGAATCTGTTCACTTCCGGCCCTAACTATAATATTTTGTAAGAGCATATATATACTTTTTAGAGTTGTAATTTTTTTTTCAAGGACATATTATCTATGAAATGTAACCTCATGGATGCAAATTTAATTTGCCAACTGCACAATTGAAATAGGAAATTAAGCACCCTACCTAGTAAACATCTATTAGACATATTTGAGTAGCTAGTTAGTTGCATTATGAATGAAGAACAATCCAGTACATATAAGATTTTCATATTACACAAAACACACTTGCTATTTAATCACAAAACACAAAGTATACACATATCATAATACAGAACAGTGTTCCAATGCATATAGTTCTACAGTAGTATTAGGCATGATCAGACCATGTAAAATCATACCAGCCCCACTGGTTCTTGGGAATTCCCAAAGCTTTCCAGACAGCCTTGGAAGCATCAACAATGTTGTTATCACAAGGAGGTTGGTAATCATGTTCTTCATCACACCCTTTTGTGGAATCACACTCGTCCACCACCATGGCCTCCACGCTCCGGCCATTAGCAGTTATGGTGATGTTCCTGAGGCATCTACTCTTGTGGTTGAACCAGCCAGTGGAAAGTGCAACAACTGGTTTGTCATCAGAATGATACTTGTGGTCACATTCTGAAGGGCCACCTCCATCCCCACCTTTCTCAAAACTGTTCAGTGTGAGATGTGCTTTTGTATGGGAAGACACAGGTGGTGAACATTCGTAGACTGGGTACATTTTGCCTTGTTTACAGCAATCTGAATCATTCTCTTTATTGCATTGTCCTGGTGGTGCCTTCTTGCCTTTTACCACCCCACTTGGCCCACATTTTTGAGCTTCAATCATGTACACACCATTTGCTGCAAGGAGAATAATCAGTAGAAGCAGTGATGATGCCTTTGTGTTGATGATGAAGCCCTTCATTCTGATTTTGTTTCTTTGCTTCTTTTCTCGGTGAACTTGTGATGTTTTGAAGTATGGTATGGTGAATCACAATTGTGTGTTTGTACGTCTATATATATAAGTTGCCCATACAAGTTGATCTGTAAAGGTTCTTTTTTTGGGTCAGCCAATGAATTCTGTTTTACCGTTACTAAACCATGATGATAGCTACATACTTTGTAAGGCTAGCTTTTCCTTTATTTTGGCCATTAGCATTCGAATTCAAATCTCCTATAAAGCAATTAAAATAAAATAATGAAGAGTTTTACGATGCTCCGTAATTTCCAGTGCAAGACAAGAGCGTTCTAATGCCATGACTCCTAATCTACTGATGGAACATATGAATAATATATTTGAAGAAGCCGGATATTTATTTTGTATTTTATTGCTTTCTATTTTTTCACTTTACTTTGCAAAGTGTCAATATTTTAGCTATTAGATAAACGAATGGCAACAATTAATATTATTTTTACAAGTTGTTTTTTTGCAAGAGTTTTATATCATTTTTGCAAGTTGTCTCTAGTAAATTGTTCTTGCAAGAGGCATGATTATCATCTATTTTTGTATTCACAAGTTGCTTATTTTTGGTCTATACACAGGACCTTTTTACTAATGTATTGACACGCTTGAAATGAATGAGAATATGGTGATTTAGTTTCCTCTCCTTTCCCTTCCGGTCTATACATATCATATCTGTTTGGTGCGAGTTTGAGTTTTAAGTGTGTTTCACATCATTTACTTTGCTAGTGATCACAACATAATTACACCCTACAAAAACATGTTCAAATATATTGGGCTAATACAATGTTTGATGCTCATAGTTTTCCCTCACTTTTGATTTTGGTCCTTTACATATTAAGTAGCAATGTGATCCAGATTTTCATTTTGATTTTAATGAAACAAAACCTACTATTTTAAACTATAAGTACTAAAGAAAATGAGTGCAAACTATAAAGGCCTAAGATTATATTAACCACATTCAATTAATGCTCTTTTGAGATGCTTCACTTACATGTAATCATTTTTTCAAGTATAGAATACAGGTTCAGGCATGCTAGGCGTGCTGAAGAAAAGAGGTATTCCAATATCTTACATGGCCAAAAACCTGTTTACAAAGCTGGGTGGTAATTGCAGAATATGTAAACATGTTAGTCGTACTAAAGTCATTATCACTATTAGTCTTATTTCAGGCCTTTTATTTTTTTGCGTTTGCATCCAATATATGGGCCTGCCTCTGTTAACTTAAGGACTTCACTGGGCCAGACTAGTCCTAGTCAAGCCAGGTGGCCTCATCTCGTATAAGATTACCTTGAAACTTGTATGAGTGTCTCACATACAGACCTTGTAACTTGTTTAGATGTCTCTGTAACCTACTTACAAAACCGGACGTGTAAACACATATGGGCCCTTGTAATAACTCTTCGGCCTCGTTTTGGATAAATTTTTTTTTTTTGGATAAAATTAAATATAGCAAAATTTCATAGATTTAATAATAATTTTATAATGATGGGATGCGTTTGTTCATCTTCACCATAAGCAAGGAAATCCACCACTCGACGCCTCAATTTTATTTAGTCGAAGACTGCTAATGGCACATCATCAAAAGAAAATATTTTTAGCTTAACTTATCTGATGCGCCAACAACTTCTTAGTCAGATGTTAAAATATAATCATTATTGTCCATTTATTGAATCAAAGATATACATATATGCATATTACAACTTAGTTTATTATGAGGAAGTTGCGTGCCCTTGCACGTCTAAGTTTGGTGACGTGACAAATGTGACTCATGACTTAGTCTTCCTTTTGACTTTTCCAAACTATACATCTAAATGCAAAATGCCTGATGTTTTTTCTGCATTAACTTTTTTTTTTTTTTTTTCAAAATGAACAATAATAATTTCAGTAAATAGTCTTCTCATAATGAATTTACAATATCAGAAGGGGAAAAACTCAGTAAAATCCATTATTACATTACAGTTTTCCACAGCATGTACACATCATCTGTATCAACTTCCATGAACTCAAATGAGCAGACACCATCCTAAGAAATTTACATGCACAGCCACACAAAAACTATAATACAATTCACATCATCGTATCCGTTAGAGCAGGCAAGCGCCGGAAGAAATTCAGCGGCACCGGTGGAAGCTTGTGCCGGAGTTTTGGATGCCTCATGAAGTAAAATCCAGAAAACAGAATTATAATCTGAGATGGTGTGACATAAAAAACAAGTGCAGCCACAAGACAAAAAACCATGAACAAGCCTGTTGCACGAGGATCCCTCCAGCTCACAAGTGCATGAAGCCTCTCTCCTTGTGTAGCTATGTCTCCAACAACGCTCTGAATCCTCCCGGCCACGCTCCTTAACCGATCATACCGATAACGTACGAGGTCTGAGCTTTTTGAGGTCGGAAAAGTGTCGAACTCTTCATCAAGTTCATCAGGCATAGCAATATCAGCTTGAGAGATTCTAATGTTCATGTGAGGAGGATGTCTTGGCCTAAACCTCCATTTCCACATTCCAATCACAAACATGTAAAGAAAAATTGTTGGAAGAATCAATTCTGGGAAACAAACTAGCATCAAAAACAGAATGTGTACTAACACTGTTGTTACTGGATTCTTCCACGTTGAAACTTCACCTATCCACCTTCCTACTGAGACTAATCCTTGGAAAACTTGCATCACACGGTAGAAATTCGCTTTGCTTCGTCTCATGCTCCATTTATGAGAATCTGTATCACACATGTACTCAACCACCTCCTTCCTTAGAGGCGGCTCGGCTCGGCTAAGCCGAGCTGCCACTACGTTGACAGCTTGGTAACGAAGCTTCTCTTGCTCCATAATATTTAGTGGCCTCACATAATGCATCTTAGGCAAATGGGGTTTGAAATATAAATTCATCATGTTCATCAATGATGTACATGAGAATCTTATTGCCAAGTGAAGCTCCCCCGTCTTCTTTACCCCTGAAGGTTGCAGCATTAGTAGAGGGTATGAGTGTGTGTAAACCCGACCCGTTTCAAGCGTAGAGATCCGAATCCGAACCTTACCGATTTTCATGTCTTTGCTACCACCACCATTTGAGGAATGAATTTGAGCATTATCAAATACTCCAATAGTGAGAACTGTTGCTGGATCATACACTTCCCATGTGTATTGCTCATTGTACCTAGGATTAAGGCTGTCAATAATAGTCCTAGTTCTTATCCATTTTTGTCCATACTTTGCAACACAGTATATATCAGAAGTCCCCTTTGAGTCCCTTGTTTTTGTGGGTTGAAGTCCATCAATGTTCAGAATCCCAAGTTCTAAGATCCCAATTGATTTCTTCCATAGCTGCTTCGCCGTGGGGCGAAGATCACTGCTATAATAAGTTGATTCATCAAGAACATGATAGCCACCATCAAGATAGACATTGAGGTGAATCCTGCTAAAGAACTTATCTTTTTCTTTCTTCTTTACTTTTTCTGCACTTTCCACCGCAGATGAAACAGATTTCTCAAGGTGGTACCACTTACTTGGGACAAATCGATCATCAGCTCGCCTTACCACCGTGTTCAAAGGAATAACAAGTGTTCCAATGGTCTCATCCTTGTTAGGACCAACACGATCTTCAACTGAAAGGATTAAGTGTTCATCAAAGGGTTCTGCAGCAACAAACATTAGTTCTTGCTCCCAACGTGGGTTCAAAGTCCTGGCTTGAACAGATTTTGTCTTCAAAATTTGGTTTCCTAGATGTGCCTTCACATATGCATCTGGCAATCTAGATTTCTCTGGCATAATTAAGTCTTGTGCTTCGATTACCCTTACACGAACATACCATAATCTTGGCGAATGGTAGACTTTTGATCGAATCTGTGAATATGAAGATGGAGAGGCTCCACCAGGAGAGATTGCATCAGAATGCCAAGCATCAGAAAAAGCTTCATCAGCTTGTGTTCCATACCATACTGCAAGCATCAATTCACCATGCTTCTTTTCGCCATTTTTGTTCTCAAGCCGGTGCCATTCTGGAGCCAATGGACTATCAGGTGGAACCCTTTTAGGAACCTCATGAAGCTCAATCCTTTTAATTCCAACAAAATCATCCATAACCAAATCCTTGTCCTTAACCACAACCTCAACAAAAGATGACTGCAAATTGTCCCCTGCAAATGCAAACACCTCATTCCATTCAGGATTCTTGTTCTTCTCAAAGTGCTTGGTTGTCCCTCTGTAGTTTCCAACCTTAACCTCCACATATGGATCAAGGCTTCCGGTGACATCTTTTGCTGGAAGGTCCCGAGCCTTCACGACTCGAACGAAAAGGTACTGCATCTGTTCAACAAGATCATACGTGCTGGCTGGCCTATTCCCACCACGTTTGATTCTACCATCCACAACTCGTCCTCCTCCAAGAAATGGACTAGTCTCTTTGAGTGAAAAATCAGCTGGAGAGGATGATGAGCTTGCAAATGCTTGCACAAGTTTTGCAGCAGGCTGTGCAGATTTCATCTCATTCATAGCGAAATTCACACTGGACTGGAGACTTGGTTTGGGTGAAGGATCTGGTTTTTGAGCTTCTTTTGGAAGCGTATGAAATGTGTGCTTTGGATCACTTTTCTTCAGGGGAATGGTGTTCTTGATTGCATCTGTTAATGATACTGGTGTTTGAATTTGATCTTCAATTGAGCGATCTGTATGCAAAGGGGATTCCATAGGAGGAAGAGGAATTGAGGATCGTATAGAAGGATCGTCTACAACATAGACTTTCAAACCAAGCTCTCCTTTTATGCGCCCAATGAAGCCTTTCTTCTCAAGAGGATAATGCAAATCAACAGCATCAGAATAAGGAACAAATGAAGTTCCAGTTAGCTTAACTTTACCAAGGAAGTTTTTGGAACCAGAGGTTTTGTTGTAGTGATAGACAGTGGCTTCAAGATTGAGACTTGATAGTTTGGTTGGATCAGAGATGTTGAAGTAGAACTTCTCATTCCAATAAGGACTCACATCTTTTTCTTTAATTGTGGTTCGGAATTTCTGATCATCAAAGTGAAGTTCCACATAAGCACTACAGGAACCTTGCCCATCTTTGGGCATGAGGTCATGAGCACCCAATACTTCCACACCAAGCTTGAGACTTGCCATTTAATTTGCCTCCAAAAAATTAAAATTATGCAGAGAGGAAGTTGTTGATATCTGAAACAGAAAGAAACAAAAAGAGTCAAGATTAATGAGTTCAAAGTGGATATTCCTTAGCCTAACACTTTGTTCATGCTTTCATAATCCTATTACTTTATTGTTTAAAGCATTCTAAAGGAAATAAAACAGCTCTAAGTGAATTTGGAGTACATATGCTAAAGTTCTTAGAAGAATGAAACCATCTATGCCTCAAATTTCAGTTATTTTGGCAGAAAAACTCTTCCTTTTTTGTTTCATTAATCTATGATGAATTTGAAGGTACCATATAAAGACGAAGATGCAGCCATCCTTTACAATATTCGATGCATCTCTAGATATTCTAAGTCTGCGTATTATGATATGTGCATAGGTATTTGGGAATTTCCCAAGATATGGATTATTCAAGCACAGATATCCCGAGTGTTTCAATCATCTGGGAAAGGAAAACGCCTATGAATTTATTTATTTTTTGAAGAGTCTCGTAACTCCAATCAATAAAGAAGATCGACAATGAAACAGAACTAAACATTATGTATCAAGAAAAACAGAACTGAATGTAAATTATTTTCAAGAAAAGTTACAAAACAAAAGGAAAAGGGAATATTCTACCAAAATCAAAAAGCAAGTGATCCTTCAAGCTGAAGCAAAAGAGGAAGAGTTGAAAATTATCAACCACCGAATCCAGCAACTGTCTTTTCCATTACCATAAAAGTAAGACATAAGCAAACAGACATACTTTTTACAGACAGAGAATCAAAGACTTTCCGATGTTTTGAGAAACATGTAGTTTACAACAGGGAAAAGAGGCAACACCTTCTTGTGACAGGGGAATCAGGTGTGAATCATAAGCGTCTCTGGTTAAAAATGAAAAAGAAAGTCAATAATCATATAAACTATTTTCTAATCCAATAACTTCAATATCTCTAAGCAACATATTTTTGAAGCAGAGGAGATATTTGTCTAACAATAAGACTCTGAGACTTTTTTCTCCGTAGGAAGGAAACAAAAACCGAATCATGAAAATCCAAAACTTGAATCCCAAAAGCAGATTCCACTCGAATATACTCAGGGAACCATATATCAAATACCTATAAAACACGTAAAAGTTCCCCTGAAACAAGAAACAATATCTAAAATAAAAAGGCAGAAACTTGCACAAGTCTGAAGATACCCCAGAAAGAAAGACATAGAAAAACAATAAAATAAGAAGCCGAACGCACCTCAGGTTTGACCTTTCTTGAATTGACTATCACATGAAGAACTTATGGGGAAGGAAAGAGTAGAAAAGGGAAGGCAAAAAGGATAGCAAGGAATGAAAGAAGAGCTTCAAAGAAGAAGCATAACAGAGACTTGCAGAACAAGGAAAGGGACGGCGGATAGAGAGATATAGAACCAAGGAATGAAATGGAAAATGGGAATTTTCTTAGAGAGAGAGAGAAGATGAAGAAGGGTTGAATTCAAAAACGAGTGTAGAGTACAAAAAGTCGTTATCCGAGAAAGTACCGTTTAATGCAGTTATATAGACACCAAACATGTGGCGCCAATGAAATGAATTTATTTCTTTTTTTTTTTTTTTTGATGGGGGAAATGAAATGACTTTCTGAAATAGTGAAGTGATAACGCCAAGAGACGTCTTCGTGTGAAGTGGGGTCGGCAGGCCAAGCGTTCATACGTACCAATAGTCCAATACCAACACATGTATGTACTCCTACTGCTTATTATAAGGCACCAACTAACAAATCTTACATACCAATAAAATTAGGTAAAAATATTAATATGTCTTAAAATTCAAGTAACTTACAATATTATCCCCATTAATTATACTAAAATCCACTACTATTTAATTATTGCTCTCTCCCACTTCCCCTATTAAATATGGCCATACATAGGGAAAAAATAATTAATGTACTTTAAAAACTAACAAATGCCTTATAAACAAGATCAAAGAAACTTATTAGTTGATGCCTTATATAATGATGGCAGTAGTAAGCAACGTTGTTGTTTCTGTTTTTTTATTACATAATATTACTATGATCTTTGAGCATGCCTCGGTTTCTATGACTGATGTGCGTTTTCTTTTTATTTTTAACATGATTTTTGTTTGAACTCGGCACCTATCAATGAGTGTGAACGACATGATTTATTATAAAATTAATATTATAACAATGTTAATATTTATCATGCAAATTATTCATATATTATATGTTGATTAGGGGCAATCGGAGATCAATGAATTTCTATAACATTTGATTAAGTTAGTCGAGCCATAACTCATGCACATTTCGATAAAAATTTAATTGCAAATATTTAGTACAAACCTACATGTATATCTTCTAGTAGGGGAAAATCTACTCATCTACATATAACACAAAAATTTTGACAAAATATATTATTCATAAATCATGAATACGTGTGGAATCCAAATTTAATTGCTATGTAGAAGACCATCTATCCAAGTGATATCAATTTTCTTTCCTTTAAACTGAGGGAAAATAGAAAATAACCAAACAATATCTTCCTATACAAGTAATTTAGGCCCTTACTTATCAAATCAAAGTAGGCGCAAGAATGCATTTAATTGAGACTGGTTGATTAAGACATTTATAATTTTTTTAAACAAAGTTAATTGTTTATATCCTAATCACGATTTTATATTAAAATACATCAATAAATGAGGATCAATACAATATATAAGTCCACAAGCGTAAATCTATGAAATTTTATTTTTATATTAATGCATGAGAGGATCAATATTATTAGTCAATGTGGATGTACTTAACACTATTTATTATTTTTAAATAGAAACAAAAAGATAATAAAAAATAAACTTATTACAATTTTAACAGTATGTTCCAATCCTACATCTTATCTTTGCATCATGATTGAGAAAAAAAGAGAGCTAATCAACGTACGTGTTTTAGGGGCAAGACTTGAGGAGTCAAAGTCAATGTTGTCACCCTTCTTTGAGATATTCGTGGTTGGTAATGGTGTTCTTGATTATTCTAATTCTATCATAATTTAGAATTATATTCAGTGAGCTCGGATAACGTGTACCACACTGCCTTAGTAAACGAAGACTTTTAAGTTTTTTTTTTAATGAACATATTACAAAAGCAGACTTTTAAGTTGTGACCTCTTGTATTTTTTTTCCTATTATTAGACAAAATTTTAATGCGAACTCTTGTATTTCTATTATAATGGAACTTATGGTTTTTTATAAAAAAAATCTTGTAGTACTATATCTTTTTAATTTTTATAATTGTGGCAAAAAAAATATAATCTTCATAATTAGACCTTATGGTTTTATATATATCTATATATATGTATATATATGAATGGTGGAGCCTTGTGGCCTAAAAACACCAAACTCCTCTAGCTATTAGGTGCTTTTAATAAAAGAAAAGCTTGAATATGTGTATAATGAGGAATTGAGTTACGGAAAAAAAAGAGTTAATTACTTAAGGCTAAATTATAGAAAACCCCCCTAAACTTTGGGACAGTTACACAGAACCTCCCCGACCTTTGAAAATTTAAATTAAGAACCCCTAACATTCCATGTTTTGACTCTCGACTCCCCTACCATTAAAATTTTCGTTAAAGTTAACGGTTTTTATCTTATCCAATTTTTTCATATTTTGTTTTGTATAATATGTCATTAAAAATAAGTCTTTTAATTTAATATAAACAATAGTAAGTACATCATAATTTTTAATTTAAAAAAGACATGATCAAATAAATATTTTGCATTCATTTTAAGTACTTTTATTTTTAAGACATTCTATTTATAAAGTATATGGTCAAGAAAATATTTTCAACCCTTTCTGTTAAATATTTTATATTTTTAAAATATTTTAAAATACTTAAAATTATATGTCATTTGTCACTATTTATTTTTAGAATGACATGGTATATAATAAAATAACGTCAAAAAGTGTAAATTACAAAAACCGTTAACTTTAACGGTAATTTTAACGGCAGGGGAGTTAAGAGTCAAAACATGAAACGTCATGGGTGCTTAATTTAAGTTATGAAAGATCAGGGAGGTTATGTGCAACTGATCTAAAGTTCATGGGGATTTTTTATAATTTAACCATTACTTAATGAATGAAAGATGCTTCATCATTTGCACAAATTTGTAAATGACTAGTAGCCATCACGTTTTTTTAACCAAAAAAACCTCGTTCAATAACGCTCATCGCATCTAGACATCTTTAAAAGCTATTCTCATGCTATTGATTTTGTAGCCTAATGTCATAAAAAATTTTCTAATAATGAAAGTGACTGCGTTTGAAAAAAATTCCAAGACATATTTTTCACTACAAATATTTAAAAATTGCACATATTTTCTCAAGCATTACACTTAAATCAAAGAATGAGCTGCGAAATTAATAATTTATGAACAATGTTTGTAGAAGATTCAATTGTATATATAAAGATTGATTAGTTGTTGTCATGATTGATGGGTTCGCCAGTATTGATTGGCCTCTATCCCCACTTGCTTGATGAGACTCTGCTTAGTGTTGAGCAAGACATGAAGTTGTTGAGGTTCAAAAGGAGTAGGCATTTTGCATGGAGGTCTATCTGTGGCTGCCTTTTTCACCTTGGAATCTTCTAGAAACATCCTTGCCTTTTTATTAACCGTGGTGGTCAATGAATCAAGTGACACCTCAACAGCTCCTTCTGGTATGGTCACCTCAAACCTCAAAAGTTTGGCATATTGTTGCAACACATGAAGCATGTAGTCATAAACTAGTTCCATCCTTAGATTCTCTCTTATGAACTTGCTTCCTTCTTTCCCAATTTCTTCTGCCTGCAAATCCATCATTGATTAACTATTAAGAACCTATTGTATTAGTTAAAAATGTGTTTTTGCGCTGTACAAGATAAAACATCTCTTACATATTTATAGGTATAGAATTAGTTCCCCGGAACTAGTACATACCGGCATCGCCGAATTAACAAAACATGTGAGTTATGTATTTTGGAGGGCGAAAAGTGTACCTTGCCGGTGTTAGAGTTGCCCCATTCAACAGCAAAAGTGATGTCTTGGCACATATTTTGGATGGAGATAGGCCAATAATGGTGCAAAGGAACCAGGCTTCTTGAGAAGAAGTCATAATATTTGGGCTCTATGAACAAGGCCATTGAGTTACATGCCAGTATGTACTTCTCACTCACTGACCATGACCTCCCTTCCACATATATCTTGTACCTTCCATTTTCATAAATATTTTAATTAATTGATTGTCATGGATCACTTCATAAAAAAGGAGAGAATAAGAATAAATTATTAAGCACGAATAATTCAGGGGATAACGTTGTCAATTAACTTACATGACACTTGTCAGGTAAGAAAAGCCTCACTAGAGAAGTGGCTAACATATAATAGATGACAGGTCAAGTTGTATCTTATGTGACATTTAGTGAAAGTATTTTTATGAGATCTAGGATCTCTAAACATGTTCCTAGCTAGAAGAATATGTAAATTAATGGTACCTGTGGTCACATTGATTTTCAAGCTTTGTGTGGTTGTGAAGTCCTCGTTGAGCTGCCTTATCCCATTGCTGAATGAAACGATACATGTGAAGAAGGATTATCATCAGTTAATATCTTACAAAAAATTAAAAAGTGTACAAGAAATGAGATGATGAGGGTGAAATATATAATAATACCAAAGAATTAACATGGGCCTTCCAATGATTTTGATCAGTGGAATTACACTGAGTGAGAGCATTACGAACAGAAGCCACCCTTGCATTTCCCCTCCAAAATGCAAATGGCTCTCTGTCCTTCCATTCCCTCTTGTGGTTGTTTTCTTCTATGCTCTTTGATATTCTCTCCCATGCTCTAATGTTTGTCTCCGCCCTACGTGTTCATCAAAATAAGAGTCGGATAACCAATATACAAATGTTAATAAAATTAGTTAATTTAGTTATTTGTAAGTTACCAGCCCCAGAAGGTCCAGTCAGGGAAGACAATATCGTAGGAATCAGAGTCACCACAATAATGGAAGATAGGAGGAGGAAGAATATCATTGTTGGGGAAATTGGACTTTTTGACTACAGTTTGATCATCGCATGCGAATAAGAGCTCCAAATTTGGGATTTTGTTGGGGTAAAACCTTAAGAGCTGCAAAATCCCCCAGAGAGAAAAGGCCTCTCTAGTGGCATAACAATTTCTGTACTTTTTGATGTAAGGTTTGCCTTTGAAGATGATGAGCTTGAAATGGGACATGTTGTGTGTGCCTCTCTCTACCATGTCTTTGGTGATTCCTGTGTTCTTCCATGGCTTTAGGTCCTCGTGGATCCACCTGAAGTGTTCTGGACATTGATGTTCTATTGTTGCTATTCTTGTTGATTCTTCATTACCTCCCTTGTGAAAAGCTTCGCTTTCTTGGCTTCTTATTTTCCCCTGAAACTGATCACAATGCATTATATATTATGCTAACAAGTTTGCCAATTATTTAAAAATGTGTTTAAGAATTTAGATTGACAATGGTCTTGTTATGACTATAGTGACATGAAAACAGGTTCTGTCTCATGCAACGTCTGTTGCATATATATATATAAATATATATATATCTTATCACGGTTCCTTCAACGTATCTAATGCAAAATTCCTCTAGCTTAAACACACTCTCTAATTTAATTTTTAAATGAAATTTTTAAATGGAATAATGTTGCATATATATCTTATTATCACGTTGTACAATGTTTTATTAAGAAATAATACATAGACTTGTAGTTTAAATTAAAAAAAAAAAAGTATGCATTTGTTCCATGAACTTTTAATAGCATTTTTCAGTTATTTAACCCGAACAATTGCTAATAAAAAATGTTGATAATTAAAATTTTAATGTTGACAAAGTATTGTCTAATATACTAAGTTACTAACATATGAAGTTTTTTTTGCAAAATAATAGGGATTGTTACAACAACATTTGATATCAACAATATTAGATTTAGATGACTACAAAGATATTTGATATCAACAAATATATACTTTGCCTTTTAATTTTTTTTTTTTTTTTGTGGAACCAAATGCACCAAAAGATAATCACTGCCATAATTTGACTAACAAATATTAATTACTAAAACTAGAATTGAATTGTGCTTATTTTTTGTTATATCAACACTATTTTTCGCAGACTCTACCGAATTATTAGTTTTGTCTAACATTTTTACTCATTAAACTAACGGACACTAATATAATTTTTTTTATAAAAATAAAGCAAATTAACTTTAATTTTTATTTTGAACATATATGTGTATATATCACCAAAGAGAAAACTGAAAAAAAAAATTCAAGCAAAATTTAAATAATGTTTTTATCATTTGACCAAGAAAATATAATGTTTATTCACTAAGTCAAAGTCAAAATACCTAACTAGATATAGGAATCAGATTCTACTTATTTCAATGCAAAAAAAAAAAAAAAAGATTCTACTTATTAGAAAGAAAGTATATTGATATAATTAGTAAAAATCATTCCAAGTGTTTGTAACCGATTGCTTAATATCCGCATTTATACATTGTTTATAATTATATCTCATTTATTTTATTCTGCTATTTTTTCACTAAGCTCAGTTTTATTAATTAACATGAGATTCCAAATCAGAGAAACACAATACGTTACCAACAAAAACTAAGAAAATATATTAAGGCCAGAAGGAAGGGAAGGAAATAATTTAAATAATTTGTTTTAAAGCTCAAGAACTCAATCGTCCATCATTAAGCCCATAAAGTACAGTAAGCAGAAACAGATTAAATGATCAAATTTCTTAAAAGATAACGCTTCAAATACGAAAGATTAGATTCAGTTCTTAAAAAAAATTAAAAATACGAAAGATCAGATCAAGAAATACATGTTGAACAAATACTTATACATACTTAGTTCATTTTTAATTAAAAAACGTAAAATAGAATCAAGAACGTACTTATTGATAATCAAACAGGACCAAGAAGAAAGATGATGATCGATGAATATATAAATATAAATATATATATATTTATATATTTATATATTAAGGAATGACTTACAGAATCAAATGAGACGAGACCCACGAGGTCTATCCGATTGAAGAGAGAGCTTATAATGAAGATAATCACAAAGAAGATGAAGAAGGAAACTCGGGTTGAAAAACTTGATATCTTCCTCATTCCACAATTAATAATTATTGAATATTGATTTGCGCAAACCTAATTCATGTGGGAGAAACAATCCTAGCTGCGAACTGCGATGTGTGTGAAATTTTGATATTAGCAATGAATTCAATCCCGTGAAAAGGAGATATCACTCCAATCCAGATGTATCTTAAATATAATTTCTTTTCTTTCATTAATTTCAATGGAAAATGGGACTATATATAATCTATAATTGGTATTTGGTAGTACTATTTCTATTTGTATTTATATTTATTGAGTCCCCATTTGTAAATTTGTAAATCTTTTAATAATAAATTTATTTTAAAAAATGATTGTTGTGTTGTTTTCAATTAAATATTGTAGGAGTCTATCAAAATAGAATAAGGGCTAAGATGCAAACTTGTTCAGAAAGTTTTTTCTTAAATCTATTTTACCTATTGATAAATCAATCTTTTTATATATTTTATGCCATCTAATTCAATATTTTGAAAATAATTTTATGCTATATTGGATAAATTAAGAAATATTTGAATAATTAGTCAATTTTAAGAAATAATGCAACTCTGAATTAATAATGAGATTATCCGGCTTAAAATTATTATCATGCCTTTTTGTAATTACCCGCCTCAACCTAAGTAAAAAGGCAAATCCTTTTAGATCCTTTCGACCAACATGCATAAACACATTGAATGATCTCTATAACTTCTATCATTACTAGGGAACTCTTGTTCGTTTGTAACTAGGGATTCTTAAACTTTCACTCAATTTTAATTTTTAATCCTTGAAATTTAAAATTAGTGTTTTTTATCATTAAAATTTCACTTAATTTTGTTTTTAATTCCTCAAATTTAAATTGATGGTTTTAGTCCCTAAACTTTGTGCTGTTTATAACAATTGGTCCCTGATTGTCCAAATTTGTTTAGAAGTTCAGGACCAATAATAATAAAAGTTACAAAGTTCAAGGACCAAAACTATATATTTTAAAATTCAGGAACCAAAACTAAAATTGAGTAAAAGTTCAATAACCAAAACTACAGATTTTAAAATTTAAAATCAAAACCAAAATTAAGTAAAAATTCAATGATCAAAAACTAGTGTTAACCCTGTTTATTAAAACCCAAGGATATTAACAAACTCTTTTTATTTTATACTAAAATTGAGTAAAAGTTCAATAACCAAAACTACAGATTTTAAAATTTAAAATCAAAACCAAAATTAAGTAAAAATTCAATGATAAAAAACTAGTGTTAACCCTGTTTATTAAAACCCAAGGATATTAACAAACTCTTTTTATTTTATGAATGGATATTAACAAACTCTTTTTATTTTATGAATGGATATTAACAAACTCTAATCTAATGTAATATATGCTATCTGTTTTTTTTTAAAAAAAAGTAAAATTAGTGATTTTTAGACATTGGCTTTGTGGGACCCGCGTCTTCTGAGGTTATCAGTTGGGAAAATGACAGAAAAAGACCCTCGAATTACACAAAGGACAGTTCAGTACAACGAATTTCAAAAATGACAGTTCAGTACAAATGACTGAACTGTCCAAACTCAAATTTAAAGGAAATGTCTAAAATGCCCTTGCTACAACTAAGTTGGGAATCCCTTAAGCGAAGTTGGGAATTCCTTAAGGGAAGTTGGGAATCCCTTAAGGAAAGTTGGGAAGGCTTATGGGAAGTTTGGATTCCCAACTTCCCATAAGGGATTCCCAACTTTCCTTAAGGAATTCCCAACTTCGTATAAGCCTTCCCAACTTCCCTTAAGGGATTCCCAACTTCCCTTAAGGAATTCCCAACTTCGCTTAAGGGATTCCCAACTTAGTTGTAGCAAAGGGCATTTTGGACATTTCCTTTAAATTTGGGTTTGGACAGTTCAGTCATTTGTATTGAACTGTCATTTTTGAAATTCGTTGTACTGAACTGTCCTTTGTATAATTCGAGGGTCTTTTTCTGTCATTTTCCCTTATCAGTTTCAGTTATCCACAATTTTGAGGACGTGTCAAGCCCACTTTACCATCTCCAATCGCCAGCCACAGCGCGTGTTCACTGTCCAATCAAAAGATCTTTAATGAAGCAGAACACTCCCACTAATGGGGACTCGCGCACATAGCAGAGAAAAAGACAGGCCCCATTTCACACTTTTTATTATCCTCATACCTGAATCTCCCTCCTTCTTCATTCTTATGTATGATTCTAGCTACCACTATGTTCTTCTTTCTTCCACTATGTTCCTCACTATTTGATTCTCCCTGAAACATTTCTGTACTCTTTATTACCCCATAAGCCTTAAGTTTCCAGGTAATAAACCACACTCACTCAATTTGTTTGTTTGGAGCATTAAAATTAATTTTGATATGGTTTGCGCATGTATGCTTCTGAGCTCATGGTCTGAAAATGGCTGCTTCAAATTCAAAATATTCTCTTTTTTCTTTCCTTTTTGAATTGTTTGTAAAATAGTACTGTTTGATATAGAATCTGTCGCATTGAAAAAGCTACAAGTATTATATTTATGGTTTCATATAAGAAAGTGTTATGTTTCAGATTCTTTCTGTGCTCTAATATTCCTTGCTAATAATGATTGACCAGAAAATTGAGAGATTTAAATTGCAAATTTTTTTTTAATACCCTTTTTCTCTTTCTGCTCATTCAAGTATGTATTGTGGTTGTATCAATATAGTTTAAACTAGGACTCACATGAGCATTATATAACTTCAATTATTTCACCAATTAGTCCATGTGAGACCTTTTTAAATATTCTAATTAGACTGAATATACTTCACACACTCACGCGCGCGCGCGCACACACATTTTCCATTTCAAGTTGTGCATGCAGGAATGATGCTGATTATACACAACAAAGATATACATCTTTGAGCTTGTGAAGATGGCTACCCTATCACTTGTAGGTGGAAACCATGTTAGCAGAAGAGGGTTTGAAGATCATACCATGGAAACGACAAATCAGTGTATAGGAAAAGACTACCCTGCACACCATTTTCTTGGAAGTTTATCAAAAAGGGAATATTTTTGGCCAAAGACCTTAGCAGATCTAAAAAGTACAAAAGGAAACAAGTTTAATGTTGTCGCTAAGATTAGAAAGGGTAGAAAACATGATTATCCATGGCCTAATAATATGGATCCAAATATCAGCAGTGGATTTTTGACATACCTGTCTCACTTCAAGCCTCTAACCGAGAAGCCAAAACCTGTGACTCTTGATTTTGAGAAGCCGCTTGTTGATCTTGAAAAAAAGATTTTAGAGGTAACTTATGATTTGTTCTCCAAATATGTCTTCACATTGACAAATTTAACTCTAGAACTTAATCACAGACCATTGAGTAATCTAAAAGGACATATAGTATCCTCGACAACTATTTTACAACTGATTGTAGCTAAGAAACATAGTTTCAAAGCCTCTACCAAGGAAACATGTCTTAATTGCTCTTTTTGGGTACTAGTTGTCCTTGATAACTGTCTATGTATTTTTATTTTCATTTTCTTGAAGGTACGTACAATGGCAGATGACACAGGATTAGACTTCAGCGATCAAATTGGTGTTCTGGAGAGAAAGTATCAACAGGTGAGTTAATTAAATCTTTTCATATTACAAATATAAGTTCACGAGGAATAATCATAATGCATTTTCATATCTTCATTTATGTGCCTTTTGGTCATATATGCCTTGAACTTGTTGCTCTAAATTCAGAATTGAATTCCAGAATAATTCAACATACGAACAAAACAATATCACACTTAACACTCCCACCCTCAAAATAGTAATTAGTTCTTGGTTGTTTGAAAAAGATTAAGAGAATTATAAACAGCTAAACTCGCTGGTCCTTTCACAAGACAAAAATCATCAGTGTATGGCATTCTTAAGAAAAATATCCTCTGCCATGATTAAAATTATGTGATCAAAACAAAATAGAGAAGACATTGGATAACAAGTTTGTTTACTCTATTTATCTAGTCTGAATTTCTCCAATATGGATTTAGGCTCTGAAAGATCTATACACTCATTTGACACCAATTCAACGGTTGTCTATTGCTCGACATCCCAACAGGCCAACAGTTCTTGATCATATACTTAATATTACAGAGAAGGTATATGTTCCTTTTTCTTTTATCACCTTTACAGTTGAATTGTTGACACTTGCTTACTTCTTTGCTTCTTTCTCCCCTTATCTTGGAACCTACAGTGGGTGGAGCTTCATGGAGATCGAGCAGGTTATAATGATCCAGCAATTGTGACAGGAATAGGTAGTATGGATGGAAAAAGTTATATGTTTATAGGCCATCAGAAAGGTAGGAACACAAAGGAGAACATTACCCGGAACTTTGCAATGCCAACACCTCATGGGTATGCCTCAATATGATGCTTAACTCTGACTTATATAAGTGTTGTTTTCGTTAAAATTTGATAATAAGTCCCGCATAGGTAAGGTTACCTTGAATCAAGGGTCTTATAAGGCTTGGCACTCTCCAACTCCAACAGTTAGTTTTTGGAGTGTGGTTTTCCCAACTACTTGCACTTGTTGCATCACAGTATTGAATCTTTTTGTATGTTTCCACATTGACTTAAAAATTTAATAAAACAGCTATAGGAAAGCTTTGCGAATGATGAAATATGCAGATCATCATAAATTCCCCATCATTACTTTTGTTGACACTCCTGGAGCCTTTGCTGATCTCAAGTCTGAGGAACTTGGCCAAGTGTGTGTGCATAACTTTTTCCTTTTTCTCTGTTTAACTCTACAGTAGGATTATCATGCATCCACCATCTTCACCCTTCACATTTGATTGTTCTTCTTATTATGCAGATTGAAGCAATAGCTCAAAATTTGAGGACTATGTTTGGCTTCCAGGTCCCCATAATATCGATCGTAACTGGTGAAGGTGGTTCAGGTGGGGCACTTGCAATAGCCTGTGCCAATAAGCTGTTTATGCTGGAGAATTCTGCCTTTTATGTTGCAAGGTACTTTCTTTCCTTTGTGCCATTTTTTCTACCTCACTTTGGAGCCCTTCTCAAATAATGTGACCGTGCTTTCGCATAAGCAATTTACTCAATAGTGGTTTTTTGGCAGAACTAGATTTTTTAAATGGTAAAAGCAGTAAATAACAGTATAAAGCAAGGTCTACTCTGTTTTCCAGCAATTCAATTATTGTTAGTTTAATTGCTTTACTTCCTGTTTGTTGAAAGTTGACTTGGCGTGTAATATAT
Organism: Mimosa bimucronata; assembly: GCA_037074515.1. Classification (NCBI taxonomy): domain Eukaryota; kingdom Viridiplantae; phylum Streptophyta; class Magnoliopsida; order Fabales; family Fabaceae; genus Mimosa; species Mimosa bimucronata. Next base: position 39,614,456 of record CM073446.1, read on the forward strand.
GTACCTCAACCTTGAATCTGGATGGAAATTATGTATCTTAACTAGAAGTGTCCAGTTACATCTTTCAATAGTTGAATACAGTTAAACTATTTAGAGTTATAAAGATTAAAGTCCGTTCTCTTGTTTACAACATAATATAGTATATCACTTGATATGAATTTGGTCCATAAGTTGTCATTGCTTTATTATATTTTTCTTAAAATTTTTGTACTCCATGAAAAGTCATGTCTTAATGACATGACAATACTAAAAAGTTCCTAATGTTGTGTTATTCTAATCAGTCCTGAAGCTTGTGCTGCAATATTGTGGAAATCTTCCAAAGCCGCTCCTAAGGTTATTGTTCATTAATGTAAACTTTTATGGTTATTTGAGGCATCTTATCTTTTATTTCAAAATGTTAGTTGAATCTGTATATCCACAGGCAGCCGAAAAGTTAAGGATAACAGCTCAGGAACATTACAAACGTGGAATTGCTGATGGTATTATTCCTGTAAGTACATTGATCCTTCACTCTGTTTCCCCTGTGATCTGGATGCTCAGGTATTTCAGAAAATTCCATGTGATGAATCTGTACTAAAAAGAAAACATCTCAATTTGTTTTCTATTCCAATAATAATCTTCGTGTCATGTGATGAACAGTTGAACTTTCAGGGAATATGAATTTACGGTTCCTTGCTTGGAATTTGTGTGGCACATAAAATGATTTGCACTATTTCGCCTGCTAACTGTCAAGTGTCAACTAAAAACTTGTACAGACAAGCCATGATTTCCATGAAATTAGCAAAGATCAGGAAGTGTTCTGAACACACGGAGAGGGAGGGAGGGAGGGAGGGAGGGAGGGAGAGAGAGATCTGTAAGTAAAGTTATGGGCGATAACATAAGTCTTACAAATAAATATGCACAAGAACATTAGGAATATCATAGCGCTCTTGGCTACGGACTAAAATAAGGAAACTTGTTTATATTTGTTCTAAGGAAAATAAGTGATAACTTGGGGATCATCAGAGTATTATATGTATGTAAGGTATTTCTTGTTTTTCACATCATTCAAATTCATAGCTGCTGGTGCTCATGTTTACATTTCTACTCACAGGAGCCACTTGGTGGTGCACATGTTGATCCTGCATGGACGTCACAACAAATCAAAAGCGCAATCACACAGTCTATGGAGGTATTTACATCCGGCATATATGAACTTTTTTAATATGACTATATGATTGGGTCAGGTTCAAGTATTGTGGAATCTAAGTAAGGGGTAACTCTCCAAAGGCATTTTTTGTATTTACGTGGACCAAACTCAAGACCTTATACTTAAGTGATCAAATCCATGAACGCCTATTGGTGGAATATATGGATTTTTTATTTTTATCTCTGAAATTTTGATCTTTTTAATTGTTAATCTTTCTCAATATATGTCTCTGCATGCATGTCTTCTTCCTTTTGCTCACTAAATTCATGATCTTCATTAGTTTCTTAGTTGCTTGTCACACTGATATGGAAACTCTGGAATCTACGCAGGAGCTGACAAAAATGGATGCAAAAGAGGTACAACGCCATCGAATGCTCAAGTTTCGGTCAATTGGAAAATTCCAAGAACTTGAAGTTATGGAACCAGAGAGGAAACGTAACATGAAGCCACCTGATGTGAACACCTCTGGGATCACTGATATTGAGTCTGAGCTCCAAAATCTCAAGAAAACAATTTTTGAAACAAGGGGACCATTTGATCCTACTACAGAAGAAGCAATAGAGAAGATTGAGCAAGAAGTAGACCAAGAGATGACAAATGTACTTAGTGAAATGGGATTAGAAGAAAAGATACAGTCTTTGAGGCTGGAATTATCTAAAGTCTCAAGTCGCTCACTGAATCAACCCCTTGATCGTAACCTGAACGAAAAGGTGGATAAGATCATGCAAGAATTCAAGAACAAATTGTCAAGGCCAGGTGCCTATATGGGATTGAAGCAGAAGCTCCAGAAGCTAGAAGCTGTGAACAGGCTGATTGATATGAAAGTCAAACAAGAGAAACTTGAAGCAGAAATCAATCAGAAAGTTTCCAGTGATATTAAAGAAAATATAGAAAACTTGAAGAATGCTCAAGAAAAGCTTTCAAATGGAAATTCACTGAATAAAGAATTCGTAATGGAAGCAGAGAACGCCAAGAAAGAGCTAGAAGAGGTCTTGAGATCTGCCAATTTGGAGGTTGTTAAAGTAGTCAAGAGAAGAGAAAATAACCCCCCACCTGATATAGAACAGAAAATGATAAATATGAACAATGAAATCTTCAGTGAAATTGACAAGGTTGTAAATTCAAAAGGCCTTAAAGAAAAAATTAAAGAATTGGAAGATGAGCTGGCTAAAGGATCAAGCCTTAATGATGTGGAAAATATTGAAGCAGGTATTAGAGAGAGTATTCTTTCTTCCTTGAATATCACGGATCTGAAGGAAAAGGTTGATAGTCTGAAAATGGAAGTGGAATCCAAGTCAGAAGTTTCTGAATGCAAAGTTGGTGCGGAAAATGGGAGACACTAAAATGTGAGGTTACTCTATGTGATTGATTATAATGATAATTTGTTGGAAATATACTATAATATAATTGATTGATATCAGAACTCCAGTTTTGTTTGATCAGAAAACAAAGTTGGTAACAGATGAGATCATACAAATTTCAAGCTGCAGCTTCTCTTAAATAGCTACTGATAATGATAATTGAAACAAACCAGCATCAGCTCAAGCAGTAAGCAAAAAAAGAACATATGAATACTTCCACTTAGCATCAAACCATGGCTGCCTACTCCGTTTTGTTCCAGCGAAGGAATCAAAAAAATTATACTCTATAGGAAGCTTTAAGCTTGCCATATAGTTGCCTTTTTTATAGTTTTCAATTTATAGTTTTACGAAAATTGTTAAGCTCTAATTAAATGGTGGTGGGCTTATTCTTGTCAAATTATCAATTGTCTCACCAGGACAAATGGTTTTCTGAAGTGATTAAAGTTATATTCAGAATTTAGATTCAAGACTTTTAAATAGAATAAAATTATCTCTTTGGATTCTCACCATGTAAATTTTAAAAACTAAAACTAATGTTTTGATGCAGGGTATATAATGTTAAGGGGAGTCCCCTTACATTGGCTTAATCAAAAAATGAAAAATAAGTAGGGAGAATATTAAGATAAGTCCCACATCAAATGATTGAAAGATTAAGGGTATATAATGTTAAATTGATTTCCTCGCATTGGTTTAAACTTTTGTGATGGAAAGACAAACTTAACTTATATGTATATATAATTAATTCATATTTCAACCCTTTTGTGAGGGACTCACCATTATATAATATAGGGTTAAAGGTCATATTTGCCCCGGAAGTATGCACGGTGGATCACATATGCCACGAAAGTATTTTTTGGTCCAATTTTGCCCCAAAAGTGTGCAAAATGGATCATATTCGCCCTTTACTGTTAAAATATTAACGGTTAACGTGAGTTTTTTAACGGTAAAGGGCGAATATGATACACTTTACACACTTCCAGGGCAAAATTAGACCCAAAAAAATTTTCGGGGTAGATGTGATCCACCGTGCATACTTCCGGGGCAAATTTGATCTTTAACCCTATAATATATACCCTTAATTCATGCTTTAGTTATTCAAAGTGGGACTTATCTTAATACTGTGGATTGCACTTTTCCTTCTTGTCGAGAGAATTATCTAAAACCTCATTAACGTCGGCCAATAGATTCCAGAGCTGCTTAAAAACGATTACTACAATTCAATAAGGCATTTTTTAAAGTGAAAACGCATATATGTTACATGTGAAACGAGGTTTGGGCAAAGAGAATAAAACAACACAGGTGTCCTAAGCATATACCAGATCATGATTGCATAAACATATGACTTGTTGGTTGTCCTACTTAGCATTCACATTTTTGTGTTCAAAGCATAGCTCAAAAGACTGGTATTTGCAATTCATCTCTCAATGTTTGAATGATGTTAATGCATATACATTTACCAATTCCTTTCATAAAAAATATTATACCTTTCAACCTAAGGGTATTTGGTCTAGTGGTGAATTAAGTAGACCATAAAGTGGACAAACAGAGATCAAATCTCACCTTAGATTAGTCAGTCAGTTGTTTGGATACTTGGTAATAAAATTTAGAAAAAACATTGGATAACATGTGGCCCAAAGGGTTATACCTTTCATTTTCAATTGAAACCTAAAGGAATGAAAAAAATACTCTTCTAATTTGATTTTAATAAATTCAATTGTTCTGGTGGATTAGAGTGCTATAGGCCAAGAAAGAAGTCCTAGAATGATGCAGGTATCATTCTGTTAAACAGGTTAATATAGAACTGATTAATTGACCAAAAAAATGAAACCTTTAGTACTGATGAATATCATAACTTGAGTTTTGGAAACATCTATATATACCCTGTGATATTACCAGCAACAAATCGTCAAACCCATCTAAGATCACAAAATACAAAGAATTAAAGACACGCACACACAATCAGAATGAAGGGCTTCATCAACACAAAGGCATCATCATTGCTTCTACTGGTTATCCTCCTTGCAGCAAATGGTGTGGACATGATTGCAGCTCAAAAATGTGGGCCAAGTGGAGTGGTGAAAGGGAAAAAAGCTCCACCAGGACAATGCAACAAAGAGAATGATTCAGATTGCTGTAAACAAGGGAAAATGTACCCAGTCTATGAATGTTCACCACCTGTGTCTTCCCACACAAAGGCACATCTCACACTGAACAGTTTTGAGAAAGGTGGGGATGGAGGTGGCCCTTCAGAATGTGACCACAAGTATCATTCTGATGACAAACCAGTTGTTGCACTTTCCACTGGCTGGTTCAACCATAAGAGCAGGTGCCTCAGGAACATCACCATAAGTGCCAATGGGAAGAGCGTGGAGGCGATGGTGGTGGACGAGTGTGATTCCACAAAAGGGTGTGATGAAGAACATGATTACCAACCTCCTTGTGATAACAACATTGTTGATGCCTCCAAGGCTGTCTGGGAAGCTTTGGAAATTCCCAAGAACCAGTGGGGCTGGTATGATATTACATGGTCTGATCACGCCTAATACTACTATAGAACTGCCTACATTCATATTACTGTATTTTCTGATCCATATACTCTGTATGTGTTTTTGTGAGCTTTATTTTCTCTTATGTACCCTTTATTATGCATATGATATACTGTGCATTGTATTGTACAAATATGTGATTCATATGTACAGTGAGTTTACAACTAGTTATTGGATTGTTTAATCTGTTAGTACATTTCAATTTTCCTATTTATATTGCAAGTAATCATCACGGAAGAATGACCTACAAAATCAATAAATAAAATATCATCACAATAACTTAGCTAATGGAAACAGATCATACCGGAAAGATCATTTTTCAATTAAGTTCAGCAAATTGGAGATTTCATCTTCAAATTACAAATGTTAAATATTTATGTGAAAATTACTATGGGTGTGTTTGGATGGACTTATGAAAAAGTGACTTATATATAAGTCAGATTGAAAATAAGTCAAATTGAAAATAAGTCAGATTGTGTAATGAGATTTATGTTTGGGTTAGCTTTGAAAAAAATGACTTATAAGTGACTTATTTTCTATAAATAAGATAGTGTATGTTTGAGTAAGTTGTGATTAGAAGTGAAAAATAAGTCAGAATTTGTGGGCCACACCTTATAAGTGACTTATAAGTAAGAAATAAGCTGTTTTAAACAGCTTATATTTATTTTGACTTATAAGTTATAAGTTACTTATAAGTCAGATTGACAATAAGGCGAGACAAATATACAAAATAAGCTACCAACAAAATAAGTTACTTTTACCCAAAAAAAACACTTATTTCCCATAAATAAGTCGAGCCAAACATAGCTTATGAGGTTCTAAGAACTGCCCATTTGATACGATGGAAAATGTTTTAATGGAAGTGGAAGTGATTGGTAGGAAAGCGGAGGTGGGATATAATTTTTTATTAAAATATGTATTCACAATGTGAAAATACTAAAATGCCCTCCAACCTAAAAAAAAACTTCTGCCTCCATTCATCTTAGCCGCCGCCGACCCCTTTCACCAAACCACCACCACCTTCAGCGAACATTGCCCTCCGAAGGCATTTCACAGTGACAATACCAAAAACACTATTGGACCATCATTGGCAAATCAAAGGAATCATAACATGAGAAATCAAGGAAATTGAAATTGAAGGAAAAAAAACCAAAAGATTGAATCAGAGAAATTGGAGAAACCAAAATCAAAGCACCCCAACTTGCATATTTGTGAAATCAAGCCCCTCGAAGCACCTGGCTTTGTCACACCCATCTCCATTGAGCCGTAAACGTCATCGTCACCAATTACCAAATCGAAATCGAAATCGTGAAGCAGTATGGCTTGGTGAAATCTTGAAGCATAATAAAGCATCATAACAGGAGAAATTGAATCGAAATCAAAGAAGGATTGTGAAGCGGCAGAGGAGGGGTTTGACATTTTTGCGTAGGTTTGATTGAACGAAATCGAGACCAAAGAAAGAAGATTGCAGATCAAAGAGGGAGAGTGCGACAAAGACCGTATACCGTGTCCTCCACCACCTTCAGTAGACTTTGCCGTCGTCAATGGTCGCATCTCCGCCACCTGCCCCATCCTTGTCGTTGTCGTCATTGCAGGTTGTCGAAAATGAAACTAAGGGCACAAAGGGAGAGGCTGGTCGACAAGCATCATCGCCGTTGTCATAGCTAATTCAGATTGCATGTCCGCCGCTTGCCGTCATCATTGCACTGCAGGTGGAGGTGGACGCCGTTAATGGAGATCAATGAAGGGAGGTTCTTGAAGCTCGACAATAACAAGAATTTGGAAGGGGCAAAATTGTCAATGCAATATATGAATGAGGGTATAATGGTGATAAAATCTCACTTTCCATGGGTTAGACTATGGAACATACTTCCATCAAATGTGGAAGTGACTTCCATGGTACCAAATAACTCATTTTTAGGATTCCACTTCTTCTCTGCTCCCAGTTCCAAACATTAGGGGCCGTTTGGTTGGATGGAAGTGGGAGGATGGGAAGTAGAACTCATCATTTATGTGTTTGATATGCTAGAAATCATTTCTATAGAAAACCCACTTCCACCAAAAATGGTGGAACTCACTTCCACCAGCCACCCCAAAGAACTCACTTCCACTTCCATAAGAAGTGGATCTGTGACTTTTTACCCCCTCCACATTTCGCCTCCAACAATGGATTACAAATGCCTCATGAAGGATGGAAAGGATGGGGACAGCCGACAGCGACATACGGTGATGAACGGTGACCATGGAAGAGATATGATGATAAAGAAGCACCGACACGGACATCTTCGACTTCACATCTTAAGAGAGGAGGTATCAGCTTGAGATTTCTGGAGATGAGGGAAAGCTCGCGATTCAGATCTGAAAGGTAGCGGTAACAGATTTCGCCGAAGCTCTTCTTCATCCTCACCATCCTCCCTTTCTCCTCATCTTTTTCTCCGGCGACATACCTCTTACTTTATTTATTTATTTATTTTTGAGCTAATTGGGTTCATGTGTTTGATTTTGGTTCCTCCGATTTCCTGGTTCCTTCGATTTCTCCGCTTTCTCTGATTCCTAGGTTCAAGAGTTTAATTTCATTTTCTATGATTTTTCAAGTAATGGTTCATTCGATTTGCTTGTCCAATATTTTTTTGGTTGTTGGTATTGGTGTTTCCTGTTCGAACCCATGGTTCAAGAGGTGGAAGGGAACAATAATCACCATCAAGCGATGAGTTTGTGATTGGGTGAATTTATTCACCATGGAGGAAGTTAAGTTCTTCGCTGGAGGATGACGGTGAAGATGGGATTGGAAGAAAGATGTTGATGCTTTTTTCAGCAAGGGGTATTTTGGGATTTTTATTTTGGAAATGAATTTATAAATTAAAAAATAATACTCCACTTCCACAGGTATACCGAATAGACTTTTAGCCTCACTTCCACCTCTACATCCACTTCCACTTCCACTTTCACTTCCATAAAAAACTCTTCCATTGTACCAAACAGGAAGTCAATGTAATCATGAAAAATTTCACATGTCTCACAGATATGTTGTTATTCCTTGCGATGCTCATCGCATGCTCTTAACTTCTTGGTGATTGTATTCATTCTTTAGGACTTCATAACAAATTTTATAAGATTCTTTTTGCCTAAATCTTTTATTATTTTCCATTACGAATAAAAGCTCAGTGAATTAGAGTTGAAAGGATGGAAGGTAAGTTTATAAATTATTGGCTAAAGTATGCTTTTAGTCCTTTATGTTTACACCAAGTTTCATTTTGGTCCTTTACGTTTGAAAAATGCACTTTTAGACCTTTTTTTTGCTAATAATGTTAGTTTCATTTAACGGAAAATGCTGACTCATCAAATCTAAAAAGTGATTCTATACAAAATATAGTTAAAAATGACTAATTTTTAAAATATAAAAATGATTATACTAAAAAATTTAAATTTAAGCATCTTTTGTACACAATTAATTATAAAATTACCTTTAAGATTTGATGAGTCAGCATTTTCCGTTAAATAAAACTAACGGTGTTAGACAAAAAGGATTAAAAATGTACTTTTCAAACATAAAGGATTAAAATGAAACTTGACGCAAACATAAAGGACCAAAAGTATACTTTAGCCTAAATTATTTAGGGAGAATTTTACTGTAGGACCACTGTAGAGAATTAATTTAAAAGAAGGATCAAAGCTTTCTGAAATGTCACTACAGGCTTGTGGGGGTAAATTGAGATTAAATTGGGAAGAAAAAAGTCCAGAATGACCCTCTTAACTCTCCTTCATCATCTTCCCATCCAAACTCATCTTCATCCTCTTCTCATCCAAACCATCGCGAGCATTGTCACTCTCCCTCTATCCCCACCACTTCCCACCACTACCCTCCCTCCCTCTCCTTCTCTCTCTCTCACGCCGAACCTCCCACCCACCATCATCGCCCCTCTCATCCTCCTTCTCCTGCACCGGTGAAGCCTCTATCTTGGATCTCTTTAAAGATGAAATAAGTTGCCCGATCCGTTTGTAAAAATGATCTATTGGGCAACTTCTCTTTGATCATTATCTTCTCTTTCCACACCATTTTGCTATTTAAACTGTCATATTTTGTTGTGTTACCTCCTAGTTGGATCTAAAAGAAGTCTACACTGATTTTTTTCCTTAATCTGTGATGTAGCAAGTATCATGGCTTTTCACTTATCACCCACTCTTGTATTTTTTCTAAGCTACCATACCCCTTGCACGGCTTTCTATTGTTCGTTAGTGGGTAAATGTGGAAAGAGTTTATTAATGTTATAACTGTCTGCCATTGTTGTTCTTGCTTTGTTCTTCATTGTTCACTCTTTGGCTTAGTTAGTACTCAATTTCGAAGGCATGGTATTTCCAGACCTTAAGATGCTATGTCCAGGCCACGAACAAGGAATTCGTCATATGAACAAGGAAAATGGCCATATGAACAAGCAGTAATAAATTCACCTTAAGATAATATGTCTAGACCAAGAATAAGGAATTCATCATATGAACAAGGAAATTGTCATATGAATAAGGAAATCGTCATACGAACAAGCAGTAATAAATTGACCTTAAGATGTTATGTCCAAGCCACAAACAAGGAATTCGTCATATGAACAAGGAAATTGTTATATGAACAAGGAAAATGGCCATATGAATAAGCAGTAATAAATTGACCTTAAGATAATATGTGTAGGCCACGAACAAGGAATTCGTCATATGAATAAGGAAAATGGCCATATGAACAAGCAGTAATAAATTCACCTTAAGATAATATGTACAGGCCACGAACAAGGAATTCGTCATATGAACAAGGAAATTGTCATACGAATAAGGAATAATCATATGAACAAGCAGTAATAAATTGACCTTAAGATGCTATGTCCAGGCCACGAACATATGGACAATTTATTCGTCGTATGTTCATGGCCTGCATATATTATCTTAAGGTGAACTTGTTACTGCTTGTTCATATGGCCATTTTCCTTGTTCGTATGACGATTTCCTTGTTCATATGACGAATTCCTTGTTCGTGGCCTGGACATATTATCTTAAGGTGAATTTATTATTGCTTGTTCATATGGTCATTTTCTTTGTTCATATGACGAATTCCTTGTTCTTGGCCTGGACATCTTATCTTAAGGTGAATTTATTATTGCTTATTCATATGGCTCTTTTCCTTGTTCAGATGACGAATTCCTTGTTTGTGGCCTGGACATATTATCTTAAAGTGAATCTATTACTGCTTGTTCATATGGCCCTTTTCCTTGTTCATATGACGAAGATTCCTTGTTCGTGGCCTGGAGATATTATCTTAAGGTGAATTTATTACTGGTTGTTCATATAGCCATTTTCCTTGTTCATATGATGAATTCCTTGTTCGTGGCCTGGACATAGCATCTTAAGGTCAATTTATTAATGCTTGTTTGTATGACGATTTCCTTGTTCATATGACAATATGATAATTTCCTTGGTCATATGATGAACTCCTTGTTCGTGGCCTGGACATATTATCTTAAGGTGAATTTATTACTGTTTGTTCATATGGCCCTTTTCCTTATTCATATGACGAATTCCTTGTTCGTGGCAAGGACATAGCATCTTAAGGTCTGGAAATACCATGCCTTTGAAATTGAGTACTAACTGAGCCAAAGAGTGAACAATGAAGAACAACAATGGCAGACAGTTATAGCATTAATAAACTCTTTCCACATTTACCCACTAACGAACAATAGAAAGCCGTGCAAGGGGTATGGTAGCTTGGAAAAAATACAAGAGTGGGTGATAAGTGAAAAGCCATGATACTTGCTACATCACAGATTAAGAAAAAAATCAGTGTAGACTTCTTTTAGATCCAACTAGGATGTAACACAACAAAATATGACAGTTTAAATAGCAAAATGGTGTGGAAAGAGAAGATAATGATCAAAGAGAAGTTGCCCAATAGATCATTTTTACAAACGGATCGGGCAACTTATTTCGTCTTTAAAGAGATCCAAGATAGAGGCTTCACCAGTGCAGGAGAAGGAGGATGAGAGGGGCGATGATGGTGGGTGGGAGGTTCGGCGTGAGAGAGAGAGAAGGAGAGGGAGGGAGGGTAGTGGTGGGAAGTGGTGGGGATAGAGGGAGAGTGACAATGCTCACGATGGTTTGGATGAGAAGAGGATGAAGACTAGTTTGGATGGGAAGAGGATGAAGGAGAGTTAAGAGGGTCATTCTGGACTTTTTCCTTCCCAATTTAATCTTAATTTACCCCCACAAGCCTGTAGTGACATTTCATAAAGCTTTGATCCTTCTTTTAAATTAATTCTTTACAATGGTCCTACAGTATAATTCTCCCAATTATTTAAGATAACTACTGCAAAAAAGAAAATAGGGTTCAAAGTCATATTTGCCCCGCAAGTAAACATGGTGGATTACATCTGCCCCTGAAGTATTTTTTGGTCCAATTTTGCCCCGAAAGTGTGCAAAGTGGATCATATTCGCCCTTTACCGTTAAAATATTAACGGTCAACGTCAACTATTTAACGGTCAACATGAGCTTTTAAACGGTAAAGGGCGAATATGATATACTTTACATACTTCCAGGGCAAAATTAGACCAAAAAAACTTCCGGGGTAGATGTGATCCACCGTATATACTTCTGGGCAAATCTAATCTTTAACCCAAGAAAATATATAAGATTGATAATTGAAAATGTCAAAATAAGTACTCCCTCCGGACCTAAATATAAGACCATTTTGACTTTTTTTTGTGGAAGTTAAGGAAGCAAATTAGACCACTAAATTATAACACATGTCACATAAAATTAATTATAAGTAGAATAAATTAGTTTTGAGGAAAAATGATTTTTTTTGGACTGAAATTACTTTTTTTGGATTGAGAAAAAAAGTAAAAAAAATCAAAGTGATCTTATAGTTATGAAAGGGAGTACTTAAAAATAGGAAAGATGAATGCTGAAAATATGACAGAAAATCATATCATACTAATAATTCAAAATTCAAAAAATACTTTAAAAACAAAATTACACGAACCCAACTTTAATGAGTGCAGCCCGATCCATCTCGTTTGGGATCCACTACCACTTGGTGGCAAAACGTCTGAAAGTCGAAAGAGTAAGGAAGGTTTGTGGCGGAGGAGAGCGAAAATGGCAAGCGGGAGGTTGAAGAGCATTCTGGCTGCTGCTGTAACAGAGGGAGTGACTGAGGCGCGAGCTAGGATTTTCGGGCACGTTCTCAATCCTACCGGCAAGCGATCTCCTCACAAGCTTCTCCGTCAGAAGCTTTTCGGTGAGAAGGTGGCTCAGTGGTACCCTTATGACCTTCAGCGAGACGATCCTCTCGTCATGGCCCAGCAAGAACAAGAGTACCTTCCTTCTTTCTTTCTTTCTTCAATAGCTTTAACCCTATCACTGTGAATTCCCGAATGCCCGCCATGTGTTTTGTCTTTTTTTCTCTGTGACTGTCAATTTGCGCAAAGATTGCTTCTGGGTTTTCTTCATTCTGTTTTTCTCTTGAGAAAGTTAACAGCTTTGTCATCTTGAAAATGACATACCTCCCATTATTCTCTTTTCAAGCAATTTTCTAAGTTTTCCAGAATGTCTCGTCTGCCTCTTGTTCATTAGCTTTACTTTGAACTCATGTTCCTACTCGTTTTTAAGGCTTCAAGTTAGATAGGCTTGCAAGCCTCCCTCACCCTTCGTGCAGTTACTCTTAGAAATGAAATTGCTGGAAAGACTACAATGAAGTCTGTTTTTTTTCCCCTTCCTCTTGTTCTTTTCTTGTTGGGGCTTGATATTGATAATTAAGTTATAGGATTAGCGAAGGAAAGCTGTGGATTCAATATCATTGCAACTCATGGAGATCCCATCCTTAGCAATTCTATTTGACATAATTGACTCTAGCTTTCTTATGATGCCATTGTTCACATCTGGTATCATAGAATTAGTCTGTTAGTCTATATTTCAGACTTTTGAGAAACCAAATCACACATGGTTCTAGAGATCTATAAATCTGCTGGTAAATTACCTCTAGTTTGGAAGTTGTTTGATCTCTGAAGTCATGTAGAATTGTGGGCTACAATGCAGCTCCTTTTCTGTAATACGCAAACTTTGATGACCCTTAAACGTTCCACCCCAATTTATAGAATTACAGATATTACTACCTCTGGGCCTATTTGTAAGAAAAAGTTGTAGTTAAATTTTAGCATCACTTGTTTCTGATAAATAAGTCCAGATGGTACCTATCTTTAGGCAGTGATTCTTGGTCTCAGGGAATAAAGTTATATTTATGTTCTTTGCCTGTTATCTGGATAGTCTTCTTACTATTCATAGCGCCTCTTAGTTTATTCCTAATGATAACCATGCTTTATGGTATGTATAACATGAAATCAAAGATGCATTAAACTGTGATGGTCTGTGAATGTTAAGGAATATGTGTTATTCTTTTCAGCAATGTGAACTCCTTTACTGCACTTCAATACCAAAATTAAACTCTAAACAGCAATTGTATATCAAAATAATGATATTTTCTACTATGGAATTTTTAACAATCCGCAGGGAAATAAAGATCTTTAGTTTGTTGCTCCACCATCTGAATAATCAATCCGTTAGCTATCGATGTCCACTTTATGTCTGAGTTTAGTTCCTTTATTATGGGTTCCTTTGTGTGATTTCATTCTTTTCAAAAACAAAAGCTAGACCTAGGCAAGTGAAATATAGTTTCATTTTGGTTTTTCCTTAGTGGGATCTCATTCTTTTCTGATTGGCTATTTTTGTTTACTTTTTTACCTATAAGCCGGTGCTTATTACTCATTATGAAAGCTTGTCCAATTTCATCGTATATCTCAAGGGCATTCACTAATTTGTATGGATAATAATTTGTTTAGTTTTGTGCTTATTATCCTATAGGCGCTTATCAAGGCTGGAAATGTTGAAGAGGCGAGGAAAAGGACCCCCCAAGAAGGGCCAAGGAAGGCGTGCTGCCAAACGCAACAAATAAAGATGCTTCTTTTTGGTGTTTTTGGAACCAAACTGTGGAAGCTGTTTTGGGCACAAGGCCTTTTCCTGTATTACGGTCGTGAATTTGATTCATGTAATTAGCATCTTAATCTTCACTCGCTAAATTTAGTGCACTGAGAAGCATATACTATTTGCCTAATCATTCAATGGTATTTAGACTCTGAGGCTTCACCATTTTCTGTTCTGATGATTGGGCATAGGAAGGGAAAGGGTGATTGGGGACCTGAAAAAAAAAAAACTTGAAGTGCTTTGTGGCCTTGTTTCTTCTTGCCCCCTCAATAAGGTTAGAGTTAAACACCCCCCCCCCCCCCCAAGATAATTTTAAGGATATTAGGGTGTGGTTGGATTAATGATTTGGAAGGTCACTTATTTTCAATCTGACTTGTACAAGTTAGGTTAAAAATAAATCAGATTGTGTAATGAGATTTATGTTTGGATTAGCTGTGAAAAAATGACTTATAAGTGATTTATTTTCCATAAGCCACATTGTAGGGTGTGTTTGGATTAAGGATTGAAAAAGTGACTTGAAAATAAGTCAGATTGTGTGATGAGATTTATGTTTGGATTAGCTGTTAAAAAATAACTTATAAGTGATTTATTTTCTATAAGCCAGATTGTGTAAGGTGTGTTTTGATTAACGATAAGTCACTTTTCTAATCGTTAATCCAAACACATAAGTTAGATTGAAAATAACTTCGATTGTGAATGAGATTTATGTTTAGATTAGTTGTGAAAAAAATACTTTTAAATGACTTATTTTCCATAAGCCAGATTGTGTACTAAGATTTATGTTTGGATTAGTTGTAAAAAAAATGACTTTTAAGTGACTTATTTTTCATAAATGACTTATAAGCACTTTATAAAATGTTTTTTTCTCCTTAAGCTTATTATTGGCTTATAAGTCATAAACTCAATTCACCACAAGTCAATGCAAACACACTGGGTGTGTTTGGCTGGGCTACTTTAGGCAAAATAAGTCCTTATTTTTAGGAAAAATGACTTATTTTCAGAAAGGACTTATTGAGCATGTTTGGTTTGACTTATAAAAATAAGTAAGTTATAACTTATAAGTTAAAATAAGTATAAGTTCTTTTTTTCAATTTATGACTTATGACTTATAAGTCACTTACGGAAGTGGACCCCATAATTCTGACTTATTTTACACATTCAATCACAACTAACCCAAACATAAATCACTTTTTCAAAAGTCCATCCAAACATACATCTCATTACACAATATGACTTATGACTTATAAGTCATATTTTTAACAACCCATCCAAGCATAAATCTCATTACACAATCTGACTTTTTTTTCAGTTTGACTTTTATATAAGTCACTTTTCCAGCAGTCCATCCAAACACACCCACTGTAAATTCAAACCCATAATAAGTGCTTTTTCATGGAATAAGTGCTTATTTCTCATAAATAAGTCAATCCAAACATGCTAAAATGAGATTTATGCTTGGATTAATTGTGAAAAAATGATTTATAAATGACTTATTTTTCATGAGTGATTTATAGGTCATAAGTTATAAGTTATAAACTATTTTTTTCAGCTCAAGCTTATTTTGATTTATAAGCCATAAGCTTCTTTAACCCATAAGTCAAACCAAACACAACAAATTCTCTAACCCAAATTAAGTGCTTTTTGCCAAAATAAGTACTTATTTTCTAGATTAAGCCAATCCGAACACATTGTAATGAGATTTATATTTGGATTTGTTGCGAAAAAATGAGTTATAAGTGACTTATTTTCCATAAGTGACTTATAAGTACTTTATAAACTGTTTTTTTTTTCTCCTTTACTTATTTTCACTTATAAGCTATAAGTCCAGTTATATAATAAGCTAATCCAAACACACCAAAAAAATGATCTTCCCATTTTAAGTACTTTTTTTTCCTAAATAAAGACTTATTTTGCCTATTTAAGCCAAACCAAACGCACCCAAGTGGTATTTATCCTTTCATCCTTTCTCTAGTGGTAAGCAAATGAGAACGCATATATTACTGTGTAAGGAGAGATCTTAATTCCTAACGAGGTTCAAAAAATTGGATCGGACTTAGAATCGGCACCAGTTTAAGAGTCAATGGTTGGATCGAAGGGTCAACTTGGCCCTATTAAATTAATGTAATTTTATTGATATTAACAAAATACAATAACATCAATCGTTACCATATATCAAAATATAAGTATAGATATGTATGTTTGATTCATTAAATATAAATATTTTTTTTATAATAAATTTTAGGAAAGGGGTTTGGCTCATCCACGATTCAAGGGCAGGGTCCCTAACTCATTATCTACTGGGGCCTGTCCCTGTGGGCCCCTGGTTGTCAAGCCGTCCAATCCATACAGGTAGCTTTTATCCAGCTTCACTTAGCGTTGAAGATACCTCCCCAAGCGTCGCGACGGGAACTACAATAAAGTGGTCATACCTAGGAATCAAACTCTCGTCAAAGTGGTCGAAAGTCCAGCACCCTAATATTTTAATATTTGTAAACCGTGAATAAAAGAAAATGATCACGCTTGAAAATAAATATCCAATAACAGTCTACAGGCCAAATAAAAATACAAATAAATACAAAGAGCAACAACAAATAAATATTAAATATCTGCAAGTAAAATAGTATTTAGAATAATCAACATAATTATATTATAGTCTCCTATTTGTGCTTCCTAAAATTAAGGTAGTGAAAGTTAATAATAAAAGCAATTATAACAAAATAAAAAAACAAAAAAATATTAAAAAAGAGTGGCCGGTTCAACCACCCCAGTTTTTGGCCGATTTTCTTGGATTTTTGTTGGTTCAACCCTTGCCTCACCGAACTAACTCATCGTCTAGGTCACATGCAAAACCGAGTTGGATAAGAGGCCGGTTCGCTCTGGGTGAACCTCCCGGAACAATTCGGTTTTTTAAACTGATTCCCAAACAACCACCATCTCAAAGTCAAAAATTAAGGCATCTGCTCTGCAATGTTTGATCAATTATGGAGCAAAAGCCGAAAACTGAAGAATACATGACAAAAGTTGCAAGTACCAAGAAGCTTCCAGGTGAAAGCCCAAAGACGTACTTGAAGGATGGGGAAGACTATTTTCCCCCCTCTAAAGTGAGAAGAATTTATTTATTTTTTATTTATATGTAAAACTATTTAATATTTGTGGTCAATATAATCTTTGGTCCTTAATTTTGATTTAAGTTCCTCTAATTTCAAAACAATGGCTAATTTGACTAACCAATTAACCCTAATATTTATTATACTTGTATATCATTTTCATTACTTAATAGTAATTGTTTTCAAATATATGATATTCATTGTATACATGTTTTAGTTTTAGTTGCTAGTTTTTATTGATGGATCAAAAGCAATTCTTAATTTGTAAAATTTCTTTTATATCATTTCATTATGTTAATTACCTTTTCTGTGTGACTATTATGTTAATTTTTTTTGGGAAGCGTGCACTTAGTAATTTTTTTTTGGCAAGAGTGACTATTATGTAAATTACCTTTGATTTTTTTTTTTCGGCCAACAGATTACCTTTGATTTTGATCAATTTCAGACCAAAGGTTGAATGGAAAACCAACTAATATAGTTGGTACCTAAACAACCCAAATGTCCTACTTTATACGTTAACACATACATACTTTCATTCGATGTGGGGTTTAAGAGCACCCGTAAGGGACCCCCAAATACGTACTATTGTGCACCCACACTCTGTTCTTTCTGTGCTACTCACACACACAGTGGCTTTTTTTTTTTTAATCAATTTCCTTTGATTGATGCTTTAGTTTGTTAATAATGCAAAGTCGGTCTATAATGGCCCAAAAAAGTCGGTTTAAAAGGAAGTTGGGATGCTTTTGTGTATTATTAGCAAAGAAGCTGGGGACCATTCAGCAAATTGAACAAAATCTTCTTTTTGACGCCCTAGGAATTTGGAAGCACCTCTCTCCATTCTACCTTCTCTGCTACCACAACAACGTCCCAATCAATCAACAAAATACCCAGCAAGAGATTTTAGGAAATTCATCTTCCTCTCCTTCGATTTCTGAGTTTTAATCCTTTTTCTTTTTTTCTTTTTTTGCCTTATAGATTACGCACCAATCCTCTCTCTCTCCTTATTTCTCTTCCTGCGCTTAGATCTGTACAAAATCCCTAACGATTTTTGACTTCTCATCATTACTACAAACCCTCCCTATTTTTGGGGTCCTCTAGCTCTGTATCATACTCTGAAATTTTAGATTTTTTGCAGATTTAGGTTTAATCGCAATCTCCATTCTAGAAAAGCATTCGTGGGTTTGGTTCCACTTTCGCAAGAAACCCTAAATTTGTTAGCTTTTAGCGTCTTTGACATTTTGTACATCCGGTAGATTTATTTTTCCTCTTTTGAATCGGCGGGATGAACAATAATAGAGCTAGATATCCACCTGGGATTGGTGTGGCTCGAGGGGGAGGAATGAACTCGAACCCTGGGTATCAACCGCGACCCCAGCAACAGCAACAGTATGTGCAAAGGCATTTAGTTCAGAATCAACATCATTATCAAAATCAGTATCAACAGCATCATCAACAGCAACACCAGCAGTTACAGCAGCAGCAGCAACAACAACAATGGCTTAGAAGATCGCAATTGAGTGGTACTGATCCTAATGTGGTTGATGAGGTCGAGAAGACTGTGCAGTCTGAAGCAGTTGATTCAAGGTACATGCTCCTTATAATGGAAGTGTAATGTCTTAAGACTGAGTGTGTTTGAAGTGCACAACTTTTTTGAAACTTTGGGGTTGGGAAAACAGTGTTCTTGGTATGAGACCTTTTCCGTATTGGTAATTAGATTTGCGTGGTTGACTTTCTGTCTAAGAATATCAATGAAATAAACAGCAACATATCCACCTGTTTAGAGATTTCTTTTGGGGTATTTGTTTGGCTAGATAGGTTAAGAAATTTTGGTCTGTTTTACCTCGTCGTAATGGTCCATGTAACAATTTGTCCAGTTTCTTTCTCTTTATGTACAAGATGCAACTCTAGGGCTTTTGGTTTTCTTCTATGAGTTCTATCTGACTGCTTGCAATGTATTTGAAATTGGGATTGTTCTAAATGGCATACTTCACTGTTGAATATAACTAATTTTTGGGTTCTAGTCAAAGGATTGAAGGTGTCCTAATATTATCCTCATTTATGTTGTGTTGGTAGTTCTCAAGATTGGAAGGCAAGATTAAAGATACCACCACCTGATACTCGCTATAGGACTGAGGTATGCTTATGAGTACT
This sequence comes from Mimosa bimucronata, assembly GCA_037074515.1. Classification (NCBI taxonomy): domain Eukaryota; kingdom Viridiplantae; phylum Streptophyta; class Magnoliopsida; order Fabales; family Fabaceae; genus Mimosa; species Mimosa bimucronata. Next base: position 39,633,823 of record CM073446.1, read on the forward strand.
ATTATCTTATGCCTTGATTGATTGGTGGTAACTGGTAAGCACTGGATTTTAGCCTCACATTTTGAGTGGGATTTGTGAGGTTAGAACTGCTTATTTTTTATTTCCTGTTTCCTTGCTATACTGATTTGATTGGTCTTTACTAGGATTTAGTTGTGATTTCATAAATTAGTATATAAATGCTGTTTGTTAAAGATGATTTATTACATTTTTTTTTACCAGCCATGCTTCTCTCTTTTTCTGCCCGTATTTTTCCCTTAAATAAAAGAGGCTGTAGTTTCAAAGATGGTAGAATATATTTGAATTTCTTTAGGAGCTGTTTGGTATGAGGGGACGGGAGGGAAGGTGCGGAGAGAAAATTTTTTAAAATCTAGCTTACTAAAATTTTCCCTTCCCTTCAATTCCCTCGTACCAAACAGCCCCTTAATTATTTGTGCTTGATGTAAGGATAATTGTGTAGAAAGGGTTTGCTGGATTCTACTTATCATAACCAATGCAGTTTAATTTAGCTTCACAAGCTGTGGGAATTTTTATCCAATGAAGTTTGAATTGTATTCTTATATCCATATGTTTATTATTTTGGACATGCATGTGATGTTTTTCAATTTACTTGGAAAGGCTGATAAATATTATTGCACCATCTATGATTAAGTCATTTAAAATCTACGATATTGGTGTTTGAGGAACTTGTTTAATTTTAAATCTTGTATTTGTCTTCACCTGTCTTGTTTTACCTTTCTAGGATGTGACAGCTACTAAAGGAAATGAATTTGAAGACTACTTTTTGAAACGTGAACTGCTTATGGGAATATATGAGAAGGGTTTTGAAAGGCCTTCTCCAATCCAGGAAGAAAGTATCCCAATTGCTCTTACTGGTAGTGACATTCTTGCTAGAGCTAAAAATGGAACTGGAAAAACAGCTGCCTTTTGCATCCCTGCACTAGAAAAAATTGATCAGGATAACAATGTTATTCAAGGTTTGTCCTGCTAAAAGCTTTATTTCTTGGAAGATGTTTTAGTCTAGTAGGGATAATGGATCATAAAGATTCGTTAGCAACCTGCAGTTGATTGTGCATTTTACTATATTAGAGCCTTTTTGTCTTTCGTGTCTTGAAAAGTTGTTGCCATGCTCCTGAAGCCGAAAGAAATTAGTGGAGCCTTTTAGGATGTAAGTCGGCCTTGAAAGGATATAAAATTTCTTTTAGCTTTTAGACTCTGCATTGTGAGCAATTTGTGAAGAAATTTATATATTTTGCCCGTATATTTTAGATTCTTTCAGAATTATTTTAGTTGATAAGTTTTTATTTACTGCTCCTGCATTATTATTATTATTTGACTGGAAAGATGAATGTAGAGGCAGAATCTGTTTTCCAAGTTGATTGAAAATCGTCATGGCAGATGGCTGATGCCATTGTTGATGCTGTCCAAATTTAATTTGATGGTCATTTATGATAATTGCTACTTATGCTGACTATTTGGCTTATGACCTACCATGCAGTTGTTATACTGGTCCCAACACGTGAACTGGCTTTGCAAACATCCCAAGTGTGTAAAGAGCTGGGAAAGCATCTGAAAATTGAAGTCATGGTTACGACTGGTGGTACCAGCTTGAAAGACGATATCATGCGATTATATCAACCTGTTCATTTACTTGTTGGAACTCCTGGAAGAATATTAGATCTTGCAAAGAAGGGTGTCTGCATCTTGAAAGACTGTAGTATGCTTGTGATGGATGAGGTAAATATCTTCACCTAATTTTACATGTGTTGTGAATCTAGTTGGGGGATGAGTAGGTTCGAGAACTGTTTTGAAGAAACAGGATGTGAGGTTATACAAAATTAGTCTAATGCCCTGTTGGGTATCTCTTGTTTTGTTAAATCTGTTGCGATTGGGAATCTTTTGTTATGCTACTAAGTTGGCAATGTTCCCTTTGCTCCAAAATAATGGTCGCTTTTGGATGTTTGGTTTTGTTTCAAAATAATTCTTGCTTTATGTTTTTCAAGAAAGCATTGTTTTTTGTTTTGCAATTTTGCACTCAAACAAATGAGAAGCTTTTTAGGGATTTGTAATGAGAAAAATGATGGTGATTTGGTAGAATGGGATACCAAGTCCCACTTAGAGTTGAATGGGATGCTCAATGGGGTATTTAAGTGGGTTGTTTCTCCGACCTTAATAGTTAGCTTCTGCATTAGGGTTCCCTATACCATTCAGGCACACATCAAGAAGCTATTATAAATATCAATATATATTGTTAAAATTTAGATTGCTTATTAGCCCTTCTTAGTGCGTGCGCATTACTCCAAAGTGACAACAACAACAACAACAAAGCCTTATCCCACTAAGTGGGGTCGGCTACATGGATCGCACGACGCCATTGTGCTCTATCGGTAACCAAATCTTTAGATATATTATTTATTAAAAGATCGCGCTCTACAACTTCATTAAGTGTAAGCCTCTGTCTCCCTCTTCCTCTCTTAATTGGACTCCAGACTATTTGATCTACCCTCCTCACTGGCGCATCTAATGGCCTCCTTTGTACATGTTCAAACCACCTCAAACGATTTTCTACCATTTTCTCACTGATAGGTGCCACTCCAAAGTGACAGTTATTTTAAAATGGAGGGAGTCATGCATTATATGTTTCCAATTTATGTTGTAAATGTTGAGCACAACATTCTTCTGTCTTTTGGCTTGTGTTCTTTATGTGGCACTTTGAGCATTAGCATATAACTACAGTAATTGTTTATCAATATGAGGATCTCAAAATTTTCTTGGTCTTTTTCAGGCTGATAAACTTTTGTCACCAGAGTTCCAACCTTCAATAGAGCAATTGATTCATTTCCTACCTCCAACCCGTCAAATCCTGATGTTTTCAGCTACTTTTCCTGTAACTGTAAAAGACTTCAAAGATAGATTTCTTCAGAAACCGTATATCATTAACCTTATGGATGAGTTAACTCTGAAAGGTATCACACAATTTTATGCATTTGTGGAGGAGAGACAGAAAGTCCACTGTCTCAATACACTTTTCTCTAAGGTTTGATCTATCTTTATCCTTTGTTTTCCCCCTAAATTTATCTTAGCCAGAGATAAATACTGTAATGGGTTGATCATTTCAGCTGCAAATAAATCAGTCAATTATTTTCTGCAATTCGGTGAATCGGGTTGAGCTCCTTGCCAAGAAGATTACAGAACTTGGCTATTCATGCTTCTATATACATGCAAAGATGCTGCAAGATCATCGTAACAGAGTGTTCCATGACTTCCGCAATGGTGCTTGTAGAAATCTTGTTTGTACTGGTATGTTTCTAGCACTTCTGCACTTACCTGTTCCCCTTGCTTGTATATAGATGTAACCAAATATATCTCAAGAATTATGATATGAGAATTTTATAGAATTTCTATTATCTTTGGATGCATGTTTCATATAATTAATATTTAATAGTGGGGTGAGAATTCCTCTATTTATAGGCCTATGGAGGAAGCAAGTTTACAAGTGGAATGTACAATAATACCCCCAATTGTCAAAGATTTAACTTATTTACAGTGAACCAAAATTAAACAAAATAATAACTGTTCTGATGATGGGTCAGGTGATAGTGCTTGTTACAATTTTTCAAATTTGTTGAATAATGTCTTAAATTGGTATACGCTAAACTGGCTGTTTGTATTGACTTCGATTTTTTCTAATTTTATTGTTGTTTCCTCTTTATGGGAAAACATTTGCAGATCTTTTTACCAGGGGAATAGACATTCAAGCAGTTAATGTGGTCATTAATTTTGATTTCCCCAAGAATTCAGAAACTTATCTGCACAGGGTATGTTAGAGCCTTAGTCTCCTTTTCAATTTGTTTGTCTTGATAGCGATTCTCTGTGTGTTGTAGTCTCATTTGTGTTCTGGCCATCCACAGGTTGGTCGTTCAGGAAGGTTTGGGCACCTTGGTCTAGCAGTTAACTTGATCACCTATGAGGACCGCTTTAATTTGTATGTAATTTATGTTTGGATTTGAGTTTCAATGTACTTGCTATAGATATTGATCTTTCTTTTATCAATTTTGTTCAGATATAGGATTGAGCAAGAACTTGGCACTGAAATAAAGCAAATTCCACCACACATTGATCAGGCAATTTATTGCCGGTGACATGGATAATTATCATGGTTGTTTTCCCAACTGTGGTGAATAGCAACGGTGAGTGTTAGGTCCTTGGAAAAATTGTGTTGTATTCGGTTTTAATTATAAGATCAAGTTGACTTTTTTGAAAAAAATTAAGGATGCAAAATTAATCATTTTAAAATTTCTATATTTGTCCTCTTTCCCTTATAACTAAGTTACCTTACATATAAACTAACATATGATCTAATTACATGTAACATACATTAAAATTAAATGGTCTAATTTGTTTCCTTAATCTCCACAAAAGAAAGTCAACTTAATCTTTTAATTAGGACTGGAAGGAGTATATGTAATTGGCACTTTGGTAGCTGACAATCATGATGTAGTGTAGAAAATGCAAATATATTTGTAAATATTATGTTCTGAAAATTGACAAGTTGTTTTTGTGATATGTATATTTCCATGTTTTGACTTGCTATGATGCTTAATTTATTTTGACATGTAATGAAGTCAGTGTACTTGTAATTAGTAACGCTTAAGTATGGATTATTCATTTATTTCAGGTTGATGTGAGTGGCCATTCAAGCAGGTGTGCGTGTAGCTCTGAATCAGAAAGAATGTGCGATGATCATTAGGGTGGGAGGGGGGTATCATGGACCCCTTGCTGAATGCATTTTTCATTACTTTGTGGTTTAAGAGCCCTGAAAAATTTCTAGGACCGTCGGAGTTTACTATAATGTGTTGGGTCGAGTTCGGGATTTCTATGGTTAAATCTGCAAATGTTTGTTAACTGTTGTCTTTTTGGTCCTTGCACTGTCTGGGGATGTACACAACCGTTTACGACTTGTGTATTGACCCTTTGTTATCATGTTATTTCTCCTTTGAGATTGTAGGCTGCTAGTGATGCACCATATTAGTCTCAGCATTTTTCTGCTCATTGGGCGTTGGCAATGATCATGTGCTTGATGTTATGAGCATTGCCACAGTTGAATGCAGAAATTGTATGCTAATGATATTAGCAACTTTAGAAGTTGACGGATTTATTGTGTCCCTCCATATGTGGCTTTGGTCAACATGCCTCGTAATAGTTTATTTTAGATGCGATCTATGCAATTTCGGTGGTTCAGACACAATATTAGAGTGGTTGTGATAATAGCTTGGTAATTTATTATTAATAAATGTGTGAAATAACTGAAGTTATAAAATTATTCATTTTCATAATGGGTAGCTCATTATTTACGTGCAATTGAGGTTTTTGCTGTCTGTCATTTTCCGCATGAATACCCTGTAGACAATTTTCTTTCTTTATTGAGATTGGCTTTTATGATTTAGGCCGTGTATGATTTTGCTTGGTTAGAGTGAACCTAGCCTTGTACATAAACTAATTTGGGATTTAATCCTTGATGAATGCGTCCACCTAACGTGTGTAAGCTGATAATTGTCAGTCAATCCGGGCACCAAACTCAAAGTCCTCCAATGTTTTTAAAATTATATGTATTAGCAGTAATTAGTTTAGCAATATTTTGCGATAAATGGGGGTGCAGATCTTCTCAGCGGCTTTTCTCTCCTCATCCCTCAGTGTCGTTAATATAGGCCGTCTGATTCATCCAAGAGCTCAAGAAAAGACACGTCACTGGGCTCTAAAAAAATTAAAATTCCCTCATCTCTCGTACTCGCTGTCTCCGCCTTACTTCGCAGCTCTCTCGGCTTCATCTTTCCTCCGACGTTCTTTTATTGGGTCATCGGGATTAAGGTGCCACTCCAAGATGTTGGAGGACGCCGGGCGGGTGCAGACGGTGATGAAAGTTTGTTGGGCATCGAAGAACCAAGCGAATGAAATGAGAAGAGCTTGGAGGAATTGGAAGAGATTGAAATCTGTTAAGCAAATTTCGATTGTGCAAGTTAGTGATGGATGTTTGGATTCAGATTCATAGGTGGATTTGGGTTGGGGGAGATGAGTTGTGGAGGGTTTTTTTTTTTTTTTTTTGGGTGACCATAATGAGTTGTGGAGGTTGGATTCGCCATTTTACTTTTGAAGTGAGTTTGAGTGATGATAATATCTAATCAAAGTTTTATCTGCATTATAGGAATTAAAGTAATGAAAATGAGAAGTTATTGAATAGAGTTGAAGTCCTGCTCCAATATGCATCGTTGCAATGTTATTGGTATAACATCCAGTTGCAATCCACTTGCAAGTTCAACTCAATATCTTGAAATTGTTATTGAAATGTTCTACATAGGTTGCAACTGGCAAGGTTTTTATTTTTTTTGAACTGAAGTTATGGGAAGTTTAAAATAATGTAAAATCTGACTATTATGTGGTCCGAGTTTTTAAAAAAGAAAAATTAGAGGGATTGGCAATGAGGTTATATTTGAATTGAGAAGAGAAATAACTATTAAGAAGAGACCAATGCCAACAGGGAAGAACGTCAAAGAAGAGAGAAGGGAAAAGAACAAGATCCAATATTAATGATTGAGAGGCAAGGTTGCTTGAGCTTTTACTTGAACTCGGACAGCGGAGACATCAAGGATTCTTTACCTGAGAGACAGCAAAGGTTGAGAGACGAGATCGCAATTATCAAAAAAGACTGAGAGAGATGAGATTGCAAAGGATTTGGAAGGGATGAGGATTTTTTAGAGCCCAGTGACGTGTCTTTTCCTGAGCTCTTGGATGAATCAGACGGCCTATATTAACGACGCTGAGGGATAAGGAGAGAAAAGCCACTGAGAAGATCCGGACCCCGATAAATGGATACAAACAACTAAAGAAACAGTCTGAAAAGAAACGGTCTAAACTTGAAGAGAATCGTGTTTTTCTTCCTATCATGGAGTAACATTGATGGCAAAAATTCTGGGAAATAGGTAAAGACAACGTTCAAAGACCCGGGTTTCGGACCGGTTGAACCGTGAACGGCATTATAAATCCGGCCCGAGTGAGCCTTTAGCCCAGGAGGGTAGTTGAACCGGCGGAAAACCTGTTCAACCCGCCCAAAATCGGGCAATCCGGTCAGAACCGGGGGTTGAACCGGTTCTATCCTTCTTCTTATTCTTTTTTTTTTCTTTCAAAATTTGATTTTTTTTATTTTGTTATAATTCACCTAATTACCAACTTTCATTTCACTTAATTTTAGAAACAAGGAAATTATAATATTTTAAATGCTATTATACTTGCATATGTTTAGTATTTTTTTTTGGCCAACACATATGTTTAGTATTTAATTGTTATTGCTCTTAGTATTTGTATTTTAACCTGTGGATTGTAGAATAATATTTATTTTCACGTATACTCAAACTAATATTTTATATTTTTCCCTCTATAGAAACATCAAAATATTCATGTTTGATGAATCATACATACTTATCTATGTTAACATTTTGATATTAGTGATTATTAATGTTAATATCAATAAAATTTTATTTTTTTAATATAACCGGTCTGACCCAGTTCGACCCCGATCCGACCATTAACCCTTAAACCAGTGCTTCGTCCGGTTCGATATCCGGTCCGATTTTTTGAACCAAAGAATGTAGGACTTACCGACTTAGAGATAATTGCAAAGCTTTTCTTGTAAGAAGGTATGCGACTTCATTTGGTTTTTGGAGGCATATGTGAATGGCCACACCATAATTATGCCTTACTAACTGGTGAATCTCTGAAAGTAAACTTGTGTTTTCGTTAAGTAACATGCTGATTGATCCACTCTACCACCTCTCCATACTCACCACCTAAATACATATGTACCAGGAGTCTCAGGCTAGTCTTAACTCTCAATCCTTACACAATAGCACAGAGCCACAGATCTTGTGCACTATGTACTACTCCTCATATTGACCATAAATCCCTTAAACATCCACAGATGGTCGCTTATTGACCTTCAACAACTCTATCATTGGTTCCGCCCACTTTAAAACATCATTATTTTTTTAAGATTTGGCAAGGTTATTACTTACTGGTATGGAATAAACCCGTGATCACAACTGCACCACATGTTGGCTTAAAACATCATTACTAACACCCAGTAAAACATCATCACTGCAAATAACATTGTCCTATCTATATCGTCAACCATCTTCCTACTATCAAGATTCCATTTGATCCAACCACTTGCATCAGAAAACCTTCCCAATAATCTTAGGAACATATGCGTGGTAAAAATACAATTTTTATAAAATTTCAAAACAAACCTATTTTGGGTATAGAATTAAATACATGTTCGTTTGATCCAACAGCTTGTAAAAGCATATCATCCATGGCCTCGCAGGCTTCATGTTCAGACGAGAACAAGGATTTGGCGCAGAGAGTATCGGATAAGGTTTCTGCTTTGTACAAGTCTCTTCCCAAGAAAGGCAAACCTCAAGGGCGCGAAGTCACCGTTTTGGCCGCTTTCCTTCTTTCTTCTCCCTCCAATGGTTCACTCACTCTCTCAATCTGCTCGGCAGAATTTGGATTTGGATTTCTTTCCTGTATATTCCCTTTTCTCTACTAAATGCCATTATTTCATTTGGGTTTTCAGATTTGGAGGTTGTTTCTCTAGGAACAGGAACCAAGTGTATTGGCCGCTCACTTTTGCGCCCTTTTGGTGATGTTGTCCATGATTCTCATGCTGAGATTATATCACGAAGAGCTTTGTTAAGGTATTCTCTTTTTCTGTTTATACAGTTTGGTACTCTAATTTGAATGCTTTACTGGGGGGAAAAAATCATTTTTTTTAAGATAAAAACGGTGGTATGGCTGATACGAATCATATTTCTTAGCTTGGAATTTTTTTACTGTGATTTTTTTGACATTTTACCATTTGGGGTGTTCAAATGAGTTCTGGAAGAAAAGCAGGTCCTACTTTTGTTTGCGCACAGAATGTGTTGTCATGTGAAGCGATATGTTATCATTGTTTTCTATTCACTTCAGGTTCTTCTATACACAGATTCAACATCTTACTGAAACTTGTAATAAGCATATACCTAGCCATGGATGCAAAAGGTCTAATTTGATACATTAACTTCCACGAAAAAAGTTAAAGGATCTCATATTTAAGACCGGAGGAGTAGTTGATAAAAAAAAAAAAAAAAAAAGACTGGGGAGAGAGCACCAGAAAATCTATATTAAAAAAAAAATAATGAAACCCCATATTCATCACGACTCTCTCGTAATATTCCATTAAGAAATAAAAAAAAATAGATGAAGAAAGTTGAGAAAGGAGACTTGTATAAATGAGTCGGTCAACATTTTGGAACTATGTGAGGGGACCTTCTTCTTCCTTGTCTTCGTCCTCTCCCATATATGTGATCCACAATAATCAAACTCTGCATGTATCTCTCTCACAAGTGATCACAACTATACTATACATACACAAGAGTTGTACGTACAAGAAAGGCTTAAGGGAAAGCATGATGAAGAAAGATAACGAAATATACCTTAAACTCTTTTGGGGCCGTTCTTCCTCCTCCTCCAATCCTCATTATCAGAGGCTGCGGTGGCTGTATCTATGGTGGCCAAAGAAGATGCCCGTGTCGACTGCAACCGCCGCTACCATCGTCGTCATCCTCTTATGCTTTGTAGCCACTCTATTATCTTCTTCTGGTGGCAGGTTTGACGTGGTAAGTTTTATATGATCATGCACATATGTTATATATATTGACATGGTTTTTTATTTCCTGTTTCCTTGCTATACTGATTTGATTGGTCTTTACCAGGATTTAGTTGTGATTTCATAAATTAATATATTAAAGTTGTTTGTTAAAGATGATTTATTACATTTTTTTACCAGCCATGCTTCTCTCTTTTTCTGCCCGTATTTTTCCCTTAAATAAAAAAGGCTGTAGTTTCAAAGACGGTAGAATATATTTGATGGAGGTGAAGGTCTATCTTTGCGAGTTGGGGGATTTAACAATTAGTGAAGATAGACTTAATAGGTCGTTTTATCGTAGAATTAGAGTTTGGGAGGTTAGAGAAGCTCTTAAGAAAATGAAAAATGGTAAAGCGATTGGACCTGATGGTATACCGATTGAAGTTTGGAAATGTTTAGGGGAAGAGGGTGTGTTATGGTTATCTGAATTGTTTAACGAGATTTTACGGTCCAAGAAGATGCCTGATGATTGAAGAAAAAATACTTTAGTTCCGATTTATAAAAACAAAGGCGATATACAAAATTGTGCAAATTATAGGGGAATTAAGCTTATGAGTCATACAATGAAACTATGGGAAAAGGTGATTGAGCATAGGTTAAGACTAGAACTAGTGTTTCTGAGAGACAGTTTGGCTTCGCCAGGGAGATCCACAACAGAGGCGATATATCTACTAAGGGGGATAATGGAAAAGTATCGAAGTAGAAAAAAGACTTACATATGGTTTTTATTGACTTAGAGAAGGCGTATGATCGCGTGCCAAGAGATTTACTTTGGAAAGTTTTGGAAAAGAAAGGAATATGTGTTGCTTATATTAAAGTTATATAGGATATGTATGATGGGGTGTTGACTAAGGTTAGAACGCCGGGAGGTGAGACAAAAGACTTCCCTATAAGAATTGGCCTACATCAGAGATCAGTTTTGAGCTCATATTTGTTTAACTTAGTAGCAGATGCTTTAACTGAGCCTATAGAAGAAGAGGTCCCTAAGTGCATGCTTTTTGCTGATGATATAGTCCTTCTGACCGAATCAAGAGAAGAGATTAATTAAAAATTAGAGATATGAAGAAACACGCTGGAGTCGAAGGGTTTCCGTTTAAGTAGGAGTAAGATAGAATATATGCATTGTAATTTTGCAAATAGACAACTTAGAGGTGATTTGAGGTTAAACTGGGAGTGCAAACAATCCCTCAAATGACAAAGTTTAAGTATTTGGGATCAATTATAAGACAAGATGGTGAGATTGATGATGATGCCAATAATAGAATTCAAGTTGGGTGGTATAAGTGGAGGAAAGCTACTGGAGTTCTCTGCGATAGAAAAGTACCCCATAAGGTAAAAGGGAAGTTTTATCGCACTGTTATAAGACTAGCAGTATTATATGGTAGTGAATGTTGGGTTTTGAAGGGTCAACATGAACATAAAATGGGGGTAGCTGAAATGAGGATGTTGAGATGGATGTGTGGTCACACAAGAAAGGATACGATTCGGAATGATCATATACGCGAACGAGTTGGAGTAGCACCCATCAGTGAGAAAATGGTAGAAAATCGTTTGAGGTGGTTTGGACATGTATAAAGAAGGCCATTAGATGCGCCAGTGAGGAGGGTAAATCAAACAGTCTGAAGTCCGATTAAGAGAGGAAGAGGGAGACCGAGGCTTACACTCAGTGAAGTTGTAGAGCGAGATCTTTTAGTAAATAATATATCTAAAGATTTGGTTACCGATAGAGCACAATGGGGTCGTGCGATCCATGTAGCCGACCCCACTTAGTGGGATAAGGCTTGGTTGTTGTTGTTGTTGTTGTTTGGTATGAGGGGAGGGGAGGGAAGGTGGGCGGAGAGAAAATTTTTTAAAATCTAGCTCACTAAAATTTTCCCTTCTTTCAAATCCCTCGTACCAAATAGCCCCTTAATTATTTGTGCTTGATGTAAGGATAATTGTGTAGAAAAGGTTTGCTGGATTCTACTTATCATAACCAATGTAGTTTAATTTAGCTTCACATGCTATGGGAATTTTAATCCAATGAAGCTTGAATTGTATTCTTATATCCATATGTTTATTATTTTGGACATGCATGTGATGTTTTTCAATTTACTTGGAAAGCCTAATAAATATTGCACCATCTATGATTAAGTCATTTAAAATCTACGATTTTGGTGTTTGAGGAACTTGTTTAATTTTAAATCTTGTATTTGTCTTCACCTGTCTTGTTTTATCTTTCTAGGATGTGACAGCTACTAAAGGAAATGAATTTGAAGACTACTTTTTGAAGCGTGAACTGCTTATGGGAATATATGAGAAGGGTTTTGAAAAACCTTCTCCAATCCAGGAAGAAAGTATCCCAATTGCTCTTACTGGTAGTGACATTCTTGCTAGAGCTAAAAATGGAACTGGAAAAACAGCTGCCTTTTGCATCCCTGCACTAGAAAAAATTGATCAGGATAACAATGTTATTCAAGGTTTGTCCTGCTAAAAGCTTTATTTCTTGGAAGATGTTATAGTCTAGTAGGGATAATGGATCATAAAGATTCGTTAGCAACCTGCAGTTGATTGAACATTCTACCATATTAGAGCCTTTTTGTCTTTCGTGTCTTGAAAAGTTGTTGCCATGCTCCTGAAGCTGAAAGAAATTAGTGGAGCCTATTAGGATGTAAGTTGGCCTTGAAAGGATATAAAATTTCTTTTAGCTTTTAGACTCTGCATTGTGAGCAATTTGTGAAGAAATTTATATATTTTGCCCGTATATTTTAGATTTTTTCAGAATTATTTTAGTTGATAAGTTTTTATTTACTGCTCCTGCATTATTATTATTATTTGACTGGAAAGATGAATGTAGAGACAGAATCCGTTTTCCAAGTTGATTGAAAATTGTCATGGCAGATGGCTGATGCCATTGTTGATGCTGTCCAAATTGAATTCGATGATCATTTATGATAATTGCTACTTATGCTGACTATTTGGCTTATGACCTACCATGCAGTTGTTATACTGGTCCCAACACGTGAACTGGCTTTGCAAACATCCCAAGTGTGTAAAGATCTGGGAAAGCATCTGAAAATTGAAGTCATGGTTACGACTGGTGGTACCAGCTTGAAAGACGATATCATGCGATTATATCAACTGAAAGACGATATCATGCGATTATATCAACCTGTTCATTTACTTGTTGGAACTCCTGGAAGAATATTAGATCTTGCAAAGATGGGTGTCTGCATCTTGAAAGACTGTAGTATGCTTGTGATGGATGAGGTAAATATCTTCACCTAGTTTTACATGTGTTGTGAATCTAGTTGGGGGATGAGGAGGTTCAAGAACTTTTTTGAAGAAACAGGATCTGAGGTTATACAAAATTAGTCTAATGTCCTGTTAGGCACCTCTTGTTTTGTTAAATCTGTTACGATTGAGAATCTTTTGTTACGCTACTGTTAAAGTATTAGGAAATATTTAATAATTAAGAAATATTGTTATAACAAATTAGGGAATATTATTCTGTCAATCACTATTAATTAGGGGTATTAGTTGGGATATTAGGAATATTAATTTAGATATTATTTTAGGTAATTGTTCTAGATTATTCTATCATCTTGTATAAATATATGATTAAGTCTATGAATAAAATGGAACCCTTTGAGATTATTTTTTTTCTATCTTTTCCCACATGGCATCAGAGCCAGGTTAGGGTTCCAAAATTTCGTTGGTTTCTTCTCTGCTGTTCGTTGTTCCCATAAGAGTGAGAGGGAATTATGGTCCCAAAATGTCGCTGCGTCTTTGTTCATTGCACTGTTCATCGCGGGTACCATCACTTCTCCACGGTACTGTTTTTTGCTTTGCAATTTTACACTCAAACAAATGAGAAGCTTTTTAGGGCATTGTAATAATGAGAAAAATTATGGAAATTTGGTAGAATGGGATGCTCAATGGGGTATTTAAGTGGGTTGTTTCTCCAACCTTAATAGTTATCTTCTACGGTAGGGTTCTCTATACCATTCAGGCACACATCAAGAAGCTATTATAAATATCAATATATATTGTTACAATTTAGGTTGCTTATTAGCCCTTCTTAGTGTGTGAGCATTACTCCAAAGTGACAACTATTTTAAAATGAAGGGGGTCATGCATTATATGTTTCCAATTTATGTTGTAAATGTTGAGCACATCATCCTTCTGTCTTTTGGCTTGCGTTCTTTATGTGGCACTTTGAGCATTAGCATGTAACTACAGTAATTGTTTATCAGTATGAGGATCTTAAAATTTTCTTGGTCTTTTTCAGGCTGATAGACTTTTGTCACCAGAGTTCCAACCTTTGATAGAGCAATTGATTCATTTCCTACCTCCAACCCGTCAAATCCTGATGTTTTCAGCTACTTTTCCTGTAACTTTAAAAGCCTTCAAAGATAGATTTCTTCAGAAACCGTATATCATTAACCTTATGGATGAGTTAACTCTGAAAGGTATCACACAATTTTAGCATTTGTGGAGGAGAGACAGAAAGTCCACTGCCTCAATACACTTTTCCCTAAGGTTTGATCTATCTTTATCCTTTATTCCCCCCTCATATAAACTAACATATGATCTAATTACATGTAACATACATTAAAATTAAGTGGTCTATTTTGTTTCCTTAATTTTCACAACAACAAAGAGTCAATTTAATCTTATAATTAGGACCAGAAGGAGTATTTGTAATTGGCACTTTGTAGCTGACTATAAAATGCAAATATATTTGTAAATATTATATTCTAGAAATTTACAAGTTGTTTTCATAATATGTATATTTCCATGTTTTGACTTGCTATGATTAGGGCTGTGCAACGGGCGGGTATGAGCGGCCCATGGGGTTGCCCATACCCATACCCATACCCATACCCATACCCGTGTAACCTAAACGGGTATGGGCATGCCCATACCCGCTAGATGCCCATTTAAGCCCGTTGTTAAATGGGCTTACGTATGGCAGGCGGGGAAAAACGGGTACTGGGCCGCCCATTTAGCATTAACTTTTTAAAAAAAATTAGGCCGCATATATTGGGAGTTTTATATGTATTTGGTGTAGGCTTTTAATGATCAAGATTTGCAAGCATGTTTATATAACTTTGATAAAAGAATATGAATGAAACTCCAAGTATTTCCTCCAGATCAATTTACAAAATGTTTTAAAAGCAAATTGCCACAACAAAATTTATAAGTATAACCAAACAAAATTTAAAAGCAAATTCAACTTTGATAAATTACAAATCCAACGAGAAGCTCCCAATCCGCTAGCATCAAGGAGAATATATGAATATAACCAAATAAAATTTTCAATTTAAGACTTGATAACATGTTAAAATAACACATAATTTCTAACATACATAAACAATAAACTACTCACATAATTTACCACCCTAAACTTAGTTTCAATATCAAACATCCAACATTCATAAGTTCTAAGTCTTTTTATTTCTAACATGAGTCAAAAAAATAAAAAATAAAATAAAATAAATAGGGGAAGGCATAAACGGGTGGGTATGGGCAGCCCATGCCTTTGCCCATACCCATACTCGTGTAAGCCTTAAATGGGCGAGTTTGTGCCCGCTCATGATGGGCCCTTATTGGGCGAGCCAAAAACAAGGAAATTGCAGGCTTAAATGGGCGGGTTCAACGGGTTTTGGGTTTCTTACTCAACCCTAGCTGTGATGCTTAATTTATTTTGACATGTAATGAAGTCAGTGTACTTGTAATTATTAACGCTTAAGAATGGATTATTCATTTATTACAGGTTGATATGAGTGGCCATTCAAGCAGGCGTGCGTGTAGTTTTGAATCTGGAAGAATGTGCGGTGATCGTTACGGTGTGAGGGTGGGGGGGTATCATGGACCCCATGCTGAATGCATTTTTCATTACTTTGTGGTTTAAGTGATTAACGTAAAGGCCTCAAAATTTAGCTAGATTAATTACTATAGAATAGGGGAAAACCTAGGTCGATTTCCTCATTTCTTGACATAATGTGTAATTAAAATGCAAAGTTAAACAAATTAAATCCAGAATTTTAGTGGAAAGAACTACCTAAGCCTAATATATATATATATTTATATTTTCTATGATAGAGAATGATCTATACCGAAAATGAAGTGTGAAAATGTGAGAAGAAAGATATGTTAATGATGAGAGATTTCCCTAGAGATTCTACCGTATCCTTCCTTGCCAGTGAAAATAAATGAGAGTCCATCTTGATTCTACCGTATCCTTCCTTGCCAGTGAAAATAAATGAGAGTCCATCTTGATTCTACCGTATCCTTCCTTGCCAGTGAAAATAAATGAGAGTCCATCTTGATTCTAAGCACAATCTCTACACTATTCACATTCCTAACTAAGGAAAATGATTATCACATAAATCATGCAAGTCTCAATCTCTAACTTAATTGAATTCCTAACTAAGGTAATCAATTAAACCAGAAAATGAAACAATCACAGATAAGTGACCTTAGAACTGCAATTCAACAACTTGGACAAACAACACTTCAACTAGAAATGCACCTATATCATTCATTCAATCAACGAGTTCCAAACAACTAGATGAAAATCATAGATCAAATTACAAAGAATCAGTCCAGGAACAACTCAGTTGAAGAACAACTCAGTTACTCAAACATCCTCTACACATATACACTTCAAGAATCAACTAGACCAAGAATCGTGCAAGAACAAGGTAAAAGGATAAGAAACTCCCTAATTGGAGAACTCTGGCTCAGGATAAGGTTTCCTCTCAAGAGAAATCATAGCAATTAGCTTCTCATTTCTGGAGCGGAAGCTTCATGATGCTCAGACTTGAACAAGTTCATGTCCGAAGCACAGAAATGGCGAAGACAATGGAGATGAATCAGAGAAATGGTGAAAACTGATGGAAATTGGTCAAGACGGCGGAAGTGGTGAAGGAGATGGGAGAAGAGAAATGGAAAATGAGATGAAGTGAAGGAATGAATGCCTCAATGAAACTGGACTGCCCCCATATATACTGTCCACTCTCCTAATCAAAATCAGAGAGAATCCTTTCGATGTACCTGGACCTTCTTTCCTCTGTTCTTCGAATCTGGACTGATTTATGCTCTTCTTGCCATCAATTCCTTTCCGCAATTCATGTGCCAGCTCAGCCCAATGTGTAACTGAATCCACCTTACTCTCTCTCCGCTCGAACTCGAGCTCCTCTTCTTTCGCGTCTTACTCTGACTTCACTCCCTCTGTTTCGTGGTTCCAGCTTCAACATCTGAAGCTTTCTTTTTTTTATTTCATTTTGTGCAAATTCCCATTTTGCCCCTATAATATAGACATAATAACAAGAAGTAAAAGGGCTAAATTGTAACTTTCAAAATATACCTATAAAAACCATATTTAATTCCAAATTTTAATAATCAAGTGCACATCTAAATTAATTAAACTATAATGAAACTATCAACCAATTAATTCACTAGTTTAAGCCAAAAAATGCACACTTTGATAAGATAAATTTGAATTATCATTAAGAGCCCTGGAAAATTTCTAGGACCATCGGTGTTTAATATAACGTGTTGGGTCGAGTTTGGGATTTCTAGGTTAAATCTGCAAATGTTTGTTAATTGTCGTCATTTTGGTCCTTGCATTGTCTGGGGATGTACACAACCGTTTACGACTTGTGTATTGACCCTTTATTATCATGTTATTTATCCTTTGAGATTGTAGGCTGCTAGTGATGCACCATATTAGTCTCGGCATTTTTCTGTTCATTGGGCGTTGGCAATGGTTATGTGCTTGATGTTATGAGCGTATCCACTGTTGAATGCAGAAATTGTATGCTAATGATTACGGCAAGGGCTCTGTGTTGAGGGTGTTCGTCGTCTTCCGCTGTCCTCGGGTGTTCTTTCGTCCATGGTTGTGGCAAGGGCTCTGTTGTTGAGAGTGAAGATATGTGAGGGTGGGTGGGTGGGAAATTAGGTCTACCATGTGGATTTCACCAAGCTGCCAGGTGGACATCATTACGTCATGTGTTACACAACTAATGGCGGGTTACATAAATAAAACAGTATTGGCCAATCCGCCCCTGGTTAAAAGGTCCATTGGTGATACCGACTCTAATTGTTAATTGTGTTATCTGCAACTTAAACAATAGTCTATTGTTAAAATTGCTCTTTAACCCATAAAAAATTGTGGGCCCCATTTAAAATCATGACGGATGTTTGGTATTTTTAACGGCGTTGGCTAATCTGCCCCAGGTTGAAAGGTTCAGTGGTGTTTCAGACCCTTTCAATTGTCAATTGTGCCACCTGCAACTTGGACAACAGTCTGTTGGTAAAATTGCTCTTTAACCTATGGATTTATTGTGTCCTTCCACATGTGGCTTTGGTCAACATGCCTCGTAATAATTTATTTTAGATGCGATCTATGCAATTTCGGTCGGTTCAGACTCAAAATTAGAGTGGTTGTGATAATAGCTTGGTAATTTGTTATTAATAAATGTGTGAAATAATTGAAGTTATAGAATTATTCAGTTTCATAATGGGTAGCTCATTATTTATGTGCAATTTGTAACATTCACTTTGTAAGACCATTTGATTTACTATAAAACCGAATTTAACAAGATTTTATCAATACTAATTATGTTAGGAAAAAGGGTTTACGAAATAAAATACTAACATAGTTAGAAGAGAGTTCAAGGTATCACTTTCCTTAAAATAAAGTTTAAATGTCTAACTATGATAGAAAATAAAATTTCTAAGAATACCAAAAAGGACTATCATAGTTAGAAAAGAAACCTTCTACCTTTTTAAATCAGTTTATCCATGTTAGAAAGAATTAACCTAACATGGATATAAAATGTATGAACTATGCATCTAAATACTTTGGTAAATCTTTCTATATAAAAATATAATTAATCACTTGAGTAAATTATTTAAATAAAACATCGAACTTTTTGATCAATTCATTAATATACTCCTGCCATGTTCAGGTATATTAAAATATCCCAGTACAACCCTAAACAACCATGACAAGTAGAAAGAAATTTCTGACCAACAGTTCATAATCAAAATATAGTTAGAAAAGTAATACCCGTAGGTTTCAGGCTTATATGCCGGAAATGGATCGGTCCCAACCAAAAGAATAAAGCCTACAGTTATCCAAAAGTAAGAATGCGGAAGCGAAATATAAAAGCCTAAAAGGGGTATGGCAATATACAACACTTCTCGCATAAACCCAAAATAAAAGCTCACTATGTTTCAGTGAGAGTGGGAGGGCTCCTTTCCCTGAGTATCCGCTAAACACGAACCGGTACCTGAAAAAAAAATTGGAGCAAAGGGGGGTAGCCCATCGTAACCACTAACTACCTGTCTACATGTGAGTGTGTGCCAGCAAGGTGTCAATGTGGGAAGCTATACAATATATATAAGTTCGAAGCATGCATGAACATGCAATCACCACAAATATGCAAGATACCAAAAACCATTGTCAAATCATATACCATACTTTCGAAAAACTATTCAAATACATATTCAACAACCATCCGTAATGCTCGTCTGGCGAATCATTACGGTTGTCCCCTATCACCAGGTGGACCAAAGTGGAACTCGACGGGAATCTCAACCCGTACCCAGAACCACGGAGAAGTGGAACTCGATGGGGATTTCAACCCATACCCAGAACCACAACGGGGTAATGCTCGATGGGAGCTACCCATACCCAGTACACCGATAATGTAATTAGTCCCTGTGGGCCAACAGGGTACCTCATCACGTGATGGCAATAGTATCCAGTGCATCGATGCTAACTACCACAACATATGCATCACAACCAGAAATGCAATTTAACCAAAACTAGGCACTTGGCCTTTTCCAATATTTCAAAAACTATATAATGCAACAATTCCAAATCAATATATATTGTTTTAAAAAATGATCATCACAACACATGCCACTTTTCAAAGTACGAATCCCACATGACATTTTTGTATAAAAATAACCAATGAAAATCATATCATACATATACCATCATAATCCAGGATTGAAAGGGAGTTTGAAATCCCTTACCAACAACGCACCCACACATAGAACAAGTAGAAGCAGTTACCTCCAAGCAGAAAATCAAAGTACTACAGTAAAACCGCGCTCCCCTTTGCTCGACTCAAGACAAGTCACCGTCTACATAACAATCATATAAAATTAACACTTAAATTAAGTGTTCAAATACAAAGTTAGGGAATTTAATTCCCTAACCAAAAGAAAACATTCATCCTCAAGAAATTTATTCCGAACCCCTCCTTAATTTTCTCTCAATTAAACCATTAAAAATCATGCATCCATATCCATCCTAAGATCCTAAAATCCAATCTTCACATACCCAAGTAAATATTTTCAACTCCCATAATATCTCAATTCGGTCCTACTTATCCCAACAACAGCCTTAATTTAATATCCATAAATTTATAAGAATCACCCATTAACCTCAAATGTCCATATTTCAAAAATTCCTCCTTAATCATTAGTCTAATCCAGACTTTATCAGTCTAAAATTTCACCAACAAATTCCACCATAATCAGCCAGATTAATATCATAATATAATCCTAAATAAACTCCCAAAAATCATCAATTTATCCTCCAATAAATCAGACCATAATATCCCCAAATTTTCCCTAATATTAGAAATTCCAAAAATTCCAAATAATTGGGAAAACCTCAAATAAATTATAAGCTCCTTAAGAAAAATCCTACCTCAAATATTAGACTTTAATATAATGGATTTAGATATCCTAAAAACCCCAACTCAGATAAGGCCTATTTTTGAGATATTACATATAAGAAAACTAATGGCACAGGTGTGTAGAGAATACTTACGGGAGTCCGAATATAGTCTTAGGTGGTCGGAAAAACCTCCGGTCCGGCGCAGGCGAGCTCCAAAAGCTCCGGCCAAAACTTTTTCTATCTGCTTTCTAAGCACAAATCAGACCGAAAATGAGAAGAGAAATGTTGAAGGAGGTGAGAGGAGGAGGTGAATGGTAGTTTTCCGGCCAAACTCGCCGAAAAACTCCCTCCCAAAGTTGACAAGTTCATACAAAATAGGAGGGAAAAGAGAGGAAAATGAGAGGGAAAATGGAGGAGGAGGGATGGAGAAGAGAAGCTTGGTTATGGTGGTGTTGGTGGTGAAAGGAGGAAGAAGAATAAAGAGAGATTAGAGACGGTGAGGGAGTGAACAAGAATAAGGAAAAAGAGAAGAGAAAGAAAGGAAAAAAGAGGAGAGAAAGAAAGGAAAATAAATCACATGGGGGAGGGGGAAAGTCTGATGCATAAGGAGAGGAGTATAATTAATATAAGAAAAGAAAGAAGAAAATGACGATGATATGGTGTGTAAGAGAAGGAAAGAAAGAGATGACGTGAGGGAGTGAGGTAGCTTGTAGGATGAGAAAAAGAAAGAGAGAGAGCACGTGGGGTAATGGGTAGGGAGAGAAAAAAAAGAAAAGGGGTAGAAAAATACACTACTAGACTCTAAAGTCCTTAAATAAGATATTTCTTTTGAACCGAAAATTTTCTTTTCACTCTCAAAATTTTCCTATAGAATCATTTACTTATTTTCTCCCATAATAACCCCTTTTGAGCCTAAAAATAATTTCCCCAAAATTTTGGTCCTTAATATAAGGGAGAAACTAGGCCTTTAAAATCCTCAAAAATACCTCAAAATCCCTTAAATATTCTTATAATCTGTCATTTCTCATTAATCAATCCCTAATTACCCCTACTAAACCTCAATTAATTTTTAGGATGTTACACAATTGAGGTTTTGGCTGTCTGTCATTTGCAGCATGAATATCCTCTGGACAATTTTCTTTCTTTATTAAGATTGGCTTTTATGATTTATGCCGCTTACGATTTGGCTTGGATAGAGTGAACCTAACCTTGTACATAAACTAGATTACACTTCCCCGCTCATATTTTTGAATTTAAACATTGTGGTATACGATGTCCTATGAATTCTTAGTGTAGTGACAATGAGGTATTGTTTTCAGGTTATCAAGTTTGTTTTCCAAATTCTAAAATCTTTGAACTAATGCTATTACCAACTTTTGGGATATTTCAAGCAATAAAATCAGCATACAATGAGGAAAGGGGTTTGGAGAGGCAACCATGCCCAGACTCATGATGATCACTTGAAGAGGATGAGCATTCTCCATGGACCTCGAATTCAATTCTGCAAAATAAAAGCATTTAATTGAGAGACATGAAAAAAATTTGAAGCAAGATTCCAGGTGCCTGAATAGATGCTCTTGGTTGAATGGTGCAAATCATAGTGCACATGAGTCAAAGATTACATGAAAGCAGTTAAAAAGGCTGCCTGCAATTTTCATCCACTGTCAAACATGTAACTGGAATCATGAAAGATTCAAATGCGACTGGCATCGATTGATACGCCACACGGTGGAGTAGCTAGTCTGTCATTGCTAAGGTGGCCTAGATTGTGGTGTATATTTGAAACATCACATGGTTGAGGATTATTTTGTGATCATTTGAGCTGACATTTGATTAAATAAATTTAAAATTGGAATAACATATTAAAGAGTGCTCTGTGATTACCTTTTATCGAAGAACAAATTTGCACTATTATCAAAGCATTTCATCAGGAATTTCATGTGGAGGGTCTCTGTACAATTCTCAGCATTTTTTCTAATGATCATCATGGTTTACTTTATCACAATAATGGAAATGGGCATTAGGCGTAATGACAAGCATATCAATAGATGAAATTTACATTATAGTCTAATGCATTGTGGTTGACGATCCAGTTGGTTGAAATATGCAGATATGGGAGCATTGTAAACTGCAATCAAAGTGATTGCATATCAACATTCATAAAAGTGGGTCGATAGAAGTAAACGAATCTTAACGATGTCATCAATCTGGATTGAAGAATACAACAACCAAAAATACTTATGCTTACGGTAGAGCTGAATGGATGCAACAATCATTAAATGGAAGTTTGCCAATTCAATATATGAGACTTTTTACCAAGCTGGAAAACCACAGCTTAAAACCTGTTTCGATATTCACATCATGCATTAATGCATTGCAAATTCCAGAGTTCAAAAAATAAAAATTCCATTCCATAGGAGGATAACACTTGCTTCAAGAGGAATGAATTCAAAACTACTATCAATTCCTGTTACCATGATGTGCTAGGGGCCAAAAAGGTGTGAATAGAAAAAAAAAACAATTAATTGGAGGAATGAAGACAAGGAACAAAATAATATCCTTCCCTGTTTATTTCCCATTCCACATTAATGATGTGTCTCTGAAGTTTTCAAAAACAATCTGGCTCTCTTGGTAGAGTACTGGTTTGTTGTACATTATAATGCATCAATTAGGTATAAGCATAATAATAGTTAATGACATGTTTCGGGAATAGCAGAAGATGTGGTGATAAATGATAAATATAATTTGAGATACTAATACAAATAGCCATTCTGATGTGTGATGATTAATATGGGAAACTGTGTACCTAATGAATCCACTAAGCGTTTCAAGCATGCATAATAAAATAGTGACTTTGGGCAAAATTTCCTGCAACAATTAAAATTGAATAATTTAGAATTACAATGCCCGTGTAATGAGACAAATTTCTGAACAACATAAATTCCAAATGGATAAAACAAAGAGTATTACCTGTTATATGCAAGCCATTTTTGGTACAGACAATTTCCCCGGGAAGAACTTTATCTCACCCATTTATGGAATTTTTGACTATATTGTTGTGAATATTACTATGTATTAGTAGTAACTACAGTAGCAATATTTTGTGATAAATGGATACAAACAACTCAAGAAACAGTATGAAAAGAAACGGTCTAGACTTGAAGAGAATCTTGTGTTTCTCTTCCTATCATGGAGTAACATTGATTGCAAAAATTTTGGGAAATAGATAAAGAATGTAGGACTTACCGACTGAGATAATTGCAAAGCTTTTCTTGTAAGAAGGTATGTGGCTCAATTTTGTTTTTGGAGGCATACGTGAATAGCCACACCGTATTTATGCCTTAACAAATGGTGAATCTCTGAAAGTAAACTAGTGTTTTCGAGAAGTAACATGCTGATTGATCCACTCTACTGCCTCTTCATACTCTCCACCTAAATACATATGTACCAAGAGTCCCAGGCTAGCCTCAACTCTCAATCCTTCACAATAGCACAAATCTTGTGCATATGTACTACTCCTTATATTGACCATAAATCCCTTAACATCATCATCATCCCTAGATGGTCGCTTATTGACCTTGAACAACTCTATCACTGGTTCCGCCCCCTTGAAAACATCATTATTTTTTAAGATTTGGCAAGGGTATTACTTACTGGTATGGAATAAACCGTGATCACAATAAAGCTATCATACATTCCACTCAGGGGTGGAAATAGTCCAGGCCATTAACAAGGGCCTTAGGCTTGGCCTATTTCAGGCCTATCTAAGCCCAGGCCTAACAGGCCTCAGGACTCAGGCCTAGGCTTTTTTTAAAGCCTATTATCCTAAACAGGCCAGGTCCAGGCCTTTTTAAAAAGGTCTATTAGGACTAACAGGCAGGCCTAAGACAATTATATAATTCTAAAAAAAAATTAGTAACATTACATTTGTACACTTAATTTGAAATAAAATTATACATGTATGTATCTAGGGTTATTTTTTTTTCACTCACCCTCACTTTTCACTCTATCTCACGGTTTCCCTTTTCTCCTTCCTTCCAAGGACGCAAATCCATCACCTTAGAACCCAATACATCCATCTTCTCCTTTTCCTTTCCCGTCTCTACCATCACTTTTCACTTTATTTTTGTTGGTTGTATAAGACTATTATTAACTTTGTTGATGTTTACTTGTTTTGTCTTTTTGTATCAGATCTGTGTTCTTACATTGCTGAGTATCATACTATTGCTAAGGAAAAAAAAAGTACTTTTATACTTTTTGACTCATAGGCCTGTTGATAATAGGCCTTTTAACCGGCTTCAAGCCAGGCTTGATTTTTGAACAGGCCAGGCTCATGCCTGAAAGAAATGCCTATTATAGGCCACAAGTTAGACTCAGACCAATCAGCTATACAACAGGTCGGGCCTATTTATGACCGGTCCAGGCCAAACCAGACCTATTTCCACTCCTAATTCGGCCGCACCAGATGTAGGCTTAAAACATCATTACTATAACACCCAGTAAGTAAATGAGTCATATAGGTCCACTGCAAATAACATTTGTCCAATCCATTTTGTCAACCATCTTCCTACTATCAAGATTCCATTTGATCCAACAACTTGCATTAGAAAACCTTCCCAATAATCTTAGGAACATATGCGTGATAAAAATACAATTTCTATAAAATTTCAAAGCTAACCTATGTTGGCTATAGAATTAAATACATGTTCATTTGATCCAACAGCTTGTAAAAGCATATCATCTATGGCCTCGCAGGTTTCATGTTCAGAGGAGAAAAAGGATTGGGCGCAGAGAGTATCGGATAAGGCTTTTGCTTTGTACAATTCTCTTCCCAAGAAAGGCAAACCTCAAGGGCGCGAAGTCACCGTTTTTGCCGCTTTCCTTCTTTCTTCTCCCTCCAATGGTTCACTCACTCTCTCAATCTGCTCGGCAGAAATTTGGATTTGGATTTCTTTCCTGTATATTCCCTTTTCTCTACTAAATGCCATTATTTCATTTGGGTTTTCAGATTTGGAGGTTGTTTCTCTAGGAACAGGAACCAAGTGTATTGGATGCTCACTTTTGCGCCCTTTTGGTGATGTTGTCCATGATTCTCATGCTGAGATTATATCACGAAGAGCTTTGTTAAGGTATTCTCTTTTTCTGTTTATACAGTTTGGTACTCTAATTTGAATGCTTTACTGGGAAAAAAAATCATTTTTTTTAAGATAAAAACGGTGGTATGGCTGATACGAATCATATTTCTTAGATTGGAATTTCTTTACTGTGATTTTTTGACATTTTACCATTTGGGGTGTTCAAATGAGTTGTGGAAGAAAAGCAGGTCCTACTTTTGTTTACACACACAGTATTGTGTTGTCATGTGAAGCAATATTTTTTCATTGTTTTCTATTCACACCAGGTTCTTCTATACACAGATTCAACATCTTACTGAGACTTGTAATAACCATATACCTAGCAATGGATGCAAACGGTTCAAAGTTGACGATGATAGCATGCCATTTGAGTTGGCCCCAGAGTGTCCTGATACAGCAAAATATACCTTGAAAGAGGGTTGGAGATTACATATGTACATATCGCAGCTACCATGTAATTTAAGGCTTTCATAATCAAAATCCCACCTTCATTGTTATTGTGTGGATTTAGTTTAGGCTAAATTCCTTATTTGGGTGCTTTATGCAGGCGGGGATGCTTCACTCAGTTCTCTGGTCTCACCTTTGGATAGCGTTTCACTAGGAGAAAGTACTTCATCATCGTGTCTGGGTAAGCCGAAAAATTCTTGTTACTTCGTTTTTGGTCTTATAATACCCAATGATATGAGTGGATGCACGGCTTACATAATTTTCTCATAGCCCTTCTTACCATTTATATTTCCACCATAATTAGATTTCTTTGTTAAGTGTAATTTCACATGTACTTCAATCACTTCTCTTTTGTTCCAAAACATTTATTTGAGGGTCATGGGCATGGGGTTTATTATGACGAAATGATTGACCAATTGTTTGTGATGTAGTCGTTTACCAATGTGTTAAAAATATGACATCTTTGTTAGATTGGACACCTATTTCTAAGTGGAAAAAGACTCACACACACTGGGCACAATTCTTTTTCTATCGGGACTTAGCCTTGCACTAGGGCCTCTGTCGTGGGAGATACCTGCCACCGCTCAGCCGACTATCACCCACTCAACAATTCCTCAATGGGAATTAAACACTTACCTTGACTATGATATTGATTGTTAGATTAAGTGTTTGCCACTAGATTTATAGATGTTAGTTTGGACTTTGGATACAATTATTTCTACTTTAATGCACCTAGACAAGAACCACATTTTAACTATGATTCAGCTCCAATTCAAGTGTCCGCCACATGGCAGCAGTTGTTGCAGTTGCCCAAAAATCTGTAGAGTGCTATGGCTGCATTGGCTTTTTATTTTATTCTTTATTGATAGACCAAGCTGGAGTGATGTGTTGGTTTTGTTGGAGATCACCATGCAAGTTGCTTGTATTTTTGCCAATTGAGAAAGCTGTCTCCCCCTTAGTAGCAAGCGTAAGTAAGACGACCCATTTGTAATATCAAAGGCCAAGAGCAGAAGGTTTAGTTGGATCTCATTGTTGCCTGATAAGAAAACACTGAGTATTTCTTTATAGCATATGCTTTCATGTGCCTACCCTGTCTTTCAATCTTTATGTATTTCTCTTTGATGATTTTCTTATCAAAATAATATCATTCTATGTTCACCACATAGTATATTTTTTAACTGCATGTAAGATGGGAAATTTTTCAAAAGTTGCTTGGCGTTCATTTTTTATATTCTTAGGGGAATAATTTTGTCTTCATCTCTAGATAATGGTCTAAAACAAATTGGAAAAGTTCAGAGGAAGCCAGGTCGAGGTGATACAACTCTGTCAGTTAGTTGCTCTGACAAGATAGCCCGATGGAATTTTGTTGGTGTTCAAGGTCAGACATAGTTAAAAGTGGGGCCCTAGTACTTCATTCCTTAAAGTTCGAGTTTCATGCTTACATGTACATGAGATTGATAACTTATGTAATGACGTTATGGTTTTTTTAAATTTTAATAGATTATATTGAATTAGTTTCATGCATGTATTTGTGCATGCATATCTTTTGAAACACAATTTTTGTTTATATGATTTGTTGTTGCTTGTTGATTTTATTCTTTCACTAACATAATATATTTTGTAAGAGTAATGCTTATATATTTATAGCTTAATTATCAGCGCAAAGGTGAGGATCAAGTTAGGTCAGTTACCTACACATCAAATTGTAACATGACGTATAGCTTTGTGCTGGTCTGATATTGTTAAATTCTAATTTACAAATGATTAATAATATCCATCCTACTTCATTCCCATTCTTCATCAACGTGTAGATGAATATCAGTAATTCATGAAACATTGTGATAATAACCACATCCAGTATATAGTTTGATTGGTGGAATTGTTTCTCTTATTTTCAGGAGCTTTACTTTCCTACTTTCTCCAGCCAGTATATATATCCTCAATTACTGTCGGATTGCCCCCTAATAGTTTTGAAAATCTTCGTGTTGAGGATAACTTGAAAAGCGCTTTGTATGACCGCATCCTACCCTTGTCAAATGAGTTAAATAGCCCATTTAGAGTGAACCAGGTTCGTTGAATACCTAGTTTCATAGTGACTATTACTATGAGTGACACTGTGACTAGACATATTTACATTTTGCAGCCATTACTTCTGGCTGCGTCAGCACCACCTAAGGACTTTCAACATAGTGAAAGTGCTGCCAACACTCTAACATGCGGGTACCTTGCATCAAATGCTGCCAAATTCCCGGTGCTTATTTAGTCTTTATGGTTTGATGTCGTATTATATATGAATTCTCAAATTTGCAGATATTCTATTTGTTGGAATAAATGTGGCTTGCATGAAGTCATTCTTGGAACCACCGGAAGAAAACAGGGCACCTCTGCAAAAGGGGCACTTTCCCCATCCACAGAATCATCATTATGCAAGTAAGCTTGCCAGTACCTCCTTGAAAATCTTGCCTTTCAGGCTCTAATTATGGTAATGTATTGTCTCAGAAAGAGACTGTTGGAGGTTTTCTTGTCACTGAGACCTGAATGTTTGAATTCTTTGGCTGATGGGGTTACTTATCGAGATCTTAAGGTATTGATTAGTTTTTAAATTTTCTGGACACTTATTAGTAAGGAGATGGCTTATGATGTGTAATTTTCTGATCTGTTTCTCTGATCAAATCCTTTGCAGGATGGGGCAGAAGAATACAGATTATCTGGTAAACTTTTTAAAGGGAGACCTCCTTTTAGCGAGTGGTTCAAGAAACCATTGGACTGCGAGGCATTTCCCATCTTGAAATAGCTGGATAATTAACTATGTAAAAGCCTATTTTTGGCTGTATTTGTGAGTGATTGTTTATTAGACCTTATATACGTTTGCTCAAATTTGTGACAAGTGATTGATCCTTGACATGTTTGGTATCAGCAGCAAATTTACTGTGCAATATCCGTGGGATTAGAATTTCATGTATACATGGGAGGCAAAATGTCGTTTCTTGCAAGAAAGGAGCTTATTTTTTTGGTAACAACAGGTAGATAGAACCTTTGGCCCCCGAACCCAGATTCCTCCCGGTATCCAACGCCTTTTTCAGAGTCCATGGCCTTCTCAACTGGACCAGGTTACCGGGGCAATCGACTAATCCGGAGCAGGGTTATATGGTTGGCACGCCCATATAAGATGCTTTGCACCAAAGGTTGGTAACCCTCCCAACAAGCGCAGCTCCAAGGTTCGAACTCACGTTCGTCTGGGATATGTCAGTTGCCTTTACAATTGCACGCAACGCTTGTTGGTCTCAAGAAAGGAGCTTAGAGGAACACCAATTAGTCCTTGAAAATGAAACGACTATTTTGTTTTATTTGAGTCTTTATAGAAAAATAATTATTTTGTACTTTTCTAAGAAGTTTTTACTATATTATTTTATCATATTGACATGTTTTCAATTAAAAACATGAATAATAATCAAAAGGGCTAATATTGTTGTTGTTCTTTATACTTTGATGGAATTTTAGTTTTGGTGTTTGTGGTTTAAAAATCATGGTTTTTGGCCTAACAATTTCATAGAATGGGTCAGACCTTTGAGTACAACTTCATCAACTAAGTATAAAGGCTAAAACCAAAATATGTACGAATATTAGAACTAAAATTGTAGGTATATATGCTTAATAATGTCAAATAAAGTAAATGTTGTCAAACTCGATCTGAGTCTTTATGAAACTATGGGGCCCAATTAGAAACTAGAATGATTAAAAGAAAAATGCAATCAAATTATGAACATGGACAATAGTTATCATATTTAAAATCAAATATACTTTCTTACAGTGAGTGTTTAATCATTTTAACTTATCTTTTCCTTACCTCAGTATTTTCATGATACCCACATAAATCTTCTAGCTAAAAACATCTCATCAAACTATGTTCTTTTCTATTGCCATATCATTATTCATTGTTATGACAGCTCGAGTTCAGTTATGCATTGCATTATATTATTGTAATGTAACTATGTAGAAATGTGTCTCCCCTAGATACATTGCTATGGTACAACTCATTGTTTCTAAACAATTGTCATTGCGTTTTGTTCACGTTACAATCTTAATTAAGGAAGATAGGGCATTTAGTGTAATGCAATTATGTAGTAATGTCTCCCCAGTTACATTTGTTGAAATTCCATCCTTTAGCACTCAAAGTCAGAAAGTCTAATCTCTACATATCTAATAATGTTATATGGTCCATGTTTATCCTTCACGCTCACGCCGTATAATAATGACATAATTAATGATTACAGAAATTTCAGGTTTTTTTCCCCATAAAATCACAGTATTCAATTTGGTCCTTTTTTATAAGATTCAAATTTTAGAATTCTTTATCCCCTTTTTTTGGTGTATGCACCCGGTATCCTAGGCCAACCCAATGTATGGGGAAGTCACGGGCACAGACGATTTCGGATTTGAGGCATGACAGGAACTATTAAGGTTGGCTCCTTACAAATTACAATATTCATTTTGGAGTTATTTAAAAGGAGAATGTCATTTAAGTCCCAAAACATAGATTTAATGTTACCCAACAATTTTTCTAAAAAATAAGTTGTAAATATCAATTTGACAGTTACAAACAGGACTCTCAACTATAAACTGAGAGTTATATTTAAAGGTTAAAACTTAAATACCTTGTTTACAATTGAGACTTCTGAATATGAAACGGTTTGCATCGACGTTTGCAATCATTTTTTCAGAAAAAATTGGTTATTATAAACTCGATCTTTTATATCTAACCATATTCAAGTACAGTCCTTTTCATTTATTTTGAGGATTAAGATCCATTTTAGCTCTGGAAGTAAGCGCAAAAGAATACTGAGTATCCGAAAGTAACTTAAGAAGCATTATTGCCCCGGAAGTGTTCAAAACTTCAAATTGTAACAAATTTACTTCCACCGTTCAAAACATTACCTTTGACAGTTATATCCTACTTTTTGATCGACTGATGCTGACGTGACTCTGCTACCATATACATGTCATCATTATAAGGTCCATTTTTGCCTCTCAAGTAACCACTAAGGAGCCTTTGGCCTCAAAAGTATCCAAATCGTAGTAAATTTGTCCGGATCGATATTCAAAGTTAATTTTGACCTTTAAATGACACGTGACACTCCACATTGCTGCAATGTGGAGTGTCACGTGTCATTTAACAGTCAAAATTAAC
This sequence comes from Mimosa bimucronata, assembly GCA_037074515.1. Classification (NCBI taxonomy): domain Eukaryota; kingdom Viridiplantae; phylum Streptophyta; class Magnoliopsida; order Fabales; family Fabaceae; genus Mimosa; species Mimosa bimucronata. The sequence continues at coordinate 39,665,016 of CM073446.1, forward strand.
TTTGAATATCGATCCGGACAAATTGCAATGTGGAGTGTCACGTGTCATTTAACGGTCAAAATTAACTTTGAATATCGATCCGGACAAATTTACTACGATTTGGATACTTTTGAGGCCAAAGGCTCCTTAGTGGTTACTTGAGAGGCAAAAATGGACCTTATAATGATGACATGTATATGGTAGCAGAGTCACGTCAGCATCAGTCGATCAAAAAGTAGGATATAACTGTCAAAGGTAATGTTTTGAACGGTGGAAGTAAATTTGTTACAATTTAAACACTTCTGGGGCAAGAATGCTCCTTAAGTTACTTGCGAATACTTAGTGCTCTTCTGCGATTACTTCTGAGGCAAAAATGGACCTTAATCTTTATTTTAATAATGATATAATAGAACTTAAATTTCCATGAACGCATGAGAATTTGAGGAATGAAATAGTACATCTTTAATAGTTGGCAAAAGAAAAAAAGAAAAAGGACATCTGTAATAATTTATAAATAATAAGGTTCAATATAAATTTTTATATCATATATTTTCTTGTCAGCAGTTATATATATAAATATACATACTTATATATATACAATTCAATCGTTGATCTTCAAATTGCGCCTTATATGGTGCCACAGTCTAATTTTATAGCTCACCATATTTGAATACCAAATTAAGTGATATGAATGAACATAAATGGATGTTACCCGAATTATTGACTTCACCACATTATTGAACATATACCAACAACTCAGGCACACGTTTTCCGCTAAATCATTTACCAATTAGAAAGTACGTAGTATTACTTGCTCAGTCTTCTCAATTATATTCTTTTTATAATTAATTTATCCATCAAGATTATACTACGTTTCAGAAGGGACAATACCTTCGGCATAACTTTTTATTTTGTTTTTCATCAAAAAGCAGAAAAATTTTCTTAGGCATAACTCAGATGTAAAAAGTGAGGTGAGGTGCGTATAATAATCACATTTTAATTCTTCATTATAAAACCCAAAATAAAAAGGACGAATGGCTAGTAAAAGGTCTTTGAATATTGCACTTCCATTAAAGAAAAAATTAAATTATCATGTATATCGTTTTTTTTTTAAATTGTGTTTTCTCATGTATTGCATATAGATAAACTAGTTGTTATGAATTAAAATTTTTGCTATCTAATTTAGATGGTGGTACCGGTGTTCGGGGCTCTCTTTATATTTATATATATGTTTGTGTGGTATACACACGTTTACGCGCACACACAAATAGAAATCTTATTTCTTACATTGATATAGGAAGTTGAAATTTTAATCCTATTTCTTATACTAATAGAGTGATTATAGAAATCTATCGAGTCTATCTATTTAAGTACCATAAATAGAGGGACCTAAATGTAGAAAGATTTCCAATTAACAAGCGCAATTTTAAATAATAAGAAAGTTAAAAGGTTGATCCTTTATTTCTACGAAGTTCAAACTAATACTAGAAAGCTAACGAATCGAACGATTCAAAAACCATGAAGAGAAGGAAATCAAAGATATTTCTTCTAAATTTAATTAACTAGTTATAGAAATCTAACAAAACGATCAATTTAAAAACCATAAAGAGAAGAAAATGAAAGTAGAAGGATTTAAAAACCATAAAGAGAAGAAATAGTATGTAAGGTTGTCAAACTCATGAGTTTAAATAAACTCATGCAAAGAATGTAAAATCGGATCGTAAACTCGAATTGTAAACTCGTAAGATTTTATTTTTATTAATAAATACATATTTTCAGTATATAATTAGATAAGAAATACAACAAATAATAATAATTTGAATTAAATATATTTTAAATATAAATAGTTGGTATTAAATATATCAACATTCATATTTTATTTAGCTCAATAAAAAAATTTCTATGAAATTTATATATAAATTCATTGAATAATTCAAAAAAATAATTAACATAAAATTTATAGTAAATTGACACGATTTTCTATAAAGTTAAAACGTAAAAATGGTAAATTCGGCATGTAAACTCGTGAGTTTTTACAAAGTTTATAGCCGATACGGATTTCAGTGACTCGTAACACGTTTTGGTTAGGTAGAGCTGTAAAAACGGTAAAATCAAAAAGTCAATTTACGAGTTTGACAATAATGATCGTATGGACTCGAAATATTTTGTCTAAAAAGTCTTTTTTTAAAAAAATAAATAAAGGAATAATAGGAGAATGGGGATAGCTAGGTAGGCGGAATTAGTGGAAATCAGGCAGGCTATTAGTCAAACCATCACTGTGTGCTTGCTTGCCTTGGATGAAACGTTGAGTCAATTTTTGAGTATCTCGTCATATTTATAAGTACGGGAATTTTTTTTTTTTTAAATCATGTTTAGAAGCGTGTGTCAGCAAATATTTTTGACATATAGATACAGTTTGATTATTTATTTATTATTGTGTAGACTGTCATTTTTTAGAAAGTATATATATTAAATAAAATTAAAATTTATGGTTTTTTTTTCCTTAAACCCAGTCTTTCTATTAATTAGCTTAGCTGTTCTTTTTTATTTTTATATACTAGTTTATAAAAAAAATGACCGGGGAGAGAGTACCAGAAAATCTATATTAAAAAAAAAAGTAATGAAACCCCATATTCATCACGACTCTCTCGTAATATTCCATTAAGAAATAAAAAAAAAAAATAGATGAAGAAAGTTGAGAAAGGAGACTTATATAAATGAGTCGGTCCACATTTTAGAACTATGTGAGGGGACCTTCTTCTTCCTTGTCTTCGTCCTCTCCCATACATGTGATCTACAATAATCAAACTCGGCATGTATCTCAGTCACAAGTGATCACAACTATACTATCCATACACAAGAGTTTACGTACAAGAAAGGGCTTAAGGGAAAGCATGATGAAGAAAGATAACGAAATATACCTTAAACTCTTTTGGGGCCGTTCTTCTTCCTCCTCCAATCTTCATTATCAGAGGCTGGGGTGGCTGTATCTATGGTGGCCGAAGAAGATGTCCGTGTTGGCTGCAACCGCCGCTACCATCGTTGTCATCCTCTTATGCTTTGTAGCCACTCTATTATCTTCTTCTGGTGGCAACTTTGACGTGGTAAGTTTTATATGATCATGCACATATGTTATATATATTCACATGGAGTGTATGTAATGAAAATAAATGGTAAGGTAAAAAAAAAAAAGAATAATTGAAAATTTTAATTAGAAGAATACTGAAGATATTTCCAGATTTATAGCATGATTTAGGAATACTTTGTTTTAATTGATATTTGATTGTTATGTTTTATTATTAATTATTATCTTTACAATTAAAATTTTGAGAATGTTCTACCTTTAATTTTTAAATAAAGGGTATCGAAGATAGTTTGGCAGAATAAGTGGAAATTAGCCTATTGTTCAAACCAAACTGTGTGCTTGCTTCCAAACGTTGAGTGAATTTATCTTGTTTATGCTTCGGGGAGAGAAGCTTTTATGAACATATTTATTATAACTCTCATAACTAAATTTTTTATAAGAATATTCAATTTTAATATTGGTTTAAGTTTAAGGTTTTTCTTGTGAAACAAACGAAAAATGACATGTTAATAAGACTAGGAATTGACCAATAGCAATAAATAATTCAATTTATCCTGAGTAGTTGTTAAAAAAAATACATCCTTTTTTTTAAAGAATGCATGTCATTTTACAACATTCTAACTATTTTATTTTTCAGTATTTGATTTAAAATTTGTCTTTATGAATATATTCTAATTCGAATTAAAATTGACAGTTTTGCTTGGATAATTTCCAAGTAGAAAACAAGATTGTTACATGAGTAGAAAGTTGAATTTATCAAATGAAATACCATAAAAGAATTCCCAACCTTTTTAAAACCTCAACAACGTGATATGCTTTTGGATAGATGAAACTGTTGACATAATTTTAAACGTTTGAACTAAACTTTTTTCATAAAACATACTCTCTCCCATCCTAAATATAGAGCATATTTGGGGATTTGATTTAAGTCTTAAATACATAGTCTATTTCTAAATTTTATCAAATTTTTATTGAATTATCCTTATTAATGCAGAATTATCAGTTTCCTTGCTAAGCTTGATGTTTAGTAGAGAGCTAACTAAATAATTAAATATGGATTCTGTGACTAAACATTTCTATAAATATTATTGTATTTCTAGATAAAATTTCTATTTAATTATTATTTATCTCATTTATACGTAACACTCCCTCCCTCTAATCATCTATCCGTACTTCGATTTTCAAAGCAAGCACCCACAAATACACATTAATTTTTTTATAGTTTAATAAAATATTTCTTAATTTTATTAATTTTTTATAAACTCTTTCTATATACACATATTAATTTGGTTTTTATAATATTATCCAATACAAATGATAAAAATAGGATTTCCAAACCTTAACAGCCATCAAACCTTAACATCCATCAATTATAAATGTGCAATTAAACTAATTTCTTTATGATTTGATTATAAAACAATATGAAGACTGGAAAAAGTACACGAAAATGCAATGATAAAAAAGAAAGTAATATAATGAAAAGCCAATCTCATTAAGAATCTCTCGTAATTAATATTCTATACAAGAAGAAAGATGAGAAAGGTAACTACTAAATGAGTCAACATTTTGAAATATGTGAGGGGACCTTCTTCTTCTTTCTCTTTTTTCTTCATCCTCATCTTCCTCTTCCAAATATGTGATATAAAATAATCAAACTCTTCATACTATGTTTATATATATATATATATATATCTCACTCACAAGTGATCACAACTATAAGTACACACAAGAGAGTTCGTACAAGGGCTTAATTAAGAGAAAAGCATGACGGAGAAAGATAATGAGAAATACCTTAAATTCTTCCGGCACCGTTCTTCTTCTTCTTTCGGTGCCGCCTTCGCCATAGCCATCATCCTCTGCTGCCTCGTATATACTCTATTAGCTTCTTTTGGCTGCGGTTTTGACGTGGTGAGTTTTTTATTTACAGGATAATTTATATTTAATTTGTTATATTCACTCAAAGGGCATGTAATGGGAAAAAAAGAAAGAAAAATACTTCTTCCATTGCTATATTAATATATATGGCCAATTTGGAGAAGTAAACTTGTTCCTAAATATAAGACACATTTCTAATTTTTCTCAACATTTCCTCAGATTATCTCTATTGATACTCTTAAATAATAAATAAGCGAGAGAGGAAGGATGAGAATAAAGGTGGAATGTTAAGGTGTTTTGGTAATATTATGTGATTTTAACTAACTTAACCAACATACTTAATCTAATCAAAATTAAATAAATGAGTCTTATATTTAGGAATGGAAGGAGTAATACTTTTTGATTTATAAGATTTGAAGACTACCCTAGAATTTAAAGATTAATGGGATGGATTACGATAATTTTACTTTAAGGATTTTTAGAATGTTCTTCCTTGATTTATTTTCTAAGATTAGAGTGGGGGGAACAATCTTAATATATCTTTTTTTTAATAAGCTTTATGAAATAAACGGATGTTCCCTTCTCTTTGTTAGTCTAGTTTCCCTTTTGTCCTGACTCCTGTCCCTCCTCTTTTCTCCTTCCCAATTTTGCATTAGATGCCATTTGATTGCCACATAATTGGAGTCTAAATCACTCCCTAGCTATCCGGTCCTTAATACATAGGATATGTTTAGAGACTTGAATTTGATGTAAATGTATGATCTATATTCACAATCTTTGTTCAGTTTTTCTCAATTTATACTTATTGGTGTTCTCATTATAGCTCTTAACAATATCAATTAAGAGATTTATGAAAGTAATTAAGGAAAATGATCTTGATGTTTAGAAAATAATATGTAATTAAACTGAGTAACTGATTTAATGAAAATTCTTCATCTAATCAAATTATATGAATACCCATTATACAAACTCAAAAAAAGGATTCTTAAATGAGCATACTGATTAAGAAATAAAAACGAGCACGGTAACCAAAAAAATGTATAGTAGTTTTTTTTTTTAAAAAAAACTTGAACTCCCTTGTTTATTATATAACAAAATCTTGAACATAGTATTGGCGCCTTTAGCTGAAATTCTTGAAATAGTTTGCTAATATTCTTCTTTGCATCTTTGTAGTAAATAAAAGTATGTTTTTTTTAGTGAGATTTCTCATTATGGGCATGAATCTTGCAAATAAGATTAGTCGGTTTGTTACTAACATAAGCTACTGAATATAGAAAAAAAGTATCTTTCATGTCCTTTTCTTTCTGCATGAATATATGAAAAGAATGTGATGTTAATTAAACAGTCTTGTTTTTGCCTATATGGTAAGAGAAAAAAAAAATTCAAACTTTGGTGTCATATTTTGATTAAACTTGTTTTGTAGTCAATATTCACAGGAGTTTCATTGCCAGGAGAGAAGCCTCTCCCACAAATTAAGCAAGAATTCCCTCTGAAATGCACCAAACAAAACAACACACAAATGTGTCCAAGAGACTATCCCACCTGGCACAATCCTATCCGTCCATCAAACCACATGTGTCCCTCCTACTTCAGATTCATCCACGAAGATCTACGGCCTTGGAGGGAGACAGGAATAACGAGGGAGATGGTGGAGGCGGCGAGAAAGACGGCGCATTTTAGGGTGGTGATCCTAGATGGGAGGGTGTACGTGGACAAGTATAGGAAGTCAATCCAGACCAGAGATCTGTTCACTCTGTGGGGTATAGTGCAACTAATCAGATGGTACCCTTCCAAGTTGCCTGATTTAGAAATAATGTTTGACTGTGATGATAAGCCTGTTGTAGCTTCCCGTGATTACAGTGGACCACATGGTAACCCACCACCATTGTTTCGATATTGCTCCGATGATATGAGTTTAGACATTGTCTTTCCTGATTGGTCATTCTGGGGATGGTAAATATTCACAACTTATAACTTTTTTTTTTGTTACAAAATACTCCATACATTCCTACTATAAGATATATGTGTCTAATTTAATTAGATTAAGAATGTTAGTTAGTTTAGTTGAAATCACATGATATTATTAAAACACCCTAACTACATACCTCTATTCCTACCATCCCTCTTACTTGTTTATTATTGAATAGTAACAATAGGAATAATATGGATGTTAGTTAAGTTAGTTAAAACCTCATGATATTACCTAACTACCCTAACAACTTACCTTTATTGATATTTTTTCCCTCTTATTTGTTTATTATTGAGGATAGTTAATAGGAATAATTTAGGGAAAATGTGAGAAAAATAGAAAGGTATTTTATATTTAGGAATAAACTCACCTCTCCAACCAACCATGTTCTATATTCAAGAACGGAGGAATATGTTAAAGGAAAAATCACTTCGATGCAAAATTTATTGTTCAAAATACGTAGAACTTGATGAAAGACTTAGACTAACATATTTTCAGCTGATGTGATTCTTGTTTAATTATGTGTAATGTGTATATAACTGAAGACAATTGGACACAGAGGAAATATGTTGTACACAGACGAAGAAGAGTTAAATTGAAGATAAGTTGTATATGTTAAAGGATGTGAATCTTAAGGTACCTACAGGCAATAAATTTTGCAATGTGAGAATTTTCAATAATTTTCCCTATCTCATAACAAAAGGTTAACTATATATATCCATCGTCCATTAATTTGTCAAAATGTCCTTCATACACGTTGGAGCCTAGTGTTAGACATAATTTAATGTGAGTCATGGTGTTTGCTATTGATATGATATACATATGTTGATATTGGTTATGAAATTACCATGTTATGCTTCTTTATATTTGTCCTTGATGAATATACATGTTGTAAATGGGATGATGATGATGGAATGTTATGAACTGATGTTGGTAGGGCTGAGACGAATATAAGGCCATGGAAAGATACATTGGCAAATATAAAAGAAGGGAACAAAAGGATGAAGTGGGAGGAAAGGGTGCCTTATGCCTTTTGGAGGGGAAACCCCCACGTGGCTCGTACCAGAAGAGACCTTATGAACTGTAATGTTTCCAATCAACATGACTGGAACACTCGTCTCTACGTCCAGGTATTCCACTCTCAGTGCATGAACTCTAAATTCGGTGTTAGGACATTGTTTGACATGCCATATGATTTTGTGTAAAGTACTTGATTACACATTAAAAGTTGCTTGTGTGTGTTTGGATTAATAACAGGACTGGATAGAAGAATCCAAACAAGGGTACAAGGGATCCAACTTAGAGGACCAATGCACCCATAGGTAGGGAAATGATCCTTTTGGTGGGACTGAACTTAATTAGATCATATTCGAAATGTGGTTGTGATTGGGAGGGAGGGAGGGGAGTCCTGCGTTTTTTTTTTGGTGGGGGGGGGGGGGGGTGTTTGATTCAGCAGCTAACTTATGCATTGCATTGTGTAGTTGTTTGGATTGTGTCCTTCTCCACATCTTTGTCACTGAATCAAACCAACAAAACAGATATTGAACAGAAGAGAATATCAATGATCAACTTTCTTTTACAGCTATATTGAAAGTTTATAAAGGGATTAATCTTACTTCAACTCTTTACGCTTTTAACAAGTTTTGGGTTTGATCTCTACATTTTTTTCTCCCATTGTTTTTCATCCCTTAGATTTATAATGTCCAAGAAATTGGTCCTTACAGTTTCATAAAGACTTGAACATACTTAACCGTATTAACTTTGCTGATATGTCATTAACTTTGTTGAGTATGCTAACTTGTACTGTTGATTATGACTGATATGGATTATGAATTGGGACAAACCCAAACTCATTAAATAAACAAGGATTTGCATTGCGTGTCGGAGCGATAAATGATATGTATCACTATTATTTTTTTGATATGAGTAGGTATAAGATATACATAGAGGGATGGGCATGGTCAGTTAGTGAGAAATACATACTGGCATGTGATGCTATGACACTCTACGTAAAGCCAAAGTTCTATGACTTCTTCATCAGAGGAATGATTCCTTTACAACACTATTGGCCTATCAGTGATACTTCCAAGTGCAAATCTCTCAAATTTGCTGTTGAATGGGGCAACAATCATACTCATCAGGTAATATATAGTCTTTCTATCAAACCACCTTTATAACCATTTTCATAGGACTTTTCTTAGCGTTATATGACTCCACGCGTTTCTCTAACTAGTCGATGCAAGACTCTTGTATTCTCATACACTACATCAAAAGCAAATCCAAGCTCTAATCTCTATTATGTTTTGGTTTGAGCAGGCAAAAGCAATAGGGGAAGCTGCCAGTAGGTTCATACAAGAGGACTTGAAAATAGACTATGTATATGACTACATGTTTCATCTCTTGAATGAATATGCAAAGTTGTTAAAGTTCAAACCAACAGTGCCTCCCACAGCCACAGAGCTTTGTGCAGAAACAATGGCTTGTGGTGCACAAGGAATCTGGAGGAAGTTCATGGAGGAGTCGCTTGTTAAATTTCCAAGTGATTCACTTCCATGCTCAATTCCTCCTGATGATGTTTCAGTCCTTGAAGAATTTCGAGACAGAAAAGCTAATGCAACTAGACAGGCTCAAAAATGGGAAAATGAATATTGGCAGAGTAAGGGACAATAGAACAGAGTAATAGAATTGATTAGGCAATTTCTTCTGATATGGAGGAATTTATGCAGAGTTTCATGCCTCCATGGATTTACTTTGTTGTAACCTTCACTAGGTTCTTCGCGTTTGGTTATATCTGAGCCTTGTAACTTGTAATTTGATTACAATAACTTGATCAAATGATTATGATTAATTTTTTGCTTATGGAGGAAATGATTATCTGGTATACAAGACAAACCCGAGAAATGGAATGTAGTTTAAACTGTGAGTTATATTTAAACATAAATACCCTATTTACAATTGAGACTTTTTCAGTCTGCATCGATATTTGCAATTAAATTTTCAGAAAATTTTGTTATCATAAAATCAATCTATCTTTCTTTCTTTTTTTTTCTATATATATATATATGTCAACCATCAATCAGCGCCTTTATTGTATCATATTACCCGGAATTGATCTTTTATATCTATACTTATTCAAACACAGTCCTTTTGTTTTATTTCAATAATGATATACTAGAACTTAAATTTCCATGCACGCAGTAATGTGAATTTGAGGAATGGAGTTCAGATCAAAAAAAGAATTTGAGGAATGGAATGGTACATCTTTAATAGTTGGCAAAAGAAAAAAGAAATAGTACATCTTTAATAATTTATAAATAATATGGTTCATTATAAATTTTATATCATATATTTTTCTTGTCAGCAACTATATAATCTTGGATCTTAAGTAATTGCGCCTTATATTTGAATTAATTAACTGAAAATCATAACAGAATTCGTAACCCTTTTAAAACCCCAATATGTTAAGGGTGTATTTTGTCTTAAAAGTTTTCATTGAAGACCGATATTGTTCTAAAAGTGTTTTTGGGTTCAAAATTGCTTCGGAAGTTTCAAAACATAGTAATATGACTTTATTCCGTTAAAAAACTCACCATACTATTAAAAGTTGATGTTGGCCATTAATATTTTGACGACAAAAGGTAAAATTACTTCCTTTTACTACTTTCAAGGAAAAATTAGATAAAAAATACTTTTTTAGCGTAAAATTTCTCATAAGCTAAAACTTCCACAGTAAAATCGACCTTTAATCCAAACATCAACTTGATATGCTTTTGGAAAGATGAATTGTTGAAATAACTTTTAAATGTTTGAACTACATTTTTTTTTCCATAAAATATACTCCCTCTGTCTTAAATATAGAAATATTTGAGATTTAGTCTTACATGTATAATGTGTTCTGATTTTTATCAAGTTTTTCTAAATCATTTTTATTAACATAGAACCACTAGTTTCCTTACTAAGCATGATGTTTAGTAGTAAGAGTCAATTAAATATGGACACTTCACAACAATCATTTCTTTTAAATCACTCCATGCGGTCCTAAATATAAGACTTATTTACCTAATTTAATTAGATTAAGTATGTCATTTAAGTTATTGGTTCTAAATATAAAACCTCTTTTTAATTGTTCTCAACTTTTTCTCAAATTAACCCTATTAATACTTCTCAATAATAAACAAATAAAAGAGGCAGAGTGGGATATGAAGCATTGTATTTAGCGCCAGAGGAAGTATTGTATTTCCAGATAAAAAATTATCTATTTAATTATTATTTGTCTCATTCGTAACACTCCTTTCCTTTAATCCTCTCTCCCTTCTCCGATTTTCAAAAAAATTAGATCACCAGCAGAAATGTTTTATTTTGGATTTAAATATAAAACTCCAATAAACTATTTCTTAAATTTTTTTAATTTTTCATAAACTCTCTCTATTGGTTCACATACATATTAATTTGGTTTTTATGATAGTATATGCAAATGATTAAAATAGTATTTTCGAACCTTAACATCCATTTATTATAAATGGGCAACTTAACTAATGTGTTTATAATTTAATTATAAAACAATATGGAGACTGAAAAAGTACAAGAAAATTCAATGATAAAAAAGTAACAAAAATCCAATCTCATTAAGACTCTCTCATAATGGATATTCCATATAAGAAGAAATATGAGAAAGGTAACTTATGAATGAGTCAACATTTTGAAATATTTGAGGGGACTTCCTCTCTCTCTATTGGTTACACATATTAATTTGGTTTTATAATAGTTTACAATACAAATTATTAAAATAGTATTTCTGAACCTTAACATCATCCATTTATTATAAATGAGCAACTTAACTGATTTGTTTATAATTTAACTATGAAACAATACAAACACCGAAAAAAGTACAAGAAAATTCAATGATAAACAAAGTAATGAAAATCCAATCTCATTAAGATTCTCTTATAATGGATATTCCATATAAGGAGAAAGATGAGAAAGATAACTCATGAATGAGTCGACATTTTAAAATATGTGAGGGGACTTCTTTATTGGTTACACATATTAATTTGGTTTTTATAATAGTATACTTTTTTTGAACTGAATTTTTTTTGGGAACTGAATATAATAGTATACAATGCAAATGATTAAATTAGTATTTGTGCACCTTAACATCCACTTATTATAAATGAGCAACTAAACTAATTTGTTATAATTTAACTATGAAACAATACGAACATAGGAAAAAGTACAAGAAAGTTCAATGATAAAAAAAGTAATGAAAATCCAATATCATTGAGACTCTCATAATTAATGTCCCATTAAAGAAGAAAGATGAGAAAGGTAACTCATGGATGAGTCAACAATTTGGAGTATGTGAGGGGACCTCTACTGGTTACACTATTAATTTTGGTTTTTATAAAACTACTTCGTTTCTTATTATAAGTCCAATTATTATAATTTTTTTGTTCTTAAATATAAGTCAAGTTTGGGATCAATTAATGATACTGTGACTATTTTACCCCTATATTGGATATAGGGAAAACGAGAGAGAATGTTTAAATTTTAACACCTATATTTAAATAAGGGTAAAGTTGAAAAAAAATATTTAAAAATAGGATATATTTAATACTTAACTTCTACTCCTTTGTATGTGAGAAGTAGTTAAGGTGGATTTATAATAAAGAATAGAGTGATAGTATACAATGCAAATGATTAAAACAGTATTTCCAAACCTTAACTTCCATTTATTAAAAATGAGCAACTTAACTAATTTGTTTATAATTTAACTATAAAACAATATCAAGACTTGGAAAAAGTACACAAAAATTCAATGATAAATAGGAAAAAAAGCCTCATCCTCCTCTCTACTGGTTACACATATTAATTTGAATGATATACAATGAAAATGATTAAAATAGCATTTCCGAACGTTAACATCCATTTATTATAAATGAGCAACTTAACTACTTTGTATATAATGTAATTATAAAACAATATGAAGACTGGAAAAGTACATGAAAATTCAATGATAAAAAAAGTAATGAAAATCCAATCTCATTATTAAGACTCTCTCGTAATTAATATTCCATATAAGAAGAAAGATGAGAAAGGTATGAGTCAACGTTTTGGAATATGTGAGGGAACCTCCTCCTCCATATATACGTGCGTGGGATCTACAATAATCAAACTTTGCATGTACTATTCATAAAGAAGTGATCGCAACTATATCAGGGAAAAGCATGACGAAGAAAGATAATGAGAAATACCTTAAATTCTTCCGCCGCCTTTCTTCTTCTTCTCCCGGCGCCACCGTCGCCATTGCCGTCATCCTCTTTTGCTTCGTATCCACTCTATTATCTTCTTTTGGGGGCACGTTTGACGTGGTGAGTTTTATATTTATAGGATATTGGACATTTAATTTGTCATATTCACTCAAAGGCCATGTAATGGAAATGAATAAAAAATAGAAATAAAGAAAAATAATACTCCTTCATTTATAAGATTTGAAGACTACCCTTGAATTCAAAGATTAATGAGATGATGAATCAGGAATAATTTTGCTTTAATTTTACTTCAAGGATTTCTAGAATGTTCTTCCCTGATTTATTTTCTAAGATTATAGTTGGGAAAATAATAATATTAACATATCTTGTTTGATAAGCTATATGAACTAGAATAAACCAAAGTTCCCTTTTCTTCATTGGTCTAGTTTCCGGTTTTTTCCCCCCTCTTTTCTCTATTTCTTAATCTTTCTCTCTTCTCCTTCATCGTTATGCATTAGCATGGTATTTAACTGCCAAAAAATTGGGGATTATATTGTTCCCTTTTGACCCTTAAAGAAAGATATGTTTAAAGAGTGGAACTCAATCTAAGTTTAATTATGATCTATTTAAAATGTTTGTTAAGTTGTTTTTAAATTATCTTTATTGATGTTCTTTTAACTCTTAATTCAATAATTAAGTTAGAGATTTAGGAAATGAATTAAGAAAGATAATTTTGGTGTTTTAGAAAACCATGCATGTTCTATAAACATACTTGACTAACATCCTTAATCTAATAAAATTAGATAAATACACATTACACAAACTCAAAAATTTATGAGCACACTAATTAATCCGTCATAAAAATAAAATTCAATTTAGATCATATGAATAATTTAATTTTATATATTAAGAAACAAATATGTAATACATTAAGTAGAAATAAAAAACTACACAGTAAGTAAAAAATGCATAAAACTCTCTCTGTTTCCTAAGTATAGTACCTGGGGATCGGAGGTAAACTTGTTCCTAAATATAAGACATCTTTCTATTTCTGAACTTTTTCCAAATAATCTCTATTGATTCTCTTGAATGATAAACAAGTAAGAGAGAAGGTGAGAATATAGGTAGATGGTTAGGGTGCTTTGGTAGTATCATGTGATTTTAAGTAGCCTAACTAATTTCCTTAATCTAATCAAATTAGATAATTAGATCTTATATTTAGGAATGGGGTAATTTTTTTTAAAAAAAATTCTTGAACACATTTGTTTTTTATACAACAAAATCTTGAACATAGTATTGGTTCTTTTTAGTTTAAATTCTTGAAATAGCTTCGATTTTCCCATTATAATATGCATTCTTGCTAACCAAATTAGTTAGTTGTAATAAATACATAGTATTCCATCCCTCTATATATATATAACTATCTTTGTTATCCTTTTCTTTTGGCATGGATGAAAAGAATGGGATACTCCCTTCGATCTAAAATATAAGACCTAATTACCTAATCTGAGAAGATTAAAGTTGTTAGTCAAGTTAGTTAAAATTACATGATATTACTAAAACACCCTAGTCATCTACCTTTATTCTCACACTTTGTTTATTATTGAAGAGTATCAATAGGGATAATTTGAGGAAAAAATGAGAAAAATTAGAAATAAGTCTTATATTTAGGATTAACCAAACTCCTAAAATATGTCTTATATTTAGGATAAAAGGAGTATTAACTAAACTCTCTTGTTTCTAGTAAGAAATAAAATTAAACTTTTGTGTCAAATTTTGATGTACACTCCCATTATAGCCGACATTTGCAGGAGTTTCATGGCCAGAAGAGAAGCATCTTCCACCAATTAAGCAAGAATTCCCTCTAAAATGCGTCAAACAAAACGACACACACACATGTCCAAGAGTCTATCCCACCTGGCACAATCCTAGCCGTCCATCGAACCACACGTGTCCATTCTACTTCAGATTCATCCACGAAGATCTACGGCCCTGGAGAGAGACAGGAATTACGAGGGAGATGGTGGAGGCTGCCAGAAAGACGGCGTATTTTAGGGTGGTGATCCTAGATGGGAGGGTGTATGTGGAAAAGTATAGGGAGTCATTCCAGACCAGAGATTTGTTCACTTTGTGGGGCATAGTACAACTAATCAGACAGTACCCTTCCAAGTTGCCTGATTTGGAGATTATGTTTGACAGTGGTGATAGGCCTGTCGTAGCTTCCTGGGATTATAGTGGACCACAGGAGAACCCACCACCCTTGTTTCGATATTGCTCTGACGACGTGAGGTTAAACATTGTGTTTCCTGATTGGTCCTTTTGGGGATGGTAATTATTGCCTACAACTTTTTATTTTGTTAATAAGAAAATATATTATATATATGGATGTTAATTTTGAAATAATTGTATATTTTAAAGGAAAAATTAATGGACAATCCCTCGTTGCAAAAGTTATTGCCCAATACACATGGAACTTGTTTAATAGACTTAGTGTAACTTATTTTCAACTGGTAGAACTCTTCTTCAGTTTTATGCAATATATCTTCAATTAAAGACATTTCAACATAGATGTACTTAACTGAAAAAGAGTTACACTCGTTGCAAATAAGTTCCATCGGCTCAATGTTTAGGTATCCGTGGGCAATAAATATTGTAATAGTTTCCCTATAATTTCAAAAGCCTGTTACAAAATAAAAATTAATTATCCATCATCCATTTATATTTCAAAATGTCCAGCATACACGCTGGAGCCTTGTGTCAGACATAATTTAATGTGAGTCCTGCCTGGTGTTTGCTATTGATATGATATATATATATATATACACTGATCTTGGTTATGAAATTATCATTATATGCTTCTTTTCATGTTTCCTTGATGAATATATATATACATGTTGTGAATGGGATGGTGGCGATGATGTAATGTTATGTAACTGATGGGGTAGGGCTGAGTTGAATATAAGGCCATGGAAAGATACATTGGGAGATATAAAGGAAGGGAACAAGAGGATGAAGTGGGAGGAGAGAGTTCCTTACGCTTTTTGGAGGGGAAACCCTCAAGTGGCTCCTACCAGAAGAGATCTTATGAATTGTAATGTTTCCAACGAGCATGACTGGAACGCTCGTCTCTACGTTCAGGTATCATATATTCTACTTTCATTCAACAATAATCACATATCCAACAATGTTTTAGTACAGTAATGTATAAATTCAGTTCAATCCTATGAAGTTGTGCATGAACTCCAAATTCAATGTTAGGACTTGGGACATTGTTTGAGTGACATGTTATGCTTTTGTTGAGAGTACTAATTGATAGCACATTTAAAAGCTGATAGTGTGTTTTAATTAATGCCAGGACTGGATAGAAGAATCCAAACAAGGTTACAAGGGATCCAACTTAGATGACCAATGCACCCATAGGTAGGAAAATGGTCCTTTGGTGGAACTGATGGACTTAATTATATTATTATATTCGCTAACTTATGCATTGTACTGTACTGTTGTTGTATTATGCCCTTCTCTAGTCTTAGTCTTTGAATCAAACCAACAAAACATATTTTGGATTAAAAAGCATGTCATTGATAAGCTTTCCTGGATTTTTAACTCGTTTTGATTTTGATCCATTGTTGTTTTTCATCCCTGAACTTCATTAAACTCAAAATTTGGTTCCTATAGTTTCACTACAAACTAGATATCAACTTAACGGTGTTAACTTCATTGATCTGAAATTAACATTGTTAAGTAGGTTGACATGAACTGCTGATTAGGACTGATATGACTTACATGTAAGAGACAAAACCAAAACTTTAATAGGACATGGAGTGAGTATATCCCTTTATTTAATTTCATTTTGTGTTGGGGTGTTACATGATATGCATCATTTTTGTTTGTTTTGATATGGGTAGGTATAAGATATACATAGAGGGATGGGCATGGTCAGTAAGTGAGAAATACATATTGGCATGTGATGCTATGACACTCTACGTAAAGTCAAGGTTCTATGACTTCTTCATCAGAGGAATGATTCCTTTACAACACTATTGGCCCATCAGTGATACTTACAAGTGCAAATCTCTCAAATTTGCTGTTGAATGGGGCAACAATCATACTCATCAGGTAATATGCTATTATCTTTCTATCAAATTATCTTACACCAATTTAATATGACTTTTCTCAACATTACATGACTCCACTCATTTCTCTAATTAGTCGATGTAAGGCTCTTGTATTATAATACAATACATCAAAAGCAAAACCAAGAGCTAATCTCTATTATGTTTTGGTTTTGAGCAGGCAAAAGCAATAGGGGAAGCTGCTAGTAGGTTCATACAAGAGGACTTGAAAATAGACTATGTATATGACTACATGTTTCATCTTTTGAATGAATATGCAAAGTTGTTAAAGTTCAAACCAATAGTCCCTCCCACAGCCACAGAGCTTTGTGCAGAAACAATGGCTTGTGGTGCACAAGGAATCTGGAGGAAGTTCATGGAGGAGTCGCTTGTTACATTTCCAAGTGACTCGATTCCATGCTCAATTCCTCCTGATGACGTTTCAGTCCTTGAAGAATTTCGAGACAGAAAAGCTAATGCAACTAGACAGGCTCAAATATGGGAAAATGAATATTGGCAGAGTAAGGGACAATAGAACAGATTAGGCAATTTCTTCTGATTTGGGGGAAATTATGCAGAGCTTCATGCCTTCATGGATTTACTTTGTTATAACTTTCGATAGGTTCTTTGCATTTGGTATACGAGATAGGCTCAAGAAATGGAATTTACGTTTACACTTATTATACTTCTCGTATTTGTTTTGCCTTCTCTTCTTCCAAGCAAAACACAATCTCTTGAATAATGTGAGGGGGCGATTAGATTTGCTTTGTAGAGGTTATTTTAGAAATCACTGCTATGGGCATGGCTATGGGATTAAAGAGGGAGCTCCTGATACTAAAGAGGGAGCTCATGATACTGGCTTGTTTGCCTGACTTATAATGTCAAAATTAGGGCTGTTCAAGTACCGGGACGAAACTGGGATACCCCTTTCCCGAGTCCCGGTACCGGAAGAAGGCCGGGACGTCATTTGTGTCCCGGTCTCAGTACTGGTACTAAAGATGTCCTGGTCTCATCGGGGCAGGACTGAGATATGAACTGGGACCGGGACGTCCCAATGTTCTTTGACATAATCTCACTAACCAATAAATAAACAAATAACCTATATATTTTACAATTGAGTTACTAATAATATAATATAATTAATTTTTTAATATCACATGTATAATTAAATGATTGAATCACTCAATCAATTAATGTGGAATTGGTGTAAGAGAAAAAAGAGGTGCACCTCCTAAATGGTTAAACCCTAAAACATTTAATGATTGAATCAATCAATGAATCAAACGATTCTATGAAGAAATATTAAAAATCATCTTTAGGTTGGGGATAGAGTAATTGAAAAGAAAAATAAAGGAAGAAATGCATAGTTGGATTATGGGAAAAATTTAAGTAATTATACTTATGGTACTAGTACCGGGACCGAGAATCCGAGAGACGTGACCGTATCCCGGTACCGTCCCGGTTTTAATTTAGTCCTGATACCATTGATCCCGGTACCGAATCCCGCTGGTCCAGAGAAATTTCGGTCCTGACAGGTCTGGAACAGGATCGGGACAACCGGGACAAGATCTTTTTGAACAGCCCTAGTCAAAATAATAAGTCCTTATTTTTTGAAAAAATGACTTAAAATAAAAAAAGTCAGATTGAAGTTATTTGGCTGGGCTACCCAAAAATAAGGACTTATGACAAAGAACTTATTTTGGGCCTTTAAGTAGAAGTTGATCTGTTCAACTTACTTTTGGGTTAAAAGAACTTATTACTGTTATTATTGAAACACATGGGGCCCGCGAGAAACTTATGCGCAGGACGTACTCCCTTTCTTTCTTTTTCTTTATTTTTCCAAATATATATATTTTTAACTTCATTCCTCCTTATTAAACACGCACACTCAGATATATATCTCCATTCTACTGAAAAAAACCTGCTCAGTTTGCAAATTTTGATGAAATTTTTATTTTATTTTATTTGCAAATAATTGTAATTAAATTTTCATTTTAATTTTTTTGCAGATAATTTTAATTTTTTACTTAAAATCATAATTCAAAGATTTAATGGGTAATTTTAATTTAGTTATATTATTCTCTAAAGTTCATGTCTTTTTTGGTCATTTTCATCTTAACTTTACTTTTCAAGAAGTCCATCCAAACATCTTTAAAAGTTCAATTGATTTATAAGTCATTTTTTTAACAGCTCATGTAAACATAAAAGTCATTACACAATGTGACTTATTTTCAGTTTGACTTATTTTCAAACTGACTTATAAATAAATCACTTTTCTAGAAGTCCATCCAATCACATCCAATATTATAGATGGGAAGAGATGTGGATTTTGTTAAATTATATAACCAGACAAGTTGGGAAAAACTTTATGATATCGAGAGTTCAATTAATAATTGTCTCATCCTATTTCATTAATGCGATAATTTTTTGGCTTGAAACCTACAACCGTTAGTGTGAAAAAAATCAATATCATTTATCATTTTGATATACTCCCTTAACGTCTCAATAAATGACATATTTAAGGAGTTGATCTTAGACCTAAATAATATGATCTAATTTTAATTTTTACTCAAGTTTTCACAAATTATTTATATCGATCCCTCATCAACAATAATTAAAAAAAAAAAAAGATGAAGGAAAACGTTTAAGAAATATTATTAGAATGTGTTAGATGAAACAAGTCATACTAAGTAACTAAATTGTACTTCTCTAGTCCTATTTATAGGGTAAGGAGAGATGACTTCATTTGATTTTATTTATAGGGCATTTCATTAAATTTTTCATGAGAATATACAATTTTACCTTTCATTTATTGTGTGTCAACTTTATTTTCATATTATGTAATGGATATTAAATATGGTAAAGTTGAAAATGTTGTCAAATTTTAAGGCATAATTAATGAAGTTTAAGGTTTTCCTTGACCTGTAGGAAATATACTGGAAGTGCCTTATAAATAGGATCAGAGAAGTATAAGTAATATAATCAAATTAGGTTCTTTTCTTTCAATATATCAACCAGCAATCAACGCTTTTTTTGAATCCTATTATCTGATATCCGAGTAACTGATTACTTTAGTTTCGGGATTCGTGGCTTCCCCTCCCAATATAAGCCTCTCATTCAGGACTCGAATTCGATACCCCAAAGGGTGTAACGGGGCCTTACACTATTAGACCAATGTTAATCAAATTAGTTTGAGTATTTGACATGTTTTTAATGAGAAGACTTTTGAAGTGCTATAATTGGGCCGTGATCATATTAAAAAAGTACTCATGGATTGAAGATCAAATTTATCTATTTATTAGTGTATATATATTTAAAAATATATAAGGACATATAATATTAGTTGTTCAACACAATACAACACGTGTCACTGAAGTGGATATGAAGGGGGGCCAGTTCCGCAAACCAGTCCAAAAACTTTCACTGCTGACACGTTTTCTTCTTCTTCCTCATTTCCTCCGCTTCCGATTTATTTATATTCAGAGGGGTAATCATCTTCGAAGATATCTTCATAATCGATTATTCTGTATTTGTAGTAAATAACAGCAGGACAGGACATCCCTGAGACACAAGTTGAAGTGATGGAAACCAATGATGAAGACGAAATCCATAACTGTTTGATCAAGCTGGTAAACTTATTATTCCTTTCACTAGTGTTTTCTTTCTACTTATTCCCTTTCTTCTAATTGTTAAGTCACCATAGGAGTTAGTTCATTGTGTTGATAATTTGTTACAGAGAAATTGTCCCAAGAGGAGAAGGGATAAGGTATACATTGGATGTGGAGCAGGGTTTAGTGGTGACAGGCCTTTGGCTGCTCTAAAGTTGCTTCAAAGAGTCAAACAATTAAACTACCTCGTACTTGAATGCCTGGCTGAGCGTACTCTTGCTGATCGTTATCAAATCATGGTTTCCGGTGGTGATGGATATGATTCCCAAAGTAAATTTCTCCTCTTAAGGACAGTTTGTGTTTTTGGTACACCATGGAATATCAATATTCATTTCATGAATTGAGCTCATTAACTTTATCTGAATTCGGTCTAGTTTATTGTCATCATCATGCTTTTTATTCAGCTGCTTTTGAATGATTCATGTGGTTATTTCTAACCACCACATTGGCTATTGCATCAACTGGTAAGAGCAGTGGTCTAATAGTATCCCACATCCCACGAATCCGGATTAGTCTGGGCCCGTAGAGTACAGTTCCCTGTAATATAGGGGCTGGCCTGGATGTATACACAAAAAAATTGTGGTTATGTCTATATCTATCTCTTCTACCTAAGACATGTCACCAGTTGTAACTTCTGAGTGGTACAATCAAATCAGTGAAAGATCAACTGTTCTTTTAAATTTTGCTGTCTTTTTTTATTTTTTCTAATTTTAAGTTCCTGGTAGTTGTAAAATTCTATTGCAGTTTCTGTCTGGATGTGTACATTGCTGCCTCTAGCTACAGAAAGAGGAACTTGCATAATCACCAATATGGGTGCAAGTAAGAATTTCAAGACTTCATATTTTGGATCACTTGATGCTGTTGATTAACAAGAGAGTTTATATGATAGCACAATGCATGTGGTTTGCATTGTCAAAGGATCTAAATATATGCTTTTCTCTTTTCTAACTTATTTCGTTCTTTGTTTCTTAAAGTGGATCCTCTGGGTGCTCAAGCGAAACTCTTAGAAATAGCTAGCAGCCTGGGGCTTAATGTTTCTGTTGCTGTTGCTCATGAGATATCTACCGCAAATTTAGGTATTTAAATTTCATTTCATACTTTTCTTTGACCTACATTGAAAGTTCAAATAAATTCTTGCAAATGTGAAGGGGCATTTTGAAATGCCAATTATTATGCAATTCTGTTTATTTGTCTATGGAATTTCTTCTTACCTACTATTACAACTTAGAGTTTCCATTATGTTTGATGTATACTGGATGATTTCACCTTTAGGAAGATGGTTTTAATGCAACAATGCTGGGTGATTTTATAATCAGTTTGCATTTTTATGTCTAGCTTTCTAGGGCTTAACCTTATAAATATATATATATATATATATAAATATATCTGTTTACTGTGTTGTCTTTTGCCTTTTGCCGTTAGCCTCTTTAAAGGGCTTTTCTTTGGTTTTCTTATTATTCATTCTCGTTACTTTGTGACAGTAGATCTTTATAATATTTGTAGTTCGACTATTTCTTTCAGGTGCAGGATTATCATCTGAGAGATTTTCTAACATGGAGGGTGTAAGAATCTAGTCTCTTGGGTGCATCTACTATCATATACTCATATAATATATCATCTGCCAATTCTCTCTTCTGGCTTCAAGTTATTTGTGCATAACCAACCAATTCGCTCTTCCTGCAGAAAATGGCAAATTTATTTTCCTTCATATTTGCTATTGAAGAGACAGCTTTGATTTTTCCTGTCCGGCTTAACTAAAAAATATTAGGCTACTAGCCTATACAAGATGCACATTGAAAAAAACAAAAAAATTTCATTTGCATAATAATTGTACAGAAAAAATATTAAAGTTTTATGTATAATTATTTGTGAAGGGTGTCAGCACCTACCTGGGAGCAGCTCCTATTGTTCACTGTCTTGAAAAGTACCAACCTAATGTGATAATCACTTCAAGAATTGCTGATGCTGCTTTGTTCTTGGCACCTATGGTATGGAATTTGATTTTTTTTGTTTCTTCCTAATCCCCAGCTTCTCCCTATTCCTCTATTTCAGTTTGTATTTATTTGAAGTAACTGACTTTTATATTTGCACAAAAGGATTTAGTTGTGGGATTTGTTAGGTCTGTACAATTATTCTTATTGCTAGCTACACTAAATTTTGTGATTATGCTGGTATATGTGTAGGTTTATGAGCTAGGTTGGAATTGGGATGACTTAAATCAGCTAGCACAAGGATCTCTGGCTGGGCACCTTCTAGAGTGTGGCTGCCAACTCACTGGGGGATATTTCATGCATCCAGGTCGGTTTTGTTGCATATCTATTTCCTAGCATATATACAACTTTGGAATTTGTGTGAATAAAGCGGTTCTCTTAAATTTCATCTTGCACATTGTAGGAGACAAGTATCGAGATATACCCTTCGAGCAACTACTGGATATATCACTTCCTTATGCTGAGGTTTGTTTTGATGGACAAGTTTGTGTAGCAAAGGCGGAAGGTAGCGGTGGAGTTCTAAATTTCAGCACATGTGCTCAACAACTTCTTTATGAGGTTGGAGATCCTGGTGCTTATGTGACCCCTGATTTGGTAAGTTTGGTGCCATATTTCTCACATACTATTTGACAGAAAGAAGATATCATTATTATCAGAAAGTGGAATATGGGCAAAAAAAGTTCATCTTGTTCTTGAACAGGTTGTTGATTTTCAGAATGTTTCTTTCCATCCATTTTCAAGCTGTAAAGTTCTCTGTACGGGGGCAAAACCCTCTACTAAACCAGTTCCTGATGAACTTTTGCAATTGGTTCCAAAGGTATGATTTTTAATCCTTGACTTAAATTAAAATTAACTAAGATAGGAACTTACTTCCATGACCTTAGTTTTTCTTTTTCCTGTGGTCCTATTGCACTGTCTCGTGAGACGAAGTTTATTTTTCAGTCTTAGCTACCATCCTGGTGTAGTTTTAAGACCCCAGGCTACTTCTCAATCAACTGTTAACTCTGTTTGAAATATTATGCATATAATGGTCAACTTAGACATCTTCTGGGCAAAAGAAAAAACTTTTCAACAATTATTAATTAAATTTATAACATATACCACACAGTCTTACATTCCATTTTTATTTCTTTTTTAAGTAGATATTTTGGTATTGCATGCACTCCTGCTGTATGGAAATTCATTGCTCAATTTCAGAAATAATATGAAATAATTCAGGCTTTTGTTTTTTCTTAAATAATATTCTAGAGGCAGCTTTTCCTTCAATCACCTTGTTCATTTTTGTTTTTAGAGTTTGTTTGGAGCTTTACTTTGTATGATACCATCCTTTATTTCTTAATTCAACGCACAATTTGTTTCCTGAAGTTTATGCAAAGGAGACGTTCCATTTTTCACATTTTCTTTGATGCATCAAATACTTTTTTCAGGAGTGTGGATGGAAGGGATGGGGAGAGATATCTTATGGAGGGTATGGATGTGTTAAACGTGCTAAAGCTGCTGATTTTTTGGTAACTTTTACAGCCTTTTAATAAAGCAAACATTCAGATCAGTTGGTGTTAATAGTTCTTTTTGTTTCATTTTCTTTAATTAATTACTCCCTCTTGTCCTTCTTATAAGCTCCAACAAACTACTTTACATAGATTAAACAAGTTAGTTAAAATTAGTTAAATCTCAATAAAAATCATTAGTTAGGAAGTTTTATAGTCAGTTAAGGATACTACTAGGTGGAAAATATTAATGCTTTAGACAAAACATGCATTATTATGAAACATGCTGAAGGTCCTTATAATAAGGCAGGCTGGAGGGAGTATTTTGTTTTCGCTGGTTGATGCAACTACTTAGTCCTTGCTGCTGCCCATCAATTAACAATTTGTTCATATACTTGATTAGGTTAGATCATGGATGGGAGAATCATTTCCCAATCTTAACTCCCAAATTCTTTCTTATATAATTGGATTTGATAGCCTCAAGGCTACTAGCTTTGATGGAAATTCTTCAACCTTGGTGACTAGTGAAGATATAAGATTAAGGATGGATGGACTCTTTACACAGAAGGAACAAGCTGTTCAATTTACTAGAGAATTCATGGCGTTGTATACAAATGGGCCAGCTGGTGGTGGCGGTATCAGGTTAATGTCCTTCCATTAATTTTATCCTCCATTTTAGTCTAGCCAGCAAAATGTTTTTAACTAAAGTTCTTCATGTGGAGCATTTATACATATGAATATTACATCAGGGTTCAATTGACAGTGTATATCTTCTAATTTGGCACTTGCCGAATTCACAGGAAAAATAAGCTGAAATTTTTATTTGATGGATTAGCATTCTGGTTTTTCCTGGAAGGACCAATAATTACTCTGAATTCTGAAATCAAGGAGGAACTTAAATATGATAACCGCACATATACTAATTGATGTGACTGTCATTATTGTTGCTGGGTTTGCCATTGATAGGTTGTTTGTGAAGGATAAGTACCAAGTATATAACCTACAGTTTGCAATTACGTGAAGTTACACTTGGCATTTGAAAGCTGGCCTTTTTTGATTGCTATTATACAAATGGATTATTGCTCGGTCAGCTGAATTTCTAAATGAAGTGGGTACCAAAAATTGAAACTGGGTTTATTTGAGTTTAAACTTTAAAGAGCTAGTTTATACTGTAAACTTATTGATATATATTTTGCCTTCGTGTTGTGATTTTTGAGGCCCAACAGACATTCCTTATGATAAATTGATAACTGTATGTTTTTTTTTTTTTGTTGAATGCAGTACTGGATTGAAGAAAGAAATTCTCCTAGAAAAGAGATTGGTACTCTCTCTCTCTCTCTCTCTCTCTCTCTATCTATCTATCTATCTATCATTGTTGTACTGTGATTTCTTGACTAATCAAGACACTATGCCCCTCAGGCTAGGCGTGAGGATGTTTTCTGGCGAATCGGTGTGAAGAGCTGCATGACAAGCACTTTAGATGAAGTAGTCGTTCCTGAATGCAACTTGAATCATACAATGATATGGCCACCACATGTACAAGCTGAAACTGACAATTCTCCCTCAGAATTAGCTTCACCTGCCCCTTCTGGCCAGAAGATTCCTCTCTATCGCATAGCACATAGCCGAGCTGGTGATAAAGGAAATGATTTAAACGTTTCTCTCATCCCATATTTCCCTCCTGATGTTGAGAGGTTGAAGTTGATTATCACACCTCAATGGGTAAAAGCAGTGGTCTCTCCTCTTCTGAATGTGTCTGGTATGGATTTAGATGCAGGAAATGAAAGATACAAATGGGTGAATGATACTGATAATGTTAAGGTGGAGATATATGAAGTTAAGGGAATCCGGTCATTGAATGTTGTTGTCAGAAACATCCTAGATGGCGGAGTTAACTGCTCACGGAGAATAGACCGCCATGGAAAGACCATTTCAGATCTCATTCTCTGCCAACACGTAATATTGCCTTCATGATTGTGTCTGCCATCAATATGAACTTGTTCTGATGAGTTTTACCTATTGCAACAGTTTCTTTATTTTTCTCAATGTCATTATGGTTAGAGTATTTTTGGACATTGTCCAGACTTGATGCTCCTGTAGAGGGCAACAATCTTTATTTTTTATGGGTGAATGGTCCTTTTGATGTTGAAGTTGAACCCGATAGGTGGAAATGGGAGAAGCAGAAAAACAAGAGGATACAGCTTATATCAGTGTCCGGTTGTTTCCTAGAATGACTAATGATATATAATGTAAACATAAAAGACCAAAATATACTTTAGCCAATTTCAAATAATACTAGGTGATAGACTACTTTCGAAAATCTCAAATTCTCAAATTCTCAATTGCATCTTTTTTGCAATTAATTAGTTTTTAAAAATCTTTTTGACTAAATAAGTTCATTTTATTTCACATTATTTTTATTAGGGTTAAGGTTCAAATTTCCCCCTGAAATCTTAACTTAAGATTAATTATGCCTTGAAAGTATTTTTTTGGTTCAATTTTGTTCCGGAAGTATTAAAATAGAGCAATTTTGCCCTTTACCGTTAAAATATTAACTATCAATGTCAAAATTCTAACAATCAATGTTAGTTTTTTAACAGATTAAGGTGATGTTTCTATGTTTTGAAATTTTCCCCTTTTAGAGATATTTTCAATAAGTAGAAATTGTAATGCAATGCAAGCAAACTACTTTTAAAAAAAGGGAGAATTTCAATAAAAAACCTCTGTAACTGATTAATTTAAAAGAAGGATCGGAAGAATATGAAACATCAATTAAGTCTTATGGGGCAAAGTGAAATTAAATTGCCAAGGCAAAAGACTTTATTATCCTTATACACAATGAAAAACAAGAAGGGCCAAGAAAGAGAAAGTCACGGGAACCCTTTGGCACTATCATCACTTCTTTCTTAACCACCTAAAAAAACAAAAGTTAGAATACATTAATATACAAAATATGAAGAAGCTCTTTTAATAAAAAAAAAATACTATTTTTATACATGTCAACAAGAATGGGGGTTCCTGCAAGTCTTTGTAGTATGACTGGGCTCACTACATCTTGAACAGTGATAGACTTTTTTTTTTATCTTGAAATTGCGATTAAATTATGCAAACTCTAGGCCTTCCTGGATAGAGACTAATCTTTAGAGGCAACGACTTTGTGGCTGAGGAATCAACATATTGAAGTGTGTCAGGTCTCGGCAGGTCTTGGCATGTCATGGGTCTCAATCATGTTTGAAATTTTAAATATTTCTTTTACTATCAATTTTTCAAAAAAAAAAAAAATCTTTCATTTAAAAATCATAATCATAAATTTAAAAATACAAAATCTTGACATTCCAAATTTGATCTGAATGGTGCAGCTTAGAAGAGCACACCTTGACTATGGAAAGTGGTTGTACGATGAATTATTCACTTTCCGGCCCCACTCTTCTAATCAATTCATTTCCCTCTATTCTGTCCAATTTTTAGCCACAATAATTAATTTAAAATTTTTCATCTACCTTTTTTTATTTTTGGTCTAATCAAATTTTAAATACGAGATTTTTGTCATTTTAATTGTAAAATGATCCATGTTTTTTTATTAAATTTTAAATTATTTGAAATTCTAACTAAAATGTGTTATACAAGTATATTTAACTTGAAATCATGTTTGATCACATCTGAAATGAGATTATATGATACTGTTTTGCATGAGATTTTTAGCAGCATGATAGGCATATATTAACAATTTAATGCGCTGCAATTGACAAGTCATGATACTACAAAAAAACAACTCTTTTTTTATCAAGATATTAGGTCTAGATTATATGTAATTATAACTAAAATTTATCATACACCCATATTTAACTTGAAATCATGTTTGATTACAATACACGGTGTGAAATGAGATTATATGATAGAGAAAATAGTGAAAATGCAATTTGACCAGGATTCTAGTTGTAGTGCCGAAAATGGTCAATCGCACAATGTAAAATGAAGTCTTGGACTGTGTTGGTTGTAGTTTTTTAGAATTAGAATAACAGTTGCCTAATCTTGTGTATGTTTTAGTATTACAGCATTATGGAAAAACAGTGAAAGTTGCATTGATTTCAGCATCATTCTAGTGTTTTGAATGTTAAAACCATTCTTGTAAAATATATCAAATCGTTTCGATGTCCATACATTAAGTGGTTTCTACTTGTTTTGATGGAGTTAATTGTGCTCTTATTGGTTTTTGAAAGTGTTAGATTATCGTGGTTTTTAGATTCAAGTGCAGTCATTTTTCGGTTGGTCAAGGGAGTCATCATAATGTTGGATTTTTTTGGGAAGAAAAACTTAAATACCAAAATATTGTTTGTATCTTATCCTTTTATACTTGGATTAGATTTTTTCAGAGCTTAGAGTAGATTTTGCGTGAACCTGAGTATTTATTAAATTGCCGTATTAAAAGGTAGCTTGCCTAACTGCCATCAAAATCTCAATTTTGTGCTCTTTCTGTCCCTATTGGTTTATTTTTATAGACAGAGACACAAGCATCCATAAGAAAAGCAAAATCTGTGCCAATATCCATGGAATGAGTAATTCATTTTTATTTTTGAGTTTTAGCTTTCATTTGATGTTAAGAGGATAGATAAATACGATGCATTCCATTTTAAAAGATAATAATAATTAAAAAATAGGAAACAATTATGCTTTCAAATTTGAAAGATAATATAATGGACAATGGAACAGGAATAGAAGAAGCAATAGAATATAATATGGGAAAAAATTGATTGACGAGAACGTAACAGTTGTAATTCTTTTAAGAGCTTAACAAAAGTAGAATGTTCATTAGCTTAGATTGCTGTGATCGTAAAAAAGATTCGCAATCACAACCACCGCACTAATAGATTATAAGCACAGTAAAGCTGAGTAATACGGGATTGAGAAAAATACCAACGTTTCTTCTTGTTTATAAAGAATAATAAATAAAATTGGTTCAAAACAATAAAGAAATATTACTATTTTCAGTTATATCCTTAGTTTTAATTTTAATAATAAAAGAGAATGTATGGGACAAAAATGAGAAAGAATATAACAACAAAATTATTATCATAATAAAGATAAGAGAGAATGCGGGGGAAAAGATAAGCAAGGGTAAAATGGTAAAAGATGCGATGAATGTTTAAAGAAGAAGCTTATAATATTTGTTTTTTTTATTAGATTTAATTTAAATTTTGTGTGAAAAATAAAATAACATTGAATAGGCAGCTGAACAATTAGGTTTTTAAAACAGCTGCTGTAATAAATAATAGAGCAGGAAAATCGTAATAATTACAGATAAAAATTACCAATCAATCAAACGGCTAAATTAGCAATCAAAAAATAAAAAGACGCTCCTGTGTGAGAGTGACGTGCCGAGAGCCCAAACGGCTATATGACTAGTGGCGGAATGCGTGATCTCCACGCCTAAGATTTGGCGCCCGTTGGCGCTCTCAGGCTTCACTCCTATTCCTATTAGTATCTACCTCCTTCTCCCTCCTCTCTCAGCCCTAACTTCACTTCGGAATTTCCCCATCCTCTCTCTCTCTCGCCCTAACTTCACTTCGCAATTTCCGCCATCCTCTCTCTCTCTCTCTCTCTCTCTCTGTAAGCTCACCTCGCTAACCTCACAATTCACACTTGATACTTCTCTGCACTTTCCTTGTCTGTTAATATGTTCTCAATACTCCGCCTATATGATCTTTGATTGCCGCTTCTTGTCAAGATTTTCAGATTTTGATATGTATGGAGTTTATCTTTTAATCCTGTTCAATTTGTGATGATGATAATGTGTTTGATTCAGTGGTTTGTTTTAGTTAGATTGTTTAGTTGGTGGTCAAAAATCTTCGACTATTTGGCTTACTCTTAGTCCTTTTCTGGATTTTTACACCTGTTAAATTGATTTTCTGCATTTTAATGGCTTTAAACTGATTTGTATTAAAAGTGCTTTTGTATTAGACTCAACTGAACGATGCATGGCACCTTAAATCACAAGAGTTCACCCGTCAGATTACCATCTCTGGTGCTGTGTTCTATGTCTGTACCAGTATCTGTGCTTCTTAGGCACCTGGAAGAAAATAATGTTTTGTTTTATTTGAAACATTGTGATAAATTATTTATTTAGTTAATTTCTGAGCCTTTTCGTCTATGTTTACACTGTACCCCTTTAAGTTAACAAATGAAAACTATGTGAAAAGGTTTCTTTTACCTTTTATTATTATGGCAAGTTGTTTAATGTCTACTCTTAACCATTTTAGCTCCTGAAACTTGCATTCTAATTCTGAGTTATTATCTCTGTTTTCTAATGCTGCTAAGGATCTATTCATATATGTAGGCTATAGACATAGCTTGATGGTTTAAGTTGGTATACTCTAGTGTTCTTCTCTATGATGATTTTCTGACGTGTATGATTTATTAATAAGTAGCATGTTGATTATATAATTATTGCCATCATGAGTGGAAGGGATGTTCTGGTGATTATGGCTGCGGGTGGTGGCAAGAGTCTCTGCTACCAGCTTCCTGCTGTTCTCCGTGATGGGATTGCTCTTGTTGTCGGTCCTTTGCTTTCTTTGATTCAGGATCGGGTTTGCAATACTTAATCACGTCAACAACTTATTCTAACTTTTCTTCTGTGAGCCTTTACTTGAGTTTCAGCTGTGCTGCTTATCTCTTTTCCTTCCTTTTAATTTTTTTTTTTTTGTTTTTTTTTCCTGGGGGATGGCGAATGGGGTTGTTGACTGCTTAAAGTTATGGGTTTGACTGCTTTTGGGATCCCAGCATACATGTTGACATCAACAACCAGCAAGGAAGATGAGAAGTTCATATGCAGGGCTCTGGATATGGGTGAGGGGGATCTCAAAGTATTGTATGTCACGCCAGAAAAGATTTCAAAGAGCAAGAGATTCATGTCAAAACTAGGTAAGTGTCATCACGCTGGTCGTCTCTCTCTAATTCCAGTAGATGTGAGTGCATAGTAACATTTTCCTGGACTGGCTCTGCAATTTATCAGTTAATTAGGTGTGTGACTAGTTGGCTTATGATTTTTGGCTGCCTTACGGGAGGCACATTGCTGTAGTCAATGGGGTCATGATTTTAGAGCTGACTACGAGAACCTAGGTATTCTTAAAACTCAATTCCCTAATGTTCCATTAGTTGCTTTGACTGTGAGTCTTCTACTTCATCCTTCTTTTATCAGCGGGAATAAAATTAATAAAACAGGTTTCATCTCTTCTATTTCATCTATTGGTCAGGCAACTGCTACTCAAAGGGTCCAAAATGATCTGATGGAAATGTTGCACATTCCAAGATGTGTGAAATTTGTCAGCACCGCCAACAGACCAAACCAATATTATACGGTATATTTATGATAAAATATTCTTCTTCACTGCATTCTGTGTTTTTTTTTTTATTCCTATAAAACAAAAGGAGACTTAGAAGATATAATTATAAACATTATTTCAATATCCAAGTAAAGTGATTTATAATACTTTTTGCTGAAGGGAAAGGAAGTCATCCGTTGGGAAGGCGGTTATTGATGAAATAGCTGGATTCATTCTGGAATCCTATCCAAATAGGGAATCCGGGATAGTGTATTGCTTCTCCAGGAAAGAATGTGAACAGGTATGTATGATTAGGACTCTCTTACATTAAGTATACATGCTATATTTCACAATAAAATGTGAAATTTTGCCCTCAAGATTAGTAAAACAGTTATAAAAAGCTTTGATTCCATGACAAGACCTAGTCAGAATATGATGAGTGGAAGCAAAAACAATAAAAGTTCTTTCTTTTACTATTTCATAGCTTTCACTTGTACTCTTGCCAAACATGTGCTTCAAATTAAGTAGGGAGATCAGCCTATGTTCAGATTCCAACTTTGGAGAGCACATCCGGCATGGACTAGAATATTTATGTTCGGTGTTTGGCTACTTTGCTAAGACATGAATTGCCACCTTTTAAAGTAGAATAAATACTTATTGTTTTATTGGTTGCAATGGAATTAGGGGGGAGGGGAATTTCTGCAGATTTCTACCATGCAGATATGGATGCACATGCTTGAGAAAAAGTACATATGTGGTAAGGTGGTGATCACAACATCAGTTGTGGTTTATTAAAAAGTGTGGTTGCATTATACGTTAGTATTTGTTCAACTTTGCTGAATCCATCGTTGCTAGAAATGTTGTACCTGCTGGTGCTTTGGAAACTAAATGATTAACTGGTTTGATGTTTTTAGCTCTGTTAGATGAGTCTTGCTATTTTAATCCATTCATTAATTTATAGAACATTAGAAATGGTTGTGTGTGAGCTTTATCTGACCCATGGCCATTAAAGCCTCCTTAACTGTTTCTATTCCCCAGAAGATCTC
This sequence comes from Mimosa bimucronata, assembly GCA_037074515.1. Lineage (NCBI taxonomy): Eukaryota > Viridiplantae > Streptophyta > Magnoliopsida > Fabales > Fabaceae > Mimosa > Mimosa bimucronata. Next base: position 39,697,795 of record CM073446.1, read on the forward strand.
TAGTGAATTTGGGTACGGGTTCTGATCAACCATCTTGTGCTCAATTTAAAGGAACAGTGCGAAGTTGCATTTGGCTTTTATGTCTTAAATCTTGTCTATAATCAATGAAACTTGAGACTGATCTGGTTTTTCCTTTTCATGTCATTAAAAGTATGATATCAGTATACTAAAATCTGAAATGACAGATTTTTGTGAAGTAGCATCTTAAGACGAAAAGAATTTATGGAGCTTATTATTTATGTTTGACTGCCTAGGTGGAGCAATAGCAAGTTGCAGGTCTTAGTTGGTATGGTATGTAACTTTGGAATTGGAATTTTTGTGCTGTTGCATGCTTCATTTCTGTCTTCTCATCCTTTTTAGGTTAAACACGGTTGAATTCTTTTATTCTTGAGTTTTTCCCAGTCTTAGCCTGACATCTTTTAAATCAATTTGAATATGCATTTCAGGTGGCATTTGGCATGGGAATAAACAAACCAGATGGTTAGTTATTCAATGTTGCTATTCTGCTCTTTTTTCCTCAAAAAATTTCCAATGTGTTCCATGCAAATTTTATTCGCTATACCAATGTGGATGGCGTTAGCGACTATAATTGGTTCATTTATTCATTCAAAATTGAAAATAAGGTGGCATCATTGGTTTTCACTACTTTCTTGATGATCATGTTCTTTTCTGCATCTTACGGGTGTTGGTTTGGCATACTGTCATTGGTGATGTGAACTTTTATGCTTGTGAAGTCAGCTACCCTTGTGAATAGGCTGAACATGCATGCTGCATTTGCTTTTTCATTCATTGTTCATATATGATTAGAATATTCAGTGGGAAGTTTTTGCATGTAGTCAGATTGGTCATCCATCACAGCTTGCGCAAATCAATGGAAACATAATACCAGGTTTGAGCCACTCCTGCTGTATTTCTCTCCTGTTTCATTTTCCCCTTGTCAATAAACCCTTCTTACAGGAAAGTGGTCGATCCGATAGAGATGGACTCCCATCTGAATGTGTTCTCCTACTTCAGACCTGGTGATATACCTCAACAGGTAACAAATTGCAAAGCTATTTTCTCAAATCTTTTGTATGTTATATCGTCTTCCATGAAAGCTAAATCTCGCAAGGGGTAGGACCTGCATTTTGCTGAGCTAACTGTAGGAAAATAATCTCAAAAGGGTTCAACTTTATTCATAGACTTAATCATATATTTATACAATAGGAAAGAAGATTGTAGATTAATTACCTAAAATAATATCTAAATTAATATTCCTAATATCTCAACTAATATCCCTAATTAATAGGGATCCTAATTTGATTGAAAATAAAATATTTCCTAATACTCTAACACTCCCCCTCAAGTTGGAGCATAGATTTTAATCATACTTAACTTGTTACAAAGATAATCCCATGACCAACAAAGAAAATCCCATACTCCCCCTTAGCAACAAAACTATGCATTTGACGCAACGACCAGATCTGAAATCTGAATCCCGAAATGACTCAACAAAGAGCAACCCAATTCACGTCACAAATGCACCAAACCAGAGCTCACCATAAACCTAAGAAGACCAAACCCGAATGCAATCACCACTAGGATTCGCCGGAAATGGGATGGCAACTCCAAAATACAAAATTAAATCAAATGTCACACAAAAGACATTCAAACCAAGAAAAATTAGCTACCACACCAAGGGCTCTAATTTAAATAGCCAAACCAGGGCCACAACAAACGAAAGCAATAAGGGCTTTACAACAAAAAATAAACTTCATAACTAAATATGTTAAGAGCAGAAAATACAAGAAGCAAAATAAACACCCAGATCCAAAACCATAGATATGTAAATAGCCATGATATCCAAAAAACATGAGGAAACTCGCCGGAAATTCAAAACACACTAGATCCAGATACAATCTTTATTAGAGCACCTTGGAAACTGGGGCATGAACAGTGTATAGGAACAGTAATCGTGAACAGTGATGACGAATAGTACCATGAAACAGTACCCGCGATGAACAGTGCAATGAACAGAGACAGCTATTTTGGAACCCTAATTCCCTCTCGCTCTTATGGGAACGACGAACAGCAAAGGAGAAACCAGCGAAATTTTGGAACCCTTAACCTGGCTCTGATGCCATGTAGGAAAATAATCTTAAAAGGGTTCAACTTTATTCATAGACTTAATCATATATTTATACAATAGGAAAGAAGATTCTAGAACAATTATCTAAAATAATATCTAAAATTAATATTCCTAATATCTTATCTAATATCCCTAATTAATAGGGATCATAATTTGATTGAAAATAAAATATTTCCTAATACTCTAACACTAACAAATATCAACATACAGATTTTGGGGTCTGTGGTCTTCAGCTTCCCTTTTGAAGATGAGGAACATGTGATTAACCTTTAAGAATTTTTTATTCTCAAGCCCAAGCATATGCTTGCATTCTTGGGTATTGATCCGTTTTATCTGCATTTCTATTTGTGTGCCTGTATTTGATTCATGGATTGTATATTTGTTGTCATGATTTGCTGACAGAGTTCAATGGATTTCAATGAAAACACAGGACTGCAGAATTTGTATGACATTGTACGATATTGTCAGGTAGTTACTATGTTTTTAAACCATATCTCTTCTGGTAGGTCGCAGCTGAAACATTTACTACGTGTTCTGTGGCTATTTTAGTTGGAAGATTTCCATTCTTCTTCCTTTTTCTTTTTTGGGTGTTGGGGAGTCTTATGTCAGGATTTCTGGGCACCTATCTTTGAAAAAGTAGAAAAGAATGAGAATCGAAATTGTCATCTTTTGACAACTTTTATATCATATCTGTTCACCCATTCTCATTTTACACAAGTGCGGGTGGTGACAATCTGCATGAGACATTTGGAACTGATAGTTGGCTCCGCGTTTCCCCCCTTTCATTTGTGTCCTACTTGCAACATTAATCAAACAAATTTTTGTTCTTATGGACAAGTGAGCAACCATGTATCGGATATTTGGGCTTAAATGAAATGTAGAAAATGTTGAGGCTAATTTTGATTTATCATACACACACAATCAGTTATATATGTTTCTCATCAGGTTAGCAGTGCAAAGCTTCCCACAAAAGTCTAGTTGTTTTGAACCAAAACCCAACCTCTCTTTATAACACCAAAAAGACAAACCATTATTGATACCCATTCCTTAAGAAGTCCCTAAATTCTTAATACCTCCTATTCATCTTTATGATCTGGAGGATGACAAAAGGACTAAAATATTGTCACTTATTGAACGTCTATTTCCTGATTAATAATTGTTACATATGAACATTTGAATTTTTACTGTATGCTTGGTTACTTGAACCTGAATTTTTCAAGGCTGATTCTTTTTCATCCCGTCCAAAAAAAAAAAAAATGTCGCCGCAGTGCCATTTTCCAGCACTTTGCTGAGCCACTGCAAGACTGCAATGGTATGTTTTCATGGATGTCATTTGCTTTTAATTTTCCCCCTTTTGAGCTCATAAATTTGAATGTTAAACTCATTTTTTGTAGGGATGTGTGATAATTGTGCATTTCTGAGTGAGGTGAAGGAACTAGACATCTCCAGTAAGTCATGTTGTTTTGTCATTTGTTCAATTAGATATTATTTTTTGTCATAATGTGTTTGTTAAATCTCGTTGTCTCTGTAAATTCATGCCGTCAATCTTTGAAGCAACTATGATTGAAGATTTTTTTTTTGGATAGCTGTTTGTTAGATATTGTTGTCTTTGATAAATTCTGTTGCGGGTGACCTTGTCTGTTTTATAAGCGTTGCATTTGTTGCATGTTACTATTCATCGTTGCTGTGGCATGCTATTGTTCGACGCCTTATGATGTGGGGATGTGGGCACCTTAGGTTATCTCTTGTGCTCATCACAGTGGCTGGTGGATTAACGTGATTATATGGCCCATCAGTAAGCAGTCATCAATTGCACCACATCTTGGTATTTCTTTCAGCTAAGTAACATCCCTCTCAATATGTGATACTTTATATTTCTTTCAGCTAAGTAACATCCCTGTCAATTGATACTTTGGCAACTAAATTAATACTTTTTTTATGCCTGAACTTCACTCCCTTTTAGGCTCCTGATGCTTTTGTGATGGATTTTATTCTTCTGCTTTTGTCATGAAAATTCAGATGAGACTGGTACGGTTCAGGTATATTCTTATGCTAAACCAGTTTACCAGTTGAACTCATCCATATTTTCATATATAAACTTTCTATTGCTTGGTTCTTGGTTCTAAAATTGGATTTGTGGGTGCAGGTTTTAGCTTCTTGGAAGCCAGTCCTTGAGAATTCCTCAACACTGCAAATCTTTTTCGATTGTTATCCAATGAATCACCCATTTTCAAAGGAGGTTTGGTTTCATAGACGGGAAAGTTTATTCTTTCAAGCATCCTTCAAGTTTATATATGTGTGTGTGTGTATATTATTTTCATTCAATTGTTTGTTTTAGTTGGATTGTTTGGTTGGTGGTAAAAAATCTTCGACTATTTGGCTTACTCTTAGTCCTTTTCCGGATTGTCCTTTTCTGGATTGTTGCACCTGATAAAATGATTTTCAGAAGAACATTTTGATAGAATATTGGTATTATTTCTTTTCAGCTCAATCCACATGTTTATTTTTGTCCATACTGTATGGCATGTTAGTGTTGCTAACTAGGCTGAGTCCTGGGATTGTGGATCTTGGGAACTGTATGGCATGCTAATGTTACTAACTACGTTGAGTCCTGAGATTGAGGATCATGTGAGTTTCATTCTGCACCTTCACTCATGTCTTCTCTAATTAGTTAAATTTTTTGGTCATGATAATATCTTTTAAATCATATTATGCTAACTTATTGTTTTAACATGACGGAAAGCAATTTTATAGTTGATTCTCTTTCTCCTTTAATTCTACTTGGGAATCGTGTAAAATTTTGTTGAACGTTCACATTATGGAACTATCATCACCTTATGAGCTATAATTTTTTTAGGCATTGGAGTGCTTGTTGCAAGTGGCTTCTACCAGGCGATCTGGGTTTTCCAGTGATGCTGCTCAACTGATGTTTCTATCACACTTAATGCAGGGAACCAAAGAAATTTTGCGAACAGGGACAGGTTAAGTGGCTCTGCTTCCTTTTTTTGTGTGTTAAGAGTGGAGTTCTGCTACTTCATTTCTCCGTTAAGTGGTACTGCTTCCTTTCTGTTAAGAGTGGCCTAGCATTAGTGAATTATTTATACATGCAATTTTTTATCCTTTTACTGCAGTCTGAACTGATGGATGAGCTTGCTGAAAATCCCCTGGACAATGGAAAGGTGCTTCAGGTTCAGCTTGATTTCTTTCCTACCTCTGCAGATATGAAGTTCATACTTTATTTTTCTTCTACCGAAGTCATATTGTGGGAGATTTTTATGATATAATCTTATAGAGAACTTGAAATTTGAGCTTACGTGTTTAAAATTTAAATATCATATATGCAGTAGTTTCTTTTCTATTAGATGTGAATATTCCTCTGACTTTCCCAGTATGAAAGTTGCTGTTCATATTTGATGAAAATTGTGGAACCTATGATAGATGACTATATGGTATTCTCTAGCACTTCTTTAGGATGTGTCAATTTGTGTTATTCTCATATATGTTAGTGTTGCTAACTAGGTTAAGTCCTAGGATTGTGGATCATGTAAACTGTATGGCATTCTAGTGTTGCTAACTAGGTTGAGTCCTGGGATTGATGATTATGTGAGTTTCATTCTGCACCTTGACTCATGTCTTCTCTAATTAGTTAAATTTTTTGGTCATGATAATATCTTTTAAATCATATTATGCTAACTTATTGTTTTAACATGACGGAAAGCAATTTTATAGTTGATTCTCTTTCTCCTTTAATTCTACTTGGGAATCGTGTCAAATTTTGTTGAACCTTCGAATTATGGAACTATCAACACCCTATGAGCTATAATGTTTTTAGGCATCGGAGTGCTTGTTGCAATTGGCTTCTGTTAGGTGATTTAGGTCTTCCAGTGATGCTGCTCAACTAAAGTTATTATCACACTTAATGCAGGGAACGAAAGAAATTTTGCGAACAGGGACAGGTTAAGTGGCGCTGCTTCCTTATTTTTTTTGTTAAGAGTGGAGTTCTGCTACTTCATTTCTCCGTTGTGCTGCTTTCTTTTTGTTAAGAGTGGCTTAGCATTAATGAATTATTTATACATGCAATTTTCATCCTTTTACTCAGTCTGAACTGATGGATGAGCTTGCTGAAAATCCCCTGGACAATGGGGAGGTGCTTCAGGGTCAGCTTGATTTCTTTCCTACCTCTGCAGATATTAGGTTCATACTTTATTTTTCTTCTATCGAAGTCATATTGTGGGAGATTTTTATGATATAATCTTATAGGGAACTTGAAATTTGAGCTGTTTAAAATTTAAATATCATATATGCAGTTGTTTCTTTTCTGTTAGATGTGAAATATTCCTCTGACTTTTCAGTATGAAAGTTGCTGTTCATATTTGGTTAAGATTGTGGAACCTATCATACATGACTATATGGTATTCTCTAGCACTTCTTTAGGACGTGTCAATTTGTGTTATTCTCTTATAAATAATTTAACTTTTTATATCTTGATTTAGTTTATGCAGAATGAAGCTAATGCCCTCCGCCATCAGCTATGTCACTTCTTTAACAGAAGCCAAACTTGCTTGGTTCACTCACATAGTTGCTGCAGTTCTGAAGATTAAACAAATTTCTTGTTTTAGGTAATGTGTTATAAACAACTTGGGTTGTGTTTAAGTATTTCTGAACAGTAATGGCTCTTTTTTTTAACCTTTATGTTTCTGAATTGCAGTGGAAAATCACATGACATACTAGATACAGAGGTTTCAGCACTTGTTTGCAGTTGAATAATATAACTGGCAGTTGATTTGTCAAGTTTCAGGTTTGGATTGATAGCATGGGAAATTTATTTGAAATAGTCTTTCGATTCTTATGCCCTAGTTCATATGCCCTATTTCTTGCTGTGTATGGCCAAATTTCTGCACACATTTTCTGCATTTTAATGGCTTTAATTTTTGTACTTCTGATTTGTACTTAAAAGTGCTGCATTTATCTTTATTTTAGTGCAAAATTATGTATTTTAATTGCTTCATATGCTGCGATTCTGATTTCCACCTAAAAGTGTCTCATAGACTATGTTTTAGTGCTACATTCTTCATTTTGACTGCTTCACATGCTGTATTTCTGTTTTTGAACTAAGAGTGTTATAAGATATTGATTAATGGATCTGATTTTTTATTGCTCCATGACTTACATATTGAAAGGGCTTCATACACCCACGTGTTTGCACAAATTCTCTGCATTATACTTCTATTCCATTATGGTTTTAGAAACTTTTCAATTATCCATGGTTTTGCATATGCTTCTGCACACACCCCTGTAAAGATTCGCTGACGTATGAGCAATGGACGTCTTCCCTTTTTCTTAACATGGCTATTTCACTTCTCATAAATGTTTGCTGATGTATGGCCACCTTTTAAAGTAGAATAAATACTTATTGTTTTATAGGTTGCAATGGAATTAAGGGAGAGGGGAATTTCTGCAGATTACTACCATGCAGATATGGATGTACATGCTTGAGAAAAAGTACACATGTGGTAAGGTGGTGATCACAACATCAGTTGTGGTTTATTAAAAGGTGTGGATGCATTATACGTTAGTATTTGTTCAACTTTTGCTGAACCCCTCGTCGCTAGAAATGTTATACTTGTTGGTGCTTCGGAAACTAAGATTAACTGGTTTGCTGTTTTTAGCTCTGTTAGATGAGTCTTGCTATTTGAATCCATTCAGTAATTTATAGAACATTAGAAATGGTTGTGTGTGAGCTTTATCTGACCCTTGGCCATTAAAGCCTCCTTAACCTTTTGTATTCCCCAGAAGATCTCTAGTGAATTTGGTATGGGTTATGATCAACCATCTTGTGCTCAATTTAAAGGATCAGTGCGAAGTTGCATTTGGCTCTTACGTCTTAAATCTTGTCTATAATCAATGAAACTTGAGACTGATCTGGTTTTTCCTTTTCATGTCATTAAAAGTATGATATCAGTATACTAAAATCTGAAATGACATAGATTTTTTGTGAAGTAGCATCTTAAGACGGAAAGAATTTATGGAGTTTATTATTTATGTTTGACTGCCTAGGTGGAGCTGTTGAAATATGGGCCTGCCATTCAGCCCATGTCTCTTGGGTTTAACCTAGTTATTTAGGTTTAACCTAATTGTTAACCTAGCCGCCTTTCCTTAATTATTTCCCCTCCCTCATTAATGTACATAACGGTCAGATTCCATATTAATCTGACCGTGATTCTTGGGAACCAAATCTGCACTAATCTAGGAAATATATTAGGGATTCTATTAGGCTATAATTATGGCAGCATTAATTAGGATTATTCTCTGCCACTCCTATATAATGTAATGCGTTCAGATTACAATCGATAGAGTAAAATATTATTCAGATTTTATTATATGGTATCAGAGCCGTAAGAGCTACTGGACGCGATGTCTTTCAAGGACGCCCTCCAGAATCGTGCCTACACCTCCATTGAAGGTGGACAGCCTGATGGCACCTCAAAAACTGCAACCTCCAACAATGGAGGGACTGGAAATATGGTTCCTGCAGTCACAGATGTGTTCACACAGATGCCAACCACCCATCGACTCAACGGCAGCAATTATTTGCAATGGTCCAGGCATGCTCTCATGTTTATCAGGGGGCGGCACAAGGAGAAGTACATCCTAGAAGGACCACCAGCTGCCACAGATCCTTCCTATGTCACATGGTGTGGTGAGAACAACCTTGTCATGGCATGGCTCGTGAATTCAATGACTGCAGAAATTGGAGAGAATTATCTCCTTGCATCTACTGCCAAAGAAATATGGGAATCTGCAAAAATCACATACTCTGACATAGACAACACAGCTGCCTTGTATCAAGTCAAACGCCAACTGCATGACCTTGATCAAGGTGATAAACCTGTAACCCTTTATTTTACTGCTCTAATGAAACTTTGGCAGCAGCTTGACCTATATGAAGTACATGAGTGGCCAAATCCTGAAGCTGCCACATATTATAAGAAATTAGTGGATCAAGATCGTTGCTACAAGTTTCTTCTTGGCCTCAATGACTCATTTGAAGACATTAGGGGTCGAATCATGAGCATACGGCCAATTCCAACACTGATTGAGGCCTTCAATACTATCAAGTTTGAAGAAAGCCGAAAGGTACTCACAAATCCCGCTTCTATTCCTACTTTCACTAACAACTCCTCTGTTCTTGCTGCCCATGGCCCCCAGGGTGATAAAAAACCCAGGAAAAGGTGTGACCATTGTAACAAGAATGGACATACCCAAGAGGAGTGCTGGAAATTACATGGCCGTCCCCCACACCTCAAAACTAAAGGGCAAAATGGGACTGGCAGCAAGGGGCACATGGTAAGTACACCTACCAATGAAGGGCCTTTAAGCCATGATGAACTGGTCCTACTAAGAAAGTTACTTGAAAAACACACACCTATGTCTAGTGACACAGCTACCCCTTCTGTCACAATGGCTCACGCAGTAAAACAGGTGGCTGATAAATTAAAATGTCTAGTCATTTTTGACAACCATGGCTGTACTTTTCAGGACTTGGCATTGGGGAAGATGATTGGCACTGCTAAAGTATGGAATGGTCTTTACTATATTCAGAAGTCTTATCCAAAAACTGCTGCTTCAAATTATCTTGCAACTACTATGATGGCAGATGATATTCAGTTGTGGCACTCTAGGTTAGGCCACCCTAGTCTAAGTTATATGAAACTCTTATTTCCTAATATGAATAAAAAGGCCATTACTGAATTTCATTGTGAAACCTGCTATTTAGCAAAACAAATACGAAGTACTTATTCTCCAAAAACTTATTTACCTTCTCACCCTTTCAATCTCATCCATAGTGATATTTGGGGACCTTCTAAAGTTGAAACCAACTCTAAAAGCCGCTGGTTTGTCACTTTTATTGATGATCATACCAGATTAACATGGGTTTATCTTTTACAAAATAAATCTGAAGTTTTTTCAGTCTTCAAGAATTTCTATGCATTCGTTAAAAATCAGTTTCAAACATCAATAAAAATTTTACGAACAGATAATGGAAAAGAATATTTGAACTCTTCTTTCACAAACTTTCTAACTACAAATGGTGTTATTCATCAAACCTCTTGTGTTTATACTCCACAACAAAATGGAGTTTCAGAAAGAAAAAATCGTCACCTTTTAGAAGTTGCAAGAGCTTTGATGTTTGAAAGTAATGTCCCTAATAAGTTTTGGGGGGATGCAGTACTCACTGCTGCTAACCTAATCAATAGAATGCCTTCAAAAATTCTCAATTTTAAAACCCCAATGGAAACCTTTCTTGCTGTTTATCCAAATTCCTCTCTTATAAACACCCTTCCTCCAAAAATCTTTGGCTGCACAGTTTTTGTTTACAATGAACATGGGGGAAAACTTGATCCTAGGGCAATCAAATGCATTTATCTTGGTTTTGCTTCAAATCAAAAGGGATATAAATGTTTTTCTCCAAACACAAACAAGACATATATTACAATGAATGTGAGATTTGTTGAAAAACAGCCTTTCTATTCAAAAGTATCCATTCAGGGGGAGAGTAAAGGTTATGAATGGATACAATATGATCAGGACCAACATCAAGTAAATGAATCAGAATTACAAACATTACTAGATGTGCCCCTTCCCTTGTCAAAACCAGTCACGCCAAGACACAATTCTGAAAAAAATGAAAATCAAGAACCTAGTGATAGCAATAGGACTCCAAATAGATCTATCTTTGAGGATAATAATCCATTTGAACCTTTGAATGATCTTTATGATTCCCCAAGAGAATCTGAGTCAAATCAGTCTCACAATTCCATGATACAAAATCAAAATGAGACCAGAACTCAGTGCCATGATTCTGCACCAGGTCCAAGTCCTGAAGATTTCTACTGGCCGATAGCTCTAAGAAAGGGAAAAAGGAGTTGCACTCAACATCCAATTAGTAAGTATGTTTCATACAGTAAGATTTCCTCTAATCTCAAAACTTTTGTAGCTAATGTTGACAATGTGAAAATACCTAAGACCTACAATGAGGCAATAATGGACTCACATTGGAAACAAGCCATAGAAGAGGAATTAAGAGCTCTCAACAAGAATGGAACTTGGAATATTTCTGAGCTCCCTACAGGTAAGACAAAGGTAGGTAGCAAATGGGTATTTACAATAAAATATAATTCTGATGGTAGTATAAACAAATATAAAGCTCGTTTAGTTGCTAGAGGATACACCCAAACGTATGGAATAGACTATCAAGAAACTTTTGCCCCTGTAGCTAAACTAAATACTATTAATGTGCTTTTATCACTTGCTGCAAATCTTGATTGGTCCCTCCATCAACTTGATGTAAAAAATGCTTTCTTAAATGGGGATCTAGAGGAAGAAGTTTACATGGAAATACCATTAGGAATGAGGACATCCGAAAATATGGGGAAAGTATGTAGGCTACGTAAATCTTTGTATGGTCTAAAACAATCTCCAAGGGCATGGTTCGAAAAATTTACTCGAGCTATTAAAGAATTAAACTATAAACAATGTCAGGCTGACGATACATTATTTATAAAACAAAGAGGGGAAAAAATAACAGTGCTTATTGTTTATGTTGATGATATAGTCTTGACAGGAAATGATGAAGGTGAAATCACAAGGCTTAAGAATGATTTGGCATCAAAATTTGAGATCAAAGATCTTGGTCCCTTAAGGTACTTTCTCGGCATGGAAGTTGCTAGAAGTCAAAAAGGTATAAGTGTATCACAACGAAAGTACACATTAGATCTACTAAAAGAAACAGGTATGTTGGGAGCTCGTCCAGCTAAGACACCCATGGAACTAAATCAAAAACTTACTATAAAAGAAAACGGAAAGGAAGTAAACAAAGAAAGATATCAAAGGTTAGTAGGGAAGCTTATTTATTTGTCACACACTAGACCTGACATATGTTATTCTGTAGGTGTGGTAAGCCAATTTTCTAGCTGCCCTCAAATCGAGCATATGATAGCAGTTTACAGAATTCTCAGATACCTGAAGAGCACTCCAGGATATGGACTGTTTTTTGCAAAGAACGAGTCAAGAGGAATTGAGATATTTACAGATGCTGATTGGGCAGGTTCTAAAAAGGATAGAAGATCTATCACAGGCTATTGCTCCTACATATGGGGAAACCTAGTCACTTGGCGAAGCAAGAAACAACCTGTGGTATCTAGAAGTTCAGCCGAATCAGAACTGAGGGCATTAGCTCTGGGTGTTTGTGAAGGGATGTGGCTAGTCAGACTACTAAAAGAACTACAAGTTAATATGAATGGTCCAGTGAAAGTATGGTGTGATAACACCTCAGCAATTAGAATGGCAACAAATCCTATTCATCATGACCGAACAAAGCATGTGGAAATAGACCGACACTTCATAAAAGAAAAGGTTGACAACGATGAAATTGATTTAGCATACACTCCTTCAAGAGACCAAAAGGCAGATGTAATGACTAAGTCTCTCACCCAAGAGAAATTCGAAGGCTTTAGAAGCAAGCTGGGAATGATCAACATATATTCGCCAGCTTGAGGGGGAGTGTTGAAATATGGGCCTGCCATTCAGCCCATGTCTCTTGGGTTTAACCTAGTTATTTAGGTTTAACCTAATTGTTAACCTAGCCGCCTTTCCTTAATTATTTCCCCTCCCTCATTAATGTACATAACGGTCAGATTCCATATTAATCTGACCGTGATTCTTGGGAACCAAATCTGCACTAATCTAGGAAATATATTAGGGATTCTATTAGGCTATAATTATGGCAGCATTAATTAGGATTATTCTCTGCCACTCCTATATAATGTAATGCGTTCAGATTACAATCGATAGAGTAAAATATTATTCAGATTTTATTATAGGAGCAATAGCAAGTTGCAGGTCTTAGTTGGTATGGTATGTAACTTTGGAATTGGAATTGTTGTTCTGTTGCATGCTTGATTTCTGTCTTCTCATCCTTTTTAGGTTAAACACGGTTGAATTCTTTTATCCCTGAGTTTTCCAGTCTTAGCCTGACATCTTTTAAATCAATTTGAATATGCATTTCAGGTGGCATTTGGCATGGGAATAAACAAACCAGATGGTTAGTATTTCAATGTTGCTATTCTGCTCTTTTTCCTCAAAAAGTTTCCAATGTGTTCCATGCATATTTTATTCACTATACTAATGTGGATGGCGTTAGCGACTATAATTGGTTCATTTATTCATTCAAAATTGAAACTAAGGTGGCATCATTGGTTTTTACTACTTTCTTGATGATCATGTTCTTTTCTGCATCTTATGGGTGTTGGTTTGGCATACTGTCATTGGTGCTGTGAACTTTCATGCTTGTGTAGGAAAGAGAGTAAGAATGCTATAACTTTTATGAAGTCAGCAACCCTTGTGAATAGGCTGAACACGCATGCTGCTTTTGCTTTTTCATTCATTGTTCATTTATGATTAGAATATTCAAATGGAAGTTTTTGCATGTAGTCAGATTTGTCATCCATCACAGCTTGAGCAAATCAATGGAAACATACTACCAGGTTTGAGCCCCTCCTGCTATAGTTCTCTCCTGTTTCATTTTCCCCGTCAGTAAACCCTTCTTACAGGAAAGTGGTCGAGCCAGTAGAGATGGACTCCCATCTGAATGTTTCTCTACTTTAGACGTGGTGATGTACCTCGACAGGTAACAATTTGCAAGGATATTTTCTCAAATTTATTGTATGTTATATTATTTTCCATGAAAGCTAAAGCTTGCAAGGGGTAGGACCTGCTTTTTGCTGAACTAACAAATATCAGCATACAGATTTTGGGGTCTGTGGTTTTCACCTTCCCTTTTAAGATGAGGAACATGTAACCTTCAAGAATTTTTTATTCTCAAGCCCAAGCATATGGTTGCACTCTTAGGTATTGATCCGTTTCTTCTGCATATCTATTTGTGTGCCTGTATTTGATTCATGGATTGTATAGTTGTTGTCATGATTTTCTGACAGAGTTCAATGGTTTTCAATGAAAACACAGGACTGCGGAATTTGTATGACATTGTACGGTATTGTCAGGTATTTTCTATGTTTTTAAACTGTATCTCTTGTGGTAGGTCTCAGCTGAAACATTTACTCCTTGTTCTGTAGCTATTTTAGTTGGAAGATTTCCGTTCTTCGTCCTTTTTCTTTTTTGGGTGTTGAGGAGTCTTATGTCAGGATTTATGGGTGCTCATCTTTGAAAAAGTTGAAAACAATGAGAATCAAAATTGTCATCTTTTGAAAACTTTAATATCATATCCGTTCACCCATTCTCATTTTACACAAGTGCTGGTGGAGACAATTTGCATAAGACATTTGGAACTGATAGTTGGCTCCGAGTTTCCCCCCTTTCATTTGGGTCCTACTTGCAAGATTAATCAAACAAATTTTTGTTCTTATGGTCAAGTGGGCAACCATGTGTCGGATATTTGGGCTTAAATGAAGTGTAAAAAATGTTTTGAGACTAATTTTGATTTTATCATACACACACAATCGGGTATATATGTTTCTCGTCAGGTTAGCAGTGTAAAGCTTCCCGCAAAACTCTAGTTGTTTTGAACCAAAACCCAACCTCCTTTTATAACATCAGAAAGACAAACCATTATTGATACCCATTCCTTAAGAAGGTCCTAAATTCTTAATAATTCCTATTTATCTTTATGATCTGGAGGATGACAAAGGGACTAAAATTTTGTCACTGATTGAACTTCTATTTCCTGATTGCTAATTGTTACATATGAAAATTTGAACTTTTACTGTATGCTTAATTACTTGAACCTGACTTTTTCAAGACTGTAATTCTTTTTCATCCATTCCAAAAAAAAAAAATGTCGCCACAGTGCCATTTTCCAGCATTTTGCTGAGCCACTGCAAGACTGCAATGGTATGTTTTCATGGTTGTCTTTTGCTTTGAATTTTCCCCCTTTTAATGTTGAACTCATTTTTTGCAGGGATGTGCGATAATTGTGCATTTCTGAGTGAGGTGAAGGAACTGGACCAGTAAGTCATGTTGTTTTGTCATTTTTTCGATTAGATATTATGTTTTATCGGTTGTAATATTTATCTTGATTGTACAAATTTATTCTTATTTCCCTCTCATGTCCCTTTTCACCCTGTTGCACAATACCACAATGTCCAGTAACTTTGCCTAAATAATCTTGCTTTGTGTTTATAAAACAACTAGGAATCTTATCTTGCTAAGTGAGGTTGGCTAAAAGAATCATTTGCTAGCTATGGTGATCTACAATTTGTTGCTTCATATATTAAATATAATTAGTGCAACAGTTGCCTTTCACACTGAGATTGTGCTATTAGGGATATTTTTCTTGTTTACGAGATTTCCTAATTTTCTTGCATTTGACATAGTGCCGACGAAACTTGAATTGAACAGTGTTCTCTTCACTTAAAGGAAAGTAATTGCTCCTCTTCTAAGGGAATGGAAATGGAAAAACATAAAAAATCAAAGATAATTCCCTATTAATACAGCTGATAATCACTCAAACGGTCATGGAACAAAAATTCTAGAACAGGATCTATTGCACTGACTTTCCCTAGGTAGGCTCTCTCCCCACTAGGAACAGAAAGCTTGGACATGTAATAATGTTGCACTCAGACCTGAAAAACCAACCCCCTACCCCTACTCATTCTCTCCTTCAAACAACAGTGTTTTGTGACATTGGATTCACTTTGGGCCTCTTGTTTGGTCCTCTGGGCCTTTTTCAAGAATAAACTAAGCCTATATAGTCTCTACCTCCTTTTTCTTCTCTCACCCTAATTTCGGAATTTACTTGCACCTATACCGCCATTGTTTCTCTGTAAGCTCACCTCACTAACCTGATAATTTACACTTGATAGTTCTATGCACTTTCCTCGTCTGTTAAATAGAAATATACATATCTCTATATACATCCTTATTATCTATTTACATGCATTACTTGTGTGTATTCAGTTAATATGTTCTGAATACTTCGCAGATATGATCTTTGATATTTCCGCTTCTTGTCAAGCCTTTGATATGTATGGAGTTTATCTTTTAATCCTGTTCAATTTGTGATGATGATACTATGTTTGTTAAATCTTGTTGTCTCCATAAATTTATGCCGTCAATCTTTGAAGGGCTTTCACACTATGCCCCCTTCTTCCGAGACAGCTTAGCTTCTTCCTCTGCAAATCTAAAAGTCCCTTCTTCAGCCGTTTACTATTCTGCTACTTCCCTGTAAGTTTGTCTCACCCTCTCACATCTATCTCCCTCCCCCTTTTCTTCTTTCAATCCCTAGTCTGGCTTTGTATCTTTTGATCTCCCAATTTTCTTTCTTTCTTTCTTTCTACATGGTGATATTTTGAAGGATCTTCGCTCGAAGAGGCCCAGCTTCATTTTCATAGTTTGCAGCCTAAATTTTACGTCCATGTTCGAATTATTCAGTATCTTGATTCTCAACGATGACTTTGATATTTTCATACATACAAAATACAGCAACTATGACTGAAGATTTTTTTTTTGGATAGCTGTGTTTGTTAGATGCTGTTGTCTTTGATAAATTCTGTTGCGGGTGACTTTGTCTGTTATAAACGTTGCATTTGTTGCATGTTACTATTCATCGTTGCTGTGGCATGCTATTGTTTGACGCCTTATGATGTAAGCATGTGGGCACCTTAGGTTATCTCTTGTGCTCAGCATAGTGGCTGGTGAATTAACGTGATTATATGGCCCATCAGTAAGCTGTCATCAATCATGCCACATCTTGGTGTTTCTTTCATCTAAGTAACATCCCTGTCATTATGTGATACTTTGTATTTCTTTCAGCTAAGTAACATCCCTGTCAATTGCTACTTTGGCAACTGAATTAATACTTGTTTTATGCCTGAACTTCACTTCCAATTAGGTTTCTGATGCTTTTGTCATGGATTTTATTCTTCTGCATTTTCAGCCTCTTCCTCATAGGCCTCCTACTCGTCAACGTAGGATAGCTAGCTCTTTCAAGGATCAATCACTCTTTTGGATATTCCCGATATCATTAACTTCTCTTGTCCAGCTAAAAAATGATGGTGTATTAAACTTATGACTATGTGAATATATTTGGGTACTTGTGTGTTCACTATAGAAATCTTGAATAAGCTCACATAGTAAATGAATTTTTATTGCAACTTTTAGTTGGGAGCAAGTTTCAAGCATTATCTCTTGCACTTTCTTTTCGGTACTTATCATTTGATTTTATGGGGACATTCTGTGATGAAAGTTTAGATGAGATTGGTACAGTTCAGGTATATTTTTATGCTAAACCACTTTACCAGTTGAACTCATCCATATTTTCATATATAAATTTTCTATTGCTTGGTTCTTGGTTCTAAAATTGGATTTGTGGGTGTAGGTTTTAGCTTCTTGGAAGCCAGTCCTTGAGAATTCCTCAACACTGCAAATCTTTTTTGATTGTCATGCAATGAATCAACCATTTGCAAAGGAGGTTTGGTTTCATAGATGGGAAAGTGTATTCTTTCAAGCATCCTTCAAGTTTATATGTATTTATATATATATATATATATATATTATTTTGATCCAGTGGTTTGTTTTAGTTACATTGTTTAGTTGGTGGTGAAAAAATTTCGACTATTTGGCTTACTCTTAGTCCTTTTCTGGATTTTTACACCTGATAAAATGATTTTCTGAAGAACATTTTGATAGAATACTGGTGTTATTTCTTGTCAGCTCAATCCACATGTATATTTCTGTCCATACTGTATGGCTTGTTAGTGTTGCTAACTAGGTTAAGTCCTAGGATTGTGGATCATGTAAACTGTATGGCATTCTAGTGTTGCTAACTAGGTTGAGTCCTGGGATTGATGATTATGTGAGTTTCATTCTGCACCTTCACTCATGTCTTCTCTGATTAGTTAAATTTTTTGGTCTTGATAATGTCTTTTAAATCATATTATGCTAACTTATTGTTTGAACATGATGGAAAGCAATTTTATGGTTGATTCTCTTTATCCTTTAATTCTACTTAGGAATTGTTTCAAATTTTGTTGAACCTTCAAATTATGGAACTATCAACACCCTATGAGCTATAATGTTTTTAGGCATCGGAGTGCTTGTTTCAATTGGCTTCTGCCAGGTGATCTAGGTCTTCCAGTGATGCTGCTCAACTAATGTTTTTATCACACTTAATGCAGGGAACGAAAGAAATTTTGCGAACAGGGACAGGTTAAGTGGCGCTGCTTCCTTAATTTTTTTGTTAAGAGTGGAGTTCTGCTACTTCATTTCTCCGTTGTGCTGCTTTCTTTTTGTTAAGAGTGGCTTAGCATTAATGAATTATTTATACATGCAATTTTCATCCTTTTACTCAGTCTGAACTGATGGATGAGCTTGCTGAAAATCCCCTGGACAATGGGGAGGTGCTTCAGGGTCAGCTTAATTTCTTTCCTACCTCTGCAGATATCAGGTTCATACTTTATTTTTCTTCTACCGAAGTCATATTGTGGGAGATTTTTATGATATAATCTTATAGGGAACTTGAAATTTGAGCTTATCTGTTTAAAATTTAAATATCATATATGCAGTTGTTTCTTCTCTATTAGATGTGAAATATTCCTCTGACTTTCCAGTATGAAAGTTGCTGTTCGTATTTGATGAAGTTGTGGAACCTATCATACATGACTATATGGTATTCTCTAGCACTTCTTTATGACGTGTCAATTTGTGTTATTCTCTTATAAATAATTTGACTTTTTATATCTTGATTTAATTTATGCAGAATAAAGCTGGTGCCCTCCGGCATCAGCTATGTCACTTCTTTAACAGAAGCCAAACTTGCTTGGTTCACTCACATAGTTGCTGCAATTCTGAAGATTAAACAAATTTCTTGTTTTAGGTAATAGGTTATAAACAAATTGGATTGTGTTTAAGCATTTCCGAACAGTAATAGCTCTTTTTTTCCTTTATGTTTCTGAATTGCAGTGGAAAATCACTTGATTTACTAGATACAGAGCTTTCGGCACTTGTTCTGCAGTTGAATAATATAACTGACAGTTGATTTGTCAAGTTTCAGGTTTGAATTGATAGCTTGGGAAATTTATTTGAAATAGTCTTTCGATTCTTATGCCCTAGTTCTTGCTATGTATGGCCAAATTTCTGCATTTAAATGGCTATAAATTATGTAATTCTGATTTGTACTTAAAAGTGCTGCATTTATCTTTATTTCAGTGCAAAATTATGTATTTTAATTGCTTCAGATGCTGCGATTCTGATTTCAACCTAAAAGTATCTCATAAATCTATGTTGTAGTGCTACATTCTTCATTTTAACTGCTTCACATGCTGTATTTCTGTTTTTGAACTAAGAGTGCTATAATATATTGATTAATGGGTCTGATTTTTATTGCTCCATAACATTCATATTAAAAGGGCTTCTTACACCCACGGGTTTGCACAAATTCTCTGCATTATACTTCTATTCCATTATGGGTTTAGAAGCTCTTTAATTATCCATGGTTTTGCATATGCTTCTGCACACACCCCTGTAAAGATTAGCTTGACGAATGAGCAATGGACGTCTCCCCTTTTTCTTAACATGGCTATTTCACTTCTCATAAATATTTGCTGATGTATGGCAAATTTCTGCACACATTTTCTGCATTTTAGTGGCTTTAAATTATGTACTTCTGATTTGTACTTAAAAGTGCTGCATTCATCTCTTTTTCAGTGCAAAATTATGTATTTTAATTGCCTCATATGCTGCTATTCTGATTTCAACCTAAAAGTTTCAAATAGATCTATGTTTTAATGCTACATTCTTCATTTTAACTGCTTCACATGCTGAATTTCTGTTTTTGACCTAAGAGTGCTATAATATATTGATTAATGGATCTGATTTTTTATTGCTTCAAGATTTTCATATTAAAAGGGCTTCATATACCCACATGATTGCACAAATTCTCTGCATTATACTTTTATCCCATTATGGGTTTAGAAGCTCTTCATATATCCATGGTTTTGTATATGCTTCTGCACACCCCTGTAAAGATTCGCTAATGTATGAGCAATGGACGTCTCTCCTTTTTCTTAATATGGCTATTTCACTTCTCATACATATATTTGTTCCTGACTTTAACTCTTGCTGAGTATTCTGGAACACTGATGTAGATGGGGCATTTCTTTTATTTTCTAGGCAGAGAATCTTATGATGGAACGGGGATAAAACAAAGAGGTATGTTGCTTTACATTACTAGCCGCTCTTAGTGGTCTGAAACTATTGTGGCTTGAGTTACAGGGGTATGTGATTTATCTGAGAAACTAGTATTTGGTTACTAATTGAAGCTT
Organism: Mimosa bimucronata; assembly: GCA_037074515.1. NCBI lineage: Eukaryota > Viridiplantae > Streptophyta > Magnoliopsida > Fabales > Fabaceae > Mimosa > Mimosa bimucronata. The sequence continues at coordinate 39,718,261 of CM073446.1, forward strand.
CATTGTTTTGACATGGTAAGCTTTGCTTGCATGTAAAGAACAAGGCTATTTTCTGATGGTGATAATGGTTTTGATTCTTGAGAATCATGGCAGTATTGTTCTTTTTACGTATGAGGAACAGGCTTCTTGATTTGTTAAGTTTCAGGTTTGAATTGATAGCATGGGAAATTTATTTGAAATTGTCTTTCTATTCTTATGCCCTAGTTCTTGTGGTGTACGGCCAAATTTCTGCACACATTTTCTGCATTTTAATGCTTTTTAATTATGTACTTCTGATTTGTACTTAAAAGTGTTGCGTTTATCTTTATTTTAGCGCAAAATTATGTATTTTAATTGCTTCACATGCTGCGATTCTGATTTCAACCTAAAAATGTCTCATAGGTCTATGTTTTAGTGCTACATTCTTCATTTTAACCACTTCACATGCGGTATTTCTGTTTTTAACCTAAGAGTGCTATAATATATTGATTAATGGATCTGAATTTTTATATCTCCATGACTTTCATATTGAATGGGCTTCATACACCCACGTATTTATACAAATTCTCTACATTATACTTCTATTCCATTATGGGTTTAGAAGCTCTTCAATTATCCATGGTTTTGCATATGCTTCTGCACACCCCTGTAAAGATTTGCTGACGTATGAGCAATGGATGTCTCCCCTTTTTCTTAACATGGCTATTTCACTTCTCATATATATATTTGTTCCCAAATTTAGCTCTTGCTGAGTATTCCAGAACACTGATTTAGATAGGACCTTTTTTTATTTGCTAGGAAGAGAATCTTTTGATGGAACGGCGATAAAACAAAGAGGTATGTATCTTTACTTTACTAGCCTCTCTTTATGGTCTGAAACTATTGTGCTTTAAGTTACAGGGACACGTGATTGATGACTCCCCAATTTTAGTGATTTGCATACATATTTTATTATATTTTGGGAGTCATCAATTAAAAAATCAAGATATTTTGTTGTGATTTGAAAAGATACTATTTGAGACATTATTTGGGGGTTTTCTTTTAAGATAGCTTATATTTAATCAAAATAGGAAAGTTGAATCTTGTTGAAGAATGTAGGAAAAGAGAGAGTATTGTCTGAAAAGGATTCATCTATTCATGTATGAGAGGGTTACATTTATACAAGAGGAGAGGAATCATAGTATTAATTACATATGAATAATATCCCTCAATCAAAGGGATTGATTGAGGATTCAAATATATTTCCTAATCTAATTATAGTAATATTTCCTAATATTCTCTAACACTCCCCCTCAAGTTGGAGCATAGATGTTAATCATGCCCAACTTGTTACAAAGATAATCAACCCGTGTCCCACTCAATGCCTTAGTCAATAAATCACCCAACTGGTCATTGGACCTCACATGTCCTATAGAGACAAAGTTTTCCTTGATCTTATCACGTACAAAATGACAGTCAATCTCGATGTGTTTTGTGCGCTCGTGAAACACCAAATTGGAAGCTATGTGCAGAGCAGCTTTATTATCACACTACAACTTAGCAGGTAACGATGTATCTCTTGAACTGACTGGGCAATGGCTCTATATTCAGCTTCTGCACTAGACCAAGATACCACATCTTGTTTCTTGCTCTTCCAAGATACCAAGTTTCCACCTACGAACACACAATAACCTGTGGTAGATCTCCTTGTAGATTTCAACCCTGCATGGTCTGCATCACAGAAACATTCAATCTCAGTATGGCCATGATTTGTATAGAGAATACCACGACCAGGCGATCCCTTCAAGTAATGTAATACGTGCTCCAATGCCTCCCACTGGCCCACAATGGGAGCTTCCATGAACTGGCTAAGTACACTGACTGGAAAGGTCACATCAGGACAGGTAACCGTGAGATAATTTAATTTTCCAATCAACCTGCGATTTCTCTCGGGGAACTCAAAAGGCTTTATCTTCTCAGGATTAACTTTCTTCCTCATCTCCTCTGGCAGCTCATCGTATGGTATTCGATCATCAAGTTCCAGGAAAGGATTGGGAACCATAGGAACACTACTCGGTGCTGCCCCCAACTTCCCAGTTTCTTCTAGCAGATCAAGCACATATTTCCTTTGTGTTAGCAGGATACCCTTCTTACTTCTCATAACTTCAATTCCAAGAAAATACTTCAGTGAACCCAGATCCTTTGTCTGGAAATGAGAATTAAGAAAGGCCTTAAGAGATGAAATACCGGATGTGTCACTGCTTATAATCACAATGTCATCAACATAGACTACTAGAAGGATCATGCCACTATCTTTGTTCTGATAAAATACAGAATGATCACATTTGCTCTGTTGCAGCCCAAACTTCATAACCACTGAGCTGAATCTATCAAACCAAGCACGAGGGCTCTGTTTTAAGCCATATAAGGATTTCCGAAGATAACAAACCCGTCCACACTCCCCCTGAGCAACAAAACCAGGTGGTTGCTCCATATAGACTTCTTCAAGAAGATCACCATTCAAGAAGGCATTCTTTACATCCAACTGATGAAGATCCCAACCATACGTAGCTGCCATAGATATAAAGAGACGAACCGAGGATAACTTCGCTACAGGAGAGAAAGTTTCTGAATAATCAACACTATAAGTCTGAGCATATCCCTTGGCAACAAGTCGAGCTTTCAAACGTTCCAAAGTCCCATCAGCATTGGTCTTAACAGTGAAGATCCATTTGCACCCAATCGCCTTCTTACCAGGAGGTAAGTCAACAAGATGCCATGTACCTGCCTTATCAAGAGCCATCATTTCGTCTTCTATCGCAGCACGCAAACCGGGGTGAGATAGGGCTTGGTGAAGGGAAGTAGGGACAGAGATGAAATCTATAGAAGCTATAAAGGAACACGATGGAGCAGAAAGATGGTTATATGAAACAAAAGAAGAAATAGGATAGGCACAAGTACGTTTACCTTTGCGTAAGGCAATGGGCAAGTAAGAGGAGGAATCAGGAGTATCTGGCACTGGATCTGAAGCGGGAGTAGGCTCGGAAAGAGGGGGTTCAGGATCAGACGCCGAAGCAATTACCGGTGGATCATGAGACTGTGTAATGTTATTATGACCCCTAGGTCGCTTGCGATAAACATGAGGATAAAATGGAAAACCTTTGTTTGGTGTCGGTACAGTTGGTTGCACTGGTGATGAATGAACTTGATATACCAAAAGATCATCTAGAACATCAGTTGTTTCAGGAGGTGTGGATGGAGGAAAATAAGTAAAGAATGGAGTAGACTCATGGAATGTGACATCTATAGACACCAGATACCGACGTAAGCAAGGAGAATAACACCGATAGCCCTTTTGTACCCTAGAATACCCAAGAAAGACACATTTTAGTGACTTAGGATCAAGTTTGGTGACTGTGGGACGAACATCTCGAACAAAACAAACACCCAAATATTTTGGGATCAATAGGGAATATAGGGCTGGACGGGAACAATATTTTGTACGGAATTGATCCACTGAGAACAGGGGAGGGCATACGATTAATAAGAAAACATGCTGTCGAAATAGCATCTGCCCAGAATGATTTTGGGACATGTGTCTGAAACATTAAAGCCCTGGTTACTTCTAATAAGTGTCGGTTCTTTCGTTTTCCGACCCCATTTTGAGCTGGTGTATCTGAACAAGAAGACTGGTGAATCATACCCTGCTGAAGCATAAAAGATTGAAACTGAGCAGAAAAATATTCTTTAGCGTTATCACTTCTCAAGATTTTCACAGTGATACCAAATTGAGTTTTAATTTCGGCACAAAAATTGCTAAATATGGAGAATAATTCAGAACGAGATTTCATTAAATAAAGCCAAGTTGTACGAGAATGATCATCCACAAAAGTAACAAAATACCGAAAACCAGTCTAAGACGCAACATGACAATGACCCCAAACATCAGTATGAACTAAATCGAAAGGAGACGCAGCCCGTTTATTGACGCAAGGTGCCAAATGCACACGATGATGTTTGGCAAACTCACATGACTCTATCTAAAGACGACAATGTAGAAAACTGCGGATATAGCTTCTTTAATGATGACAAAGACATATGACCCAATCGACAATGAACTTCAAATGTATGGGAATATTATGTATTTATTATAATATTCTCTCTGTGATTGATTAGGCATTATTAGACTTTATTGGTAGTTATTAGCCTTAATTAATATTTATTAGCTTGTCTCTCCCTCTAGCCTATAAACAGGCTCTCTTTGTACATCAATTGATATGGAATGAGAAATACATTATTTTTCTCTCAAACTTGTCCACATGGTATCAGAGCCTAAAATTTTTTAGGGTTTCAGTTACGTCGTTACTGTTCATCCGGCGACACTGTTCATTCACGATGAACAGTAACAGCGTGATTTGTGAGCTTGTCTGGAGCGTTTTGGGTGCTTTTTTTGCGACACCGCCTAGCCCAATGTCTTCCTTTCCCTCAGATCGAAAAACCCCAGCCGGAAGTGGTCCAAAACGTCGGCGCGTGGTTGTCATGCGCCGCTATGGCAGGAGACGTTCAGCGGCGCGTGGAGGCGCGTGTGAAGGTGTTTCCGGAGGTCGTTTCGTGCGACGACGAGGAGGAGACATTTCCGACCAATCCCAGGCAGCAGAACTCGAGTTCCAGTCCGGGATCCTCATTTTCCGGCGTTTACAGAAGTGTATGCACATTTTACTGTTCGTGCGTGATGTGTTCATGCGGTTCGTGTTAATTCAGCTTTTATTTGACCTGGTTTACCAAGATATAATTATCTTGTACCGATGGTTGTTATTTCAAAATGTAAACTCCCATCATGAAGCATTCATAAGTCGGCAGGTGTTGGCATTCTTGGCTCAGAAGGGGGATTTCCTTTAAGCTCTCAAAACCTCCAGGAAAAAAGAAATCTGGATAGTTGACTCCGGCGCATCAGATCACATGACTGAATGTCATCACTTATTCTCCACATATGTTCCATGCGTTGGCAATAAAAAAGTACAAATTGCCGATGGCTCTCTTGCAACTATTGCTGGGAAAGGGAGTATTCGAATTTCAGAGCGTATCACTCTAGATTCTGTCTTACATGTGCCAACATTAGCATGCAGTTTATTATTTGTCAGTCAATTGACGAAGCAATCTAAATGTAGCGCTAATTTCCTGCCTAATCATTGTATGTTTCAGGATCTATCATCGGGGATGGTGATTGGTCGTGCCAAGGAATGTGAGGGACTTTACTTACTTGATGATACCGTTGTAAGTCACCAACATATCTCAAGTGTATGCAATTCTATATCTATCTCTAAAAATGAAGATACTATGTTATGGCACAAGAGAATGGGTCATCCTAATTTTCATTATCTGTCTCGTATGTTCCCATCTCTTTGTCCAACATCTAACCTTGATTTGAAATGTGAAGTCTGTGAATTAGCCAAACATCACCGATTATCATACCCTAGAGCTCCATATACACCTACCAAGCCCTTCACTACCATCCATAATGATCTATGGGGACCATGTCGTAACCCAAACCGTACCAAGTCCAAAAGGGTTTATTACATTCATAGATGACCATACCCGTGTTTGTTGGGTCTATCTCTTAAAAGACAAGTCTGAGGCACCATCTGCTTTCATAAAGTTCTTCACCATGATTAAAAACCAATTCAATACAAGCATCAAAGTCTTACACTCCGATAATGGCACTGAGTATTTTAACCAAACCTTGAGTGAGTTTCTCCAAACACATGGTATTATCCATAAAAGCTCATGTGTTCACACCCCTCAACAAAATGGGATTGCTGAGAGGAAAAATAGGCACATTTTGGAAGTCACTAGGGCCCTTATGCTTACTTGCAATGTACCAAAGTTCTATTGGGGAGATGCCATTTTAACTGCAGTCCACCTTATCAACCGAATGCCAAATAGGGTCATATCCTTTGAAACTCCTGTTAAAAGGTTACAAAGTGTCTTCCCTATTACTCACCTTGAAAATAACCTTCCCTTTCGTGTGTTTGGATGTACTGTTTTTGTTCATACCTATCCAAATAACAAGCTTGATCCCCGTGCAGTGAAGTGTATATTCCTCGGGTACTCTAATACTCAAAAGGGGTACAAATGTTTTGATCCTGTCTCTAAACACCTATTTGTCAGTTTTGATGTTACCTTCCATGAAGCAACTCCTTTCTATCCAAAGCCTTCAATTCAGGGGGAGAGAATGAGTGAATCTTAGACTTTGGTGCCTTTACCTAGCTAGGAATGTGTTATATTTGAACCATGGATCACACCAGTACCACCACCTCAGCCAGAGCCACCCCAAACAGAACCACCTCTTCTACCACAGCCAGAGCCACCACAGACAGAACCATCCTCACCCCTAAACCAACCGTCTCTTGTGCCAATCACAAAAGAAAATTTAAATGCAGGGGGAGATGTAGAAAAACAACCAGATAAAGATATGTTGGTGTACTTACGAAGGCATAAGGTTAAGGAAGGAGGGAACCTTACATCTGAAGCATCCAAGCAACCAGAATCAGTGATAGCTCCTGGAGAACCAGAGGAGGCAGAACCGGTGGTTGCCCCTGAAGGGATTGATCCAGAGGTATCTTATGTTCCTGAACAGGTTAATGAACATAACGATCTTGATTTGCCTATTGCTCACAGGAAACAACCTCGATCGTGTACTTTGCATCCAATCCAAAAGTATGTGTCTTATAAGGCTCTTTCCTCCAGCTATCGAACCTTTGTCACCAGTCTAGATAAAGTGTGCATTCCCAATAACATCCAGGAGGCACTAAAGATACCAGAATGGAGATTTGCAGTTATGGAGGAGATGAAAGCTTTAGAGAAGAATGAAACATGGGATGTTGTTGAAAAACCAAGAAGCAAGAAACTTGTTAGCTGCAAGTGGGTATTTACCCCTAAATATATGGCTGATGGTTCTCTTGACAAGTTAAAAGCTCGACTTGTAGCAAGAGGGTTCACTCAGACGTATGGTCTAGACTATGAAGAAACATTCGCACCAGTGGCGAAATTGAACACTATCCGAGTTCTATTGTTTGTAGCAGCCAACCTAGATTGGCCACTTCATCAACTGGACATCAAGAATGCTTTCTTGAATGGAGAACTTAAAGAAGAAGTCTACATGACTCTACCTCCTGGCTTTGAGAGGGGTAGAAGTGACAAAGTATGCAAATTGAAGAAATCGCTTTATGGCTTGAAGCAGTCTCCTAGGGCATGGTTTGACAGGTTCTCAAAAGTTCTAAAGTCAGAAGGCTACAAACAAGGACTATCTGATCATACAATGTTTGTCAAAACAAAGGGAGGAAGAAGATGTATCCTTATTGTGTATGTTGATGATATCATCCTTACAGGAGACCACATTGATGAGATGACAAGGATAAAGATCGCATTGGGGAGAGAATTTGAAGTTAAGGATCTAGGGGATTTGAAATACTTCCTTGGAATGGAAGTTGCAAGATCAAAAAGAGGTATCTATGTATCTCAAAGGAAGTATATACTTGATCTTCTAGATGAGACAGGCATGTTAGGGTGTAGTCCGGAACCAACTCCTATTGTACCTCCTAAGAAGAGAAAAAAGAAGCCTACAAAGGAGGGGGAGGGAGAAGAGAACAGTCCTGAGGATGAGATTGAAGATGAAGAAGTGGAAGTAGTGGATGAGAAAGAAGAGGCAGCTAACAAAGAAAGATATCAAAGACTTGTTGGGAAACTAATTTACCTTTCCCATACAAGACCTGATATTGCTTTTGCAGTGAGTGTGGCTAGTCAATACATGAGTGAGTCAAAGAAAAAGCATATGGATGCGGCCTACAGAATTCTGAGGTACCTAAAAGGCACTCCTGGGAGAGGATTATTCTTCCGGAAACAAGAACGTAGAACGATTGAAGTATATACAGATGCAGATTGGGGAGGAACACACTCTGACCGGAGATCAACCTCTGGTTATTGCTCCTTTGTGTGGGGAAATCTGGTTACTTGGAAGAGTCAGAAACAAAGGGTGGTATCCAAAAGTAGTGCTGAAGCTGAATTAAGGGTATTGGCTCAAGGGATAATGGAGGAGTTGTGGTTGAAACGAGTCCTTAATGAGGTACATGTCAGAGTGGAGTTGCCATTAAAACTCTATTGCGACAACAAGGCTGCTATTAGCATGGCCTTGAATCCTATTCAGCATGAAAGATCGAAACACGTGGAGATAGATCGGCATTTCATTAGGGAAAAAGTTGAAGAAGGGATCATCTGTCTGACTTATCTACCAACAAACCTTCAAGTTACACATGTGTTACCAAAAGCGTTGCTCAAGCCTTCTTTTGAGAGTTGTATGAGCAAGTTGGACATGATTAATATCTATGATCCAACTTGAGGGGGAGTATGGGAATATTATGTATTTATTGTAAATATTCTCTCTGTGATTGATTAGGCATTATTAGACTTTATTGGTAGTTATTAGCCTTAATTAATATTTATTAGCTTGTCTCTCCCTCTAGCCTATAAATAGGCTCTCTTTGTACATCAATTGATATGGAATGAGAAATACATTATTTTTCTCTCAAACTTGTCCACAGAATGTAATCCTTTAGACTTGGTACGGTTTGGTAGGTGTATATGGAGCTTTAGGGTATGATGATCGGTGGTGTTTGGCCAATTCACAGACCTCACATTTCAAATCAAGGTTAGATGTTGGACAAAGGGATGGGAACATACGAGACCGATAATGAAAATTAGGATGACCCATTCTCTTGTGCCATAACATAGAATCTTCATTTTTAGAGAAAGATATAGAATTGCTTACACTTTTAATAGGTTAGTGACTCACTTCGGCTTAATCAAGGAAGTAGAGTCCCTCACATTCTTTAGCACGACCAATCACCATCCCCAATGATAACTCCTGAAACACACAATGAGTTGGCAGAAAATTAGCAGAGCAATTTGAATGCTTCGTCAATTGACTGACAGATAATAAAATGCATGTTAATTTGGGCACATGTAAGATGGATTCCAGAGTGATACGCTCTGAAATTTGGATACTTCCTTTTTTTAGCAATAGGAGCAAGTGAGCTATCAGCAATTTTTACTTTCATGTTGCCAGCACACGGAGTGTAAGTGGTGAACAATTGGTGACTATCAGTCATGTGATCGGAGGCTCCAAAATCAACAATCCACACCTGTTGATCCCGTGAGGTTTTCAGGGCTTGAAGAAAATTACCCTGTTTTGCTAGAAACACTGAGGATACGGTCTCCACAGCAACATTCATTTCTGTTGATGATTGTGTCACCTTCATTGCTACTAACCTTACAACATGAGTGGCAGCAATGACTAAAAGGCTTGAAATTATCATCTTCATCACTTTTGAAATTGCAACAGTGAAAGAAATTCCAAGGTAGGAGCTAATCGGAAAACAGAACAACCAAACAGCAACAATGACCCTCGGAAAAATCATGCCCAGGCCTGACCGGCCAGGATATGACCGGAAATTGTGTTTCGCCGTTGAAGGAGGAAATCGCCGTCGAAGAGGGTCCTTCACGCGCCGCTGGACGGTGACTGGCGTGGGAGCTTGAGGTGGCGCGTGTAGGTCACACGCGCTGCCGTTCGTCGCGTCTCTTCTGGGGTTTGCCGATGGGCGCCTACTCTCTCCAATGGTGGCGGCGGTGAGACCCAAAAAGACCTCGAACATCGCGAACAGCAGCCCTACACGTGACTGTGACTGCATTTTCCCTTTTGTCCTTCGTTTTTCTGACCTAGGCGCAGCGTTTAAATTTTTTAAAAAAACACAGGCTCTGATGCCATGTGAACACGTGGGCAGAATTGAGAGAAAACTGAAATTCTCATTAACATAACTATGCTGCTGTACACATGAGCCTATATATAGGCTACAAGGAAAGACATGCTAATAAATACTAATTAATACTAATAATGCCCAATTATGCCTATACAATCAGAGAGAATATTCGCAATTATTACAAGATATTCCCACATTCTGGAATTTTTGAAATTTATGCTCTGCTTGAGTCAAGTTGATTAGGAATTGGATAATGGGTGGTTAAAGCTAAATTTGGCTTTTAACTGCTATTAAGATTAGAAATCTAATTCTTATGAGATGTTGAAATTTTCAGTTTAGACATTAAAGATTTTGAGAAGACAAATTTAAATTAAATATCGAATTGTGTGATGTGTATAAGAGATTAAGGATTCCATGTAAATATATAAGGGTTAATTTGAAAAGGGTTAAGTTAATGCATCAAAGCTGGCTTTTCCTGGATAATTGGTTGGTATGAATGAAGTTGTTTAAGGAGAGTAAGATCGTGCTATGAGATTTCAACGAGGTAAGGAAGTCAAGCATGTTTAGGAGTGCAATCTGGATATTTCGAAGGATCAAAGGTAATTTCATTTACTGATTTCGGGGTGCTAAATGCTGAATAAAATCTTGGGACTAAAATCTATGTGGAGGTTAAATATGAATAAGTGTGATATTGGGTGGCATTATGTGAAAGTTTTGGGGCTTAAATTGATGAACCTGAAACTGATTTAAAAAGTATTATTTAAGGCATTCAAACATTTAAATGTTTGAGTAGAAGAGTCATTTTAATACTTTGGTGTTAAGGAATTATGTTCTGTCTTGATAGTTCAACTAACTTACTCAAAGACTCATTGAAGGAGTTGAACTAAATTTCTAAGCTAAACAATTAGGAGTGTACTGGTGATTGAATCTGACTTGAATTCTGTTGAATATTGTTTTCAAACTTGGGAAACCATGTATGGACCTATGAATGAGTTTCTGTGCTCTTGGAGGTTTTGATGACTTTGAATAATTATAGTGATATCTGTTAGTAGCATAGGAATTAACATGAAGCAAAGAAATGTCCAAAGTCTGAAGTTTAAGTACAGTTTTTGGAGTTATAAATACATGATTTAAATCTTGTTATTGAAATTGGAAATTTCAGATGATAAATGCAATGCTGTCAGAATTTTGAAGGAACTAATGCTCCTAAGAGTTAATTGTTGCATTTAAAGACTAAACTTTGTAGGTTAGTGTGTGTAAGTAATTTCAGTGATACTTGAGGTTGTCTAAGGTTAGAGAAAAGTGTGATTATTAATGGAAGTTAGTTTGAAAGTGAGATGATGGTTATATCATGTATTTTCAGATTTTCTATTGTTGTATTCTATGTTATTGAAGTATATGAATGGGGGTTCATGGTCAATTTACATCAAGATAAACCCAGAGGATATAAAGTTTCTACTTGTGTGCTGCTATTATGTACTCTAATTGCAGCTAGTTGTCAGGAACTCAGGATGGTGTTTTTCTTGTATCAGACTTGCTAATCTTGTTCAAGGAAAATCTCATGTGGGTTGAATGATAACAGGATTTTGTTAAATAATAATTATGAGAATCAGAATTGTGTGATGATCATCTTACATGGATGCATGTTGCATTGACTCTTGCAATATGGAACTGTAGCCGTTATGACATTTGCATTTTTGAAACTGCTGCTTTTAGAAGTTGTTGGTTCTGTTTGAATTTTGAAAGCCATTTGAGCTGTCCGTTGCCTATGTCAATGAGAATTATCTAGTATGAGGGTGTTTGATGATTTGAATAGTTGAAGCTCTAAGGTATAGTTTTGTTTGGAGTTTGAAGTTAATCGAAAGTTGATAGTTTGGGTTATGAGATGAAGTGAAAATTAGCTAATAATATGCTCTTGGTGTTCTTAAAGAATGTTGGTATAAGGCTATATAACCTGGAAATTTTAGACTTTTAAAAGTTTAGGTCCAATTAGATATATTAGAATTATTATTAATTTTTGGCTCTCCAAGCGCTATTAGTTAAAATTAAATATTGAGGATCAAACTTGGTAATTTAGTTGGTTTATAACCACTTGAAATTTTATAATACTTTGAAATATATAAATTTTGTCAAAAAAAGCCCATTCCTTTAAAGTATATGCTTTATTCAAGCATTTGAAAGAAGAAGTTTTAATTTATTACTTTTTCGGACTTCAAAAATTTTTAATTGTTTTAAATTGATTAAACAGCCTTAATATAGTGTGGATACATTTTTGCACTTACTTTTTGTGCATGTATACTATCTGTACCTCAAATAAGCTGACTTTATTGTTGGCAAATAAATAAATAAGCTGATCCCACATTTGTAGGGCCAAGAATTTGATTATGTTGGTTGATGGTCAATTCATAACGGAGGATGGAAGTTAATCACTGATGGTGGGAGCTTGTATGAAGTTAATCTCCTGGTTTTGGCCTAATGTATATTTTGTTACTACTAGTTTTGGGGTTGCCCAATCTCTCTTTCGGGCCAGGATGGTGTATGGCTCATGATTGGTTGGGGTGGAATATGAGCAAATACTTATTATTCAATTTTGTTTTTCCATGAAACAAAAAAAAAATCATATAAAGATGTTTTCCAGCACTTAATATCGTGCTCTCCTATTCTTTTCACGTTCTTTTATAGTAATCTTTTAGTTGAAAATGATGATAGTGATGAGTACATATTTCGTTATGGAAAATTCAGAGCATGTTGATTCCTGCAATACAAGTATGTGGTTTTTTAAACCAAATAATTGGAATATTGCAAATGAGTAAGCAGCTTGTAGGAGAATAGTGATTAAATCTAAGCCATCGATGATGACATATTGACATTGAGCATAATCAATAGTTGATGTGGTTTTTTTTTTTTTTTTTGTGATGTGGTTTTGAGAAAGATCCTTAAACAAAAAAAAGTGCAATTGATATTTTTTTTATCATCATGGATCTACGTCAACAAATAATTTCTTTGATACAGATTATTTCATTCACTGCATTGAAAAAAAAAAAAGTCAGTAGTAGTATGAAAACGTTTTCCTCGATTGTGAATGAGACGAGACATGTTATAAATTGAGATTTGGAGGAACAAATTTGAAATACTTTTAGTTCTTTAAGTTTGTATTATGTATTATTTTGGTTACTTAAATTTAAAAAGTGTATTTTTAATTCTTCTTAGTGTTCACTTCACTTAACAGAAAATGCCGACTCAACAAATTTAAATGACGATTATATGGTTAAATGTTGACAAAATATGCTTAAATTTTAATATTTTTTGTATAAACATTTTTTTATATTTTAAACATTAATCATTTTTATTCGCATTTAATTATAGAATTACTCTTTAAATTTGTTAAATCACTATTTTTCACTAAATAAAACTAACATAATTAGTATAAAAGGACTAAAAGTGCATTTTTCAAAGGGTAAATGTGCAGATTTAGTATCTAATAATTGTGCAAATTGTGCCAAACATAAATAACAATTTTTTGATGCAAACATGGTATTAATCAAATAAAAAGAGTATAAATATAGGAAGTTCATTAACCAGCCGTTACAACTGTTAAAAAAATCGTTAAATGGGCCCACAAACATGACAAATGGCATGTGGAGTACAAAATGTATGGTGGGATTTTATGTTTCGTGCGATTTGTACAATTGTTGGGTATTAAATCTACCTCTATATAATTGTTGGATATTAAATCTGCACCTTTACCCGGTATAATATAAACAATTGTGAGCCCAACTTCTCAATTTTTAACGGTTCTAACAGCTAGTTAGCGAATTTCTTATATTTGTACCATTTTTATTTGATTAACACCATGTTTGCACCAAAAAATTGTTATTTATGTTTGGTGCGATTTGTACAATTGTTGGATACTAAATCTGTATCTTTAGCCTTTTAAAATATAAATTAAAAATTATCATTAAATATTGTAAGAGTAAGCGTAAATCTAATACATTTTTAGTTAAATTAGTAATATATTTTAAAATTGACAGAATGTAATGTTAATTCCAAGGATTATTTTTTTCAAAATAAACAAAACTTAAAAGTAAATAATAAATTAAATTTTGTAGCCTAAATATATACAATTCAAATATACTGTTTTCGTTTATCAACAAATATACTCTTTTCAAAGGAACCAACAAAAATCTTCTGAATTAAAGTATCCCATTTTGACATCTAAAACTCATTAATTTAATTACCAGCACATATATTTATGTATGTGTGTGACAAGGGTTTAATTCAATTAGTTATTTTTGAATGCATAATCCCTTAATTCTGGGACCTTGAAAAAAGTCAACAGGCAGCAACGTTCATTCACCCCAACCAAATTAGATTTCATCCAAAATTTACGCCTTAAGGTTCTATCTTTGTCTCAAAATATTTCCTCACACATAATCTAACCAATCAATCAATGGCTATGTTTTATCTATTCCATTTTGTAGCATAAGTCCTGTCTCTTTCAACATCCCTTCAATCCTGAGATCCATTGTTTGGAATCGTTCAGGAACAACAGAAGAACCACACCAATACTGTAATAAGCACATTATAAGTTTATTTGTTTAAGGAAGAGAAATGGCATTTACAGGAACATTGGATAAATGCAATGCATGTAATAAAACTGTGTATGTGGTCGACATGTTGTCTCTTGAAGGAAATCCATACCATAAATCTTGCTTTAGATGCAGTCACTGCAAAGGGTATCTTTCGGTATTGTCCTTTTTCCCTTTCTTTTCTTTTCTATTTTAATATCTTTTGTATTCATCTAAATAAGATTCTCAAAATCTTTGTATTTGAAAAAGTTATATATGAAACTATGATTGATTAGTTGATTTGAGTCAAGTTAATATGATGGGCAGATGAGTAGCTACTCCTCAATGGACGGTGTTCTCTATTGCAAGCCTCATTTTGAGCAGCTTTTCAAGGAATCTGGAAATTTCAGCAAGAACTTTCACACAGGTAATAACAATATGATATATCTTTCAGCTCATTTCATTTCTTCCAATGCTAGGTTTCCATTTGACTGACAAACTTTGTTGCTTCTTAATTTTGAAAATGTTGCAGCAAAGTCTTCTGAAAAATCACATGATGCGGTATGCTCAATATACTCCCTTTCTTATATACATATTATTCATCTCAAGTCTCAACATTTAAGGATATTTTTGGTAGTAATGACATAAGAGACATATTATATCAGCATTGAACAATGATAATTAAAATTTGATTTATTTGACTGAAAGAAGTGCATAGGCATATGGCTGAAAGTATTTGTATTTCTTCTGAGCTAAGCATATATAATGTAAAAACTATAAGAAGTTGCAAGCCATGAGTAGTGTGATTTATTCATCGGACTCTGTGCAACACATGGACCCACTGTTTTTGTTCTAATGTCGAATTCTTGCTGAAATAACCTTTTTTCTTTATGTAAACAGAGCAAGAACTTAAACAGACTCTCTTCGTTGTTCAGTGGAACCCAAGACAAATGTGCAGTTTGTACTAAAACAGTCTATCCTCTGGAAAAGGTTTGTAATTTCTAATCCTTCCCATTCAAAATTACACAGTAAACATGAAGAAAAAAGGAAGAATTACTGTGCATATCCACATAAACAATCTAATCACTAAAAAGTCCCACGACAACCCATTATTTGTGGATTTAGCAGTAAGGAACTGTGTCTTCTCACCATAAGAGAGGGGAGTTTGATTTCTATTGCGGTGCTTGGGGAGACATCATAAAGCAGAGATGTCTAGATAAATGCCTGAGGGTACAAGGTATTACCATACTTGACATTGATATCACACCTAGGAAAAGCAGTTCAAGCACCCTACTTTTGACTTGAGTTAAACCCTTGTAACCAGGCCTGAAAACTTTATATATAAAAAACTTGCACAACAAGTAAGTAGCATGCAATGACAATATTCAGTGCAGAAAATGAAAACAAGTTATCTGATGCTTATTTGTTGTATATGATTCCTTAGTTATTAAATTGTTTATGTGATACCGCATAGTGATTCCTCCCAGAAAAAAGTGGCAAGCCTTGTTAAATATAATGGTGGTGGGATGATATAAATTTGTGTTTATTGTAAAAGGTGACATTGGAAGGAGAAAACTACCACAAGACTTGCTTTAGGTGTGCTCATGCAGGGTGTCCCCTCACACACTCATCCTATGCAGCCCTTGACGGTGTCCTGTACTGCAGGCACCACTTTGCTCAACTTTTCATGGAGAAAGGTGATTACAACCATGTCAAGCAAGTCACTGCTCACAAAAAGAACACCGCTTCTAATGACGATCATGAAGATGAACATCAATCTAAGGACCAGGATGCCACTAAACATGAAGAAGAAGAAGAAGAAGAAAAAGTAGAAGAAGAAGATGAACAATCTTGAAATAAGTTAAGATGAGATGAAGCGAACCATAAATCATCTATTTATTTCTTTGAAGATTCTTGAGTATACTCTCTCTAGAGTCAATCTAGCTTCTTTCCACTTCACTTCTCTCCTCTTCTTACCTTTTTAAAGTTCTGAACCATTGAGTAAACTGTATAAATTAAGCAGAAGTGATTAAGATTAGAGTATGGAGTATAAATAAGCTTGGTTTTTGTGTGAAGTAGTGCAAAGAGCTACTGGATGTTTCTGAAGTGAGGTTGTTTCTGCACATTTTAACAATTACAAATTTACAATATTCGCTTTTAAGTGAATCTGACAGGCTCGTTGTACAGCTAGCTACTAAATCTGCTTTCCTGATAGGCATGGCTCATACGTTTATTTTTATGGAATTTGGTGAACGATGATTGATAATTATGTATTTGTTATGATGTATTTTGAGTTGTATGGATATTATTGGCATATTTTGCTACTTGTAAAGCATAATGGATAATTATGCCATGTTATGATGTAATTTTAAGTTGTATGGAATATTAGAATGCAATGCTTTATTGTAGATTTGAAATTTATGAAGAAAAAAAATATATTATTTTCGTTCTAAACATAAGATCATGTTAACTTATTTGACTTTATGTAAATTAAAGAAGCAAAATAAATTTAGTTTAAAATATTTATAGGTATACTTTTTCCTGGAAAACTAATTTATTTTACTTATAAACTAATATATAATTTAATTACTTATAACATATGTCATAATTAAATAGTTTATTTTGATTCATTAATCAAGTTAACTTGATATTAATAAAAAGACCTATCAATAATTTATTTAACTTCATTGTTCTCTCAAAGTATTTCAGCTTGATTTTATATTAATGATTGGGATGTTCACTCCTGTCTCTGTCTCGTCTCCCGTTCTCATCCTAATCATTCCCCTCCTGAAAAAAATTTGACACGGCCCAACTCTTTATCATGTCCCAAATATTTGTTTTTTTAAGAGATATAACTTATGTTTTCCTAAAGATATAACTAATATCTTATATATATGTGTGTATATATTATGTACATAAAAAGATATTATCCTATTTGTTATATATGTATAAAATATTAGAAACATTTATACCTTTTAGGGAAAAAGACACTAAAATACCATTGAATAATATAAAGGATAAATCAATTCTCTAACATTTGAAAATCTCATGTCATCCATCAGGGAGGAATATGGGATATTGATATGTTGAAAAATAATATACATGTCCTTGACTCAAATAAAAGAAAGACACAAGAAAAAGGTCTCATCCCTCTCTTTCTCTATCGCTCACCCCAATCTACCTCTCTTCTCCCTATAACAATGGCAAACCCCATCACCACCACCCAGTCCATCCTTTTTTCGTCTTCTCCATCCATCATCGCCGAATTTCAAGCCTTAGGGCATTCTTCCTTTCCTTTCCCT
The DNA here is from genome assembly GCA_037074515.1 of Mimosa bimucronata. Lineage (NCBI taxonomy): Eukaryota > Viridiplantae > Streptophyta > Magnoliopsida > Fabales > Fabaceae > Mimosa > Mimosa bimucronata. Next base: position 39,735,901 of record CM073446.1, read on the forward strand.
TCTTACCCCATTATTCCCCTAGTCAAAAAGGTCTCTAGAATCACCACCACAACTAGGGCTATAAATAGAGGACTGTTTGGAAAAAAAAGGAAGGAAACGACGGCACTAACAGGGGCTAGGTATGAACTCACTGGTGGCAAACACAAACGGCGAACAACACTACAGGCCAAATTATTTTTCATGGCTTCACAAGAATCCTATCGAACCAACGAAAGCCACGACCACTCACGTCAAATCTTGACGAGATGATTTTCCCAATGTGAATGAGGTAGAGAAAAGAAAGAAACTGACGAGTTCGGAGTGAGAAAGAGCTATCTCAAATCCTTCTGGTTTTTAGGGTAAGGATTTGATCAGTTTAAAGGGGAAAGTTTTTGTTTTTGTTTTTGTTTTTTGAATTTGTGTGAGGGAAATTCCATAAATAGTAAAGTTTTTTATTGAATTGAACGAATAAGAACTTGGATAGGTGAGTGGTGGGTGGCGGGGTCATTGTCATTTACAATGGTTGCTGTTTGGCTTCACTGCCTTGCTTCCATTGTTGTTTTTCTGTCTAGAGGGTGTTGAAGGGGGCTTGTTTATTTGGTTCATTAGAAATTGTTGAACCCTACTACTTCATTCATTTGTTGTCACTCACCAAATGTTTGTTATGCATGATGAATTGGCCGAAAAGTTAAACATGAAGATAACCATATTTTTGAATGCATTAAAGTACGTATTAGCTATAACTGTTGCATTTTGGTTGTTATTATGTTACGTGATCTTTCCTAGACTTGGGTTGTTAACAACTTGTACATAGTAATCAACAACTTTAACATGAGGATTTCGAAGAACCGTATAGAGATTAACAACTTACAACTTTGCTGTTGGCGAAGTGAATATGAGATGAAAACCAATCAGCGCCATTGTTAACAACTTATACATATTAATTAACAACTATAGCATAAGGACTTCCAAAGTTCGCATAGCGATTAACAATTTACAACTTTGTTGTTGGCAATGAAGAATTTGGTTTAACGTTGCTAGTTTATGATGTACATGTGATTTGGAATTGTTAGAATCGAAGCCCTTTATTAAAGAAATATTTTGACCATAAAAGCCCTTTAATTAAAGGGTTAATTTGACCATTGTAATCATATCCCCAAGGATATTATATTTTCTATAATTATCCCATAAATCATGGTGATCATTAAATAGAATAAATCACCATAAAATGCCCTAAAGTCAGCCCTGATTTTTAGGGATAATTGATTGAATCCAAGTCCTATATTAATAACCCCTATTTTATTGAATAATATATACAATTTAGTATTATTTTCTCCCTAAATCATTGGTCGATGCAAAAAATTATGTTAATAGTTGTTAATCGCCATGCGGACTTTGTAAATATCTATGATTAAGTTGTTAATGACTATGAATAAGTTGTTAACACTTGAAGCAAGTTGTTAATGCTAAATTTGTTTCCCTCTTTGTATTTAACCAAGCCAATAGCAAAGTTGTAAGTTGTTAATTTCTATGCATACTTTGTTAATCTCTATTCTAAAGTTGTTAATCGCTATAAACAAGTTGTTAACACTTGCAGCAAGTTGATAACGCTAGATTAGTTTCCCTCTTTATATTTGACCAATCCAACAGTAAAAGTGTAAGTTGTTAATCACTATGCAAACCTTGTTAATCTTTATGTTAAAGTTGTTACTGTCTATGAATTGCAGCAGTGGTTTTCCATCTCATACTCACATTAGCAACAACAAAGTTGTAAGTTATTAATCACTATGCGGGTCTTGTAAATTCTTATGTTAAAGTTGTTAATGTATATGAACAAGTTGTTAATGCTTGCAACAATTGGTTTCCATCTCTTATTCATATTGGCAACAACAAATTTGTAATTTAACCAACCAATCCATATACAAAAATTCCCTCCCCCATTGCACAGACTCAAATTAATCAACCAATCCCCCACTGGCAACAGTAATAAATACTAGCATAGGCTCAGCAAAGGCCAATAGGTTTACCACTGATGGTCATTTCAACAAAGACTCCACCCCGCCTTCTTCAATTATCAACTTCCCATATTGATCGTTCTCTCTGGCAAGTGAAACCAGAGAAGTCGCTGCATCAGATCGCTCCTCCAAAGAACTAGTGTAAAGAGTTGAGGAACTTGCTCCCATATTAGATAGAGATTGAGTTCGCTGGCGGCGATCAAAGGGAGGCCGAGATACTCGTTGCTGCGATCCTTCGCCGAAGGTGACACACAGAGGAGCTAGGAGACATCTCCAATTGAATTCTTGAGCTGAGTCGACATCTTGCAAAAAGCAACGATGGGTATAATGGTGACGACGCATTTGTGAGGAGCTGAATCAAGGAGTAAGCTTTTGTGAGAACTCCGCCATGGATGCTCAGATGGTTTCGCTAAGATTTGCTTCACAAACTCCGCCATGGATACTAACAACAAAGCTCCAAGTTTTGATCTTTTTGATTGAGGGAAAGATGGGGTAAGAAGAGAAAGGAAAGAAAGAGAGCCCTGAGGCTTGAAATTCAGCGGTAATGGATGGAGAAGACAAAGAGATGATGGATTAGGTGGTGGTGGTGGGGTTTGCCATTATTGCAGAGAGAAGAGAAGGATATTGAGGGTGAGCCACTGAGAGAAAGAGAAGGATGAGACCTCTTTCTTGTGCCTTTCTTTTATTTGATTCAAAGGCATGTATGTCATTTTCCAACACATCAATATCCTAGATTCCTCCCTAATGTATGACATGGGATTTTCAAATGTTAGGGGACTGATTTGTCCTTTATATTATTTAATGGTGTTTTAGTGTCTTTTTCCCTAACTTTTATATATGTCATATATTTCATATTTTTATTTTTATCAGATTATCTAACATCTTTAATTAAAGATAGTCTGATAATTATTTCATATAGATATTATTTATATAAAAAATATTAATTTGAATCTTTAGTTTTTTATTTTCTACTTTGCAAGTTCAATTTTTTCTTTCATTTATGATTATCACGTTTTACTTTTAATTATTTCTTATTTTCATTATGTTTTCACCATAAAAATAACAAAACGGGATGATTAAATATATTTATATTAGATATTTTCAATCCAATTCCATACATTTTAGTTTTTACAAAATTTTAAAAAATAGTGAGAAAAAAAAATAACATATCCTTTAGGGAGAGAAATGGTATACAGAACATCTCCTTATCATACTATTTCTGTCTTTATACCGATTGAAACAAGATAAAATTGTGATCAGACAGAACATAAGATAATTTTATTTTCTCGAAGCTTTCATGGGATAAATACCCTAATACTCTATCAAATGCAGTACCACTCTATTCCTTATTATAAATCACCACTCTGATGCTATAGCGAGTAATTGGTAAATAATAATAATAATAATAATAATAATAATAATAATAATAATAAGTACTGTAGGGAGTATGTGAGTAATTGGGTTGACTCAATCATTTTTTTTTTGGTAAAAAATATCTAACTCATTTTCCCCTTCAATTCATATGGTTCTTGTTCTGGTTGGCCTACATTCTCACCTCCACACAATAAAAATCAGTTTGCACTTCGCACACACATGAAAGTCGATTTCATAACAAAGTTTGTAACAATTTAAATGAACTTATATATATATATATATTAATATATGTGTATTCAAATGTGTGTGTATATAAACTAGTCTAGACCCCGTGCAATGCACGGGATACTGGGTTAAAATATTATAGTATAAAATTTAAAATTATTCACAAATGTTAGATTTTAAAAACTATTTTATAAGTAACTTCAATTAATCCGTACTTCTAAGTAACCAAAAAAATCGATTGTTATCTTATCATGAATTAAGATCCCTATTTTGGAGGAATTAACCCAAAAATTAGGGTGTTAAAAAAAATAACCATACCTTCCGTTAAAAAAAGAAAAATAACTGTATCATCCCACTAAAACATGACTAATATCCAATTAAAAAATCAAATATATTAAATTGAAACTTCCCACAATGTGATCTGGCAAAAAAAACTTCCCAATACAAAAATCAAAATATATTAAATTAAAACTTCCCACTAAATGATGTAGCAAAATAATAATAATGATAAAAACTTTCCACTACATGATCTAGAAAAATAACTTCTTACTACATGAAAACTTAATTTTTTTTATTTTTAAATAAATAGATTTTAAAACTTCTCCCACTACATGAAACTTCAATTTTTTTTAAATAAATAGATTTAACCCATAGAAATTGGAGTCGTGAGGACTGCAGTCCAAAAAAAAAAGGACGGCAGTTGAGGAAGTGATGCACTAAAGAAAACTTAATAATAATATTGTCAAAAAAAAGGATAAAAATAATATTTAAAACTACCTCCATAATAAAGAGAAACTATCTCCATCATTCTAGGGATAGTGGCATTAGTGGATAGTGGGTAGAAGTTTAGGAAAAATTTTTTCATATTAAAAAAATAATTTTATTTATTTCTCTTGATAGGCCGCCACGTGGCGAACATGGAAGGACAAAAAATAATATTTAAAACTAACTCAATAGGAAAGAAAAACTACCTCCATCAATATAGGGATAATGGCATTAGTGGGTTGTGGGTAGAAGTTAAATGAAATTTTTTTTATATTAACAGTTAAGTTTATTTATTTCTCTTGATAGGCCGCTATGTGACGAACAGGGAAGGATAAAAAATAATATTTAAAACTACCTCCTTAGGAAAGAAAAACTACCTCCATCAATCTAGAGATAGTGGCATTAGTGGGTTGTGGGTAGAAGTTATGGGAAAATTTTTTCATATTAAAAATAATAAATTTATTTATTTTTCTTGATAAGCTGCCACGTGGCGAGCAGAGACCTGCTTTGACCCCTACTTTTATATTGTTAAAGATAAAGATGTGTGTGTGTTTAATTTATTTGGTCAAACTTAAATATACGTATATATATAGATAGGCCTACTTGTAGGCTGGAGCCCAAGGAAAATTTACCATTATTTCATAAACTGTCACAACCCTACTACGCTCTAAAAAAGGGGCGCGCCTTCCTTCCGTGCGTCGTGAGTGAACGTTCAGTGATGGCCACTGAAGTCGAAGATCCCAATCTTCTTCATAACATGGAAGCCGATGAAGAAGAAGTAGATGATGAGCTTTCTTCGTCTTCAGAAGACTACGACGACGGTGATGGCGGCGGCGGCGGCGCATATGACTTGGATGATGAAGACTTGGCAAATGGGTCGTTTTCTCTCAATTCCAGACGTCCCAATGCTCATGGGGGTCACCATTCCAAACCCAATTCGTCTACCCTTCAACCTCTCTCTAATCGAAACCAAAAGTTCTCTCATCATATCCGGGCTTCCCCCTTAGAGGTTTGAACTTTCCAAGGATTTGACTATGCTTTTCTGCACTGGATACCTTGAAAAGATTCTATTTTTATTCATCAATTGAACATGGGGTAGTTATTTAATCTACATTCGTTATGTTCTGTTTGAGTTTCCTTGGCGTTTTTCAATTTTGGTGCATTTAGGATAACTTTTTTTAAAAAAAAAATTGTTTTTTTTTTTAATTTGATGGCAATGTGAACCTATTTTTTATGATTAAATGTGTTTATCCTGGGATATTGCATGTAAATACGTTGGCTTTGATAGAGTGTGCTTTGAGGGAGTATAATGGCATCTTGTTTCTTTGTGTGGACTGGTCTTCACACGTGAGTTATGGTTTTAATTTCTTCTTCATTGGGTAGTTTAGCTTTGAGTTTTTTACCTGTGATTGAGTTGAAGAATGTGGGTTTTCAGCTGAGATTTACGTGCATGTAATGTATTTGTGGTGCAGGAATGGGAAGGCAGGGTGAATGTTGGCATGTCTAACTCTGTGACGACAGCAATTCGTGAAAGCGTTAGGGGGACAACCATTGGTAAAACTAAAACGACTGAGAAAGCTGATCGTGCCACTGTTGAGCAGGTAAGCATTAAAGGTTCATAAGATTCAATCATTGTGGCCTAAGCCCTAAGCTGTATAGTTCATTTGCAAAGTATGTGGTGGTTATATATTGTACCTGTAAATATTATTTTTAATTGTAGAAATTGGGGTTTAAAAATTATTGATCTTGTAATGTGATAAGGTCCTGTTTAATAAGGTGAAGCAGTGAACTTACTGCATTTGCTCTTTTTGTCCTGCACCTGCATGCACATGCACATGCACATACTCATGCTTCAGGCTTAATTTTTTCATTTAATTCTTTTTTTAAATGTTATATATTTCTGGGCTTTCTTTCGTCAAATTTTATGTACCTACCAAAATGTAGAATTGTTTCTACAACTATTTAACACAACTAATGAAATTTTCTCAGGCAATCGATCCTAAAACCCGCCTGGTTTTATTCAAGATGTTGAATCGGGGCCTCTTTAATGATATCAATGGATGCATTTCAACTGGGAAGGAGGTAAGAAATACACCCGAAGCCTTCCCCTCATATTTTTAGTTCATCTGATAATTTGTTTCTATGATATTTCTCTTTCAGATTATTGGATTATGTGTCATTTTGCTGTCTTTTTTTTTTTGGGTTTCTTAGTGTTTTCTTGCTTTTCGCAGGCTAATGTTTATCATGCAACCAAATGTGATGATAAAGAATTTGCAATTAAAGTATACAAGACATCTGTTCTAGTATTCAAGTAAGTTCTAGCTTGCTTTACCTGTTGTTTGCAGCGCAGCCTACATATTCAACACCATGTAGGAATTACTGTATGAATTAAGGAATATCAACTGAAGTTTATGATTAACATGATTTTAGGGATCGAGATAGGTATGTCCAAGGAGACTATCGATTTAGATCGGCATACGGTAAGCACAATCCCAGGAAGATGGTAAAAACATGGGCAGAGAAAGAAATGAGAAACCTTTTAAGGTTTGTTTTGTTTTTTCTATTTGCATTTTGCTATTTTTAATTATGCTCTTTAATTGAAAGATGTGAAGAAGATGCAATTCTGTGATAATGTTTGTGTGTTAATTCATGACTCAAGATAACAATAATAAGAAGAGAGAACAACATAAAGGATGAAAAGTAAGTAAATAAAAAGAAACTGATGCCTTTAGAAACGGGAGGTCCCCTGAAATAATTTAAATGCTAGTTGGAATTGTAATGAAGCAAGTTTTGCAGTAATCTAGTGTAATGAACTCTTCAGCAATGTACTGCTCTCTTCCTTTGTTCACCAACTTAAATCCCCCCCCCCCCCCCCCCCCCAAAAAAAAAAAAAAACAACACTACATAGGTTCAAATGTAAGCAATTCTTCAGCTTTGTGGCCTCTATTTCCCCTGTGTTGTCAACAGTTATACTTAATGAATGTGAATTAAAGTGCAACCAGAACTAACTGAGTTTTATGATGGCCTTTTCTGAATTGGGATAGTTGTTTTTGAATCCTTCCTGGTATGGTAATAGGCCTTTAATTGTTATGTAGGAAACAGGTCGTGTCATTAGTAATTAGTTAGTGACAAAAGGATTAAATTGGTGCATAGTGTGCAAGTTAAATTTCTAAACTGAGTATTATTGGAAAATAAGGTACACATTGAACATTTTTGTATGTTTTGGTAATCAAAACAATGTTTCTTCGAATTATTCCCCAATTTTTTTTATATAATAACCTAATTGTAAGTGGGCTAGCTTTATTTCATTTTAGAGAACTTCTTGGGTATGGCTTTGTCTTGCATGTTTCAATGCATATTTGAAGAAAGGAATCTGTTTAATTCCATACTAATACTTACTTGAGTCTTTCTTTTTATCTGTCTATTTGTGTGCAGGCTAAAGGCAGCTGGACTCAGGTGCCCAACACCTTATCAACTAAGAAAGCATGTTCTGGTCATGGAATTTATAGGTATTCCTTTATTGCATTTTTTTTGGTATATTGGCTTAATGCATTTTGAAAATGCTATCCTGTGGCTTTTATTGTGTTAATATAGTTATGATTTTTTGTACTTAATAAAATGATATCCGTGCATAAGTAATTGACTTCAACTATCAAATATATCAACTAAGATATGCAATATGTGAAGAACAGGAAAGAATAGATTACTACTTATTTTACTCATTAGAGCAATTTGAAGCTTCTTTGGTTACCCTCAATCAAATCTGTTGTAATGATTATATTTTCTTTCAGAAGTGTGTATGATCTGATTATGGTAATGGAGGCTAAAACTAGTGTCTAGCAGGAGGAAATGAGTACCTTTTTTGTATCTTTGTTGAAGCTCTGTTTATCTTGTATGTTACAGGAAAGTCAGGTTGGGCTGCACCTCGTCTTAAAGATGCAGCTTTATCTCTGGACAAGCTTCGTGAAGGCTATGTTGAGGTATGACAAATGAATACTCCAATTAATGGTTAGAGTGAAAATGTGCAGATGGAAAAGAACAAAATATTTGGTAATGATAAAGTCGATTTATATTTCCTTTTTTTCTCACTTCTCATTCTCCACATGCCCTTTTCAATTGCAACCAAACATAGCCTATGTCATATCATATCTAACAGGGCTAGGTCTGTTAATCCCTTGCATGGATACAGTTGGGTGGCTCTAATATAAGCTTCTTAACAATCTACTCTTAAGCCTGCCTCTTTGCAGCTTAATCTAGGGATTGATCCTTAATGGAAAAACTTGTCAAGGACAATTTTAGTACCAGTGATTAAACTGTTAAGTGAAAGCTCATGAATGAGTTTATCACTCTGAAAAACCTCCTTAGAGATTATCATTAAGGGCTTCAAGTAAGGACAAATCACTGTCCACTATACTCTGCTTATACTTAATCTGTTCAAGAGAATAAGTGACAAGGTTAGAAACGTTGACCCCTTACTTTAAGGGGCTTTGAGACTTTGTCATGAGCCATTTCAACTCGACAGCTGAAGCTCAAGTAAAAGGCTATGAGTTAATCGATAAGTTTGCTATGATCTCTGGCGACTCTTGTGGGATAGTGCTCTCTACTTTTTTTTTTTTTTTATTAAAGTTACCAAGAAAGCCTCTGAGCTGTATTATGTGCCTATCGTTTATTGAGGTTGAAATAATATGATTATATGTATTCAGATGATTATGGCTATGCGCACATTGTATCAAAAGTGCAAACTGGTGCATGGAGACCTCAGTGAATATAATATTCTTTATTTTGAGGTAAATGTCATCCTGGTAAAAATTTGACTATCTTCATGTATATTTGTCAAAAATTAAATCTTTTCCTCTCCATTTGGCAGGGTCACCTCTATATTATTGATGTTTCTCAAGCTGTTGATCTTGACCACCCTCACGCCCTTGATTTTCTACGTGAAGATTCTGTTCATGTATCCGTAAGTTCTAGCTATAAGTCACACTGTTCTCTTCATCTACCTCATCTTTTGTGCGGATGATATTGACAAAGTTGTAATTATGTTGTTGATTCTCAGGCTTTCTTCAGAAAGCATGGTGTTGCTGTGATGACAATAAGAGAACTATTTGATTTTATTGTTGATCCATGCATCACTGACGATACTGTGGATAGTTATTTGGAAGAGGTACTTGTCTTTTATTTATTTAAGTTGTGTTAACAACTTTATCTAGATATTATACAATTCCAATTTTTGTAGGTGCAACGAAAAATTTTGGCCAGGGGAGACTTGTCAGTGGAGGATGAGATTGCAGACTCTGTTTTCGTGCAGGTAACCAGCATTATGATGTCATTTTTTTTGAGGTCAATTTCTTTTAATTTCTCTTGATAAGCCTATTACTAGACTAACATAGCTCTGAAAATAGTGTGTGCACATTTCTGTCAATTATTCTGTTTTGTTACTATACTTTTTGGAACCTTTGAACCTGATATAGACTCTGATGGATAAATATAACAGAAATTGGGAAATTGTATGTATTGAAAAGAATTTCTCTTATAGTTAGCAAAAACGTCAGAAGTTATTCAAGAAACTAAACATCTCCCTAATGATACTCCAAAAATTCCTTTCCTCTTTTCTCTATCCTTCACCCTTTTAAATATCAAAGCCACTAACACCTCTTATCTGTTTGTAAGTTTAATTTTGTATATTTATATCCATCCCTATATGTTTTCTTGTTTCGATAAAGCATGGACATCATCTTTGAAGGGATAATTTTGAGGTTCTTGTAGCACAATAATATGTTTTTTATCCTTTATGGTATTGGTATATTTTAATTTTTCTCAACTTTCATTACAGGCTTACATTCCAAAGACACTTGATGATGTGAAGAACGCTGAGGAGGATGTACAACGAATAGCCAGTGGCAAGGACACTGATGATTTGTACTACAAGACCACTACTGGACTTAAAGAGGCTCTGTCAAGAGTTCAAGTCTCATCAGAAAATGGCCAGAAAGAGCAGGAACCGAAACCTGCAGGTGGCAATGTTGAAGACTGTGCAGGGGATGAAGACAGCGAAAGTGATTCTGAAGAGAGTTCATCTTCTGAAAGTGAAGCAGAGGCTCCTGTGGATAAGAAAGCTGCCCGAAAAGAAAATAAGAAGAAAGTGAAGGAAGAGAAAAGAGAAGCAAGGAAACATAAAGTGCCCAAGGCTGTCAAGAAAAGGAAGAAAAAGTTGGCCAAAGCTATAAAGAACAGGTAAGTTACTTGTAATGGCCATCACTTACCTGTTGCTCTATTAGTTTATGGTCCTTGGAAGTATGCAAGATAGAGCTATATGGTGGGAGCTTCCCAGTGGAATCCAATTTTGTCTGAAGATGCTGGAAAGCAATGTGACAACATAACTTGTAATCTTATCAATTATGGGCAAAATGCATAGGGCCCATCTTTTTGTCTATTTCCTTTTGATTCGTCTACGTTCTGGATGAGTTACTTATTTTTCAATAATTATTCCTTTCCTAAACGTTAATGGTTGTTGAGATAGCGATTATTCCTGCTATAAAAGTTTTACTTGTTTATATGTATATATGTATGTTTATATTCACGGCCTAACAACCCTTGAATTCAGGTTTGTTAATAATGCTGAATATTATATACTTAAACAAATGGTGATGGCTACAAAAATATTGTGAGAGAGAGAGATGTATTCAGTCCAAAAAAAAAAAAAATCGAGAGAGAGAGAGATAGATGTTAGTCTTGCAATGAAGTTTAGCTATGATATCAGTGGTCAGTGGTTTATGAAAATGGCTTTCAAAAGATTAAAAAAAGAAAGGATCCGACCTGCCGGATTCGAACCAGCGACCTAAGGATTTCCTGAAAGGATTGATCCCACTACAGTCCTCCGCTCTACCAACTGAGCTAAGGTCGGGTAGTTGTCTTTGTTTTTAGTAAAATATAATATACATCTAATATGGGACAAAACTCCTAAAAGTAATTCTTAATTGGAATGATGACTACACCATCAATTGACACAGCCACTAATGTTTTGTTTTGGAGATAGTTTTAATAAATTATGATAATGAGATCTGCAGTGCACAATAACTGTGCTACGTATCTTATTGATTGATATGTTGCTTAATTCAAGTACATGTCATATTATATCATTGATAAAAGTACGTGTTCACAATTTCACATTTTATGTTTTATATTATTTTATTTTGGATTTATCCAACGTATTCGACGCTACTAATAACCAATAGTTCGAGTGAATGTAGGCCCACAATGGGGATAGGTCGGTTAATATAGCTGCATCAAACAAGAGTTTGCGACTTAAGATGAAAAGACCTATAACCAATTGATTTAAACGTTTGGTGATATTATAATTATATAATTGATAGAGTTCGAGTAATTACACAATATCAAATACTATATTATAAGGGGAGAGGCCCATGGCTGATATATAACTAAAGACCTCATAACATGAAGATATGAGATCCTAGGATAGTGGGAGGTTGAGGGTATTAGATCCTGAAATTAATTCGAGTCAAGTAAATTAAGCAATACTGTTTAAACCCCTTAAAATGATCAGGCTTTAATTTTAGAGCTTCCAAATGGAGTCAGGTATAAAAGGGTTAGGCCGTCGGGCCGCAGGCTTAGACGGTTCAACACATGTATTTTTTTTACCTTTCCTTTTTTTTATTCATTTACTTAATAATTACAAAAAAATAAAACAGGAAATAGGAAACAAGACAATCATGTTGGTTCTTGATTTTTAGTGTAATTTGTGGCTTTCACTTTTTTTATTCATTTTTCGGCCATAACTTTTCTTGTTTATGACTTCATGTAGTACTCCTCCGATCTTAAATATATGACCTATTTAATTCTTTTAATTAAATTAAATGTTAGTTATGTTAATAAGAATGTTGTATTTTTTCTAAAACACTTCAATCATATTCCCTTATTTCTTCCCCATATTTTACATTATTATTTATGGAGGAGCACAAATATGGATTATTTGGGATGAAATTGACAAAAATTAGAACTAAGTCATATATTTAGGATTAAGATAAACTCTCCAGATAGTTTATTTAATTGTTGTATGTGAACTTTATGTAATAGTTTATTTCATTGTGGTGTGTGAGCTTTATGTAACATTTTATTTAATTGTGCTGTGTAGGCACTGAACTACTAGACTTAGTATTTAACTATTTATAACTTGTTGTTTATCTAATTGTTTTTGTATGTACGTTAAATATCAAATTGTTGAGTTGATAATACTTGGTATTTAAATATAATTATTTTTGTATGTGTGTTAAATATTGAGAACGATAGGTTTGGAAATGAAAAAGCTCTTTGGGAAAATTGATTGATGATGCCCATAGGCTGGCCCCGGAAAAAGACCCTATTTTTTGGATTCAGGACCGACCCGAATTTTTTGCTATAGTGGGTACAATATTATCTATTTTTTGATATAGTGATGACCTTATTAATTTTAAAAAATATTTAAATAAGTACAATATTATTATCTATCTTTATGTATATAACCAAATAGAAATATGAGAAATTTAATTAGAGATCCCAAGAAAGAAACATAATTAAGATAAGGTCTCATGAAATTGTAATAACCTGGTCACAAGTTGTTACTTTAGGCCAAAACTTGTTACTTATAACTCTATGGGACCTCATCTTTATTATGTTTCTTTCTTGGGACCTTGAATTTGATAGGAAAAATAATTATAAGTCTCGTGTAAGGAACTTAATTAAGATGATATCCCACGAAATCACGAAATTAATCTCAGGTTATACGAAATTGTTATCGCATTCATTAAGTTATTATCGGCAGTTCAAAAGTTATAACTGAATAAGAATTAAAAGGTTGTTATCGTTTGGGCAAAATTTGTTGTTATCAGGCCAAAAAGTTGTTATCGTCTGGTCAAAAGTTTTTACTGACTAACTTTTGACCAGATGATAATAGCTGTTTAATCTACCAATAACAAGTTAATTACCATGCGATAACAACTTCTTGGATCTGGGATTAATTATGATATTTCGTGGGACCTTATTTTAATTAAATTTCTTACACGGGATCTATAATTAATTGCGCCTAATTAATTTTCCATAGAAATATAACTTTTGACATGGTGCTAACAATTTGTGATCAAGTGATTATAAATCTATGGGACTTCAACTTAATTGTGTTTTTTCTGTAAGACCTCAAATTAAATTTTCTCGAAAATATCTCCATCGCAAACAAAAAATTGACGCGGGAGAGACTTTACAACCATAGACGACGGAAGTACTGAATATTCATCAATTCCTAAATATAAAATTTATCTCTTTTTTTTTTTTTTTTGGAGAAAAAAAATATATTTTGAAACTTACAACTTGGCGAGGCTACTCCAGTTCTCCTGTTTGCGTCGCCAATGAGGCTAGCAACTGCAAAGCCCATCGTTCGCCGCTTCTGCACCTCCACCGTTAACGTCCGACCGGTCAACTCCGTCAAAGAACTACATGGCCACCTTCTCAGAAAACACCTTCACTCTGACCCTTCCTCCATGTTCGATATTATCAAATGGTATGCATTATCCCCTGCATATTTACTCACAGCCCAATTTGCTTTTGACCAAATCAACCGCCCCAGTTTGTCTCTTTGGAACCTCATGATCAGGGGCTGGTCACATAGTGATCAGCCATGGGAAGCAATTCGTATGCATAACCGTATGTATCACCAAGGACTTCATGGTAATAATTTGACCCTCATTTTTGTTTTTAAGGCTTGTGCTAGAGTTCCTGATGTTTTATATGGTATATTAGTTCATTCCCACTCTTTCAAGCTTGGATTTGAGTCCTATCTTTATGTCTCTAATGCCTTGATTCATATGTATGCTTCTTGTGGCGATTTGAGTCTTGCACAGAAGCTGTTTGATGAAATGGGGGAAAGAGATTTGGTTTCTTGGAATTCTTTGATATGTGGGTATAGCCAAGGCGGTAAATTTAGGGAGGTTTTGGGTGTTTTTGAGGCAATGCGGATAGCAAATGTGAAGGCTGACGCGGTCACAATAATGAAGTCTGTTTTGGCATGCTCTGTTTTAGGTGAGTGGGATTTTGCTGACTCAATGGTTAATTACATTGAGGAAAATCACGTGCCAATTGATCTCTACCTGGGGAACACTCTGATCGATATGTATGGACGACGGGGTATGGTTGATTTGGCTCAAGAAATATTTGATCGGATGAAGCAGAAAAACACAGTTTCCTGGAATGCGTTGATTATGGGTTATGGAAAAGAGGGAAACTTGGTTGCTGCTCAGAAGTTGTTCGATGAGATGCCACAGAGAGATGTGATCTCTTGGACTTCCATGATCACTGGTTACTCCCAAGCCAACCAATTTACAGAGGCAATCAGACTTTTTAAAGAAATGATGGCTGCTGAGGTGAAGCCAGATGAAATTACTGCTGCTAGCGTGCTCTCTGCCTGTGCGCATCTAGGTACACTGGATGTTGGAGTAGTAGTTCATGACTATATACGTAAGTATGATGTAAAAGCTGACATTTATGTTGGAAATGCCTTGATAGATATGTATTGCAAATGTGGGGTGGTGGAGAAAGCATTGGAGGTGTTTAAGGAGATGAGGATCAAGGACAGTGTGTCATGGACTTCGGTGATCACAGGCCTTGCTGTGAATGGTTTTGCAGATTCTGCTCTTAAACTTTTTTCACAAATGTTGAGTGAAGGTGTTCGGCCTTCTCATGGGGTGTTTGTTGGCATTTTGCTAGCCTGTGCTCATGCTGGATTGATTGATAAAGGATTGGAATATTTTGAAAGCATGGAAAGGGTTTATGGACTGAAACCTGAAATGAAACATTATGGATGTGTTGTGGATCTTCTGAGTCGCTCTGGCAAATTAGAAAGGGCGTACGAGTTCATCAAACAAATGCCAATAGTTCCGGATGTTGTAGTGTGGAGGATATTACTGAGTGCTTCTCAGCTTCACAGAAATGTGCCCATGGCTGAGATTGCCTCGAAGAAGCTTCTTGAAGTGGATCCTTCGAACAGTGGTAACTATGTACTATCTTCTAATACTTATGCTGGCTTAGATAGATGGGAAGATGTTATTAGAATGAGAGGAATGATGGAAGTGGGTAATGTCCGGAAACCATCAGGTAGCAGTTCCATAGAAATAGATACCTGTACAAGTTCTCAAGATACTTGTTTTATTTGACAGTAAGAAGGGAGAAAGACCAATACTCTTTCAGCCAAACAATAAACTTATAATATGATTTCATTCGTGGGATGATGTTAGGAATGGGTGCAGTGAAAATTTGAACCTACCCTTCTTGGCCTAATCAGTTAGTCAGGGTTGTGACTTATTTTCTGATCTGAACCTCGAACTGAGGAAGATTATGATGAAAATCAGAATGACTTGCTTGACATGGATAGGAAGCCAAATCTCTAAATGGATCAGTGGTCTTGTCCTGCTTAAATCAGCTTTAAGTACTTGGTAAGAAGCAAAGAAATAATTTATTGCTCAAGTCATTGGGAGATAGTTCTTTGAGGTAACCAGCGGAAAGTAAATGGTCTTCATTTATGAAGCCTTGATGCTTCAGAAGTTACGTCCTGTTGTGTTTGCTTTGTTTCCAATACTCATATCAGATACGACGCAAATGCTACACTCTATATTCTAGCATTGCTTCCTTTGCGATGTCACAATGTCCATATTGAGTTGTGTATCATATCGATGATCCTTAGCTCATCATTCAGTGAATTAAAATTAAGAGACCATCCTGTTGCTGAACCTGGCCAACTGTCTGCATGTGAGAAATCTTGAAATTAAAAAATCCACTGGTAGTATTTGGCTTCTTTGGTGTTCAAACTGTATGTTGCTGTGAGAAGATCCTGAGACGAGACAAATACAGGGAAGTAGATAGAGCTATAACCATGGATTTACATAAGTCATGACACAGATTAAGTCCCTGGAACCTAAGCAAAAGCTGACAGATTCTAATCATGTTCTTGGTGAATCTTTTCGTCGTGAATGTTTTGCTTACCGAGGAATGTGGGAAACCTGGAACAGGAACATACTCAATGTGAAACATGTACAAATCTGTAGAAGTGCCTGCCCGATTTGTATGTTGATTCTTGATACCTCAAATTCATGAGTCAAATCTTTTACTTGATGCCTTCGAACTCATATCACATTTCAACAACAATAGTAAACATTTACTCCTGCCTTTGACAGGATTGTCTCCAACATGAGGATACCTGCATCTAGAAAAAATGAACCTACTAAAAGTTGGAGCCCAGCCAAGACTTTTGTACAAGGGCTCATCATTCTATTCATTAATGATAGGGATTCCAGTTCCGTAAGGAAAAATAACAGGTCTAGCAAGCCTGCAAGCATCACATATAAACCCCAATCAAATAAATATTTTTAATTCAAGTTATATGATTTGATCAAAATGATGCCACGTCATTCCAATTGAAGATGAGGCCAGAATAACCACCACTGGGTAGAAGGGCCAACCTCACAACACTTTCAGCACCTTCATCCACAGTCAAGTGACCAGTGTTGTAGTTTAAATCTGTTTTCACATAACCTGGACACACAGCATTGATGCAGAAAGGTGGATACTTCTTGGCAAGAATTCTTACAATATCAACGTCCATACTTAAATATGTTGAAAATTGTATTTTTTTAATATATATACATCCATATGAGACAATTTCAAATTCCTTAAAGTTCAGTAACGTTGAGTAAAATTTAAGGGACACATTCATATTCATATATTTACTTGAATGAGATTTGTGACTGATTTGCTTCTAGTTTTTACTACTCGTATTAATTAATTATCACTTATGAAAAACGGAGGAGATTGGTGGACATGATACAGTAAAAGAGTGAATCCCATTTGTGTTGGTGGGGAGAGGTTAAAAGGCAAGGGTCAGGTGGCAGGAGCACACCGTGCATGACCAGGGAGTGATGTCACCTATGACCCATTAAAATTCAATAATGCCAAAACACAGACAAGGTAATCGCAGCCGCACCAAAAATCCCTCCTCGACTTCCTCTCTCATTCCCAAATTCCAGTATATGTGTGTAGTAAATATTTAGAGTACAATGGTGTTTTAATTTCACTTAGTTAGATACTGCTTCTTCTTGTTGCTGTTGAATATGTCTTCCAACTATGCTCTTTTTTATTTTGTGGGGGGCTGCAAACGGTTGTTTGTACTTGTCGAGCATACAGTATTACATTCTAAGTATTGGCCATTGAACAGAATCAAATAATTTATTTCTCTTCAAGTAAACAAGGAAGATCAAGACATGCAAACATAGCTCGTACTGTCTAAATGGATGTATTACTAAATGATGTGTATGAAGATTTATATTAGACATAATGGGACTTGATCAACTGGAGGAAATAAAAGATCAAACTTTATTCTGTCTCAATGTCTCGGCTTAGATCAAAATGGAACTACTTCACTCCGACGGAAAAAGAGGCCAGATTGTTTGCCATCAGGTAGCAGAGCTGCCCTCACAATACTTTCAGCACCTTCCTCCACAGTATAGAAACCAGCGTTGAAGTTCATATCGGTTTTCACATAACCTGGGCACACAGAATTAATGCAGAAAGATGGGTGTTTCTTGGCCAGAATCCTTGTATAGGCATTCAGGGAAGCTTTGGAGACTGTATATGCAGATAAAACAGTAGGCCAGCCTTTGGTTTCCAATGAACCATCTTTGAAATCTGCTAGGAACTGCTTCAAAACTTCTTCCACTCTATCTTCTGTTAGACTTTCAACATCGCTTAGCATTCCTTTACCCCACTCACTTGGTATTTTCTACATTAGGATGAACAACTAAAGCTATAAATCAGTGCCATCAATATGTAAGAAATTTCCACTTTTCTTGCATCTCAAAATAAACATGGTGAATATAGTGTTTTGCCACTTAAAATTTTTTGTAAGAACACCTAGCTTCTATATGGGACTATGAAACTACTCCCTCTCTCTTTTTGTAAGAGACAATTTGAAGATATGGTATGTTTCCTGTTATAAGCGACATTCAGAGGCTGTCTCAAAATTTTTTCGATGATTTCTCATTTTACTCCAATTTAATTACTCATATTACTTATAACATTTATTTCATTTCTACTCATTCTTTCTTCCACATAAATTAGGGCATTTTTGGCCAAAAAAAGTTAAATTTTTAACATATCCATTGTCTCCAATTTTAACGAACTTCTTAACAAAGTAATTTGCTTAATTGTTTCATATAAAAAGGAACAGTGAGAGTAGTATTTACTATTTAGTCAGCATCCATACCTTTAAACTTCCACTGGAGGAGGAAACGTTTACAATCCTTGGTGAGTCTGACAACTCAAGAAGAGGGATCAGACCTTCACACAATCCTTTGGGACCATAATAGTTTGTTCTGACACATGCTTCTGCAAGCTCATAATCTTGAGTTAATATTTTACTGAAATCAATAGCCTCCCCTCTTTCCTGTAGCCCATGATAAGAAATTTTAGACCTAAAACATAACATATCAATCAAGTTGATAGTTTTTAATTTAAATTATTGAAGTCAATACTCACAATTCTAGCTGCATAGTCACCTTTAGAGGTTGCTGCCATCAAAGCATCTTGATCAACATTTACTCCGGAAATCCCTGCATTATTAACCTACATGAATTTCAAACATTTATCATCACCTATTTCAGTAGATATGATCCAATGAGCAAACTTTTGAAATAAATTTAGAACTAGGAAGACCATGAAATTAGTAATGAATAGACAACACAAAGTGTGGGAAAACAAAAGAAGTAAACACCCATGGTTTTTCCCTTGTAGGAAAATTTTATGAGAAACTCAACAAGTGAAGTTGCATCAGTTATCTATTGGAATCCAATTTCTTAGATGCTTGGGAAAGAACATGGTCTTAAATAACTTAGAATAGGACAAAATGATGGAAATAAGGGGTTGATGTCACAAAAACTAAGTTAAGTAGGCTCAACATGATTTGGATAGTGAAGTTCTGGTATGACACTGACAATGAAGGGAACTGTTTGAAGTGAGAGCAGAAAGTTCGTCGATTAGATGACTCCTTTGACTAATCATGGGATGATCAAAACAAGCTTATACTTAATGAAATATGATTTATTAGCTGCCTCACAAACATCTGATTAATCATATAACAATGATCTTCTCTGTTTGAGCCTATTCAATCATGCTGCAAGTTTGTTGCCCTTTAGAAACTATTTTTTTCAAAGGTTAATATCATTAGTGGTCCTTATAGTTCAATCAAATTTTATTGTTGCTTTTTGTAGTTTCAAATTGTTGGTTTTGGTTCTTCATAAGAACTTGATATGAGTTTAGGTATAGAGATTAAAACCAAAAGTCATTAAAAGTATAGGGACCAGTTGTTAAACTCACCCCAAATCCTTATAAAACTGAAAGAACCAAAATCAACAATTCGATTGTCCGAAAAAAAAAAATCAACAATTCAAAGCTACAAGAACCCATACTAATATTTGATCCAACTATAAGAACTAACAAGGTATCAACAAAGAACAAAGATTCAAAAACATAATAGAATAAGAAGCTGTGAAGTCATTCATACCAAAATATCAAGTTTCCCAAACTTGGTTCTGATGAAATTTGCAAGGGATGGAACACTAGAATCAGGGTCAGTCACATCCAGTTGATGAAAAAAAACTTCGCCGGACACACCAAACTCTGACTTTAACTTCTCAACTGCTTCAAGGCCCCTCTTCTGATCTCTTGCTGTTAAAACAACTGTGATTCCATTTGAAGCCAATTGCTTGCATACCTGAAAACCCAGCCCTTTGTTTCCTCCAGTTACCACTGCATACCTGAAAATTACCAGTCAAAGAATTTCATCTTTCATGCTACAGAAACATGATATTACAAACAAGGAATTGAATTGAATCAGATTAGTTGAATAAAAAAGGTGACCTTTTTGTTGCTTCTTCCATTGTAATGAGTACTTTTAGGTACTGTGATCTGCTGCTATTTTATGAAAATTCAAGTAACATTTTGGATCCTTTATAGAGACAGTAACGTACAATATGTTCAGAAAATGTGGCAGGTATTAGATTAATTTAATATTATTGATTAGTCATGTTTATTGAATAGTCTGTTGGACTTGGACAATTGATACGTAGCACAAACCAAAAATTTGATGATAATTTTTTGTGTGACTATTTTCCCAGCTATGTATTAATAATCAGAATATATTCCTTTCATCATCCAATGCGCCAGCGAGTTTGACTATTGAGAAATAGCACAAACCAAAGTCTGCAATCTGCATGGTGTTTTTTTGGCTGGACATGAAATAATCAGAAATCATTCTTGACTTTAACTATTAGATTATAACTAAAACTATGTGTTCTTTTGACTGGATCATGAAGTATCAGAAATCATTCTTGACTTTAACTATTAGATAATAACTAAAACTATTTTCCCTGCTATGTATTATTAATCAGAATATATTATCTTCACCATCTAATGAGCCAGCATGAACCACATAAACAAAATCATGAGGAAGGATTAGCTAGAGTAGTCTCCCCAGATTATTCTAGATCATTCGGTTTTTCTGATTAATGTCCAGTAATTATAGTCTCTCTAGAATTATATTTTGTGTTTACATTCTGTTGTAAACCTAAAATGTATGTACACATAGCTAAATCTTTTTATTGGACCACGATGTAGAATTTAAAGAAGAATTTCATAATGAAGCATATGAGTTTGAATAACTAAGTTAAAATATGCAAAGCAAAATGATTAGTTAGATTGTTAGCTTATTAGAGTATTTGTGACTATTCTAAAAAAGAGAGTATAAGTACACTTTATTAGGTAAGCAGTTAATTGGTTTAGCCCGAAAATTGTTTAGTTGGTCATAAATTTCATAAAGCCGATCACTTAGCAACAAAATTAGTCAAAAGTTAAGAAAAAATGGCCATGTGGACGTTACAAAACGCATTAAAAAGAATTTTTTTACTTTGACCATGCACCAAGGGATTACCTATTGGGAATCTGAAAATGGGAAAAATGTTAGCCTCATCCTTGATGTAAGATATGTTTACCTAATTATTTGAGTATATTAAAAAAGGTAAAGAACAAACTCTTTAATTATAAAATATATGACATGATATCTCTTAAATACTTATGTGTAAAATTAAATTTTATATGACCTTACGAATTCGGAAAATTTACTTGAAATGAATCATAAATATGAGAGATAAAATGAAAAAAAGTCTTATATTTAGGTTTCAACTCCAAAACTAGGTCCAACTAAATTTAGGACCGGAGGGAGTACGAAATTAAGTGACAACAAATTTAAAACTAAACAACCAAGCCAATAAATTAAAGCATTCATAATCCAAAACATGCAAAAGTTCATACAAATTGAAGGACTTGATTATTAAAATGGTAATACTCCATCCTTAGTAAAGAAACGGCCAGAAGGTGCGCCATCTGTCAAAAGGGCAATATTAGCAGGAGTTTCAGAAGCTTCATCGACACTTAAAGTGCCCATATTATTGGTCATATCTGTCTTCACAAATCCAGGAGACACACAATTTATGTGAACGTTAAGGAACTTGGTAGCTAGTAATCTTGTGTAGGCATTTAGAGCAGCTTTGGACACTGTATAAGCTGAAGCAAAAGTAGGCCATCCTTTCATCTTCAGCGACCCTTCTTTGAAGTCTTTGAGAAACTCCTCAATCACTTCATCAATTTTTAGTTTGTTCAGTCTTTCTATGTCACTTAACACTCCTCTAGCCCACTCATTTTTTATGTTCTGGAAAACAAAAAGATTAAATGATTTTTCAAACAACATACTCAAATTTATATTGCACAAAGCCTGCCTTTATTAGTAATTTATCATTTTTGTGTTCTGGAAAAAGAAGATTAAACGATTTTTTGACCAAGTTACTTAAATTCATATTGCACAAAGCCTGCCTTTATTAATTTACATCCTTCAAAAGAAAATAAACAAATGAGAGTTGTTACCTTTAACGAGCCGGCTTCAGAGGAAACATTGAGAATGGTGGGGGAAGAGGACAAAAGGAGAAGAGGAAGAAGAGCTTCCACGGTTCTTTGTGTGCCATAGAAGTTGGTTTGGACACATTGTTGAGCCATCTCATAAGTTTGAAACCCTACTTTATCCCAATCAATCTCCGCACCATTTCTCTGCAACACTCACTGGTTCATTACTACATTCATTCCACTCATCACAGATACTTGTGATTTAGAGAGAGTAATTTACTTACATGTTATGCCAAAATATAAGTGAGGTCTAGAGTTTAAGTCTTGTGTATTGAGAAAACTACCGTTAAGAAATTTCCACACCCATATCATCACCTTACCCAACTTAAGTTGAATTATACATTAAAGATTAAGTCATATCTTAAATTCAACATAAAATCCAAGACATCAGATTTTGAGTTCTTGAAGTAGAGAGTGGGAGAGAGGGAGAACTAAAGTTCATTACCTTTCTTATGAACGCATCAGAGTCTGATATTTTGCCACCAGCAACACCAGCATTGTTCACCTGCAAGAACATGATATGGAGGCAAAGTCTCGTTGGCTAATCATTTAACCACTAATGACTAAACTCCAACTAGTTTCATATCTAATTACAATTACTCATTAAGTTCAAATATGATGGTATACTGCAGTGTTTTAGATTTTTAGTTTACTCAGAACTCCTTTAATCAAGTCGTACATGAAACATGAAAAAGAAAGACATAGTACGTGTTTAAAAACAAGTTATGGATCCTTAATATAAGACCTCATTGACTAATTTGGGGAAATTAAGGAAACTAACTAAATTACTTTTACATATTATATTTATTTATTTTTCCGAAAATAATTCGTGTGACTTAAAAACTAATATAAATTATACACATAAGTATTTCAAAGAGATAATATAACATATGCTATGATTAGACAATTTAGTTAGCTTCTTTAATATCACCAAATTAGTCAATTGGGTCATATAGTAACTTAATAAGGACTAGGTGGAGTATATTAGTATTTGATTGATACCAAGATGTCAAGTCTGCCAAAAGTGGTGGAGATGAAATGAGTTAAGGAAGCAATGCTTGAAGGATCAGTGACATCAAGTTGATGAAACAGCACAGAGTCTAAGACACCAATCTCTTGTTTGAGCTTCTCAAGTGCTTCCAAACCTCTCATCTCATCTCTTGCTGTGAGAACCACTTTCACACCTCTTGTTGCTAACTTCTTGCATATTCCATACCCTATGCCCTTGTTTGCACCTGTCACTACTGCATACCTGAATATGTTTGTGTATATGTATAACCACAAAGTTAACTTGGAAGTATTACATCGAAATGTGTATTTGGGAAACCATTTAACTTGGTAAGATTCAAGAAAACTTGGAAAGTTATTAAGAATATCGACCTTATTTCTTTTTCTCCCTCCATTGATGACGACGTGAGCTCTCTTGTTACTTGCAATGACAGAAGTCAATGAGAAGGGTCTTGTTTTCTTTCTTAAAAATACAAAGATTTATATAAGCATGCAAACCTGCACAAGTATTGTGAAGGTTTAGCTGGATTGTTGATCACAAGAAGAAGTATGGCTGTTTCCATCAATTTTAAGAAACAGGAATATAAAAACAAGAGGTTATTGAAAACTGAGAATTAATTTATTAGCCATTAGCATATGAAAATTAGAGCCGAACACGTGATTCTATTTCTATCACTGTCATTACAACTCAATCATTGTAAATATGGACAAAAACAAGACTTAACAAGCAGTTTCTTCTTGGACTCCTATGATTATAGCCGATTAAGCTGCTATTGAACCACATTATAATTTATTCTTCCACTATGTTTCAAGTGTTTCAGAAACTTTTTTTTTTTTTGCCCCAAACACAAGTGTTTCAGAAACAGTGGTTACCATTTTGGGAACAACTTGATGATGAATGACACTGAGTAAAGCTATGTAGTCCAGTAGGATTTCCAGGATTTTAGTAATAAGAAGCCAAATAAAGCTATTACTGAGGAATATTATGATGAAAATCTAAGTGACTTGCTTGACATGATTGGAAGCCAAATTTCTGAATTGATCAGTAGTCTTGTCCTGCGTAAACCAGCTTAAAGTACATGGTAAGAAGCAAAGAAATCATTTATTGCTCAAGTCATTCGGAGATAGTTCTTTGAGTTTTCCAGCAGAATGTGAATGCTCTACATTTATAAAGCCTTGATGCTTCAAAGGCTTCGTCCTGTTGCGTTTGCTTTAATTCTGATACTCATCAGATACGACACAAATGCTACACATTGTATTTTGACATTGCTTATTTTGTGATATCACAATGTCCATATTGAGTAGTGTATCACATCGGTGATCCTTAGCTCATCATTCAGTGAATTCAGATTGGGAGCCTATTCCTATTGTTGGAGCTGGCTGACAGTTTGCCTGTGAGAATTTCAAACTGCAACCCTTAGGAGATGGAGTTATAATGTCTTGTACCAAATTTTAAGTCCCTAGAGTCCAAGCAAAAGCTTACAGATTTTAGTCATGTTCTTGGTTAATCTTTTTGTCCTGAATGATTTGGTTATCGAGGAATGTGGGAAATCAGAAACCTGGTTCAGGCACATACTCAATGTGAAACATGTACAAATTCATATATATTTTTCCCCATCACTTGGGAATGTATAGAAGTGCCTGCCTGATTTGTAATGCTGATTCCTGATACCTTTAATTCATAAGTCAAGTCTTTTACTTGATGCCTCGACCTCTTATCAAGTCAACAACAATAATAATAAACATTTACTACCCGATAACATTTCAACAACCACAACAATAATAAATATTTACTACCAGACAGTGCCTTGAGCTGGATTGCCGCAAACAGGAGAATATTCGTGCTTAAAAAGTAAAAGAACCTACTAAAAATTGGAGTCCAACCAAGAGTTTTATTTAAGGGCTCATAATTTTATCATTAATGAGAAGGATTCCAGTAAGGTAAGGGAAAATACCAAGTCTAGCTAGCCTCCAAGCAACACATAGACCCACTCAAATACATATTTTTAATACAAGTCATATGCTTTGATCAAAATGATGCCACGTCTTTACGATTGAAGAAGAAGCCAGACTGACCACCATTGAGTAGAAGGACCAACCTTACAACACTTTCAGCACCTTCATCCACAGTCAAGTGACCAGTGTTATAGTTTATATCTGTTTTCACATAACCTGGACACACAGCATTAATGCAGAAAGATGGATACTTCTTCGCAAGAATCCTTGTATAGGCATTCAAGCAAGCTTTGCTGACTACATACACAGTTGAATCAAGAGGCCAGCCTTTGTTCTCTAATGAACCTTGTCTAATATCTTCAAGCAACTGCTTCATGACATCATCCAATTTCTCTTCTGTTAGATTCTCAGCATCACTTAGTACTTCCTTAGCCCACCCACTTGGTATGTTCTGCAATAGCATCAACGACAAAAACTATGCTCAATGTCATCGATAACCAAGAATCTAATCAATCTATCAATATCTATGATAACATATAAAGCAAGCTGCAACTATATATTCACAAGTTAATATATAGCATAACTCATTCCTCAAATTTCAAATAATACACTTAAGGGCCTGTTTGGTTAGCTAAAAATCATGGGATGGACACACTGTATACTTTGTTCGCAACAGACTAATAGGCTAGCTTCTATATTAGGTTACAAAACTTGTATTTAGTTACTACTCCTTCCATTTCTATATATAAGATCTATTTGGAGGTGTGCTTGTTCTTATATATAAGACCTCTCTCTTTTTTTTCTTAACTTTAATAAACAAGCAAGAGAGAATGTTTTGATTAAGAGTATATGTTTAGACTGTTTTGGTAATATCATGTGATTTTAATTAACTTAACCAACATTGTTAATCTAATCAAATTAGATAAATATGCCTTATATTAAACAACAGAGGAGTATAACATACCTCTAACTGTCCCCATGAGGAGGACACATTAACAATCTTGGGTGAGTCTGACAACTCAAGAAGGGGAATTAGTTCTTGGCACATTTCTTTGGCACCATAGTAGTTTGTTCTGATACCTGCTTCTGCAGATTCATAATCTTGTTTTACGATCTTACTCCAATCAATAGGAATCCCTTTTTCCTGTAGTCAATGATAAAAAAAATTATGTACTCTTTTACTCTTATTGTGAACAAATTTGAATATAAATTTACCCCAAATTAGATATATTAAGCAATCAAAATGCAAATTGCCTATTCACCGATCAATATAGTCTAGAAAACATACCCTAGCAGTTAGTGATGCCACCAAACCATCCCTATCAACGCTCGCCCCATGAATTCCAGCATTATTAACCTACAAAAAAGTTCAAACATTTACCACCATCTATTTTGGTAGGTAGATCCATTGGGTAAGATGAATATGAAATAATGTGGAGCTGAAAGATCAAGTAAGTATCAAACGAACACAAACTAGGGGGAAAATTTTATAAAATATGTGGTTTTTCCAATTTAGGAAAGATGTTATTTGAGAAAACTAAATAGTGAATTGGAGCGAGGCTAGGCTCTTCAGAGCTGAAAACTGAAATTCCAAAGTCCACATCATAATAAATAATGTACTGATAATGAACAGAGGTGTTTTTAATTTGTATAGGGAGCAGAAAGTCCATCTTTTTCTTATAATCATTGGATAATGAAAACAAGCTTGTAAGTTATCCACAAAAATACTCCATCGTTTTGACCCTTTCTAAATAAGTTTATTCGCGTCATACGACTACTCATAACAAGGTCTCTTTTGATGGTCAAAGAAAAAGTGATTGCATTAAAAAGGTTAGCTTTACATTAAGGTCAATCTTCCATTCCTTTCTTTTCTCACACAGCAGTAAAGTCAATTCAACTACTATAAAGGTCGATTCACTGTTTGTGGGGGCCAAATAGCTCTTTTTTTCAGTACAGCTGCTGAGAACAAAATAGTAGAAATAGATCCAAATAAGAATCAGAATGGCAATCATACCAATATATCAAGTTTTCCAAACTTCGTTCTTAAGAAATTTGCAAGAGATGAAACACTTGCAGGGTCAGTCACATCAAGCTGATGAAAAACCACTTGGCCAGACACACCAAACTCTGAACCTAACTTCTCAACAGCTTCAAGGCCCTTCTTCTGATCTCTTGCTGTTAAAACTACCACAATTCCATGAGAAGCCAATTGCTTGCATATCCCAAAGCCTATCCCTTTGTTTCCACCTGTTACCACTGCATATCTGAAAACCAATAAAAGAATTTTACAGTAAAGAAACATGTTATTATAAGAAGAAAATGAATCAAAGTTGAAGAAATCGGCCACCGTTTTATTGCTTCCGCCATCTGTGAAGGAAGAGAGGAGCTGAGACAGAGACAGAAACCGCACTTCTGATCCTCCAAAAGAGTGACATATCTGTTGAAGGAAATGTCAACATAATTAATATAGGTCATAACAAAGGAAATGACAAATATAATCTGTTAAAAATTGGAACTTGGCCTAACCATTTATCGGTAATGTTATCATTGATATTTAATTAACAAGATTCTTCCATTTAAAATAATCAACTTAACATCTAAAAGCCGCCAAGCTGAAGCCATATTTTCATCGGTAATGTTTACAAGAGTTTTGTGGCTCACCTCAAAAAATTCCAACTCCTTGGGCTTCGTGTTAGCCACACATGGAGCAATTAATGAGATTAGATTCTCTTTGTCACTGCATGGTTTTTGCAGGTGTATTGATGGAAGCTGCTAGATGGTGATGTGAAGAGAGAGAGAGAGAGAGACAAAGAAATAATTGAGGTATTTTTCTAATGGAAGAGACCGTTGTTCACGAAAAAAAAAAATATGGCTGCTTCTATCAATCTTAAAATAAGATACAGGAATATTAAAACAAGTTAACAGTCAAGAGGTAATAGAAAACTGAGAATTGATTTATCATCCATTAGCACATGAAAATTAGAGCCGAACACGTGGTTCTACTTCTATCACTGTCATTACAAGCTATGGAAAAAAGCAAGGCTTAACAAGCAGATTCTTCTTGGACTCATGTTTATAGCCGATTAAGCTGTGATTGAAACACATTTTACTTTATTCTTCCACTATGATTCAAGTGTTTCAGAAACAGTGGTTACCATTTTGGGAACAACTCAACGATGAATGACACTAAGTAAAGCTATGTAATACAGTAGGATTTCCAGGATTTTAGTAATAAGAAGCCAAATAAAGCTATTACTGGGGAATATTACGATGAAAATTTAAGTGACTTGTATGACATGATTGGAAGCCAAATCTCTAAATGGATCAGTGGTCTTGTCCTGTGTAAATCAACTTAAAGTACTTGGTAAGAAATAAAAAAAATCATTTATTGCTCAAGTCATTCGAAGATAATTTGAGTTTTCCAATAGAAAGTGAATGCTCTTCATTTACGAAGCCTTGATACTTCAAAAGCTACGTCCTATTGTGTATTCGTTTCTAATACTCATCAAATACGATACAAATGCTACGCATTATATATTAACATTGCTTATTTGGTGATATCACATTGCCATATTGAGTTGTGTATCATATCGGTGACCCTTGGCTCATCTTTCATTGATTTAAGATTAGGATCCCATTCTTGTTGCTGAAATTGGCTGACAGTCAGCTATTGAGAAATCTTGAAATTAAAAGACCCATTGGTTGTATTTGGCTTCTTTGGAGTTTAAAGTTCAAACTGTATTGTTGCTGGTCATTGTGAGAAGCTCCTGAGATGAGACAAATACACAGAAGTGGATGGAGCTATAATGCAATGTACCAAATTTTAAGTCACTGGAACCTAAGAAAAAGCAAAAGTCGACAAATTTTGGTCATGTTCTTGTTTAATCTTTTGTCGTGAATGTTTTGGTTATCGATGAATGTGGGAAACCTGGAACAGGCACATACTCATTGTGAAACATGTACAAATTCATCTGAATCCCCCCCCCAAAAAAAAACAAAAAAGTACTTGGGAAATTATATAAGTGCTTGTCATATTTGTAATGTTGACACTTGATACCTCAATTTCATTAGTCAAATCTTTTACTTCATGCCTCGAGCTCATATTACAACATTTGAGCAGCAACAACAAAAATAAATATGAGAATCTACTAAAAATTGGAGCCCAGTCACACTTTAGTACAATAGCTTATCATTCTATTCATAAATGAGAGGGATTCAATTATGTCAGGAAAAATCACAGGTCTAGCAAGCCTGCAAGCATCGCATATAATCCCAATCAAATAAATATTTTTAATACAAGTTATATGCTTAGATCAAAATGATGCCACATCATTCCGATTGAAGAAGAGGCTAGAATGGCCCCCACTGGGTAGGAGGGCCAACCTCACAACACTTTCAGCACCTTCATTCACAGTCAAGTGACCAGTGTTGTAGTTTAAATCTGTTTTCACATAACCTGGACACACAGCATTTATGCAAAAGGATGGATACTTCTTCGCAAGAATCCTTGTATAGGCATTCAAGCATGCTTTGTTGACTATATACACAGATGATACAAGAGGCCAGCCTTTGTTCGCTAATGAACCTTGTCTAATATCTTCAAGCAACTGTTTCAAGACCTCATCCAATTTCTCTTCTGTTAGATTCTCAGCATCACTTGGTACTTTTTCAGCCCATCCACTTGGTATGTTCTGCATTAGCATCAGCAACCAAAAAACTATGCTCAATGTCACTGATAGATAAGACTCTAACCAATCTAGAAATATTTATTATAACATCTAAGAAACCTGCAACTATATATATTCACCAGTTATATAGCATGATTTATTCCTCAAATTTCAAGTAATACACTAAAGTTATTGCTGACATGTAAGACCATGGACACAAGTGTACCTATCAATAATTCACTATGATATTCTGCTGTTTAAAATTTGTTTGTAACAACCTAGCTTCTGTAACATACCTCTAACTCCCCAATCGAGGAGGAAACATTAATAATCTTGGGTGAGTCAGACAACTCAAGAAGGAGAATTAGTGCTTGACACATTTCTTTGGCACCATAGTAGTTTGTTCTGATACCTGCTTCTGCAGATTCATTATCTTGAGTTACAATTTTACTCTAATCAATAGAAGTCCCTTTTTCCTGCAGTCAATGATAAGAAAATTATGTATTCTTTTACTATTAATGGGTGTAAATTTGAATCAAAATTTACCTCAAATTAGATAAATTCAGCTCATGACCTCTAAGGTTGAATTCGAAATGCAAATTGCCTATTTACAGATCAATATAGTCTAGAAAACATACCCTAGCAGTCACTGATGCTACCATACCATCCCTATCAGAGCGTGCCCCATGAATTCCAGCATTATTAACCTACAAATAAGTTCAAACATTTACCACCATTTATTTTGGTACGTAGATGCTTTATAAGTTTAATCAGCCATACGGCTCAGAGTTAGGACTCATAACAAGGTCTCTTTTGAGCCAATTTGACCATTCTTCAATTTTATTGTCTTTTCTATATCAGACATGAAAATGGTTCTTTATCATGTGTAAGACTTGTTTGATGGTCAGAAAAAGTTATTGCATTAAAAAATGTTAGCTTTACATTAAGGTTAATCTTCCAATCCTTGCTTTGCTCACACAGCAATAAAGTCAATTCTACTACAATAAAAGTCGATTATCCTTTTGTGGGGGTCAAATAGCTTCTTATTCTTTGTTTTTTCCTGTACAGCTGCAGAGAACGAAATAGTAAAAATAGAACCAAACAAGAATCTGAATGTCAATCATACCAAGATATCAAGTTTTCCAAACTTGGTTCTAATGAAATTTGCAAGAGATGAAACACTTGCGGGTTCAGTAACATTAAGCTGATGGAAAAACCACTTGGCCAGACGCACCAAATTCTGAACCTAACTTCTCAACCGCTTCAAGGCCCTTCTTCGCTGTTAAAACAACCACAATTCCATTTGAAGCCAATTGCTTGCATATCCCAAAGCCTATCCCTTTGTTTCCTTCTGTCACCACTGCATATCTGAAAACCAATCAAAGAATTTTATATTAAAGAAACTTGTGATTATAAGAAAGATATGAATCAGAGTTGAAATTGGCCACCGTTTTATTGCTTCTGCCATCTGTGAAGGAAGAGAGGAGCTGATATAATAAAGAGATGGAAGCCACACTTTTGATCCTCCAAAAGAGTGACACATTTGTTGAAGGAAATGTCAAGATAAATAGGGGAAAATTGTTGCAAAGTCCCAAGCAAGAGAAATAACCACTAAAAAGGCCCTTGAAATCTTCAAATCATTAAGTCTTAAGGGACTTGAGTGTGACATATTGTAATTGTGCATTTACCATAATATCCTTATTCATTACTTCCTCCGTTCCTAAATATAAGACCCAGTTGAAATATTTTGGAGAAATTAAGGAAGCCAAATGAGCTAATTAATCATAACATACTCTGAGGATTATTAGATTATATGTTATCTTATAAGTCAAATAAATTGGTTTTCAAAAAAATT
This sequence comes from Mimosa bimucronata, assembly GCA_037074515.1. Lineage (NCBI taxonomy): Eukaryota > Viridiplantae > Streptophyta > Magnoliopsida > Fabales > Fabaceae > Mimosa > Mimosa bimucronata. The sequence continues at coordinate 39,767,790 of CM073446.1, forward strand.
CAGGGAAATTAATTTATAAGTGATTTATTTAGCTTTTTAAAGATTCTCCTTAAAAGTCAACTAGTCTTATATTTTGAAACACTTTGACTTGTCATGATACAATGTTACTAACTTGTCCCCAGTAGATCATGAGTTAGGAGCCCTATCCTTGGATTGTGGGTGGGCCAAACTCCTTTCCTAAAATTTGAAGTATAAAAAAAATGTTACTATCCTATCAATAATGATTGAATATTGAAAAAACCATATAACAAAGCTATCATCACAGCCTATCTCAATTGTCAATTCTCTACCCATATTCATAAGATAGAAAGTTAGTACATGATATAATTTCAAGTTGTATACATTAATACTGGCAAAAAAAAGAAAAAGAAAAAGCTATATACATTGCAGGGGAAATACATTTTTTCATTCCATGAAAGTTGCATCACAGCATGTTTAATCACTAACATTTGTTTTTGTCCTTTTTGAAAGTAACTTCTAATCTCTGATAGATTTAGAAGACCAATTATTGCTGCATGCTTTTGCAGAATTTTGGGATCTATTGGTTTCCATCAATTTTTTTTTTCTTTTTATGTAGCCGACATTAGAATTTCTTGAAGGCCACATCCAGATGCACTTACAAAGTTACAATGGCCAACGACTAGAAGGCCCAAGAACAAAAGAAGGGGATCTTATTTTCAAAAGAAGAAAGTTTAAAGACACACGTTTTTATACATAGGCAACAAACTATAGCCCATGATGTATATGAGTCTAGAAGTCACTTATTCGTAAATGTTAGAGGGTTGTTAGATAACCATTCAGCCGTTTGGTTTGATAATGAGTTGTGAAGTTGTTGTAACATGTATGTGAAGTCGTAAATGATATATAAATATGGTATGATATTAAGTTATGTTTTGAGGTAAAGTCATTTGTTAATTCTTGCTCCCTCACTGTAATTTATTGCCACATAGTTTGTCGCTTTGGTGCTGCAAAATTGTCATTTGTTACTTGTATGATGAAACATGATTTCAAATTAAATATGCTTCTACGATACTTTATGTTATAACTTTATAATCTGGACCTAATATCTTCACAAAAAGAGTTGTCGTTTGTAGCATCAAGACTTGTCAAGTGTGGCGCACACTAAATGTCAATACATGCTTGTCACTTGTCAATGAGTGCTTCTAAAAAACTCATACAAAACACTATCATATAATCTCATTTCAGGTCAAATATGGTAATAAAAAATGATTTCAAGTTTTTTTTTTTACCAAATAAAATGATTTCAAGTTAAATATGGGTGTATGATACATTTTAATTATAATTACATATAATCTAAAACTAATAATTTTCATTAAAAAGAATTGTTATTTCTAGAATCATGACTTGTCAATTGTGGCACATTAAATAGTTAATATATGACTATCATGCTGCTAAACAATCTCATACAAAACACTATCATATAATATCATTTCAGGTCAAACATTGCAATCAAACATGATTTCAAGTTAAATATGGGTGTATGATACATTTTAGTTATAATACATATAATCTAGAACTAATAATTTTCATAAAAAGGAGTTGTTATTTCTAGCATCATAACTTTTCAATTGTGGCACATGAAATTGTTAATATATACCTATCATGCTGCTAAACAATCTCATACAAAACACCATCATATAATCTCATTTCAGGTCAAATATTGGTAATCAAACATGATTTAAAATATGGGGTGTATGATACATTTTAGTTATAATTACATATATTCTAGAACTAATATTTTTCATAAAAAAAAAGTTATTTCTAGCATCAAGACTTTTCAATTGTGGCACATTAAATTGTTAATATATGCAAATCATGCTGCCAAACAATCTCATACAAAACACTATCATATAATCTCATTTCAGGTCATACATGGCAATAAAACATGATTTCAAGTTAAATATGGGCGTATAATACATTTTAGTTAAAATTACATATAATCTAGAACTAAGAATTTTCATAAAAAAGAGTTGTTATTTTAGCATCATGACTCGCCAATTGTAGCACATTAAATTGTTAATAGGGTAAAGGTGCAAATTTAGTATCCAACAATTATGCAAATCACACCAAACATAAATAACAAATTCGAGGTACAAATATGGTATTGATAAAATAAAAAGGGTGCAAATATTCGAATTCCGTCAATCAGCCTTTAGAAACGTTTAAAAATCGCAAAGTAAGGCCCACAAAATGACATGAGATTTTTAGTCATAATAACATATAATTTAGACCTAGTATCTTCTTAAAAAAATTGTTATTATTAACATCATGACTTGTCAATCGTGGCACATCAAATTGTCAATATATACCTATCATGCTACTAAACAATCTCATACAAAACACTATCATATAATCTCATTTCAGGTCATATACTGTAATCAAACATGTTTTCAAGTTAAATATGGGTGTATGGTATATGTTAGTTATAACTACATATAATATGACCTAATATCTTGATAAAAAAGAGTTGTTATTTGTAGTATCATGACTTGTTAACTATGGCACATTAAATTGTCAATAAATGCCTATCATGCTGCTAAGAAATCTTATGCAAAATAATATCATGTAATCTCATTTTAGGTGTGATCAAACATGATTTCAAGTTAATATAGTTGTATAACTGATAAATTCGTATTTTTCTATATTTTATCCCACCTTATTCCTATAATTTGGGGATTACTTGAAGCTAATTTGGATTTATTGGGATATAATCAGGTTATTAGCCTATATTAGAAAATAATGTAAATCTGAATTAATTATCCACACAACAATTCCTCCCACTCGGCCTCCGTCTTATTTTCCCATTCCATCCTTTCATACGGACCCACACATGTCATATAGTCACCACCCCTCTAATTTTGATCAAAAAAAAAATACCCCTCTAATTCACACACCAAATTCCACCACCCACCACTTTACTTCATCCATTCATTCCTTGTACACGCATATACACATAAAGCCATTATTCCCCCTCCAACTTCATTTAATGGCCAAAACTTCAAAGGAAAAATTTAGAGGAGGGGAGATCGAGATGGGAAATTAAACTAACTGGGAGGCAATTTGGGAGGAGTATGGAGGAAGCTAAATCCTAGGGTTTGTATAGAGAGAAAGTGCGGGATCACTCTAATATTTATTCTTTTGTTTTGTTCTTCTCCTTCATGCTATTTCATTTGTACAAATTAAATCCTTTGCCTTAGTAACAAGGACATTTCACCAAGTCCTTTCTACTTTTCCTTTGCATGTCTCTCTATTGGTCATTCAAATAGACTTTACTTTTAAAATCTAAAGTATGCTCTAACATGTCATAATTCCTTACAAAAATATTTCCTATGTAATTCCCCACATTTCTTTCACAAGTGGCGCCATCCATGCTCCACAAGAGGGGAATGTCATTTCATATGGGCTAAAGATTCATACTTTATCTATAGACCAAAAGGTCCATTTTCTAAGCCCAACCCGAAATAAAATGGGCCTTTAAGCTTTTAACAAAATCTTATTGGCATGCTATTTTCTAATGAACCCTTTATCCGGCTCACATTATTAACCACTGATTAAAGAATCTAATCTCCAAACCAATAAAAATTAGAATGTTGCAGTAATTCCTGACCTTTCATTTTGTTTGTGTTCTTTCCGTTCATGTTCTTTCTTCAACCTCTCCTGCAATCATCGATTGTACAAATTCCATTAGTTTGCCTATAATAAAGGTTAGAAAACAAAAAGCATTGTACTATGACGGTAAGCCTCAACCTTTCCTTTTGTTGGTTTTCTTTTTCTTCATGCGCCTAGTTCAACCTCTCCTACAACAATACATTATACAAATTAGATTCCCTAGAAGAAAGGTTGGGTTCACAAAAATCACAATAATATAAAGGAAGGCTCAAACTTTCCTCTTGTTTGTGTTCTTTTCTTCATGTCCCTTCTTCAACATCCTGCAACAATCCATGGTACAGTATGGATTAGATTCTCAATAATAAATTTAATTACAACTTAGGTAGAAAAAGTAGGAGAAATTTCTGATCGGAGAAGGTGAGTTTGCAATTAAGTAATTAGAATTTTGCCATAAAACTATAACAACTTCGTCTTGATCTCCTACTGTCAATCAAAACTAATACACATGCAACTCTCTCATTCACACTTTGGAATAACTGTAAATCATTAAAAGGAGAGGCCAAAGAAGCTAGACAAGTCAAGAAACTAGTTTTCATTATCTGCCTTTTTTTCTATAAATTCCTGTTAAGAACTGAAGAAATTTAAAGCTGCCAATATAAATTTCAACTCCTGACACTGCCATATGAAATTATACATGTTTTCCATCTAGATTCTAGACCTGTTTACCATTGCTTATAGTTTATGCGCCAACTAAAACTAATGGGATAAGAGATTAAATCCCAAATTTGAAAGAGAAACATGTTTATGAATACCCATTTCGGAAAAAGCAGAGAGAAACATAAGAAAAACTGCATTACAACATTGCTCTGCTGATTGACAGAAAAGGAAAGATGCAAGCTATTGTAGTACCTAAAGAAGATGCAGCTTCACTTAGATCAAAAGAGTTTCGGGTCCATGAACCTGAGATGATGTCTTTCTTGGCATTAGCCCAATTCTTACATTTAAATTGTAATCAGCCTTCAATTAATGCCACAACAAAAAATAATAATTTAATGAGTACATAATAATCTTATGTAACAAAATGTAATGACTCAAAAATGACTTGATTGAAGACACCTCATGTTTGGCGGAGGTGAAGACCTTTTCCTTTAATCTTTCTACCAAAGCCAACCTTTTCAGTTCACCTCTTCATCATTAATACTGTTTCTGAGAACATCAACTTGCTGTTGGCAAGTTTTAATAAAAGCACAGACCTTGACAAATAAAATAATCCTATTAAAAATTTATACAACATATTTTCAAAGATGCTTAACCAATTTTATATACCAATAAAGGGCACCATATTTTCTAATTGTCATTTCAGGTAGTCTAATGCATTCAGCCATGAGAAACTATTACCCCTTGATCTACTAATGGCATTATAATGAAGGCTATGTACCTAATGTTTGTCCTTCCCTCTTGAAAAGAAACCAGAACCTGATAGCTAAAACAAGTTGTCCCTCATCTCATCATTTTTCACCAACAAGCTTTTACAGCTAACATATGTATATAGCCAATGTCTACAATTTAAAAGGAGGGGCAAACACTTTCAGATTCGGAAAAAGAATTTGTTCCAGTCTGTATTTGTACACATTTAAGGTAAAAAAGATTCTGGAACGTAGGGTAAAATGAGACAAGTAAATGTAATCTAAATACTAAATGCGTATTCCATTACCAGTCATCACTAGAACCTTGAGGTGTAGCATAAAGAATGTTATTTGTCTTCAAATACTCTAACAATCTTTTGTTATTTGGCTTCTGTGCAGGTCCAATAGTAATCCAACTCATAAGCACGACTCTAAGGAGCAGTACTTTTAAAAGACCCATTTGTTGCAATTGCCGCACGATAGAATAAAGCTACAACCATGAGACAAGAAGTTGTCAAATAGATGTTCAAGTAAAGTTCCAATAAAAATCTGCAAAAGTTAACTTTCTGTATCAATCACTACATCATGATTAAGCTATTTTATACGCCAAAAAAATAAATAAAATAAAATATGAAGAAACCTGAGCAATATACCATCTAAATTGATATTTAAACATGATAGCTATGAACTTGAACAAAGTTAAAACCAGCAAAGCTTAACCTTTGGATCAACTGGGTAGCCATCTACATTTATATATAAACAAGAGCAATTAGTAGCTATCGAAATTTATATTTGAACCATTCTAATAGGAATGAACATGAACAGAGGTAAAGCCAGCTGGCTTAACCAGTTGAGCAGTAGAACAAGGAACATCCCAATCACATCATTATCCGGTAATAACTTACAGAGTGGTTTATCAGGCATGCTATATTTCCGCTTTGTGCTGCATTGATGACCACTTATCCACTGATCTTGAACAGCTGTAGCATAGAGTGATCATTTGCCTACAAAATGGTGAAGACTTCCCTTGAATGAAGTAAATACTTTAGATTCTTTTGAATCCTACCACAAAACAGGACACAGAATAATTAAAAAAAAAAAAAGTATAGAAGAATTCAACAAGAGGTCACCTGTTTTGAAAGAGAAAGATCATATATAGAATCAACAAAAAGGAAACAGAAACCACCTTATAGGTATTCAATTGAATTATAGAACTCAATGAATGGCGACATGCTCCCCTCACTAGATGTATTATTGGCTCATCAGCCTTCTGACAAATAAAAAAATACATAATGAGACCATATGTAAAAGAAAATTTGCTACAATCATGCACACAAAAAGCTTGTGGAAAGATTATAATAACTGTGCCAAGCATTAACAAAGAAAAGACATTTCATGCAACAGCAGCATAAGCAATTATGAATATGACGGGAGAAGGAAAAAACAAAAAACACTACACTAAAAAATTCCAGAACTAAATATATCATTGAAGCAAAATTAAGATCCACATTGTCACCTTGGAAGAACTTCTATAAACATGACATCTTGCAGCAGACAGTTGTTCGAATTCATCAGTCTCAGAGGCTGAAGATTCAATAAGTTCTATATTTTTTTATGATACCAGCCTTGAACCCCTGAAGCATCCCTTATGATTTTGCAGGGAGGTTCTGGGAGAGAAGACCCCCAAGGGAGTATGTACAACCATTACAGAGTCACACAGCACATGAAAATGGGTAGCACACTTGCAGGAAGTTGCATAGAATCCATGTCTTTGTTTACAGAAAACACAAGTCTGCAATTGACATGAACAAGAAAAGTTAGAATTCAAAGATAAATCACACCTCGTACCAACTCAAGAAATTTCCCGAAAAGGAGAGAAACAAAAGAGCTAAGACTATGCATAAAGTAACAAGTTATACAATTCCTTTGTTTGACCTCATAACCTACTTGTAAAGTTATTGCCACTAGAAATTCAGCAGCTTAATCCAACAAACCTTTTCATTGACGTCCAGGACAAGGACTAAAGAACAATAAAATAACGAGATACAGAAAAAACAGAGTCAATGTTCTGTTTACATATAACGAAATTACTGAACTTGCATGTAAAGAGCTGAGACTATGTATAAAGTAAAATGTTATACAATTCCTTTGTTTGACCTCATAACGTACTTGTTAAGTTATTGCCACTAGAAATTCAACAGCTTCAGCCATTAAAACAAGAATCTCATGACAACTACATGACACATTTTCTACCTTAAGAAACGAACTTGAAAGAATCTTAAGAATTCCAAAGGCAGATTCCACTGTATATCCCTACGAGCAAAGAGACCCTAAACCTTCACAAGCACTCATACTAAACCTTGCATTAATCAGAAATTATCCTAAACTACTAAGATACCACCCATCTCTCCTTCTTGTATATCCCTACGAGCAAAAAGACCCTAAAGCACATGATGCATTTTCCTAAAAAAATACTATCTATAAATTTTTTTTACTTAAAAAATTTTGGGACATTCGTACATCAAATAGTACTTGTTACATTTATGAGTGATTTATCAAATGATTCGGTCACAATCAACTGATACCCCTTCTTAGATCACTTTATATCAAATGTCTTTAGAAGTGAATATTTTCATTTAACAATTGAATAAAATGAGGCAAAATAAAAAAAATAAAAAAATACAATATAAAAAGTCCTTACCCTTCCATGTTTGTGGGCTATAATGACAGCACTAGACTTTGCGGTTGATATGCCAAGCCAACCTTTTGAGTTCACCTCTTCATCATTAATACTGTTTCTGAGAACATCAACTTGCTGTTAGCAAGTTTTAATAAAAGCACCGACCTTGACAAATACAATAACATTGTTAAAAATACATAGAATATATATTCAAAGATGCTTAACCAATATTATATACCAATAAAGGGCACCGTAATTTCTAATTGTCATTTCAGCTAATCCAATGCATTCAACCAAGAGAAACTACTAACCTTTGATCTACTAATGGCATTAGTCAAAGCAGGACAATTTATCCTAAATTGTATTTTCTAAACTGTTAATATAGGCGCACTCAATAAGATTAGAAACCAGTTTCTCAGATAAATTATATGTATCTTTTGAACTTGATATGCGCACTCAATCAAAATAAACAGATTGACAACAAAGTCCACATCTATTTAAATTCTTTAACAACTAACAGTTGCAAATAATTGAGTAAACATGAAGATCATGGCATATTTTTTTGTTGCAAAGCGGATATTTCTGAAAAGCCTTAAGTAGAGAAGTCTTGTAAAACTCATAGCAGCCTTGTTATGAAAGCATTTAATAGAATTATAAATGCAATTGCCTAAACTATTATGTACCCGATGTTCTTCCTTCCCTCCTGGAAAGAAACCAGAACCTAATAGCTCGAACACGTGGCCTCTAATCCTGATCAAGCTGAAGATTAAGTTGAGGCTTTTGATTTAAAACTGAAATGAAAACCGAAATAGCTCAAGATTAAGTGGAGGCTTTTGATTTGATAGATTTAAAGCTGAAATCAAAAGCATTTCATCCTAACCTTGTGTATGTTTTAGCTTTACAGAATTTGAATAGCAGTTGCCTAACCTTGCCTAGCACTGAAATTAAGAAACAGCTCAAGAACAGAAATACAGCATGTGAAGCAGTTAAAATGAAGAACGTAGCACTAAAACATATATCTATGAGATACTTTCAAGTTGAAATCGGAATCGCAGCATATGAAACAATTAATATACATAATTTTGCACTAAAAAAAAGATGAACTTACCATTTTTAAGTACAAATCAGAAATGCATAATTTGAAGCCATTAAAATGCAGAAAATGTGTGCAGAAATTTGGCCTTACAAAGCAAGAACTAGGGCATAAGCATTGAAAGACAATTTCAAATAAATTTCCCATGCTAACAATTCAAGCCTAAAACTTGACAAATCAAGAAGCATGTTCCTCGTACGTACAAAGAACAATACTGCCATGATTCTCCAGAATCAAAACCACTTCCGCCAACAGAAAAAAAGCCTTGTTCTTTACATGCAAGCAAAGCTTACCAAGTCAAAACAATAATGCTTCAATTAGAAGTGCCATTTAATGTTCTACAACCCCCCCCCCCCCACAAAAAAAAAAAAAAAAAACCAAATACTAGTTTCTCAGATCAATTGCAAGCCCTTCTAACTCAAACCACAAGGGTTTCAGACCACAAAGAGAGTGTGATAATGTAAAGCAACATACCTCTTTCTTTTCTCCTCGTTCCAGCATAAGATTTTCTAGCTAGAAGATTAAAAAAAAAAAAAAAAAAAAAAAAGCCCAATCTAAATCAGTGTCCTGGAATACTCAGCAAGAGGTAAAATTAGGAACAAATATTTGAGAAGTGAAATAGCCATGTTAAGAAAAAGGGGAGATGTCCATTGCTCATACGTCAGCGAAGCTTTACGTGTGTGTGTAGAAGCATATCCAAAACCATCAATAGATGAAGAGCTTCTAAACCCATAATGGAATAGAAGTATACATGCAGCCTTTTCAATATGAAAGTCATGGAGCAATAAAAAATCAAATCCATTAATCAGCATATCATAGCACTCTTAGGTGAAAAACAAAAATACAGCATGTGAAGCAGTTAAAATGAAGAATGTAGACCTAAAACATATATCTATGCGATACTTTTAGGTTCGAATCAGAATCGTAATCGTAGCATATGAAGCAATTAATATACATAATTTTGCACTAAAATAAAGATAAACAGAGCACTTTTAAGTACAAATCAGAAATACATAATTTAAAGTCATCATATGTAGAAAATGTGTGCAGAAATTTGGCCAAACACAGCAAGAACTAGGGCATAAGAATTGAATGGCAATTTCAAAAAAAATTCCCATGCTATCAAAGAACAATACTGCCATGATTCCCCAGAATCAAAACCAGTATCACCAACATAAAAAACCCTTGTTCTTTAGAAGCAAGCAAAACTTATCACGTCAAAAAAATGTAGCTTCAATTAGTAGTGCCATTTAATGTTCTACTCACCACCCCCCCCCCTAAAAAAAAACAAATAATAGTTTCTCAAATAAATTATATATCAAGTAACTCAAACCATAATAGTTTCAGACCACACAGAGAGGGTAGTAATGTAAAGCAACATACCTCTTTATCGTCTCGTTCCAGCGTAAGATTCACTGGCTAGAAGATAAAAAAAATTCCAATCTAAATCAGTGTTCTAGAATTCTCAATAAGAGGTAAAGTTTTGAACAAATATATGAGAAGTGAAATAGCCATGTTGTTTGACCCAAAAAAAAAAAGCCATGTTAAGGAAAAGTGGAGACATCCATTCCTCATACGTCAGCGAATCTTTACAGAGATGTGCAGAAGCATATCCAAAACCATGGATATATGAAGAGCTTCTAAACCCATGATGGAATAAAAGTATAATGCAGAGATTTTGTGCAAACACGAGTGTATGCAGCCCTTTCAAAAAGAAACTCATGCAGCAATAAAAAATGAGATCCATTAATCAACATATTATAGCACTCTTAACAAAAATACAGCATGTGAAGCAGGTAAAACGAAGAATGTAGCACTAAAACTTAGATCTATGTGATACTTTTAGGTTCAAATCAGAATCGCAGCACATGAAGCAATCTAAAATATAGATTTATGTGATACTTTTAGCTTCAAATCAAAATCATACCACATGAAGCAATCAATATACATAATTTTGCACTAAAATAAAGATAAACGCAACACTTTTAAGTACAAATCAGAAATACATAATTTGAAGCCATTAAAATGCAGAAAATGTGCACAGAAATTTGGCCATACACAGCAAGAACTAAGGCATAAGAATAGAAAAGACAATTTCAAATAAATTTCCCATGCTATCAATTCAAGCCTGAAACTTGACAAATAAAGAATACTGTTCCTCATACGTACAAAGAACAATACTCCCATGATCAAAACCATTATCACCAACAGAAAAAAGGCTTCTTCTTTACAAGCAAGCAAATTTTACCAAGTCAAAACAACGAAGCTTCAATTAGTAGTGTATTTAATGTTCTACCCCCCCCCCCCAAAAAAAAAAAAAAACTAAATACTAGTTTCTTAGATAAATTACATACCCCTGTAACTCAAACTACAACAGTTTCAGACGACAAAGAGAGGATAGTAGTAATGTAAAGCACCATACCTCTTTGTTTTCTCCTCGCTCCAGCATAAGATTCTCTGGCTAGAAGATAAAAAAAGTCCAATCTAAATCAGTGTTCTGGAATACTCAGCAACAGGTAAAGTTGGGAAAAATATATGAGAAGTGAAATAACCATGTTAAGGAAAAGGGGAGACGTCCATTGCTCATACATAAGCAAACCTTTACATGGGTGCACAGAAGCATATCCAAAACCATGGATATATGAAGAGCTTCTAAACCCATGATGGAATAGAAGTATAATGCCAAGATTTTGTGCAAACGCATGGGTGTATGCAGCCCTTTAAATACAAAAAACATGGAGCAATAAGAAATCAGATCCGTTAATCAACATATCATAGCACTCTAAGGTAAACAAGAGAAATACAACATGTGAAGCAGTTAAAATGAAGAATGTAACACTAAAGCATAGATCTATGTGATACTTTTAGGCTGAAATCTGAATCGCAGTATATGAAGCAATAAACTTACATAATTTTGCACTAAGAGATAAACGTAGCACTTTTAAGTACAAATAAGAAATGCATAATTTGAAGCAATTAAAATGCAGAAAATGTCCGCAAAAATTTGGTAATACACAGCAAGTACTAGGGCATAAGAATTGAAAGACAAAATCAAATAAATTTCCCATGCTGTCAATTCAAGCCCGAAACTTGACAAATCAAGTAGCCTGTTCCTCATACGCACACAAAGAACAATACTGCCATGATTCTCCACAATCAAAACCATTAACACCAACAGAAAAGCCTTGTTCTTAACACGTCAAAACAATAAAGCTTCAATTAGCAGTGCCATTTAATGTTCTACTCAACCACCCCCCCCCCCCAAAAAAAAAAAAAAAACCAAATACTACATTCTCAGATAAATTACATACCCCTGTATAACTCAAACCACAATAGTTTTAGACCACAAAGAGAGGGAAGTAATGTAAAGCAACATACCTCTTTGTTTTCTCCTCGCTCCAGCATAAGATTCTCTGGTTAGAAGATAAAAAAAGTGCAATCTAAATCAGTGTTCTGGAATACATAGCAACAGGTAAAGTTGGGAAAAATATATGAGAAGTGAATTAGCCATGTTAAGGAAAAGGGGAGACGTCCATTGCTCATACGTCAAAGAACCTTTACATGGGTGCGGTGCACAGAAGCATTTCCAAAACCATGGATATATGAAGAGCTTCTAAACCCATAATCGAATAGAAGTATAATGTTGAGATTTTGTGCAAACACGTGGGTGTATGCAGCCTTTTCAATATGAAAGTCATGGAGCAATAAAAATCAGATCCATTAATTAACATATCACAGCACTCTTAGGTAAAAAAACAGAAATACAGCATGTGAAGCAGTTAAAATGAAGAATGTAACACTATATCATAGATCTATGTGATATTTTTAAGTGAAAAACTGAGTCGCAGCATATGAAGCAATTAATATACATAATTTTGCACTAAAATAAAGATAAACACAGCACTTTAACAAAACAGAAATACATAATTTAAAGGCATTAAAATGCAGAAAATGTGGGCAGAAATTTGGTCATACATAGCAAGACCTGGAGCATAAGAATCGACAAAAATTTTCAAATAAATTTCCCATCCTATCAATTCAAGCCTGAACCTTGAAAAAATCAAGAAGCCTGTTCCTCATACGTAAAAAGAACAACACTGCCATGATCATAACCATTATCACCAAGAAGCCTTGTTCTTTACATGCAAGCAAAGCTTACCACATCAAAACAATGAAGCTTCAATTATTAGTGCCATTTAATGTTCTACTCAACCCCCCAACCAAATATAAATTTCTTAGATAAATTACATAACACTGAAACTCAAACCACAATAGTTTCATACCACAAAGAGAGGGTGGTAATGTAAAGCAATATACCTCTTTGTTTTCACCTCGTTCCAGCATAAGATTCTAGCGCTAGAAGATAAAAAGAAGTCCAATCTAAATCAGATTTCTGGAATACTCAGCAAGAGGAATAGTTGTGAACAAATATATGAGAAGTGAAATAGCCATGTTAAGGAAAAGGAAGACGTCCATTGCTCACATGTCAGTGAACCTTTACAGGGTTGTGCAGAAGCATATCCAAAACCAGGGATATATGAAGAGCTTCTAAACCCATAATGGAATAGAAGTATAACGCCAAGATTTTGTGCAAAATCGTGGGTGTATGCAGCCCTTTCAATATGAAAGTCATGGAGCAATAAAACATCGGATCCATTAATCATAATATTATAGCACTCCTAGGTCAGAAATACAGCATGTGAAGCACATAAAATGAAGAATTTAGCACTAAAACGTAGATGTATGTGATACTTTTAGGTTCAAATCAGAATCGCAACATATGAAGCAATTAATATACATAATTTTGCATTAAAATAAACATCAACACAGCACTTTTAAGTACAAATAAGAAATACATAATTTAAAGCCATTAAAAGGCAGAAATTTGGCCATACACAGCAAGAATTAGGGCATAGGAATTGAAAGACAATTTCAAATAAATTTCCCATGCTATCAATTCAAGCCTCAAACTTGTCAAATCAAGAAGCCTGTTTCTTATACCTACAAAGAAAAATACCGCCATGATTCTCCAGAACCAAAACCATTAGCACCAACAGGAAAAAAAAAAAAGCCTTGTTCTTTACATGCAAGCAAAGCTTACCGCGTCAAAACAATGAAACTTCAATTAGTAGTTCCATTTAATGTTCTACTCATCCCCTAAAACCAAATACTAATTCCTCAGATAAATTATATAATCCTGTAACTCAAACCACAATAGTTTCAGACCACAAAGAGAGGATAGTAATGTAAAGCGACATACCTCTTTGTTTTCTCCTCGTTCCCACATAATATTCCCTGGCTAGAAGATGAAAAAAGTCCTATCTAAATCAGTGTTCTGGAATACTCAGCAAGAGGTAAAGATGGGAACAAATATATGAGAAGTGAAATAGCCATGTTAAGGAAAAGGGGAGACGTCCATTGCTCATACGTCAAAAACAGAACACTAACCTTCTTGAATACATTAAGGATATAAGGATGTAAATCTTCAGTTTTGTAGGCCCCAGCTTTGAGATTGAGCTTGACTCCGTTCATGTCTGCTATTAATGCTTCAGAAACTCCAAGCATTGGGTCAGGAGGAGCCATTGGAATGCCCTCAGAAGTGTTACATCACCACTGGCCGACAATACACACACAGCTCTAGACCCTTGCTGGGAGAATGCCATTATTTTTGACAGAATATCCTACAGAGAAAAGAAAGTAAGTTCACACAGTAACCTCAAACTGTAACATGTACAACAGGACATGCAATGGATTATAAAGCTAAGAAGTCATTCACACAAGAAAGGAAAACAAAGCATCTTCGTAAAGCAATGGGTTAACGAGAAGACAAAAACATAAGCTATTTCACAGCTTACCAAACAATAAGAAATGAGAAACAACAAAACAGTTTCATATTGAAGATAAAGACCAGATGAACTGGGAAAGGTCCCCCCCTCCTTACCAACTCATCATGAACCTTAAACACCAAGAAAGTTTCAAGGAACCCAATAACCACAAGAGATAAAAACTGAAACTTTGATGCTAACACCAACACCCAGAAAATGAAATACCTAAAAAGTAGCAAAAGAAAAGAAAAGGGAATTTACTCGTAGTTAATGCAAGCCCAGCTTAAAGTCCCCAGCTGAAGATACGATATAACAATCCAAGAAACAGCTCAAAATGACATTGAACTGGACACAGAAAAGCCAGGTGGATTGGGTCAATTCAAAAGATCAGCATTTTACAACCCAATACAAAAAAATCATAAAGCATAATGAATTATGAATCTGAAGCTATATAGAGAGAGAGAACAACAAAAGACCAAAAAGAAAAAAAAGAAAACAATTGGAAAGCCCCAGCTCTGAGATTGGGCTTGACTTCGTTCGTGTCTGCTCTAAATGCTTCAGAAACTCCAAGAATTGGGTCAGGAGGAGCCATTGGACTGCCCTCAAAATGAAAGCAAAATTCATGGATATCTGACCAGAAGACTGAACCAAAATTGACAGAAATTATATCAGGAAGCAGAAAATTGATCGTAGAATGAAATATATGTATGGTAGGCCTAATAAATTGATTAGGACAGAAGTAAAACCTTCAGTTCCTTATACTATACACACTGGCAGACGAGAAGGGGTTGGCTTTTCTCTAGCTAAATCCCACGCTAGTGCATCCAAAGTTCGGCTTTCCCTATTCAAAATTAGAAGTAAAAATCCCGACAGGAGGGAGAATTAACACAAATTGTCCAAATTATAAACACAATTACACAGTCAAATTTTGGGCCGAAACCATGGGATGCAAAACATAAAACATGAAAGTAGTAAGAAAAGTCAGGTTTCTAACGGACAGAATCAAGTGGGGAATACCTTGTGAGAGACATGCATCGACAGTGAGGCGGTGGTGGAAGATGAAATCGCCGAAGCCATTATGGCAACAGGAAGAAGAAAAACAAATGAATGCATAATGAATTATGAATCTGAAACTGTATAGAGAGAGAGAGAGAGAGAGACAACAAAAACCAAATAAAAAAGTAAAATATTTTCAGAGTCACACTGACATTTTTGAAAACATCACAAATCTCTCCCCTTGGAGAAACCCAAATTATAAAAAAGGGTCTTGTTGGGAATTAACGACCAGATGAAATGGAAAAGGTCCCCCCTTTACCAACTCATCATGAACTTTAAACACCAAGCAAGTTTCAAGGAACCTCAATAACCACAGGAGATAAAAGCTGAAACTTTGATGCCACATTGCCGACACCCAGAAAATGAAAACCCTAAAAAGCAGTAAAAGGAAATAAAAGAGAATTTACTTAGAGTCAATGCCAGCCAATCTTAGAGTCCCAAGCTCAAGCTGCGATACAGCAAGCCAAGAAAGAAAAAAAAAACCAAATAAGAAGAAAGAAAAACAATTACAGCGTCACAATGATATTTCTAAAAACATAACCACTCTGTGCCCGTGAAGACCTCGAAGGTAGTGAGAGGAACTCAAATTGAAGAAAAGGGTCTTGTTGGGAATTAAAGGAAGCAGAAGAAGGAATTAGCAGTGAGAGAAGAAGGGTAGAAGCAGCTCACTATAACCAGTCTAAGCAAAAGTCCTTGTAGGGACTGCATAATTTTCTAGGGCTCAGAGCTCAGTTTCTCACTCTCTCTATTTCTCTCTCCTTGGAATGCAGTTTTAGTTTCTGTCTCTAAGACGCGATCTGTGACTCTTATATATAAGAAGAATGTAATAAGGAAAGCGCGCCTCCAACGGTAACATCCCCACGCCCCTCCAACGGTAATATCCCCGCGCGCGGCAACGATGATGATGCCCTTACTGCTAAGAAATTAGGAAACTTCGCTCCTTTTCCTTTTTTGAACGGGAGGTAGGTTTTCTTGAGATGCAAGCCAAAAAAAAAAATAATAAAGAAGTACTATTTCCCATTAATTAAAAAAAGGGAAAATTTCACTTAAGGGGCACTGTAGCGATTTAATTGAAAAGAAGGATCACAAGAATCTGAAATGTCAGTTTGGGGTAGTAGGGGCAAAGTGAAATAAAATTGGAAGGCCAAATGACAAAATCACCCTTTCTCCCAATAAACCCTTTTATTTTGGAATTTTTCGGCCTCCCCCAGATTCACCCATTCACATTCAGTTCAAAAAAAAAAGATTCACCCATTCACCCAAATCAATTCGAAATCGAAATCGTGGTGCATACCCGCTTCAGCCACAGTAACCGTTGTCCTCCTTCTTCGTTTCCCACCCATTCATCACCATTCCTCAGCACTTTTCGTTCATGCAGCAAGAGAGTGAGAGATCGGTGAGGAAGCGAGGGAGGTCAGCCATTCATCTCCTTCTTCCATCGTTTTGCCGCAGCCTCAGAAGCAGTTCTTCATCTCCTTCTTCCATCTCCTCCTTCAGAAGCAGTTGTCCATCGTTCTGCAACACGATAGGTAATTTTTTTTAACAACTAAAATATGTCTTTTGCTGATTTCTTTTAGGTTGTTTATTGGTCTTTCTATCCGACGTGAGTAAGCTTTGGGGGGGCTTTTGAAGTTTCGAAACCTTTAAAAATGAAAGGATTTAAGAGATAACTTGGTGTTTGATAAAGTTTCCCCAAATTTGTTCTTCATGTTACTGTTCACCGTCGCTGGTTTTTGGGGTTGGAATTGATAGGAAAATCTGATTGAATATTAATAAAAGGAAGATTGATTGAATGAAGTGATGAGGTTATATGTTTGATTTGGAAAGTGTTATGGTCAAATTGAATTTTCCCTATTTGGTACAGAAACTGGTTTTTTTTTCTTCTTCTCCTGTGATTGTTGCTTCTTGTTTATGATGAGAAGAAGATCGAATTGAGGTTGATTTTGGATGGTTGAGTGTTATTATAGTGGTAAATGTTCATTTGTTTCTTTCCTCTTGCTTGCTTTGCCGGGATGTTTCGGTGACAGGGGAGGGGAAATTTCGTTGATGTTAAACTTGTAATAGAGATGATTGGGTGCAATTGAAATTTTCTAATGATGATGATTCTGTTCTTCCTGCTATGTGTGTGCAATCGGGTGTACAGAGAAGAGGAGGAAGAAAGAGGAATATTTGTTATTGTGGTTTGATGGCTGTCTAAAATAGAATGTTGTTATATCCTTGTATGTGGTTCCTGCTATGTGATAATAAGTCCCTATAAAGTTTCTGCACGCTGAAATATTGAAGAATAATTGAGAATGGGTGATCTGTTTGGTTTCTTGTTTTCTTGTTTAATGGTCACTTTATGGTTATGGTTGATCTTCTTTGGTTTGAAGGTGTGTTGGAAAAATAAAAGATGGAGGATTTATGTTGTTGCCTAGGAGGTCTGATTATTGAATTGATTTATTTGGATGAGGTAGTGATTGGAGATTACCCCCACTGTTAAGAAGTTTTTTTTGTAAACGTACAAATGAGTAAAATAGAATCCTAGTGCATGGGGCCAAATCCTTGTGCATGGCCATGTCCTTGTGCATAGGGCCAAATCCTTGTGCAGAGGGACAAATCCTTGTGCATGGCCATGTCCTTGTGCAGGGGGCCAATTTCTTGTGCAGGGGGCCAATTCCTTGTGCAGGGGGTCAAATCCTTGTGCACGGGGCCAAATCCTTGTGCAGAGGGCCAAATCCTTGTGCATGGGCATGTCCTTGTGCAGGGGGCCAATTCCTTGTGCACAAGGCCAAATCCTTGTGCAGGGGGCCAAAGCCTTGTGCATGGCCATGTCCTTGTGCAGGAGGCCAAATCCTTGTGCATGGGGCCAAATCCTTGTGCATGGGGCCAATTCCTTGTGCATGGCCATGTCCTTGTGCATAGGGCCAATTCCTTGTGCAGGGGGCCAAATCCTTGTGCAGGGGGCCAATTCCTTGTGCATAGGGCCAAATCCTTGTGCAGGGGGCCAAATCCTTGTGCATGGCTATGTCCTTGTGCATAGGGCTAATTCGTTGTGCATGGGGCCAAATCCTTATGCATAGGAGGTATGATTATTGATTTATTTGGATGAGGTAGTGATTGGAGATTACCCCACTGTTAAGAAGTATTTTTTTTGTAAACATACAAATGAGTAAAATAGAATCCTTGTTTTGCTGCATCAATATTTTACATTTTAGAAAATATGGAGCTACATTTTCTATTGATAAGCCTAAATAGAGTTGTGTTTTATCTAGATAGTTATGTCTGTCATGGCATTGGTAAATTCCTTAAGTGATTCAATAGTGATGCTTGTTGAAAGTTTTCAAAAGAATTGCACTCCGTCTGTTTGATCTAATGCTGCAATGTTGTTGCATCTCTCAACACATAGACAACCCATTTGGGAAAATAAGTTTCTGGTTCAATCCTTTATGACATTTATTAACATGGCCTTCAGATTTAAAATTATATAAACTACTCTGCAATGGCGCCAATATGAGAAATAAGAAATCTGGTGCTATTAATGTTAACTTCATGCTATATCACTATTTGGAAGAATCATTTTCTTCCCAAGATGTGTTGCCTTTGAAATGGACTAGTATAGACATAGAGGTGATGAGATTATGATGCACTTATTTGTTTGTTTTCAGGATAATATAAAGTACATATGGAGAAGAAAACTGTCCCAGTCTTCACCACAAGATGCTCCCCACAAAGAATGAAGGACTTGGCTAAGGTTATTAATGAGGATGCAGACCTTAGAAGAAAGGTTGAAGAAATGGGGTTTGGGAAGTTGTTGAATGTGAGAGGAACGAAGATTCCAAAAGACCTCTGTGCAGAGGTGGTTCGTGGATATGATGGCCCCTCAAGACAACTGGTCATGAGGGGAAAGAAAGTGAAGATAACCCCTCAACATGTTGAGACAATGATGGGTTTAAAAAGCAAAGGATTGAAAGTTGAGGCAGTGGCAAGTAAAGAATTGTTTGAAGATATGAAGGAGAAGTGTAGGTCACTGACGTACGGAGAAATATATGAAAGGATGAGGAAGAAAGATGATGATTTTGATTTCTATTTTGTGTTGCTCACGTTAGGCACATTTCTTTGCCCTACAGGAACTGGGCGTGTGAGTGAGAAATTGTTGAAGGTGATGGGGTGCACAGATAAAAAGTGGGGGCAATATGACTGGGCAAGTTATGTGTTAGAAGATTTGTCTTTGCAAGTAGAAAAATTTGTGAAGGAAGGGGAAAAAGTGAAGGAATCGGAAAGTAAAAGTCTAGGAGGATGCATTTATTTCCTGATGGTAATTATTAATTATTTTAATCTTGCATGATTTAATTATAGCAGAAGTGATGATTGCATTTGTAATTATTGAGTACTAACACACAGTTTTGATTGCAGCTATTCTTTTTTGAACATTTTGGCCTAGAGGACGAGCTTCAAGGTCCAGAAAATGCTCTTGAGCATTAGACAGACGACAAAATATTGAAGAGGGTGGATCTTGAGAAGAGGAGCCGGTTTGGCGTTTTGTTGTCAGCCCCCAAGGATGCCGCAGAGCCTTCAAATGAAATGCCGTTGTTGTCTTATTTACATGACCCGGTGAGTAGTATAAATTAATTGGGTCCTGATGGCATGATTAATATGTTCCTAACAGTTTGTAAACTGTTGCAGGATTTGAGAGATATATATATGAGGTTTACCGGTGAGATGAAGGCTAAGATGGGACAACTGCAAGATTTTGTTTGTAAAGAATTAATCCAGCTCCAAGAGAAAAGGGTAGCAAAAGGAGGGGATGAAGAAAAGGCAGCTGAGAAGGTGGCAGACAATACAAAGCCCGAAAAATTAAAGAGGCGTGCGGGAAGAAATGTCAGTGTTGGTGCTGAAGCAAGTGTGGAGCAGAAGGGAAATCAGAAAGAAATAGTTGATATGCAGGCACTAACAAATCGACCCGGTAGGTGCCTAACTAAGTCTCCAATGGATACAAAGGACAAGGGAAAGGAGGTGAAAGAAGAGAAAAGAACCATAAAAAGATCAATAAGCGAAGTTGACATGCCTGTAAGGAGGTCGAAGAGAGAAAAGATGGCTGCTGTTAGATCTCCGTATGTGACAACCTACGTCAAAAAGGGGAAACTGAATAGCAAGCAACAAATGTATCTGTTGCTCACTCAGTGTTGTGCCAAAGAGGACGAGGAAAAGTAAGCAACTTTTTTTGCTATGTGACAACCTATAGTGATGAATGATACAATAGCACACTGATAAAAATGTTCTTGTAATTGTTGCAGGACTGTGGTTGACATGTATGGTTACTTTTTGACTCGAGCTAACCTCATGTCACTTGGACCTAGCAGTTGGATTAGCACTAGTGTATGTGCACTTATCAATTAGTTGATTAATGACATATATGTAGGAAATTATTAAAACATGCTAATTTTGTTAATGTTAACGTGTAGGTAATGGCTATGGTAGCTCGGACAATGAATGGGGATCAAAAGGGGGACCCCGAAGCAATCAAGAGACACATATTTGATGCTGATTTTTTGGTAAGATTGTGTTGAAACAGCATTCATGAAAAATGGAGAACTATTCAGTTGTATGCAAAGTAATTGTGTATTTTTGTTGGAATATTTCTTTTTTTAGGGGGCGATTGTAAAGGATAACAAATACTTGGAGAAGGAAAAGAATTTGGTTCATATAATGCCTGAGCACGTGGGGTATAAGTTGGGAAGCTGTCAGTATATATTTGGACCAATTGTGGAGGGTGACCATTGGTATTGTGCTGCAATGGAACCAACAACGCTGAAATTCTATTGGTTGGATTCGTTAAGAGGTGGGGGAGAACCTCATGAGCCAATTAAAAGTTTGGCCCAAAAAATTGTAAGTGCACAAACTTGTTACATGGTGCTATTTCAACATATTCAAATTTCTTAATGTTTGTTTATGTTTTATTGGTTAGAGGGATATGTTCATAGAAATTTTGAAGAAGATAGACCCGTGCATTGCAACAATAGAAGAGGAGGGTAGACAAAGAGCAATCTTGTACCCGCCCGTGCCCATACAAGAGAACACGTACTATTATAAAAGTGCCCTGATTCATGACATATCATATGCATTATTGTAATCATATAAATATTAACTTGTTGTACATTTCAATTTTCGTAGGGATGATTGCGGGATACATGTCATCAATTATTTCAAGAAATGGCCACAGTTGGACTCACAGGAAAACATAAACGTAAGTTGTCATTTATAAATGGAAGACGTACTAGTTTGTTTGATTTGACAATGTCAGCTGTTATTTTGGTGTAGAAATCAATGAAGGACATTAGGCTGGATGTCGTCTGGTGGCTTGTCAACCATGAGAAGAATGCAGCAAAGAAGGACGTTTTACAAGAGTTGGAACGATTTAAGGGTGTCACAAAGACTTAGGGCAAAACTGTATTCAATAGATATTGTCCTTTTATGTTGGCTCATTGACGTTGTTGGAATTCTATTAAATTGACACTTATATGTAGACATGGCGACACTTAGTTTTTTGTTGTTGAAGCAGCTTCTGCATATTTTGTATTTGGTGGGGGAAGAAGCTGTGACGATGTTAATATTGCACCCATTATGTTTTTTTTTTGGAATGGGTTGCATCTTTCTTTGGTAGTTGTGTTTTTTTGTAAAGCAATTGTCACTAGATGAGAAATTGTACCCCTTTATGTTCTTTGCATATGTATATGTATATGAGCAGGCATATTTTGTAACACGCACAAGTAATTAAGAACATGCACAAGGAAATTGCCATATGCACATGCACAAGGAAATTGCCATATGCACAAGGAAATTGCCATATGCACAAGGAAATGGCCCCATGCACAAGGAAATGGCCATATGAACAAGGAAATTGCCATCGTAATTTCTTTGTGCATGTGCATATGGCAATTTCCTTGTGCATGGGGCCATTTCCTTGTGCATATGGCCATTTCCTTGTGCGTGGGGCCATTTCCTTGTGCATGTTCTTAATTTCCTTGTGCATGTGGCAATTTCCTTGTGCATGGGGATAATTCCTTGTGCATATCGTAATTTCTTTGTGCATGTGCATATGGCAATTTCATTGTGCATGAGGCCATTTCCTTGTGCATGGGGCCATTTCCTTGTGCATGGGGATAATTCCTTGTGCCTATGGCAATTTCCTTGTGCATATGGCCATTTCCTTGTGCATGGGGCCATTTCCTTGTGCATATGGCAATTTCCTTGTGCATATGGCAATTTCCTTGTGCATGGGGATAATTCCTTATGCATGTGCATATGGCCTTGTGCATATCGTAATTTCTTTGTGCATGTGCATATGGCAATTTCATTGTGCATGGGGCTATTTCCTTGTGCATGTGGCAATTTCATTGTGCATGGGGCTATTTCCTTGTGCATGTGGCAATTTCATTGTGCATGGGGCCACTTCCTTGTGCATGTTCTTAATTACTTGTGCGTGTTACAAAATATGCCTGCTCATATACATATACATATGCAAAGAACATAAAGGGGTACCATTAACTTGTGTACCATTTCATACATCATGAATTTCATCCTGGTACTTGACACATTTTGCCATCAAGTACCATCCTGAAATTTCTCATCTAGTGACAATTGCTTTACAAAAAAACACAACTACCAAAGAAAGATGCAACCCATACCAAAAAAACATAATGGGTGCAATATGTACATCATCACAGCTTCTTCCCCCACCAAATACAAAATATGCACAAGCTACTTTAACGACAAAAAACTAAGTGTAACCATGTCAACAAGGATTGGGGTTAGCGCAAGTCTTTACGGTATGACCACCCTCGCCACATCTTGAGCAATGATAGACTTTTTTATCTTGAAATTGCGATTCTTTCCTCCGAACTCTAGGCCTCCCCGGACGCCGACTTGTCTTTGGAGGCAACAACTTTTTGTACGAGGAATCAAGATCTTTCAGTGTCTCAGGTGTTGGCATGTCATAAGTCTCAACTGGAATCATTGGTCTTGCATACATTTTCTCTTGTGTAGCCTTCAAGTAACATTCTTCAACATAAGCATATAAATTTCCATGTATGCTCTTAATTGCAGCACATGCGTGAGGACATGGCAATCCAGACATTTGCCAGCCTTTGCATGTGCATTCACGTAGGACCAAATTAACCCTTACATCACCTTTCTTTGTTATTACCTTAAAAATACTCATTCCATGATCTTTCACAGTCATTCTTCCACATTTAGACACATTCTCCTGCAGTTTGGCCTCAATATTTGGGCCCACGCCATTAACCCAATTCCTCAAAGCTAACTTGCTATTCAACATCTTTTGCGCTAATTTTTCCCTGTGCTCATGTATCAAAACAACAATGTTATGTCTTCGCTCAGTCAAAATCCATGCATTGAATGACTCAGCAAGGTTTGTTGTTATATTGTCCCACCTCTTATGTGGAAACTTGCTCCTTGCCCACCGCTCCATGTCACCATTGCTTTCAAGCCACTGCACTAATTCTGGATTGAATGTCATCATCTTTCCCATTGCATTGATGAACTCGCTGTCTAGTCTTGCATATGCGATGGCATCAAGATATTTCATTGCAGCTTCCTTTGTTTGCCTACTGGTCTTTCCTTTTGCCCTTCTGATTCTCAAGAACTCAGAGCTAAAGTTCTCCTTCAAGTGACGATAACAATATGCATGTCTTTCATGCCCGAAAATGGCTCGAACAGCACCAATTATTGCATGATGTCTGTCTGAAACAATTGTCAATTCCACTGAACCTACGATCTCCTTTATGTTTTGTAAGAACCACGACCATTCATCATGAGTCTCTCCACCCACAATGGCATATGCAACAGGAAACAACTCGTTGTCTGCATCATACGCTTGTGCCCCCAATAATGTCCCTTGGTATGGCCCACTCAGATGGCAGCCATCCACATATAATATAGGTCTTGCACCTTCCAAAAAACCTTTAATGCAGCATCCATAAGCAATAAATAGTGCTTCAAACCTATCGTCTGTTGATGCCACCCATTTTGCCACAGTGTCCTTGTCACTTTCTTTTAATCTCTCACATACCCACGGGATTAGCGCATAACTATCCTTAGCAAGGCCATGCATCTTTTCCAATGCTCTCCCCTTCGCCCTATAGGCTTGTTGGTAGTCTAGGGTCAAACCATATTCTCTTTGCAAGTCTTTTCTAATTTCATTTGCGGATTTATCTACGCTACACCTCAACTCATCCATGATAACTGCTGAAGTGAGAGTGCGCCTTTTCTTATGGGGGATGACTAGGTTGTCTTGTGCATAGTGCATGTGTTCACTCAAAAATCTTCTAACAACCAAGAAAGAATTATTCTTATCAACACTATAAGTTGAAATTTTCCAAGGGCAGCCATCAACTTTGCATTCCACAATCATCTTATGCTTATGATTCTTCTTATAGTTATAAGGAAAGTTGTGTGCAAGGCTGTATTTGTACAATGCATGTCTAAACTCATCAGCATCAGTAAATGTTTGACCCACACCCATGAATATGTCCTTCCACTTTTAGGTATTCATCACCGGCACTGGTGTTGGCAAACTTTCCACAGCTAAACTTCCTAAAGTAGTTGCTCCGTGCCCACTATGACCCATACTCAATGCTGGCACACTCTGTACGGGAGAAGGTATATTCAAGAATTCAGTGTCAAAATCCCATATTGGAGGAGATATGGACCTTGCACTGCAACGTGCTCCCAAATGATCTATCCTGCAATGACATTATTCATTAGCATCCCCCAAAACTCATTAATCTACATTTGCAGTTAAGGTGAGTAACAAAATTCACAACTTACTCTTGTGGACTGCACTGTTGCGCTACTTCATTCACCTCTTTCTCAATCTTGCAAATGTACACATGACCATTAGTGTCATTGTAGTCAATTAGTTGTGCAACTCCTACATCGTCAACAAGATCTAACAATACGTCCTCTGCATAACTGACCTTAAACTTCATTTTAAATCCTTCATCTTCATGCCACAACTCTTCTGCTACTAATCTCCGTATCTCTTCATATGTCATCCCCTTTTCAATTAATCTTCCGCTTATAACACCACCTTCATACATCATTTTGCCATCTGAATTATTGACACATTCACCTCCAACATGGAATATGCAAAATAATTTCTTGATCGAACTGCTGGCCATTTCTCATATGCTCCTACAAATAATCATGTGTTTCTGTCATTTTAATAAGGTGTAGTAAATTGAAAAATACAAGTTATGTCCAGGCAACGCACAAGGAAATGGGCATACGCACAAGGAAATGTCAATATGCACATGGAAATCGTCATATGCACGACCAGAAACAACTTGACCTTATGTCCACTCCATGCACAAGGAAATGGGCATATGCACAGGGAAATGTCAATATGCACAAGAAAATGTTCATATGCACGAGCAGAAACAAATTGACCTTATGCCCACTCCATGCACAAGGAAATGGGCATACGCACAAGGAAATGTCAATATGCACATGGAAATCGTCATATGCACGACCAGAAACAACTTGACCTTATGTCCACTCCATGCACAAGGAAATGGGCATATGCATAGGGAAATGTCAATATGCACAAGAAAATGTTCATATGCACGAGCAGAAACAAATTGACCTTATGTCCACTATATGCACAAGGAAATGGGCATATGCACAGGGAAACCTCAATATGCACAAGAAAATGTTCATATGCACGAGCAGTAACAAAATGACCTTACAACATGCTACTTCCACATCAGCACCACTTTAGCGAGCAATAAAAACACCTTCACGTCAGCAACATGAACCATAAATAAATGAGGTGTAAATGAGGTTCAAAAGAGAGACAATGTGTGGGTCCCTTCATGCTTAATATAGTTATAACCATGTGCATTCACCATACACAAAAGAGAGATCCAAAACGAGCCACAGAAAAACAGAACGTGAGAGAGAGAGAGAGCGAGAGAGGGAGGGAGAGACCGATACAGGGAGGGAGAGAGGTATACCCAACACAAATTAATGCTTGTGCGTGATTCCATTGATATTCGCCTTCATCTTCTTCAAAGGTTCTTCAAACATCAAACAATCCGAAATCAATCTTCACTCTTCCTCGTCATTTTTCAATGTCCATGGCTGTATGCACAAGAAATCACATCTTTCTCTTTCTTCCCATGTCTTTGTACTTACCTTCTGTCACCTCAACTTGTCAAGGGTGCTAAAGGAAATTAATTCCTCATTTACAAGGGCTTTTTAGTATTTTAACACACCCATTTAATTTCATTTAAAGACCCAAGGCCTGGAGTGACATTTCAGATTTTTTTGGTCCTTCTCTGACATTAAATGGCTACAGTGGTCCTACAGTGAAATTTTCCCTTAAAAAAACTGTGTAAAAAAAATTCCTTTTTCTCCCGTTATATTCCCTCCTCCGACCATAAAGTTGATTATAAAAAAAAACTAAGGATACAACCAAATTAATCACTTTGACCTATCTACATTTATCCCTTTTTTCTTAAAATTAATTCACTTTACTTATAAATTATCATATAATCCAATTATATATAACATGTATTAGAATTAAATAAACTATTTCATTTTATTAGTCTCCACAAAAATGTGACCTTGATATTATAATTTGGATAGAAGAGACATATACTTTTTTCTTCATTCTTCTTTTACCATTTGTAGCTTTTATTTTCAAAGTACTCCTCCATTCTAAATATCGGGTTTTACTTAATTTGATTAAATTAAGATTATTAATTAAGTTAATTATATCATGCTTTTTTAAAAACACTTTAATCAGTTTTATTCGTTCATTCACTGTTTTTTTTTACTTAGATTATTATTAAGGACCATTAATATAACTAATTTTGGAGAAAGAATTGACAAACTTAAAAATAAATCTCACATTTAAGATTAAGATCAAAGCCGCAGTTCTTAAAGGAAAAACATGGAACACGATGAGTATAAAATATATCTGTACAAAATTGCCACTTGGCCAATCAAGGAGCCATTAATCGGTAATGTTGTCACTGATATTTAATTATCAAAATTCTTCCATTTAAAAAATTTATTGATAAAAAGCAGTGTTCTGTGAATTATGCACACACATGACCTGACTAATTCTCGTTATTTTTTTCTTCGGACAAAAAAGGGTCTTATCTTTTGATTGAATGAAATTTATTTAATACTTGAATAATTTATGTCAATTTTCAAATATGAACTAAAACTAATAATACAATACAATATATGTTCCTAAATATAAGACCCTATTGAATTTTTTTAGAGAAATTAAGAAAGCTAAATGAGCCACTTAACCATAACGTATTATGTATATTATTAAAATATATGTTAACTTATAACTCAAAAAAATTACTCCCTCCGATCCTAATTATAAGATCAAGTTACCTTTTTTTGGAGAAATTAAGGATACAAAATAAATCACTTTAAATTGTTTATAGTTATCTTTTTCCTCAAAACTAATTTATTTTACTTATAAGCTAACATATAATCTATTGCATGTAGCATATGTTACAATTTAGTGTCTAATTTGCTTGCTTAATCTCCATGTAAAAAATCAATTTGATTTTATAATTAGAACCAGAGGGAGTAGTTTAGAGAAAAAATTCAGACAAATTTATTTATAAGTAGCTTATTTAGTTTTCTAAAGATTGTCTAAAAAAGCTCAAATAGGTCATAAGTTTAAACACGGAGGGAGAAGATGTATAAAAAGTTTAGTTTTTAATGTTGCAAATTTTCAATTGTTCATATATTACAAGGATAATTGGGAATTTTGAACTTTAAAGTTTCTTCATTTTATCATGACTTCTCGAGCTAGACTAGAACATGTAAACTTTGTCTCTCACTAACAATGGCTGTGCTTAAATCAAAATTAAAGCCACTTGATTCTCGTCGAATAATATGCCAGAATGAATGAGCACCATTAGGTAGCAGCAAGGTTTAAAAAACCGGACCGGGCATCGAATCGGGCGAGGCACTGGTTTTAGGGTAAATGGTCTGACCGGGGTCAAAACGGTTATATTAAAATAATAAAATTTTATTGATATTAACATAAATAACCACTGATATCAAAATGTAAATGTAGATAGGTATGCATGATTCATCAAATATGAATATTTTAATGTTTCTATAGAAGAAAAAAGAGAAAATATTAGTTGATTACATGTGAAAATAAATATTATTCTACAATCCACAGACTAAAATACAAATATTAAGAGCAACAACAATTAAATATTAAGTATATGCAAGTAAAATAGCATTTAAAGTATTATAGTTTCCAAATTTCTAAAATTGATAAGGAAAAAGACAAATAAATACCCTCCAATTTGTAAAATCCCATTAACAACTTCATGATAGGTATTAACAACAACTTCATGATAGGTATTAACAATACAACAACCTATCATGAAGTTGTTAATACCTATCATGAAGTTGTTAATGGGATTTTGCAAATTGGAGGGTATTTATTTGTTTTTTTCCCAAATTGATAAGTGAAAATTAGTAATTAGGTGAATTATAATAAAATAAAATAAAATAAATTTTTTTTTTGAAAGGGCCAACCCGGTTCAACTTCCGGGTTGGCCGGTTTTTGCCGGGTTGACCCGGTCCTTGAACGGGTCAACCTCAATCCCGGTTTTTCAGCTCATCCGGACTGGATCAGTGTGAACTGGCCGGTCCGGTCCGAGTTTTTGTTCCTTGGTAGCAAAGACACCCTCACACTCAAATTACCAATGTTAAAGTTCAAATCTGTTCTGACAACATGAATAAAGTACAACTTGTTTTTCAGTTAAGTGAAGCACGTTAATTGCTTCTTCTTCTTCTTCTTGAACTTCTCTTCAACTATGATTTTTTCTTGCTACGAAAGCTTCTTTGTTTTTGTAGAGCATACTAAAGTACATTCTAAACATTGTCGAAGAATAGAGTCAAGACTTTAATTTATTTCATTTCAAGTGCACAAGGACTATGAAACTACTCCCTCTCACTTTTTTTTTTCCAGAGACAATGGGTGTGTTTGGATGGACTTCTGGAAAAGTGACTTATATATAAGTCAAACTGAAAATAAGTCAAACTGAAAGTGACTTTTATGTTTGGATGGGCTGTTAAAAAAATGACTTATAAGTTAGTTGAACTTTTAAACATGCTTGGATGGACTTTTTGAAAAGTAAGATTAATATAAATAAATTAAAATTATCCATTAAATCTTTGAATTATGATGATTTTGAGTGGAAAATTTAAATTATCTAAAAAAATAAAATGGAAATTTTGTAACACCTAATCTTTTATTATTATATTAGAACATTTTAATTGATTTACAACCACTTTTGTAAATATTAGAAGCCGAAAATATGAAAAATTTTAAACTTTTTATTTGTAATCCTTACCTCAATTAGACTTTTATCAATTCGGCTCTTCAGACTAATTGGATCATTAGAAAACCGTTATAATCAAGTGGTTAGTAAAGCAATTAAAATATTTTTGTTTATCTAAGATAACTATACTTTTCTAACCTTGTTCTGAACCTAGCATTTCTTTTTATCGTTTATAATTATACGGTCCTAGATTAAGTACTATCTAACTACGTACGTTGGCGGGTCATCTGGGTGACAACCCTCGAACCTGTACATACACTGTACGGTTTAGTTACTATTTACATATATACAATTATACATCCTCATAATAATTAAACATAAAGCTTAAAGCTTGTTACCTACTTAAACCATAAACATACCCTGAAGTAACTAAACCAAAATAGCAAAATAACTATACACATCTTAGCAGGCATTCCTGCTTGCTTCTGATTACCTTCTCCAAAATCAACCTTTCTCCAGCTTATCTGAAACAGCGGTTCAATGCAGTTTATCTCATTAACCATAACTATTATATGCGCATTTACATGTAATAATTTTATAAACCTTTTACAATTAATAATAATTCATATCCTATTAATCTGTGTGCTAAAAGCACCTGCCAACCACTAATAACAATATATTTGTTACAGTGGAGGCTTTACCTGCAGGATTTCTCGTTATAGCACTTAAGGCTAAAACGTAACTAATCTCGCAAAGGTGTAGCTAATCACCTAAGCCTTGGAGCTCCAATCATGAAGGAATAGAATTTATCAATTAAAATACAACAGATATTATAAAATTATACATGTAATTAATTTGTTACTGAAATAAACTGCTACCTGACTTCCAGATTACTCGTAACTTGGTGCTTCCTCTTCCCAAGGTTCGGAAGATTCAACTCTACTGTCGTCTCCTATAATTGCATATAAGTAATAACTTAGTATTTATATACTAACTGATAATCGTTCGGCGTCTCTCACGCTCTTATGAGACTACCCTTCCCATTCCTAGTATATAATTAAATCCTGATTTCTAACTAAATTACTATTCACATAATCATAAGCAAACATCCGTACAATGTACAGAAATACCAACACCAACTTCAACTCTTAATTACATCAGAGGAATTAGCACAACAAGTACATACATACCTATCATCAATTAAGCACACTCAAGATTACCATTACATGGCAATCCCTAATAAAACCATTTTAGCTTGATCAACTTAAGACTTTCTTACTAAGTTATTCCTAAAAATTCCTTTCCTTATTCTGCTCAACTTTTGGTCAGCTCAACAGAAAAGAAAAGGGTAATCAAAACAATTTTATAATTCAATTACAAATCAATTATTGTCAACAAGATTTACTAGAGTCAAATATTAAAATTCTCTTCTCCTATTTTTATTCTTAAACCAGCAGCCCAACAAAGCAAAAGAACAAAAAGAACACTCAATCACAATAACATCACACACATACACTCTCATAAAAGAATTCCCTTTCAATTTCAATTATCCTAAACTAGAAAAATCAAACATACAGAACATGCCATCATTAATTAAATTCCAACTTCACCATCATAGCATCTCAGTTCATGTGCATCAATTAATTAGAGATATAGAGACCAATTTCCTCTAAATTTCTCCTCTTGCCACTCGGCCAAAACAGAACAGGAAGCAGAGATCAAAAATTCAACCAACACAACAACTAATCAGATTAAACCTACAAGCACAAGAATTCCCAGAGTAAGTCCACCAGAATATATTCAACATACAACAAGGAAGAAGAACAAGAAATCCGACGGACAGGCAACAAGAAAGGGAAAGAAGTTGAACAATTTTTGTCTAACAACATCAAGCAACAATATTAAGCAACTGAAATAAAACAATTAGAGTCTTAATCATCAAGCATAAATCCAACCCCCCTTTAGCCTTAGCCACCGGCGGCATCGCTCAAGAACAGGGGAAGGAAGAAAGAAAAATTTTCAAGAAACCTTAAGCTTCATATATTCACATACAAGGTCCGATTATAGCATTAATCCTACTCCTAAACAAGATTAATTAAGCTTCAAAGAAAGGAAGTTCTGAAATCAGAAAATGGCTTCGAGGTGAATAGTACCCGAGCCCCTAAATCGATGGAAATCACCCCAAAACTTCATCCCCTTACTGAATCACCTTAGGAATACTCTTACCCAGACTCTAAGCTTCAGTTCCATAGGATTAGAAGCTTGTAAATCTCCCAAATTTCGAATTCCTCTTCCCCCCATTCAGACCCGAAATCGGCGAAATAGAGAAGGAAAATGAGGAAAAGAAGCTTACCTAAGGTTGGCTTCAATGTCTTGTGCGTGTTGCTCCTCCGTGCTCCACCGCTTGCCGCTGATTCTGGCTGAAATCCACCGTCCGACGCTGAAGAACGAGGGAGGCAGGGATGAGAGAACGAGAGAGAGAGAGTGTATTGAGAGTGAGGGAGAGACGGTGATGACTAATGAGGGAGTATAAATCTATTTCCTCACATGCTTAAATTTGAAGGAGATAAGGATGACAAATTTTTACCATTTTGCCCTTGATTCACCCCAAAATTACCATATACCATTCACCCTTTTCCCATTCTACCCTTCCAATTAAAATTTAATTACACTTCCTAAAAATATCAGTCCAAATTTAGTCCATAAATAAATTACCCAGATATATTTTGGTGTCCAAATTTATTTATAAGACTTTTTAAAATTAGAGTAATACCCCAAAAGTCCAAATATTCCCTTATTTTCTCTTTTAAAAATTTTGGGATGTTACAAATTTCATTTTAATTATTTGCAAAAAAATTGAAATGTAAATTTAATTACAATTATTTGCAATCATAATAAAATGGAAACTTAAAAAATTGAAATGTAAATTTAATTACAAATAATTAAATAATAATTATTATTTATGCTATAAATAATAATTGGTTGGCAGGGATGAATGACGCCTGAAGAGAGCAAAGAGGTCTGGAAAGTTGATGGTGTTTTATTATATGTTTACCAAAAAAAAAAAAGTGGCAGCAACTTTGTGGGCCCTCCACCAAACACAAATAAGTCCTTTTTAGTGCCCAGAAGTTGCTCAAATCAGCAACTGAAAATAAGTCCTTTTTTTACCATAAGTCCTTATTAAGAGTAGCCCAACCAAACACTTCAATGAAGCCCTTTTTTATTATAAGTCCTTTTGGACAGAAATAAGTCCTTTTTTGGGCTTAGGTAGCCCAGCCAAACACACACAATTTGAAGATATGGCTTGTTCCCTATCATAAGAGACATTCAGAGGCTGTCTCAAAATTTTTTGGATGATTTATCATTTTACTCCCATTTAATTACTCATATTATTCATAAAATTACATTTAATTTTTACTTATTCTTTCTTCCACATAAATGATGGAATTTTTGAAAAAAAAAAAGAAGTTATATTTTCAACACATACATTGTCTCCAATTAATTTTGTCGAACGTTTTAACAATGTAATTTGGTTAATTGTTTCTCAAAAAAGGGACCAGTGGGAGTAGTATTTACTATCTAGTTAGTATCCATACCTCTAAACTTCAATAGGAGGAGGAAATATTAACAATCCTTGGTGAGTCTGACAACTCAAGAAGAGGGATTAGACCTTCACACAATCCTTTGGGACCATAGTAGTTTGTTCTGACACATGATAAGAAATTTTAGACCAAAAACATGGCATATCAATCAAGTTGATAGTCTTTAATTTAAATTATTGAAGTCAATACTCACAATTCTAGCTGCAAAGTCACCTTTAGAGGTTGCTGCCATCAAAGCATCCTGGTCAACATTTACAAAGTTGGGAGAACAAAAGAAGTAAACACCCATGGTTTTTCCCTTGTAGGAAAATTTTATAAGAAACTCAACAAGTGAAGTTGTATCAGTAATTTATGTCCCAAAAAAAAAAGTTGTATCAGTAATCTATTAGAATCCAATTTCTTAGATGCTTGAGAAAGAACATGATTTTAAACAACTCAGAATAGGACAAAATGATGGATAGACGTCACAAAAACCATGTTAAGTAGGCTCGAAATGATTTGGATAATGAAGTTCCGGCATGACACTGACAATGAAGGAAACTGTTTGAAGTGAGAGCAGAAAGTTCATCGATTAGATGACTCCTTTGGCTAATCATGGGATGATTAAAACAATCTTATAGTTAATGGAATATGATTTATTTGCTGCCTCACAAAAATCTGATTTATCATATAACAATGATGTTCTCTTTTTTAGCCTATTCAGTCATGCTGCAAATTTATTGCCCTCTAGAAACTATTTTTAGACTTGTGTGATATTAAATCTCTTACTTAGGATGATAGTGCAATTCTACCTTTTTTCAAAGGTTAGTAACATTGGTGGTCCTTATAGTTCAATCAAATTTTCTTGTTGATTTCTATAGTTTCAAATCGTTGGTTTTGTTCCCTATAATTTCATGAGAACTTGATATGAGTTTAAGTAAAGAGACCAAAACTCATTAAAAGTAAAGGGACAGGATGTTAAACTCACACTAAATCTTTATAAAACTAAAAAACCAAAATCAATAAGTTGAAATAACAAGAACCAAAACTAAAATTTGATCCAACTATAAGGACTAACAAGGTATCAACGAAGAACAAATATTCAAAAATATAACAGAGTAAGAAGCTGTGAAGTTATTCATACCAAAATATCAAGTTTTCCAAACTTAGTTCTGATGAAATTTGCAAGTGATGGAACACTAAAAGCAAGGTCAGTGATGTCCTTACTTTTGTCGTTAAAGTAATAAATTAAAACTAAGTCCAACTACAAATGTACTATAGTTGCAACCTAGGTCATTCTCTCATGGAGCAATTTATGGGTTTTTCTCTAGAATTAAATTTAGGTGAAAATGCAATAAAATGATAGACCTAAATTAAAATGCAAGTCTAACTCATAAAAATGAAACCAACCTATATGAATGCAAAAGTAATTTTTGGGGGTTTTTTTATGATGAAAAATTAAAATCCTAAATAAAGAAACTAATTAATAACTAATAAAGAAAATGAAATTTGATTCAATTAAGGTGAATGGGAACAATTCAGGAATCACATGGAGTTAACTATCTTAACCTAAATAAATTAAGTAGACTAAAGGGAGATACAATATATTGGAATTATTATATCTAATTAACTATGTATTGCATGATAAATCCTCATACAACATCTCTTATTCCACTAGAGAACTCATAATGGACTAAGAGTTGGTTAATTAAATCTATTAAAACCAAAATAATTTAATTCAAGTAATTGTGGAAATTATATTTTAGATTATCTAATTAAACAATCATATAATCTACCACCCAATCAAACAATCAAGTGATTAAAAACCCAAATTTGCAATAGAATCCACACTGACAATTAAATTAATAATTAAAACTCAATTATAAACTTACCTGCAATGCTTTGCTAAAAAAAAATTAACTGCCATGTAAGGGTTGGTAAATATAAAATCCAACAATTAATAAAGTATAAATAGGATCCAATTATCAATTCAATCTAGAAAATAAATGAGTCTTTAATCTAGAATTAGATTAATCTCAAAAATTACATCCCAAAATTATTTAAAACTAAATAATCGTAAGTGTCTGATTAAAAAGATAAAGAACTAATACCCCAATAGTCTTTAAGTGCAAACCTTAGGCTTTAGTCCTCCATACTTCTCCTAAATTGCTTCCCAATTGACTTAAGCTCCCATCACAACGTCCTTTCCTTCAAATTTTAGATTCAATTCTACAACCATCATGAACGAGATTTGTAGGTGTATATATATGGGTATGGGGTATGTGGAAGGTGGAGAAATTCTTGGGTGCATAGGGTGCACCATGTAATTTGTGCACTGAACAATAAAAATGTGACACCTTATCTAATTCTATCTTACATGTCAGTCTACATGTCACCTCTTTATGTCTCTATTATTTTAGTATATTTTTTAAGGAAATCCGTGCCCCCCATCTCCTATCTCATCTGCACATCTTGTAAAAAAAACATTTCCTCTCTCCCTCATTTAACTCTCCTGCCATTCCTCTCTCCTCCTTCCCATGGCCGAATTCCTCTTCCCATAAACAATCAAACCACACCATTGAAGATAAAATTAAATGCATATGGGAGTGAGACCTTTAATTCATAAAAGCAAGAGGAATGAAGATTGATCAAATCGGGTTGTTGAACAGGAAGGGAGGCCTCAAGCTTGCATAGAATAGAGAATGGACAAATATTTTGGAAAACTGGAGAGGTAGACATTGCTCACTCCTGGGAGATAAGTGAGGGATACGTATCTCACTGGAGAGGTAGATTCTTCCCTTGCTTCTTAACTCTCTCCATGAGCATTCGGTTGCAGACAATGGTGCTCGCTCTGTATTCCTCCATGGGAGAGAGGAGCAGAAAGGAATGATAGAAGAGTTAAACATGGCAGAGACAAAAAGCTTTTCTGAAAAGATGTGCATCTGAGAGGATAGAGAGGGGCACGGATTTCCTTAAAAAAAATACTAAAATAATAGAGAGAGAAAGAGGATGACATATAGACTGACATGTAAGATAAAATTAAATGAGGTGTCACCTTTTCATTGCCTAGTGCACAAATTACGTGGTGCACCTAAGAATTTTTCGTGGAAGGTGTAATGGGAATGAATAGTTATTGGGTGACGTGGAGCTTGTATGTATCGTCAAAGCAAGGGGTTGATGAATGTGTTATACACCTTGATGTGTGAATGGCCATCTAAACAATCTGTGCATTGTATGATGTTCTAGAGTGTTCGACATGATGAGAGTGTGGTCACTGATCGGGTGCGATGTGATCATAAAGCGTGAGTGATGAGCTCCTAAATTTCATACATTTCATCACATTTTTCCTCACACTTGTAAATAATTTTGTGAATATAGAGTGAAAAGAAAACAAAAGTTAACAGAAAGAAAGAAAGCAAAGATAGATTTTATATGTGAATGAAATGTGGAGCTTAATGGATATAGACTTGAGTTATTTGTAAAACTCATCAACCCTAGGAAGAGGTGGCCAAGTGGAAAAGCTGAAAGGAAACCAGAGAAACAAAGGAACAGAAGCAAAAGAACCAGAAAAGAGGAGAGCTCGCTGTGAGCTCGCCACAGCTAGCCCACGGCGAGCGGAGCATTCTGCTGCGCGTTTTGATTAAAAATAGGCTAACATAATAGGATATAAGTTAGGGCTTTGAAGAAACAGAGATAGACACACTTGAACACGATTTTTGGGAGCCTTGGAGCTACAAGAGAGAGCTTAAAAGTGCTTGGAAACTTGAAGGAGCTTGGAGATTGAAGATTTATACATCTTGGTTTCCCTTCTTCTTCCTTTTTCTCTTATTGTGCACCATGAACTTCTGTCCATTTTTTGTTTTTGGTTTAGATACATTTATGTGTAACTAAAACCTTTTTTAGGGTTACTTTGAACCATTTTATGGATTGAACTTTGTATGTTCTTTCCTTTAAGGCTATGAATGAATTCATATGTATGGATTTCCATCTTGCTCTTTATTATACAAGTGCTTGATCACCACTTGTTTTGGTTAAATGAAATATGGCTTGAGAAAGTGTATTTTATTTTAAAACTTGGATGAAATCTTGTTGGGCTTGAAATTTATGGTTTTAAATGGATGGTTAGTTGGTAACATAGAGATATAGTTACTAACCTAACATAGTCATTATAAGGGTGGTTGTGCAATTAATGTAAGTATAAATTTGATTTTGACTTGAGAAAGCTTTTTCAAATGCATTTAAACCCTTGGCTCATGCATTAATTCATTAGGATGCTCTCCATGGAAGGGATTTATTTAATTCATTAAGCAAAATGGGGATATGTTGTCCTAGGTTTTTATTATTTTGAACAAGTGTGTTTACTATCAACTATATATATTTTATAACTTCTTGCAAGCAAACTTTTATATTAAACTCAAACTCTAATCATTTCTTACTGATTTCTAATTAATTGCTCAATTGGTACTAATTAACTTGCTCAAATCATAATTATTGTGGAACGACACTTTTTCCTATATTACTTTCTTTAATTTGACGACCCCGTACGCTTACGGTAATGACCGCAAATGGTCGATAAGTCAATGACGCTATTGTCGGGGATCGAACCCAGGTCGCCCTCATGACAAGCGGGAATACTCACTGCAATGGCGTTGTTGCTTGTCCTCAAGCAGTGAGGCTTCACCTTATGGTGAGCGTGGTATTAACGGCAGGGAGACAGCTCTTTTTATAAGTATGGTAGGAGAATCCAGGTATAGATTTGGGCCTAATAAAATTATATTAGCCCATTAAATTTTATCCATTAAATTCCCTTTTAACTTTCATTCTACATCTTAGGATATTCCAATCTTCTCTCCTTGTTCTGTAAGAATTAGATAAGATCGTTATCTTTTCAATTTAGAAATATTTATTTAATCACAAAATATCTGAACAAAACTATCTATAATTTTTAATCAAATATCTCATAATTAATTCATATTTAAATTCTTTCCTAATATTGGCTAATAATATAATTATATCCTAATAAATTCAAATTAGCCTCAAATAATTCCTAAATTATAGGAATAAGGTGGGATAAAATATATAAAATTATGGATTTATCAGTGAGTTACATCCAGCTGATGAAAAAACACTTCGCCAGATACACCTGACTCCGATGTTAACTTCTTAACAGCTTCAATGCCCTTTTTTTGATCTCATGCTATTAGAACAACTGTGATTCCATTTGAAGCTAATAGCTTGCATACTTGAAAACCCATCCCTCTGTTTCCTCCAGTTACCACTGCATACCTGAAAATTACCAGTAGAAAAATTTCATATTCCACGCTACAAAAACATGATATTACAAACAAGAAATTAAATCAAATCAAATTAGTTGAATGAAAAAGGTGAACTTTTTGTTATTTTTGCCATTGTTAATGGAGGGAAAGAAGTGTCTCACAAGATAAAGCACAAGAGTACTTTTACGTACTGCAATGTGCTGCTACAACAACAACAACAAAGCCTTATCCCACTAAGTGGGGTCGGTTACATAGATCGCACGACGCCATTGTGCTCTATCGGTAACCAAATCTTTAGATATATTATTTATTGAAAGATCTAGCTCTACAACTTCATTGAGTGTAAGCCTCGGTCTCCCTCTTCCTCTCTTAATTGGACTCCATACTGTTTGATCTACTCTCCTCACTGACGCATCTATTGGCCTTCTTTGTATATGTCCAAACCACCTCAAACGATTTTCTACCATTTTCTCACTGATAGGTGCCAGTCCAACTCGTTCGCGTATATGATCATTCCTAATCTTATCATTTCTTATGTGACCACACATCCATCTCAACATCCTCATTTCAGCTACCCCCATTTTATGTTCATGTTGACCCTTCAAAGCCCAACATTTACTACCATATAATATTGCTGGTTTTATAGTAGTGCGATAAAACTTCCCTTTTACCTTATGGGGTACTTTTCTATCGCAGAGAACTCCAATAGTTTTCCTCCACTTACATCACCCAGCTTGAATTCTATGATTGACATCGTCATCAATCTCACCATCTTGTCTAATAATTGATCCCAAATACCTAAACTTTGTCACTTGAGGGATTGTTTGCTCTCCCAGTTTAACCTCCAAATCACCTCTAAGTTGTCTATTTGCAAAATTGCAATGCATATATTCTGTCTTACTCCTACTTAAACGGAAATCTTTTGACTCCAGCGTGTTTCTCTATATCTCTAATTTATCATTAATCTCCTCTCTTGATTTGGCCAGAAGGACTATATCATCAGCAAAAAGCATGCACTTAGGGACCTCTTCTTCTATAGGCTCAGTTAGAGCAACTATTACTAAGTTAAACAAGCATGGGCTCAAAGATGATCCCTAATGTAGGCCAATTCTTATAAGGAAGTCTTTTGTCTCACCTCCCGGCATTCTAACCTTAGTCAACACCTCATCATACATATCTTGTATAACTTTAATATAAGCAACACATACTCCTTTCTTTTCTAAGGCTTTCCAAAGTAAATCTCTCGGCACGCGATCATACGCTTTTTCTAAGTCAATAAAAACCATATGTAAGTCTCTTTTTCTACTTCGATACTTTTCCATTATCCCCCTTAGTAGATATATCGCCTCTGTTGTGGATCTCCCTAGCATGAACCCAAACTGTCTCTCAGAAATACTAGTTTCCAGTCTTAACCTATGCTTAATCACATTTTCCCATAGTTTCATTGTATGACTCATAAGCTTAATTCCCCTATAATTTGCACAATTTTGTATATCGCCTTTGTTTTTATAAATCGGAACTAAAGTACTTTTTCTCCAATCATCAGGCATCTTCTTGGACTGTAAAATCTCGTTAAACAATTTAGATAACCATAACACACCCTCTTCCCCTAAATATTTCCAAACTTTAATTGGTATACCATCAGGTCCAACCGCTTTACCATTTTCCATTTTCTTAAGAGCTTCTCTAACCTCTCAAACTCTAATTCTACGATAAAACGACCTATTAAGTCCATCTTTAGTAATTGTCAAATCCCCCAACTCACAAGATAAACATTCACCTCCATCATTGAATAACTTAGAAAAGTAGGCCTCCCATCTATTCTTAATATCTTCGCCAGTACTCAAAACTTTACTTTCTTCATCATTTATACATCTTACTTGATCCAAATCTCTCGAATTTCTCTCCCTACTATTTGCGATCTTGTAAATCTTTTGTTCCCCAGCCTTTGTCCCTAACTCCTTATAAAACCCCTCGTATGCTTTAGCATGAGCTTCACTCACTGCTTTCTTAGTCTCCTTTTTAGCTAATCGGTACTTTTCCCAATTTTCAGTATTATTACACAAGTGTATAGCCTTAAAACAATTCTTTTTATTCTGCACCTTTTCTTGGACATCTTTGTCCCACCATCAAGTCTCCTTATCTCGTGGTCCAAAACCTTTTGATTCTCCTAAAGTAGCTTTAGCAACCATTTCAATCTTCGTAGTCATATTCTTCTACATGATCTTAGCATTTCCTTGTGGTTCCCATACCCCTTCATCCAATAGATTTCTCTTAAAAATCTCTCGCTTCTCCCCCTTTAACTGCCACCGCTTGATCTTTCGGTTCAAAACTGCTCGGTACCTTTGTCTTATACATTTAATTCTCACATCAAGAACCAGAAGTCTATGTTGAGCGGTCTCCCCATGCCCAGTAATCACTTTGCAATTAGTACATAACCTTCTATCAGTGTTTCTTACCAAAAAGAAGTAAATTTGTGACTTGTGAGTTTCACTTTTGTATGTAATTAAATGTTCTTCCCGCTTCTTAAAGCATGTGTTAACAATCTTAAGATTGTATGCTAAGAAAAAATTGATAATTGTTTGCCCTTCATTATTCAACTCCCCATAACTAAAACCACCATGCGCCCTTGTATATGATCCCGCCTCTTTCCCAACATGTCCATTAAGATCCTCTCCAATAAAAATTTTCTCACTTGCCGGTATATGAAGAGCTCATCGATTGGGGTTTGTATCGGAGCAATGCCGCCTCAAGTCCGCTCTCCAAGAAATTAAACCCGAGGAGATAGTGTAAGCTAACCCTCGGTGTCGATCTCAAGAAGCCTAATGTAATATGATTCCTAATAGCTAATATGTAAACTTGAAAAAGCGGGTAAAAAACATTTTTTGTTTGGTTTTAGTATGAAGTTTGGTATGTGCAAAAGGTAAAGTAAAAGATGCGAAGTAAAAGTGAGATTTGGATGAGAATGGGATAAAGATCATTCTTGATGAATAAGAGATTCGGGAATCATTGCTTCTAAAGATTTTTAAGGAGTTTAATTGATTTCTAAAGAACCCTAAAGGAACCCCTCTAGGCTAGGTTTAGGTTAACTTAATTAATGCCGGAACCCCGCACATTACTTAATTTAACGCAAGTTGATTAAGTTCAAAATCAAGAAATAATTGATTATGTAGGACTTTTAAATCCATAATTTGGGCCACCCCATAATTGAAGTTGGCAAAACACACAAGAGGGGGGGGGGGTGAATTGTGCGTTTCAAAAACTTAAACTTTAAAACTTGAAGACAATCCTTTATACTGGTTCGGCCAAAACACTGCCTACATCCAGTTCTCCAACTCCTCGTTGGGTTCCACTAAACCACAGGTTTTACACACCAGGTTCACCTGCCAACCTTTACAAGACAGAGTTTTAGACTTCCTCTAAACACTCTCCCTTACAAGTTGTAAGACTACAACCCTGTTCTAAAGTCCCAGACTTAAGAACAACCTCAAACAGTAGAGGATTTTAATAAATGAGTTCACTTAATGAACAGATTTTGTTAATCACTGAAGTACAGAATAATCTCACTAAGAATAATAAAGCTTTGACCAGTGAGTAGATGAGAAATAATGAATGCTTGTTCGTCAGTTTGTTCTCTTCTTCATAAATGTTCAAGTTTTGGATTTTATATCTCTTCTCAGTTTCCTTTTCTTTTCAGCTTCATAAGTCCGTTTGAATATGTTCGTTGGAAGTTCCTAACCGTTGGCATTTAATGCTGGTCTTCATCTCAGTCATCTTTCTTCTCTTACTTCATTTAATTCTTGCAGAAAATGAGCTATGAGAAATAGAGACTGTGACTACCAACTACCTGCAACATTGTACTTGTATAGCAGCTTTTCAGTAGCGCTAGCATCTCAAGTTATCGCTAGCATCATAGTGTTAATCCTACACTTAGATTGTTAGCTAAACAAGTATTCATGTGAGGCATAGTTGGTGTTATCGCTAGTAGGATTCATTTGCTCAGTGTATACAGATAATATATTCGCTATCAGAAAAGATATACCAGCAAGAGATTTCACTATCGATAGCTAAACTCATTATCGCTAGTAGCTATGTTATTTATAGGTTATTTGCTCTACATAGTAACTTATCTGAATGAGAGTTCTGCTATCGCTAGCTATTCATGCTATCGTTAGTGGCTATGTCTTTGTCTGTTATGAAAACTTAGCGATAGAGACATGTCTTAGAGATAGTGATCATTTGTTCTTTGCTTAGGTTATCTCAATTCAGTCTAGCAATAGTGAAGACCTTATCGATAGTAGAGTCTATTAGTGATAGGAATATTTACTCAGTTTATTGCCAAGACTTCATTAGCTAATATTACCCTTCTCTTCATCTATTATCGATAAGCTCTTAGTCTAGTGATAGAGTATCTGTTATCTATAGGACTTGTTCAACGTTTAGATAACTTATACTTTCTTCAATCATATGCCTTGATTCTTATCTTAATTCTTTTTCAGACTAAACTATATTCTATCTGTTCATTTTAGTTATGTTATCTATAGAGTCCAGTCCTCATCAAAACTTAAGATTCTAACAATAATTGCTCTAAATTTCTCTCTAAACCCTAATCCATTGATGGCCACCCATACAATAAATTAGGACCTAAAGAGTGTTTACCCAATGTCTCAACACAACCAATTAATTCTTATGCCATCTCCCTCAAGCAAATAACTTAACACTCTTAATCCGCTAACCAACCCACCTTGCATTAGCACATAATTTTCACAAAGAGAATAACAAAACTATAAACCCATAAATTTCATTAAACTCAAAGTTAATAAGTAGCAATGTCAAGCATTATACAAGCAGGAAATAACATAAATATAGTTTCTAACCCTAATGACATAAATGCACTCAACTAAGTGCCATAAATGCACTTCAACCAAAATGCAATTAATACATTCCACCAAATGCCATAAATGCACCCTTAGAACCCTAGAAAAGCATAAATACAACAAATGGAGGAAGAATTAGAACTAGAAAAACTCCCCTATTCAAGCTTCAAACTCAACCCTTGGCTCCCACCATCAAGAATGGTGGAGCCTAGCTGCTACTCTCCATGGAAGAACCAACAAGAAGGAAGGAAGGTAATGTAGCCATGGATGGAGGAAAGGATAAGAAGAAGATCGAGATGGAGAAGAGAGAGCTAGGGTTTAGGGGGTGTAAATGTGAACCAAATCTGCCCTGATGGGGTGTAAATTTTGAGTTTATGTCCCCCAAGTCGGGTCAAGTGAGTGGGTATTGAGTTGGATCCGTTTAGAGTTCGAAATTCGCGTGCTGATATGAGCTGTCGCAGTGCTGTTGGCGAGGCCACGGCTAGCTGCATTGCTTTCTGGAATTTTGGGGTCTTGCTCGCCGCGGCGAGCAAGGTTCCTTTCTGCCTCTTTGGGGGTTCTTCGCCGTGAGCTCGCCGTGGCCGATCAGATGAATTTGCCCCTTTGAAAAGCCTTTCTTTGCCGGAATCCGATCTTTGGTTCTTGCACGACCCTGTAAGTAAAAATAAGTCAAAACCA
Source organism: Mimosa bimucronata (assembly GCA_037074515.1). Taxonomy (NCBI): domain Eukaryota; kingdom Viridiplantae; phylum Streptophyta; class Magnoliopsida; order Fabales; family Fabaceae; genus Mimosa; species Mimosa bimucronata. The sequence goes on from CM073446.1 coordinate 39,812,228, forward strand.
AGATCAAATAGCTCTATAAATTAATCAATGCAATTAATCTACAATTATGGCTAATTAATCGTAATTTTACACTCATTTCACTCGAGAGTTTGAGACATTCAATTAGACATTATTAGACCAAACTTGCATCTTAATCATGTTAATTGCCTCAAATTAAGCATATAAAAGCATTATAAATCAGAGATTTGTCAGTATACCTTGAATCAACCCTTCAATATCTGCCTAAAACTTCTCCTTAAGATGTGCTTCTGCCCCTACTTAGGGTGCATATGCACTAATAACATTTATTGTATCATTTCCCACAATTACTCTCACAGATATGATTCGGTCCTCAATCCGCTTAACTTCTACTACATTCTTCCGCCATTCTTTATTTGCAATGATACCAACACCATTCCTCCCATTTACCTTTCCTGTGTACCAGAGTTTAGAATCATTAACTCCGATTTCTTTAGATCTCTCTCCAGCCCATCTGGTTTCTTGTAAGCATAATATATTAATCTTACGATCCTTCGTAACTTGTGCAACCTCAAAAAGCTTTCCATTTAGCGTCCCAATATTCCAAGAACCAAATCTGATCTTACTCTCATGAACTAGCTTCTTTAGCTGCCTCCGTCCATTAGAGTACGGTAGCCCTTGCTCATTTAACACTGCATTCGGGCGAGAATGCAGCGGCTCTTGCTCTCTTATCACTGTACTCGAGCCATACAGCGCGTTACAACCAGGCAACGACCTATCCTTTAGCCCTTGCTCTCTTAACACTGCATTCAGGCTATGATGCAGCGGCTCTCGCTCTCTTCTCAATGTACTCGAGCCATACAGCGCGTTGCTTACGGGCAACGACCTAACATTTACACAATTTCTTCGTTAATCCATGTTTATGAGATTCGACGGGGTTTTTACGTTGGTTGTCGAGGCCTAACACAACCCTTCTCCTTTACCCGGGCTTGGGACCGGCTATAAACATAGGCCTCCTCATTTGGCTTTAACTTCCTGAGACTACTATGCAGACAGCCAAAGAATGAATTTATAACATTCTGCACAATATATACATGAAAGCATAAGAATAAATTCCAAAACACACAAAAACTCCTTTAATCAACTTACCATTAATCAATATACCTTATTTCATTGTCTGAGTAGGTCCTTATCGACCTTACCACTCTCCCCACCAAGGGTGAAGATATACCATTTAACAATAAAAAAAGCATTATTTACAACCTGTTTGCCTGGTATGCACCTTCTCTCACCCACCTACAAATGGAAGTTATTCCCTATAAAAAAAATAAAAACAGTAAAATAAAGACCTAAAAGGGAAAGGATAGAGATTGTATACTGCCACAAACTCAACTAATTCTTGTGCAATGCATGACCAAAACAAAACAACATATGCAATGCGCATTCCAGGTCTTTAGACCATAAAACTGATACCAACTTGTAACATTAGGTTTGTAAATCCACTTTAACTAACTCTTAATCAAACCATGAACAAGATTTACTGAAGACTAACCATGTTAGAAAAGCAATTCACTTATCAAAGAAATGCTAACATGGTTAGAAAAAGGTTTTCCATAATATTTCATTAGACCCAAAATCCAGATAGCTAACTATGATAGAAAAGAAAACTTCTTAAATGTTTAAAGAATCTATCATAGTTAGAAAAATATTTGCCTTAATTAAACAGGAAGTAATCCATGTTAGAAAAGAGTTTCTCTGAATCAATAGGCTAACCTGGATATTAATATTTGCCAACATCGAAAACAATTCATCCATCTATAGGATTTGCCTAACATGGATTTTAAAATTTATCTATTATACATATAAAGATTTTCAAATAACTTTTGCTTTATACCATGATAGAAACGAAAACACCTATCATGGTAATTGAAATCAACCTACATCATAAGATGGTTCGCAATAACCTGAAAACATCTTTTGCCAGAAAATAGATGATTCACCTATCATCCATCCATCATCACAGCATAAATCCAACAGTTTACAACTCAAATATATCTCCCATCTAACGGGTCATCAACCAAAATAACCGACTCGCAAAATATCAGAATGGCCTCAGGCCCAAATTGCCTGAAATGGACCGGTCATAACCAAATATGCACGATAAATATTAATACATAAATAAAATGGAATTAAACCCAGCAGAAGCATTTGCAATTCTATGACTTCGTGGCAATATACAAACCCTCATTGGTCAAGCTAAGCACTCAGGACGAACTTGGTTGGTAGCTGGTGGATCCTTTCCCCAAGATTCTGGGCCCGAACAAACACCTGTAAAAATTGAGCAGGGGGTAGCCCATTGTAACCACTAACTACCTGCCTACATGTGAGTGTGTGCCAGCAAGGTGTCAATGTAGGAAACTATACAATATCTATATAAGTTCAAAACACGTATGAGCAATGCAACTACTAGAATATGCAATAAGTCGAAAAACCTTTTTCAGAATCTCATATATATCATATCATAACTGCTGTAAAACTGTTCAAAACACATGTTTCACAACCATTCGTAACATTTGTCTTGCGAATCGTTACGGTTGTCCCTTGCCACCAGGTGGATCAAAGTGGAACTCGACAGTGATCTCAACTCGTACCTAGAACCACAGAGAAGTGGAATTCGATAGGGATTTCAACCCATACCTAGAACCACGACGGGGTAATGCTCGATGGGGGCTACCCATACCCAACACACCGAAAGGTAGTACACGATTGGGGCTACCCATACCCAATATACCAATAATATAATTAGTCCCTGTAGGCCAACATGGTACCTCATCATATGATGGTAACAATATTTAGTGCATCGATGCTAAACTACCACAACAATATATGTATCATCAATCACAATTGCAATTTAACCAAAACCAACCACTTGCCCTTTCCAGTGTTTCAAAAACTTATGCAATACAATTTCCAAAACAGTATATATTCATTTTTCAAATCATGATGCAATATACAAATTTATGCAAAATTCACCATAAGAATCCTACTTGACATTTTAATACTAAAATAATCAGTAAAAAATCACGCTATACATATACCACATCATTCAGGAATTTCACAATTGGAAGAGAATTTGAAATCCCTTACCAACAACACACACACACACATAGAACAAGTAGAAATGGTTACCTGTGAAGTCGAATACATAGTTTACCACAAACGTGAGGCTTTTCCTCGTGCTCGACTCAGACTAGACTCTACAATAAATAATGTAACACATACACATGATTAGCAACTAATCAAGTGTTATAATTCACAACTTAGAGACTTTGTCCCAATATAGCCACTAAGGGTGCTTTAAAACAATAGTTTATAGCTACACAGTTTGATTAAGTTAATTTAACCCATATTAAGCCTACTAGACCACAACATTCTCAATTTACTAATTCAATCCCAAACTCTTGAATTCCTTCTTTAAATTTCTTCTAAAATTACAGCACCCCATTAATTGGCCTACACATTATTCTCCTATTTTGGAAACAAGATTAGACGAAAATCCCCATAAGCTTTTAATCCTTCTACGCTCTCAACTCATACTTCGCTAATCGTACATCAATCATCAGCCAAACAGAGAAAAACATGCTATCTCTTCTCAAAATATACTCCAACTATAAACATCTTACAATCATAATCCTTCAATTAAAATTGGAATACCCTAGAACCAATTATCTAGTCAGATTTAAATCTTTATTTGGAAACTTTAGATAATATAAACCTGCATAACACTTAACTCTTTGTCTTAAAACCTTTGTAACGAGTTTCACAAAGCAACATTCTTAAATAACTTCCAAGTAAGATGTTTCAAATCCCAAGTTTTTTAAATACCATAAATGATCCCGATTTCTTGTGCGAGATCTAAACAAAATTTCTTTTGAAGTAAAAGATCTATTTCAAATCCTTTGCACACTTATTTGAATCATCTTAAATTCAACCATAAATGAACCTTCTCTTCAAACTACAATTTCAAGTCGACCAACAAAGCTACGAATCAATTTTATTTGTATTTCACTAAGAAACTCAAAGAATATGGATTATACTCCCCTTCTTACTTATAGGCCTTAAATATCTTATAAGTACTCCTAACACCCACATTCTTCAATCCATCTATTAGTCTCTTCAAAACCTGAAACTTCTCAAATTCAATTTATTCAAATTAAGTTAGTCTCTACACCTCAGAAAATTCAGTTACCTGGTAAGACTTTATACCTCAAACCAATCCAAACTATTATCTCTTGCAATGAGGTTCAAATAGCATATTCGCATAAGATTTCAACTAGAACAAATCAAAAGATTTCTCAACTAAACATCATCATTCAAATGGCTTCAACTCCATTCTAGCCAAACCTCACAAGCTAAAACAATATTTCCCTTGATTCAGTTACCACAAGCACTACAATCAACCACCACAACATAATTATTGCACCCCCTATCTATGCTTTTATCTTTCAACATATATTACCCAATTATTTCTAAATATTTCAGTTCCAATTCCACCAAAAAAAACTACAATGCTAGAACAAAAGCATCATTCATCAAATTCTCATCCTAGCAATCCAAAGAAGTCAATTAAGAACTCCCAAAATTTGAACTCCAATAGGATCAAAATCGTATCAGCCATACAAGCCACCACAAACACACACAAGACAGAAATTTGATCCATAATACACATTCAGCCCAATCACAATATCTCAAAAGAAGAAAAGAAAATAGAGGAGAAGAGGGTAGAAGTTCACCATTTTTTTTCATGCACTAAGGAACTCCTTCACAGGCGACGGCAACGAGGCTCGACGGCAGCGGCGAAAGGCAGCGACCACTCCCCAACAACTTCCTCTCTTTCTTTCTCGGCTTGATTCGAACATAAGAAAAAAAGGAGAATGAAGGTGGAGTTAGGACAGGCTCAAGCAGAAACTCCCCCTAGTACCATGGATATTGTCGATTTCTGGCGTCAAAGGAAATGGAGAGGAATAGTGGTGTTAGTTCGACGATGAGAGGAAGAAGGGAAATCCGACGAACATTGGGGTTTCGGTTTAAGGAGAGAAAGAATGGTGATGGTGGCCGGAGAATACCAGGGGAGATTGGGTTTGAAGGGAGACGGAAGAGAGAAGAGGGCGATGGTGATACTGAAGATAGAGAGGCACGGTTGAGTGAGGAAGGAAGGAAGGAGGAATAAAATTATGGTTTAGGGTAAAATTATGAAAATGCCCCTTATGGACTAAAGATATTTTCAAATTGAGGGTGCCATTGTCATTTTACATTTGCATTTTCTATTTATATTCTTTAGGGTAAATGTGCAAAAATACCACTTGTAAGTTGTAAAAATTGTAGCTGGCACCATATTAAAAGTTGAGGTCCAAAACTACCACTCCTAATTTGAAAACGTAGCAAATTTATTTTTTTGTCAATATTGAGTTGACTGCCGTTAGTATGAAGACGTGGTAAATTTTTTGAAAGTGAAGAGAAAATTTTTAGCTCAAAAGAAATATCTTATTTGAGAATTTTAGGGTCTTATAGTCTAATTTTCTTACATATTTTCTTTTTCTTTTCTTCCTATTTTTCTTTTTATTTCTTTTCTCTCCCTCTCCATTTGTTCCCCCCGGCGCTCTCTCTCTCTTCTCTTTTCCTTCGTCCTCCTCCTTCTCGCCGGCCACCGATGAGCAAGTGCAGGCGATGGATTGCCGGTGGTACAGCCTCCCCCCTAACCTTCTTCTCCTTCCTTCCTCACTCTCCTTCTCTTTTCTTCGCCCTTCTCCTTTTGCGGCCAACAGGAAGCTTAAGGGGGGTGACGTTCTGTGCCGCGCTCGATTAACAAATAAGGTTGGGCATCCATAAAATCTTCGTCCTGGGTTGCAATCTGTCCAAGAGGTCCACTTGGGTGCAAGCAGCCGAAAATGGCAGAACTTCATCGGACCTCGTATTGTTCCTTGCGGCCATTCTTCCACCGGCGGTCCGTTGCCAGCACTTGCTCCTCGGTGGCCAGCGGGAAGGAGGATGACGGAGGGAGAGAAAAGAGAGAGAGGAAGACGAGAAAGAGTGTGTGTGCTAGGGGGAATAAATGGAGAGGGAAAGAAAAGAAATAAAAAGAAAAATAGGAAGAAAAGGAAAAAAAAAGAAAAAGAAAATAGGTAAGAAAGTTAGACTATAAGACCCTAAAATCCTCAAATAAGATATTTCTTTTGAGCTAAAAATTTTCTCTTCACTTCCAAAAAATTTACCACGTCTTCATACTAACGGCAGTTAACTCAATATTGACGGAAAAATAAGTTTGCTACGTTTTCAAATTAGGAGTGGTAGTTTTGGACCTCAACTTTTTATATGGTGCTAGCTACAATTTTTACAACTTACGAGTGGTATTTTTGCACCTTCGCCCATTAAAAAAAAAGCCATGTAGGATAGTCAACAATCATACATGTTCAACAAGTCATCCGCCACATCTACATACTAACGACAGTTAACTCAATATTGACGGAAAAATAAATTTGCTACGTTTTCAAATTAGGAGTGGTAGTTTTGGACCTAAACTTTTAATATGGTGCTAGCTGCAATTTTTACAACTTACGAGTGGTATTTTTGCACCTTCACCCCATTCTTTAACATAATTCTCTTAATTATCTTTATCTTACTTATCCGTCTAAAATAAACTTCCAAAATAAATCCTCAAGTTCACAACAAACACTTAATTATTTTCCTTTAAGTTTATAATGGAATTTAAACCTTAAATTCCTAAAAAATAATTTGGACTTTGTAATTTATTAATGAGGCTTTTAAATTTTAAAATCATACCTTACTACTTTAAATAACACTTTATTGCCTCTTTTCTTCCAAAATTTTTAGGTATTAAACTAATTAATCTTCGAATTAAAAATTAGGATGTTACATATTATGATTTCTCCATTAGATTTACACTCTGTGGAAGGATAATTTGTTGTTGCTTATACGATATATTAAGTATTATCTCATCAAACCTATCAGAGCATCGATCTTGGCATGGTCGGTACAAGAATGGAGACTAAATTGGACATTCATGAATCTTGAATTTCCCAGATTAAGCGCAACATCGAGGTTCTTACAGACGATGTCGCTACTGTCAAGTGCGATGTGGCTGCATTGAAGTCATTACTGACTGAGTTTGTGGAAGAATTTCGTTCGAGGAAGGGAAAGCAAATGACTCATACACCTAAAACCCTTTCTAAGGTCACAGTTGAGGATTTGAAAACTGGTGGTGAATCAAAGACAGAAGAGGAGAGTATTCCGACGAAGACGAAGACAGAGGATATAGTGATCAACGACTTGACATCGTTCAGGAAATGGGAAATTTCCTTGTTCTCTGGTAAGGATCCGCTGAGATGGATATTCAAAGCCGAATGATATTTTAAGGTTAATTGAGTGGTGGATTCAGAGAAACTCGATGCCGCTGCTTTGTGCTTTGAAGGGCAAGCACTTAACTGGTTCCAGTGGAAAGAGATCCGTTCGCTGGTGTCTAATTGGGATGAACTGAAGCGCAACTTGCTTCTACATTTCCATCCATCATAGTGTGGAAATATGTATGACATGTTAATGGCACTTAGATAAATGAAAGGGGTTGCCGATTACATCAAGCGTTTTGAATTGCTCACCGCAACGTTGGGCAATTGCGAAGAAGAGATGTTGATAACGGCTTTCATGAATGGCTTGCGCCTGGAGATCAAGGTCGACCTTCGCTTGCTCAGGATTGGATCCATGGCAGAACTCATAGACATGGCTCTGTGCTTAGAGGAGTGAAATTGAGTGATGTCCACTGATTTAGGGCCTAGAGCAATTGGGCCTACGAAGCCTTGGACTGATAATAGGCCCAGATAATGTGGCCACTCCAAGACCCTCGATTAACTCAGCTATCACGCCAGATTCCAAGAAGCTCGAAGACCCTAAAAGTGCTCATTTTTTGTCACTTACATGAATCTCACCATACCTCGCAAGTATATGGATGCGAAAGTTGAGCGGCGTAGGGAACAAGGTCTATGTTTCAAGTGTGATGAGAAGTATAGACCTGGGCATCATTGCAAAAGAAAGCAATTACAGGTACTAATCCTGTCGGAGGACGGAGTAGAAGAAGACCCGAAGGACGTTGATGTACGCCTCAAACCACCAGCTGTAGAGGAGCTCGAAGTTACAACTCCAGAAGGACAGTAATGGCATTATCCCTGAATGCTCTAGCGGGATTCACAGGTAGTAAGACCATTAAGCTCATGGGATCTTTGTGTGGTAAGAAAATCCTAATCTTAATTGATTGCGGTGCTACACACAGTTTTATTCACCGGGACTTGGTTAACTCCTTGTCACTTCCTATGGCTACTAATGTGTATTTTATTGTGCAAGTGGGAGACTCCAGAAATGTGCAGGCCCAAGGTGTGTGTAGGGATGTATCTTTGCACATCTAAGGCCTACATATCATTCATAATCTGTACCCCTTTCAACTTAGGGGCTCTAATGTTATTCTGAGTGCGGATTAGCTAGCCTCCTTAGATGAGGTTCTTGTGAGCTGGAAGCGCTCAACCTTGAAGATTGACATGGGCCGTGAATGGGTGTGTTTGCAAGGTAACCCAGCCTTATGCAGAACACCTATATCCTTCGACTCCCTGTGTCGTACCACAAAAGAAGGGGATGATGTTTTCTGTGTTGAATTCTCAGAGCGAAAAATGACGGAGTTGACAAAAGGCATTATTGATGAGGATATTCAATAGGTACTAGAGGAGTTCTCTATAGTGCAACATCCTGTTTCAGGCCTACTCCCTTCTAAGCACGTTGACCATACTATTGACCTGCAACTTGGGGTGTTACCTCCCAACATTCGACCCTATAGGTATCTACACTACCAGAAGGCAGAGATTGAATGCATTGTGGGAGAAATGTTGAATGCAGGCATTATCTAACCCAGCAAGAGCCCATTCTCCAGTTTGATTCTTTTAGTCAAAAAGGATACAGTTGGAGATTCTGCGTGGACTACAGAGCCCTTAACAAGATAATTGTCCGAGACAAATTCCCTTTCCCCGGCTATTAAAGAACTCTTAGATGAACTGAATGGGGCTAGAATTTTTTCGAAGCTTGATTTAAAATCAGGGTACCACCAGATCCAGATGAAGCAGGGTGAAGAGCATAAGACCGTTTTCCGCACACACGTGGTCATTATGAATTCTTGGTCATGCTATTTGGGTTGAAGAATGCAGCGTCTACTTTCCAGTTACTTATGAATGACATCTTCTGGAAGCAATTGAGGAAGTATATCCTCGTTTTTTCTATGACATCTTGATCTATAGCCATGACCGGACTTCACACTTGCAACAACTTCGGATAGCACTCTAATTAATGCAACTGAACGGTTTGGTCATCAACACTAAGAAGTGTACTTTTGCTCAATCTCACTTGGAGTATCTCAGCCACATCATTTCCAGGGAGGGGTCCATGCAGATCCCAAAAAGATTGAGAGCATGCTATCTTAACCGCCGCCTACTACTATCAGGGTATTGTGTGGTTTCCGTGGTTTGACTGGATATTACAGGAGATTTGTGCATCATTATGGACTTATTACTGCTCCCTTGATCGATCTCTTATGAAAAATGCGTTTTTTGGTCTAATGAAGCTCAAGCAGCTGTTGACAAGTTAAATTTGGCCATTTCTTCTACGCCTATCTTGGCTATTCCAGATTTTTCCAGGCCTTTCTTTGTTGAAACGGATGCTTCTAGTGTAGGTCTGGGTGCTATACTCATTTAAAAGGGCTATCCCATTGCCTACTACAGTCATTCATTGTCTTCCTGAAAGCGCCAATGCTCTGTTTATGAACGTGAGCTTATGGCAATAGTTTTTGTTGTCAAGAAATAATGCTATTATTTGTTGGGGCAGTCCTTTATCACCAGCACAGACCAAAAAGCCCTTAAGTTTTTGCTGGAACAAAGGATGCTTGATGACTCACAGCAAGGGTGGATATCCAAACTCATGGGATACTCATTTCAAATTCACTATAAGTCAGGTTCTTCCAATTCCGTGGCTGATGCAGTCTCTCGATCTGAAGAACAAATGGCCATTTAGGCCATTACCATGGTGTCTCCAGCAAATTTGTCAACTTGGGATGATGAGGTCAGAAGTGATAATGAGTTGGCTACCATTATGCACTCCCTTTTGTTAAGGAAACCAGCCCCACCAGGATACACTACTAAGGGAGGTCACTTATTTTATAAGGGCAGCATAGTGATCTCTAAGTCCTCCACTTGTATTCCCTTCCTTTTGCGTAAGTTCCATGACTCACCAATAGGGGCCATTCTGGCTACTTGCATACTTACATGCGTATAGCTTCCTTATTTTATTGGGATGGTATGCGGAGGGATGCTCAGAAATATGTGGCATCTTGTGATGTGTGGTAATTATTGTAAATATTCTATAAATAGGAATTAGGAAATTATATGATTAGGAGAAATAAATATTAGAATCAAATCAGATTAGGAAATTAGGAAGAATCTGTTTTTTATTTCCTGATTACTCAAATCCATATAATCAAGGGATTAGATTGAGATTTCTTGTATTATATATTTGTGGGTATTGTTCAGTGAAATAGATCGGACTATTTTCTGATACCTAAACTCTACATGGTATCAGAGCGCGGGCTCCTTCCTCTGTGCTGAGACTCGCCGCTGTCAGAGAAGAAAGAAGACCTTCAGAAACATCACGTCTCATCGATGGATGTTCCAAAGGAAGAGTCTTCGAACATGAATCAACAACCTGGAGGTCCCTTTGGGCAGACTTCTGGGTTCGAAGGATCTATTGTATCCGAAAAACTCAATCCCACAAATTACTGGGATTGGGCCCAGGCCATGAAGCTCGCTGTTGCTGGCCGAGGAAAGCTGGAGATTTTGACCGGTGAAAAGAAGGCACCATCCGATGCTAAGTCAGCCGAAATGAAGCAGTAGGTCATTGAGAATGCCATAGTATCATCGTGGCTTGTGAATTCAATGGTCCCACAACTTCGGAAGAGCTTCATGTATTTGCCAACAGCTTTTGAAATCTGGGATGCTCTGCGTCTGTCATATACCGATAAAAAGGACCTTTCTTTGGTCTTTGATATTCGGAGACAAATCTGGAAGTCAACTCAAGGAACAAGGTCAGTCACTGATTATTAGGTGGAGCTAATCAGCCTATGGCAAGAACTGGACCTGCTCACTGAGGAAAACTGGTCCTGTGCAACTGATGCTGCCCAAAGTAAAAAGAATATTGAAATGGAGCGTGTCCTTTTATTCCTTGCAGGTCTGAATCCTAAATTTAAGGAGGTTCACAGCAGAATCTTGAGCCACTCTTCTTTGCCTTCAGTCCGAGAGGTATATGCAGAGGTAAAGAGGGAAGAATCATCACATAAGGTGATGACACATGCAAATATAACTCAGACAGATTCAAACCCGGTATCCTCCTCTGATTCCTCTGCTTTTGTTAGTAAGAATAATTTTACTGATAATCCGTCTTCCACCTCCAAGGGGAATTTTGTGATCATTATAAGAAAAATGGTCACACTCGTGATAAATGTTGGGAGATTCACGGCAAACCTGTTGATTGGAAACCACGGAAAGGTAAACCTCGTGGCAACCAAGTTTCTCAGGACATAGTTCAGTCTCCAAAACCAGAAGGTATGCCTCCTGTAAACAGTGACCAGATTGCTCAATTAATTGATTACCTCAAAATCATGCAAGCCCAGCACAAATCAGGTAGTAACTCGGCAAGTGTGGCTCATAAAGGTATATTTTCTATTGCTGTAAATGATTCTTTCCAATCATTTAAGTGGATTGTTGACACTGGTGCATCAGATCATATGACATCAGATGCAAAAATGTTTATTTCTTACCTTCCTTTGTCTGGAAAGGATAAGATTAAGACTGCCAATGGTTCTTCTTCAATTGCTGGCTCTGGAACTGTATACTTGTCTGAGTATTTGAAATTGGAATTTGTTTTACATGTTCCCCATCTTGCTTGTAATCTTTTATCTATTAGTAAGTTGACTAAGCAAGCAAACTGCTCCGCTCATTTCTTTTCCACCCACTGTCATTTTCAGGATCTCTCATCGGGGACGAGGATTGGCACGGCTGAAGAGTATGATGGACTTTACTATCTGGATGTTTCTACTGCACGTGCTCTATGTTCTAGAATAAAAAATTCTGCTATCTCTCCTGAAGAAAGTGACATTATTTTATGGCATCAAAGGATGGATCATCCTAGTTTTCCTTATTTAAACAAGTTGTTTCCTCATCTTTTCTTAAATAAAAATATCAATTTCCATTGTGAGGTTTGTGAATTAGCAAAGCATCATCGTTCTTCTTATCCTCCTTCTATTTATAAGTCCTCTCGTCCATTTTCCATCATACATAGTGACATTTAGGGTCCTTCACGCATTCCTAATAGAACAAATTGCAAGTATTTTGTCACATTTATTGATGATCACACTCACATGTGCTGGGTTTACCTTTTAAAAGAAAAATCTGAAGTGTCATGTGTTTTTAAAGAATTCTATGACTATGTGTTAACTCAATTTAAAAGCACCATCCAGGTTTTTCATTCAGATAATGGCACCGAATTCTTCAATAAATCACTTGGCCATTTTTTAAAGGAAAATGGGGTTGTTCATAAAAGCAGTTGTCCTCATACACCCCAACAAAATGGGATTGTTGAACGCAAAACCAAACACCTCTTAGAGGTTGCACAGGCTCTTTTATATACTTCTAATGTGCCAAAGTATTTTTGGGGAGAGGCAATTCTTACTGCTACTCATTTAATTAACCGTAGCCCTAGTAGAATTCTGTCTTATCTCACCCCTTTAAACAAACTTCAAGAAACGCATGACACTTCTCATCTTGATCAGACTTTACCCTTGCGTGTGTTTGGTTGTTCAGTTTTTGTCCACTCTCATCATCCTCCTTCCAAATTTGATCCACGTTCAATTAAGTGTATCTTTCTAGGTTATTCTAATCTCCAAAAAGGGTATAAATGCTTTGATCCAGTGTCTAAACGTTTATTTGTAAGTCGGGATGTCACCTTTGTTGAGTCTGAACCTTATTACTCGAAGTCTTTGCTTCAGGGGGAGAATAGTAACTTTGAATCTCAGACTTTCAATCCAGTTCCTGTACCTATACCACCACAAATACCTTTACCATCTAGGTCTGATCCATCCTTAATGCCTACAGGAGGAGATAAACAACAACAAAATAAAAGATTTACAGATCATGGAGTTTACGTACGGAGAAGCAAACAGTTGGCAAAACCGTCTTCTGAACCTGTGCCTATCCTCACACCTGAAGACGATCCTGACACTGATAATAATGTGGAAAGATCCCAGGAGGTAGATGTTGATGCACTAAACTTGCCTATTGCAAAGAGGAAGAGACCTTGGTTTTGTACCTTGCATCCTATCCAAGAGTATGTCTCCTATTCAGCTCTCTCATCAAATCATTATAACTTTGTCACTAATCTGGATGAGATAAAGATACCAAGAAATGTGTATGAAGCTCTTGAGGTTCCTGAGTGGAAAGAAGCTGTCTTGGAAGAAATAAGGGCTCTTGAGGCAAATAATACATGGGAGATCACTGAGTTACCTAAAGGTGTTAAACCAGTGGGTTGCAAGTGGGTATTTACACCCAAATTCAATGCAGATGGGTCTCTAAACAGGTATAAAGCTAGGCTGATTGCAAAAGGCTTTACTCAAACCTATGGAATTGACTACAATGAGACCTTCGCTCCTGTGGCAAAACTAAACACTGTAAGGGTTCTTTTTTCAATTGCAGCAAATCTTGACTGGTCTCTACAACAATTAGACATCAAAAATGCATTCTTAAATGGTCAATTACAGGAAGAAGTATATATGACTCTTCCACCAGGCTTTGAGAAAGGTAAAAGTCAGCAAGTGTGTAAGTTAAACAAGTCAATATATGGCTTGAAACAGTCACCTCGTGCATGGTTTGAAAGGTTTTCTACTGTTGTTAAATCTGAAGGGTATAAACAAAGCTTATCTGATCATACCATGTTTGTTTATAAACGTGGAACTTCTATTACTTTACTATTTTAATAGTATATGTTGATGATATAATACTCACTGGCAACGATGTAGAGGAGATGGACCGAATTAAGAGTGCACAGAACAGGGAATTTGAAGTCAAGGATTTGGGAAATCTCAAGTACTTCTTGGGAATGGAGATAGCTCATTCTCACAAAGGGATATTTGTCTCATAGAGGAAGTATATCCTTGATCTACTCAAAGAAACTGGGATGTTAGGTTGTAAACCAAGTAAGGTTCCAATCAGTACCACTAAGAAGGTCAAGAAGCAAGATAAACCGGCAAGAACTGAAAAAGAGGCAGAAAAGAAGAAGAAAAGAGATAAGGATGAAGCTCCTACTGATAAGGGTCAGTACCAGAGATTGGTAGGAAGACTTATTTACCTGTCTCATACTCGCCCGGATATTGCTTTTGCAGTTAGTGTTGCAAGTCAACACATGCATTCACCTAAGAAGAAACATATGGATGCCCCTATAAAATTCTCAAATATCTAAAAGGAACAGCTAGTCAAGGTCTTTTCTTTAGGAAAAATGATCAGAGAACAGTGGAAGTTTATACTGATGCTGACTGGGCAGGTGACCAAAACGATAGCAGATCTACTTCAGGATATTGCACATTCGTGTGGGGAAATTTAGTGACTTGGCAAAGCCAAAAGCAGCGCGTTGTGTCAAAAAGTAGCACGGAATCCGAACTTAGAGCATTAGCTCAAGGAATTATGGATGGAATTTGGTTGAAGAGGGTGATTGAGGAGGTGCATATAGAAGTTAGCTCTCCAATAAAATTTTATTGTGACAACAAAGCTGCCCTAAATATGGCATTGAATCATGTACAACATAGCAGGAGTAAGCATGTGGAAGTTGATCGTCACTTCATTAGAGAAAAAGTGGAAGAAAGCACGATTTGTTTATCCTATATGCCAACCCAATTACAGCTCGCAGATATCCTTACAAAAGGACTACCTGAAGATGTATTTCAAAGATTTGTAAGCAAGTTGGACATGATCAATATCTATGATCCAACTTGAGGGGGAGTGTGGTAATTATTGTAAATATTCTATAAGGAATTAGGAAATTATATGATTAGGAGAAATAAATATTAGAATCAAATCATATTAGGAAATTAGGAAGAATCTGTTTTTTATTTCCTGATTACTCAAATCCCTATAATCAAGGGATTAGATTGAGATTTCTTGTATTATATATTTGTGGGTATTGTTCAATGAAATAGATCGGACTATTTTCTCATACCTAAACTCTACATGATGTATGTCACCGGAATAAGCATTCTTCTTTGAGTCCTGCCGGTTTGTTGCAGCCACTACCCATACTAGATCAGGTATGGACTGATATATCAATGGACTTCATATCTGGGCTCCTTGAATCCAGCAATACGACACTATCATGGTGGTTGTTGACAGGTTCAATAAGTATGCCCACTTTGATCCTCTCCGCCGTCCTTATATTGTACTAACAGTGGCTGAACTTTCTAAAGGATATTGTAAAGCTCCATGGTTTTCCTCGTTCCATTGTGTCAGACAGGGACAAAATCTTTCTTAGCAATTTTCTGGAAGGAACTTTTCAGATTAGCCGGTACTCAGTTGTGCTACAGCTCTAGCTACGATCCTCAAAGCGATGGTCAAACGGAAGTCACCAATAAAAGCCTTGAAACTTATTTGCGCTGCTATTGTGACAAACCTTCTACATGGTCCAAATGGCTTACTTGGGCAGAGTATTGGTTTAACACCAACTTCAACCATTCTACCGGTATGACCCCTTTCAAGGCATTATATGGTGTTAACCCCCCAACCCTTTACAAGTTCCAAGCCTTTGTCACCAATGGATGCTGTCAACCAGCAAATGTTGCTCAGAAATTCAGTGTTGGCAGAGCTGAAGACCAACTTGGAACGTGCCTAGCGGCACATGAAACATTATAAAGATAAGAAGCGTTGAGACCTCTCTTTCAATGTTGGTGATAAGGTTTATTTGAAACTTCAGCCATACAGGTACCACTCTTTGGCCAAACAGCTCAACAAAAAGCTAAGTCCCAGGTTTTACGATCTATTTGATATTTTAAATCGGGTTGGATTTGTGGCCCACCGTCTGCTTTTACCTCCAGAGGCCAAAATTACACCCCATGTTCCACATCAGTCAACTAAAGAAGTCTCTCATTCCTTATGTCACTCCTCAGACTCTACCAAGATCCTTGAGAGTTGACATGAAGCTACAGGTTGTCCCTAAATCTGTGGTGAAATATCGCAAGATGACTAATGGAACTTTTGAGGCCCTTGTGAAGTAGGCCTCCTTATCTGATCTGAATAATACCTGGGAGCAGTATGACGTCCTTTAGCAGCAATTTCCCCATCTTCACCTTGTGGACAAGGATGCTCTTCAGGCGGGCGTATTGATGAGCCCTCATCGGGCCCAACATTTACTTATTTGAGGAAGAAGCCCAATGGCCCAACAACAGTCAAGAGTGTAGGACATGTGATGAAGGGCAATTGTGGGAATTACTAGTTGACAGTTAAAGAGTATAGGGGCGGGAAAAACATTGTAAGGGGCATGGAAATAGTGAAGTAGATTTTGGGAGAGTGGAGGGCGCTTCTCAAAAACATTCTCATCGTTGTTCTGCATTTTCTTTATAATTCTGTCATTTCATTCCTTGTATTAGGATTTCTCCTTTAGATTTACACTCTGTGCAAGGATAATTTGCTGTTGCTAATACGATATATTGAGTATTATCTCATCATACTGCTGCTCACCCAGATCAGGTCCTTCGTTGTCTGCTTGTCATTGATCCTGCATTGAGCTCACCTGTTCTTGAGTCTCATTCTGATTCAGCCATTCCATCCGAGACGACTCTTATCCCAACACCTGATCCATTTGCTATTAACTTACCCATTGCCTTATGGAAAGGTGAACATTCAGGTGCCTATCCTATTTCCAACTGTCTCTTATGATCACTTATATCCTGCTTCCAGTGCATGTCACTTCCTAGAACAATTTTGTCAAATAAGAAAATCCAGGGTGGCCCAATCTCTGGTGACATAACAATAAATCATCAGCTATAGAAGTAGAAACAAACTATTAATCCTAGAACACAAGGCATTGGCAATGGAAGTATTAAGGTAGTAAAGCCCGTCACATTCTTTAGTTATGCCAATCATCTTCCTCGAGGAGAGATCCTGAAAAATACAATGAGTGGAAAAGAAATGAGCTGAGTAGCTAGCTTGCTTGGTTAATTTGTTAATGGAAAGTAAACTACATGCCAAATGAGAGACCTGAAGTACTGAGTCAAGGCGGAGCGATTTTAAGAGTTCAACTGTACCAGTACTTACTATTGGTGTAGAAGATCCAGTAGTTGTCTTTATTTTGTTATTTCCAGCAGAGGGCAGATAAGAAATGAACATACTTGAATTTGATGTCATATGATCAGAGGCAGCACTATCCACAATCCACTTACATGGTATGAATGATGAATTTAAGGCAGTAGGTAGATTACCTTGTGATGCAACAGAAAGAGATGCAGGTGATGTTGAAGATGTCTGCAACTTGCTGAGTGGACTCAACAATTGATCCATCTGCTCCTTGCTCACGTAAGAATACTCCTCGGACTGAACAGAAGAGGATGTATCAATAGTTGCTTGATGAGCCCGTGATTTACATTTTCTTGGCTTCCAATCAGGTGGCTTTCCATGCAACTCCCAGCAGCAATCACGTGTATGTCCCACTTTCTTGCAATGATCACAGCTAACCTTGCCTTTTGAGGCAGTTGGGTTTGAGCCAGAGTTGTGACTGATCATTGCCTAGAGAGATCTGGAGCAATATTTGGGCCAGAAAGCATTACTTCACGACGTATCTCTGAATACACGTCACGAGTAGATGGGAGAGAAGAACTCAGAATTCGTGCTCGAACATCATCAAATTTTGGGTTCAACCCAACTAGAAACAGAAGCACACGATTAACATCAACATTTTTCTTGTTTTGGGCTGCATCAAGTGGCGACACCCATTCATCATCCGCGAGTAGATCTTCTTGCCAAAGAACACATAACTCGAACCAGTATTCAGTTACTGTTCGAGTGCCTTGGGATGAGTTCCAACATTGGCAGCTGATTGCATAAAGTTGTGACAAGTCCTTTCCAACAATATAGGACTCTCAAATAGCCACCCAGATATCTTTAGCAGTGGGGAGGTACATGAAGGTCCTCTTAATTGGGGCTAACGTAGCATTGATCAGCCATGAAGAAACAAGGGCGATGTCAATTTTCCTTTGTGCCATGGCTGGAGATTTAGTGTCGGCTTAAGGAGGAGTTTCACCAGTCAAAAAACCAAGCTTGCCTCAGCCCTGAACAGCAAGCAACACAGCTTGAGCCCAATCCCGGTAATTGAAGAGTGTAAGTTTCTCTGAAACAATTGATATAAAAGACCCTCCTTCGAAGCCAGTGATCAACCTAGAGGGACCACCGACGTTCTTGGGGTCGATATTGGAGGACCCATCAAGTGGAGCCTCCATTTGAAGCCACGTGACAGGTCAACTCACAAGGAATGGTATTCGGATTTCAGAATTCAGAGGTTTGCTCTGATACCATGTAGAATTCTGGGAAAATAATCCGATAGTTTATTGCTGGATAGGTCAATGAATAAATAGAGTACAGAGAGAAATTCAAATCCCATAATAATCTCAACCTCTAACCCACCTGACTAGAAACTTGGTCTCCTAATATCTAGTGCTATAGTTTCGGTCTTCCCCTATTATTTAGCATCTAGAATACTTAATTCAAAGTACATATATAATAATTAAATTAAATATAGATTCACCACATCATTTCTATGGCTGCTACTTATATTTGGGATCTTCAAAAGTTGGATGTCAAGAATGCGTTCTTGAATAGTGATCTTCTTAAGGTTGTCTATATAGAGCAACCATCTGGTTTTGTTGCTTAGGGGGAGCGTGGAAAGGTTTATTATCTTCAGAATTCTCTGTATGGTTTAAACCAAAGCCCTCGTGCTTGGTTTGACAAGTTCAGCTCTATGGTTAAGAAATTTGGTCTGCATCAGTGTAAATGTGATCACTCTGCATTCTATCAGCGAACATCTGCAGACATAATTCTTTTGGTGGTCTATATTGATGACATTGTGATTACTGGTAGCAACACGTCAGGCATCTCATCATTGAAGGATTTTCTTATTTCTTATTTCCAAACGAAGGACTTGGGTCAGCTGAACTACTTTCTTGGAATTGAAATTATGAGAAGCAAGAAGGGAATCATATCGACTCGGAGGACATATGTTCTTAATTTGCTTAAGGAAACTAGGAAACTTGGAGCATCACTGAGTAGAGTTCCCATGGGTTACGATCCTTTTCTGGAGATTGATGACAGAATACAGTATAATGAGTTGCCTGAGGAAGTGAGAAAGAAGATTGACCCTAAAAAGATCAAACTATTTGGGTATCTTGAACAATATCGTAGATTGATAGGGAAATTGAAGTATCTCATAGTAACCTATTCTAATGTAACCTTTCCAGTCAGTGTTTTAAGCCAATTCATGGTAACGTCTACTGTGGTCCAGTTGGAAGCATTGGAGCATGTTTTATACTATTTAAAGGGGTCACCTAGTCGTAGTATACCTTTCACAAATCATGGACATACTGAGATCGAATGCTTTTGTGATGGAGATAATGGGAGGTCAAAGGCTACAAGAAGATCTACTGAAGGATATTGTGTGTTTGTGAGAGGAAATTTGGAGTCCTGGAGAAGTAGGAAGCAACATG
Organism: Mimosa bimucronata; assembly: GCA_037074515.1. Lineage (NCBI taxonomy): Eukaryota > Viridiplantae > Streptophyta > Magnoliopsida > Fabales > Fabaceae > Mimosa > Mimosa bimucronata. Next base: position 39,832,074 of record CM073446.1, read on the forward strand.
TGTATCCTCATTCAGTGCAGAAACTGAGTATAGAGGAAATTTACCTATTGCAAAGAGGAAGAAGATGAGATCCTGCACTTCTTACCCTATAGAGAAATATGTTTCATATGCTGCCTTGTCTCATAATTATAGCACTTTTGTGGCTAATCTTGACAGGGTTGACATTCCTAACAATATTCATGAGGCTCTTGAAGTACTGGAATGGACAGATGCACTTTTGGAAGAGATGAAAGCTCTTGAAAAAACGATACTTGGGATGTGATAGACTTACCAAAAGGTAAGAAGATTGTGGGGTGTAAATGGGTATTTACCCCCAAAATAAAACCCAGATGGTTCCTTGAATAAATATAAGGTCAGGCTAGTTACAAAGGGTTTCACTCAAACCTATGGTCTTGATTATGGTGAGACTTTCACTCCTGTGGCAAAACTAAATATTGTAAGGGTGTTATTGTCTATTGCAGCTAATCTTGATTGGCCACTGCATCAATTGGATATCAAGAATGCCTTTCTTAATGGGATTTGAAAGAAAACGTTTATGTTAGAGTATTAGGAAATATTTATGAATTAAGAAATATTTTATTTTCAATCAGATTAGGATCCCTATTAATTAGAGATATTAGTTGGTATATTAGGAATATTAAATTATATAATATTTTAAGTAATTGTTCTAAATTATTCTATCCTCTTTTATAAATATATGATTAAGTCTATGAATAAAGTTAAACCCTTTTGAAATTATTTCCTACATGATATTAGAGCCAGGTTAGGGTTCCAAAAGTGAGAGGGAATTAGGGTTCCAAATTCTCGCTACATTCTCTATTCTTCTGTTTCTGTTCATTAAATAATGTTCTAGTCAAGATTGTATCTGGATCCAGTGTTTTTCGAATTTCCAGCAAGCTCCCTCAAGTTTTTTGGGTGCTTATCATTGCATCAGAGCCAAGTTAGGGTTCCAAAAGTGAGAGGGAATTAGGGATCCAAATTCCCGCTGCATTCTCTATTCTTCTGTTTCTGTTCATTGGATACTGTTCATCGCGCTGTTCGGGATACTGTTCACGTTACTATTCACCGTCTTGTTCGCATACTGTTCACCGTCACTGTTTGCCTGTTACTGTTCATGCATTTGTTGTTGATTTGTCATTTGGGGTTCTGTTCAAACTTGTTTAGTTTCTGATTCGGATCTACTTCTTTAAAGTTTTCATTTTCTTTTGGGACTTGATTTGGTCTGTTATAAGGACTGATTTCGGTGTATCAGATTTGATTATTTGGTGATTTATTGGTTTTAGATCTGGTTTTTTCAATCTTCAGGATTGATTTTGTGGTTTCAGATCTGTTCCGGCGTTTTAGTGGGTTATTTATCTTTTGGGTTCTTGGTGAAGTTGTTGATACTTCTCAGGTTGCTCGTTATTTAACCATGGCTGCTAATTCTTTGGAGTTTGGATTTTTCATTGTGAAACCATTAGTGTTTTTTGTTTGTTGCGGCCCTGGTATGGTCGTTTGGATTAGAGCCCATGGTGTGGCTGCTAATTCTCTTGGTTTGAATGTCTTTTGTGTGACATTTGGTTTAATTTTGTATTTTAGAGTTGCCATCCCATTTTCCGGCGAATCCTCCCATTTTCCGGCGAGTCCTAGTAATGATTGCGTTCGGGTTTGGTTTTCTTGGGTTTATGGCGAACTCTGGTTTGGTGCATTTGTGGCGTGAATTGGGTTGCTCTTTGTTGAACCGTTTCAGGATTCAGATTTCAGATCTAATCGTTGCGTAATGCATAGTTTTGTTGCTTAGAGGGAGTGTGAGTTTTTCTTTGTTGCTCATGGGATTATTTTTGTAACAAGTTGGGCATGATTAACATCTATGTTCCAACTTGAGGGGGAGTGTTAGAGTATTAGGAAATATTTATGAATTAAGAAATATTTTATTTTCAATCAGATTAGGATCCCTATTAATTAGGGATATTAGTTGGTATATTAGGAATATTAGGTTATATATTATTTTAAGTAATTGTTCTAGATTATTCTATCCTCTTGTATAAATATATGATTAAATCTATGAATAAAGTTGAACCATTTTGAGATTATTTCCTACAGTTTACATGGCCCTTCCTCCAGGATTTGATAAGAGTAGAAAGAACTAAGTGAGTAAATTAAAAAAATCTATTTATGGGCTGAAGCAATCACCTCATGCATGTTTTGATAGATTCTCTAAAGTCCAAAAGTCCGAAGGCTTCAAGTAAGGGTTGTCTGATCACACTATGTTTGTGAAGAAAAATGGTGAACTCACTACTATCCTCATTGTTTATGTGGATGACATCATTCTCACTGGTGATGATGTTGATGAAAGCTGCCTTGAACAGAGAATTTGAAGTTAAAGATCTGAGGAAACTAAAGTACTTTCTGGGCATGGAAGTTGCTTTTTCAAAACATGGAATTTATGTCTCTCAGCGAAAGTATATCCTTGATTTACTCAAAGAAACTGGTATGCTTAGATGCATACCAAGCAAGGTACCAATTAACACCAGGAATAAAAAGAACAGGAAGGCTAAGAACTCCAATGAAGACAGCAGAATGAGTCGTCATGATGCCAAGGCTAATAAAGGGAGATACCAGAGACTAGTGGGAAAGCTGATTTACCTTTCACATACACGGCCAGACATTGCATATGCCGTAAGTGTGGCAAGTCAGCATATGCACTCATCCAAAAAGAAACATATGGATGGAGCATACAAAATTATACGCTATCTTAAGGGTACACTAGGTCCCGGACTATTCTTTAAGAAAGGAAGAGAAAAGGGTGTGGAAGTCTACACTGATGTTGATTGGACCAGATCCCAAGATGACAGTAGATCAACGTCAGGCTACAGTACTTTTGTGTGGGAAAATTTGGTTACTTGGCAAAGTCATAAGCAGAGAGTTGTATCCAAGAGTAGTGCAAAGTTTGAGCTCCAGGCCTAAGCTCAAGGCATTATGGAAGGGTTATTGTTGCACCGAGTCATGGAAGAAGCTCGAGTACAAGTAAAATCACCCATGAGGTTTTACAGAGATAATAAGGCTGCACTGAGTATGGCTCTTAACCCTGTTCAACACAGCAGAACCAAACATGTGGAGGTAGATAGACATTTTATTAGGGAAATGGCAGAAGGTATCATATGTTTGTCCTATGTGCTTACCAAACAGCAATTAGCAGATGTTCTTACAAAAGGGCTTGCTGAAGATCAGTTTGAACATCTTATTAACAAGTTAGACATGATCAATGTCTATGATCCAACTTGAGGGGGAGTGTGGTAAATTGTAATTATTGTAGATATTAGGAAATAAGTCAGATCCTGATTTTTAGGGATTAGATAAGAATATCTCTAGGCATTCTTTATGTTTTAATTCTATGCTGATTTCTAGGAGGATTGTTAGCAATCTGTTTCTCTCATGTACTTCTTTATATTCAGCCCTACATGAATAATATGACATATCGGACTATCAAAGTCAATTGGCTCAACAATGTTCAAGTAAATTTCCAATACAGATCTACAAAAGTTAACTTTCTGTATCAATCACTATATCATGACTAAGCTATTTATACACAACAAATAATTAAAATATGGCGAAACGTGAGCAATATACCATCTAAATTAAAATCTAAACAAATATGATAGTAATCAACTTGAATAAAGGCAAAGCCAGAAAAGCAATATACCATCTAAATTACATACCCCTGTTACTCAAACCACAGTAGTTTCAGACCACAAAGAGAGGGTAGTAATGTAAAGCAAAATACCTTTTTCTTTTCTCCTTGTTCCCGCAAAAGATTCTCTGGCTAGCAGAAAAAAAAACCAATCTAAATCAGTGTTTCGGAATACTCAGCAAGATGTAAAGTTGGGAAGAAATATTTGAGAAGTGAAATAGCCATGTTAAGGAAAAGGGGAGACATCATTTTTCGTACGTCAGCGAACCTTTACAGGGGTATGCAGAAGCATATCCAAAACCATACATATATGAAGAGCTTCTACACCCATAATGGAATATAAGTATAATGAATAGATTTTCTGCAAACACGTGTGTGTATGCATACCTTTCAATATGCAAGTCATGGAGAAACAATAAATCAGATCCGTTAATCAACATTTCATAGCACTCTTAGGTCAAAAACAGAAATACAGCATGTGAAGCACTTAAAATGAAGAATGTAGCACTAAAACATAGATCTAAGTGATGCTTTTAGGTTCAAATCAGAATCGCAGCATATGAAGCAAATAATATACATAATTTTGCACTAAAATGAAGATAAACTCAGCACAATAAGTTCAAATCAGTAATACATAATTCAAAGCCATTAAAATGCAGAAAATGTGCAAAGAAAATTGGCAATACACAGCAAGAACTAGGGCATAAGAATTGAAAGACAATTTCAAATAAATTTCCCATGCTATCAATTCAAGCCTGAAACTTGACAAATCAAGGAGCCCCGTTCCTCATGCGTACAAAGAACAATACTGCCATGATCAAAACCATTATCACCAACAGAAAAAAGCCTTGTTCTTTACATGCAAGCAAAGCTTACTACATCAAAACAATGAAACTTGAATTAGAAGTTCCATTTAATGTTCTATTCACCCCCCCCCACCGGGGGGAAAAAAAAATACTAGTTTCTGAGATAAATTACATACCCCTGTAACCCAAACCACAATAGTTTCATACCACAAAGAGAGGATAGTAATGTAAAGCAACATACCTCATTGTTTTCTCCTCGCTCCAGCATAAGATTCTCTGGCTAGAAGACAAAAAGAAATTAAAAAGAAGTCCAATCTACATCAGTGTTTTGGAATACTCAGTAAGAGGTAAAGATGGGAACAAATAATATATGAGAAGTGAAGTAGCCATGTTGTGTGACCAAAAAAACAATAGCCATGTTAAGGAAAACTGGAGACATAAGCAAACCTTTACAAGGGTGTGCAGAAGCATATCCAAAGCCATCCATATATGAAGAGGTTCTAAAGCATAATGGAATAGAAGTATAATGCAGAGATTTTGTGAAAACACGTCGGTGTATGCAGCCCTTTCAATATGAATATCATGGAGCTATAAAAAATAAGATCCATTAATCGACATATCATAGCACTCTTAGCTCAAAAACAGAAAAATAGCATGTGAAGCAGGTAAAATGAAAAATGTAGCACTAAAACATAGATCTATGTGATACTTTTAGGTTCAAATCAGAATCACAGCATATGAAGCAATGAATATATATAATTTCGCACTAAAACAAAGATAAATGCAGCACTTTAAGGTACAAATCAAAAATACATAATTTAAAGCCATTAAAATGCAAAAAATTTGGGTAGGCATTTGGCTATACACAGCAAGAATTGGGGCATAAGAATTGAAAGACAATTTCAAATAAATTTCCCATGCTATCAATTCAAGCCTGAAACTTGACAAATCAAGCCACAATAATTTCAGACCATAAAGAGAGGGTAGTAATGTAAAGCAACATACTCATTGTTTTCACATCATTCCGGAATAAGATTCTCGGGCTATAAGATAAAAAAAAAGTCCAATCAAAATCAATGTTCAGGAATACTCAGCAAAAGGTAAAGTTAGGAACAAATCTATGAGAAGTGAAATAGCCATGTTAAGGAAAAGGGGAGACGTCCATTGCTCACACGTCAGCGAACCCTTACAGGGGTGTGTAGAAGCATATCCAAACCCGTGGATATATGAAAAGCTTCTAAACCCAAAAGGAAACAGAAGCATAATGCAGAGATTTTGTGCAAACACGTGGGTGTATGCAGCCCTTTCGATATGAAAGTCATTCAGCAAAAAAAAAAAAAAAAATCAGATCCATTAATCAACATTTCTTAGCATTCTTAGGTCAAAAACAGAAATACAGCATATGAAGCACTTAAAATGAAGAATGTATCACTAAAACCTAGATCTATGTGATACTTTTAGATTCGAATCAGAATCGCAGCATATGAAGCAATTAATATACATAATTTTGCACTAAAATCAAGATAAACGCAGCACTTTTAAGTACAAATCAGAAATACATTTAAAGTCATTAAATTGCAGAAAATGTGTGCTGACCTTTGGCCATACAGAGCAAGAACTGGGGCAAAAGAATTGAAAGACAATTTCAAATAAATTTCCCATGCTATCAATTCAAGCCTGAAACTTGACAAATCTAAAAGCCTGTTCCTCATACATACAAAAAGAACAATACTGCCATGTCTCTACATAATCAAAACCAATATAACGAAGAAAAAAGCCTTCTTCTTTACATGCAAGCAATGCTTACCTCATCAAAACAATAAAGCTTCAATCAGTAGTGCCATTTAATGTTCTACTCACCGCCCCAACCTAATACTAGTTTCTCAGATAAATTACATACCCCTGTAACTCAAACCGCAATAGTTTCATACCACAAAGAGAGGGTAGTAATGTAAAGCAACATACCTCATTGTTTTCTCCTCACTCCAGCATAAGATTTTCTAACTAGAAGATAAAAAAAATGTCCGATATAAATCAGTGTTCTAGAATACTCATCAAGAGGTAAAGATGGGAACAAATATATGAGGAGTGAAATAGCCATGTTGTTTGACAAAAAAAAAAAAATAGCCATGTTAAGGAAAAGTGGAGATGTCCATTGCTCATACGTCAACAAACCTTTACAGGGGTGTGCATAAGCATATCCAAAACCATCCATATATGAAGAGCTTCTAAACCCATAATGGAATAGAAGTATAATGCAAAGATTTTGTGAAAACACGTGGGTGCATTCAGCCCTTTCAATATGAAAGTCATGGAGCAATAAAAAATCAAATCCATTAATCAACATATCATAGCAATCTTAGCTCAACAATAGAAAAACAGCATGTGCAGAAGGTAAAATGAAGAATGTAGCACTAAAACATAGATCTATGTGATACTTTTAGGTTTAAATCAAAATTATAGCATATGAAACAATTAATATAAAAAATTTTGCACTAAAATAAAGATAAATGCAGCACTTTTAGATACAAATAAAAAATACAAAATTTAATGCCATAAAAATGTAGAAAATGTGAGCAGACATTTGGCCATACATAGCAAGAACATGGGCATAAGAATTGAAAGACAATGTCAAATAAATTTCCCATGCTATCAATTCAACCCAAAAACTTGACAAATCAAGAAGCCCATTCCTTATACAACAAAAGGGATAATACTGCCATGATTCTCTAGAATCAAAACCATTTTGCCAACAGAAAAAAGCCTTGTTCTTTACATGCAAGCAAAGCTTACCACATCAAAACAATGAAGCTTGAATTAGAAGTGCCATCTAATGTTCTAACCTCCCGCCCCCATTCCCCCAAAAAAAAAACAAATACTAGTTTCTCAGATAAATTACATACCCCTGCAACTCAAACCACAATAGTTTCATATCACAAAAATGAGGGTAGTAATGAAAAACAACATACCTCATTGTTTTCTCCTCACTCCAGGACAAGATTCCCTGGCCAGAAGATAAATAAAAATCCTATCTAAATCAGTGTTCTAGAATACTCAGCAAGAGGTAAAGACGGGAACAAATATATGAGAAGTGAAATAGCCATGCTGTTTGACCCAAAAAAAATAGCCATGTTAAGGAAAATTGGAGACATCCATTGCTCATACGTCAGCAAACCTTTACAGGGGTGTGCAGAAGCATATCCAAAACCATCCATATATGAAGAGCTTCTAAACCCATAATGGAATAAAAGTATAATGTCGAGATTTTGTGCAAACACGTGGGTGTATGCAATCCTTTCAATATGAAAGTCATGAAGCAAAACAAAAAAACAAAAAAATCAGATCCATTAATCAACATATCATAGCACTCTTAGTAGAAAAACAGAAAAACAGCATGTGAAGCAGGTAAAATGAAGACTGTAGCACTAAAAAATAGATATGTGTGATACTTTTAGGTTTAAATCAGAATAGCAGCATATGAAGCAATTAATATATGTAATTTTGCACTAAAATAAAGATAAACTCAGCACTTTTAGGTACAAATCAGTAATACATAATTCAAAGCCATTAAAATGCAGAAAATGTGGAAAGAAAATCGGCCATACACAGCAAGAGTTAGGGCATAAGAATTGAAAGAAAATTTCAAATTAATTTCCCGTGCTATCAATTCAAGACTGAAACTGGACAAATCAAGAAGCTCGTTCCTCATACGTACAAAGAACAGTACTTCCATGATCAGAACCATTATAACCAACAGAAAAAAGCCTTGTTCTTTACATACAAGCAAAACGTACCACATCAAAACAACGACGCTTAAATTAGTAGTGTCATTTAATGTTCTACTCACCCCCTTTCAACAAAATACTAGTTTCTCAGATCTCTATCTCAAACCACAATAGTTTAAGACCACAAAGAGAGTAGTAATGTAAAGTAACATACCTCTTTGCTTTCACCTTGTTCAAGCATAAGATTCTCTGGCTAGAAAATTAAAAAAAGTCTAATCTACATCAGTGTTCTGGAATGCACAGCAAGTGGTAAAGTTAGGAACATATATATGAGAAGTGAAATAGCCATGTTAAGGAAAAGGGGAGACGTCCATTGCTCATACGTCAGCAAACCATTACAAGGGTTTGCAGAAGCATATCCAAAATCATCCAAATATGAAGAGCTTCTAAACCCATAATGGAATAGAAGTACAATGCAGAGATTTTGTGCAAACACGTAGGTGTATGCAGCCTTTTCAATATGGAAGTCATTCAGCAAAAATAAATCAGATCCATTAATCAACATATCATAGCACTCTTAGGTCAAAAACAGAAATACAGCATGTGAAACAGTTAAAATCAAGAATGTAGCACAAAAACATAGATCTATGTGATACTTTCATGTTGAAATCAGAATCACAGACTATGAAGCATTTCGTATACATATTTTTGCACAAAAACAAAGATAAACGCAGCACTTTTAAGTACCAATCAGAAATACATAATTTAAAGCCATTAAAATGCAGAAAATGTGTGCAGAAATTTGGCCGTGCACACCAAGAACTATGGCATAAGAATTGAAACACAATTACAAATAAAGTTTCCCATGCTATCAATTCAAGCCTGAAACCTTACAAATCAAGAAGCCCGTACCTCATACGTACAAAGAACAATACTGCCATGATTCTCCAGAATCAAAACCCTCATCACCAACTGAAAAATGCCTTGTTCTTTACATGCAAGCAAAGCTTACCATGTCAAAACAATAAAGCTTCAATTAGTAGTGTCATTTAATGTTCCACTCACCACCTCCCCCCCCAAAAAAAAAACAAATAGTTTCTCATATAAATTATATGCCCCTGTAACTCAAACCACAATAGTTGCAGACTACAAAGAGAGGATAGTAATGTAATGCGACATACCTCTTTGTTTTCTCCTCCTTCCGGCAAAAGATTCACTGGCTAGAAGATGAAAAAAAAAACGAAAGCCTATCCAAATCAGTTTTCTGGAATTCTCAGAAAGAGGTAAAGTTAGGAACAAATATGTGATAAGTGAAATAGCCGTGTTAAGCAAAAGGGGAGACAACCATTGCTCGTACGCCAGCAAATCTTTATAGGGGTGTGCAGAAGCATGTGCAAAACCATGGATATATGAAGAGCTTCTAAACCCATAATGGAATAAAACTATAATGCAGAGATTTTGGGCAAATACGTGGGTGTATGCAGCCCTTTCAATATGGAAGTCATTCAGCAATAAAAAATTAGATCCGTTAATCAACATACTATAGCACTCTTAGGTCAAAAAAAAAATACAGCATAAGAAGCAGTTAAAATCAAGAATGTAGCACTAAAACATAGATCTATGTGATGCTTCTAGATGAAATCAGAATTGCAGCATATGAACCAGTTAACATGCATAAATTTGCATTAAAATAAAGATAAACTCAGAACTTTTAAGTACAAATCAGAAATAAATAATTTGAAGCCATTAAAATGCAGAAATTTGGCAATACATAGCCAGAACTATGGCATAAGAATTGAAAGACAATTTCAAATAAATTTTCCATGCTATCAATTAAAGCCTGAAACCTTACAAATCAAGAAGCCAGTCCCTCATACATACAAAGAACAATACTGCCATGATTCTCCATAATCAAAATCATTGTCCCTAACTGAAAAAAAAAAGCCTTGTTCTTAAGTTCTTTAGATGCAAGCAAAGCTTAATACGTCAGAACAATGAAGATTCAATTAGTAGTGTCATTTAATGTTCCACTGACCTCCCCCCAAATGAAAACCAAATACTAGTTTCTCAGATAAATCATATACCCCTGTAACTCAAACCACAATAGTTTCAGACAACAAAGAGAGGATAGTAATGTAATGCGACATACCTCTTTGTTTTCTCCTCATTCCGGCATAAGGTTCCCTGGCTAGAAGATAAAAGAAGTCCTATCTAAATCAGTTTTCTGGAATACAAAGCAAGAGGTCAATTTGAGAACAAATACATGAGAAGTGAAATGGCCATTTCAAGAAAAAGGGGAGACATCTATTTTGCTGATACGGACGCGAATCTTTACAAGGGTGTGCAGAAGCATCTACAAAACCATGGATATATGAAGAGCTTCTAAACCCATAATGGAATAGAAGTATAATGCAGAGATTTTGTGCAAACACGTGGGTGTATGCAACCCTTTCAATATGGAAGTCATTCAGCAACAAAAAATAAGATCCATTAATCAACATATTATAGCCCTCATAGGTCAAAAACTGAAATACAGCATGTGAGGTAGTTAAAATGGAGAATGAAGCACTAAATCATATATCTATGTGATACTTTTAGGTTGAAATCAGAATCGCAGCATATGAAGAAATTAATATACATAATTTTGCACTAAAATCAAGATAAACGCAGCACTTTTAAGTACAAATGAGAAATACATTATTCAAAGCCATATAAATTCAGAACATGTGTGCAGAAATTTGGCCGTACACAGCAAGTTCTAGGGCAAAAGAATTGAAAGACAATTTCAAATAAGTTTCCCATGCTATCAATTCAAGCCTGAAACCTTACAAATCAAGAAGCCAGTACCTCATACGTACAAAGAACAATACTGCCACGATTCTCCAGAATCAAAACCCTTGTCACCAACTGAAAAAAGCCTTGTTCTTTACATGAAATAAAAGCTTACTATGTTAAATACCCCTGTAACTCAAACCACAATAGTTTCAGACCACAAAGAGAGGACAGTAATGCAATACGACATACCTCTTTGTTTTCTCCTCCTTCCGGCATAAGATTCCATGGCTAGAAGATGAAAAAAAAAATCCTATCCAAATCAGTTTTCTGGAATACTCAACAAGAGGTAAAGTTGGGAACATATATATGAGAAGAGAAATAGCAATGTTAAGCGAAAGAGAGACGACCATTGCTCGTACGCAGCAAATCTTTATAGGGGGTGCAGAAGCATGTGCAAAACCATCGATATAAGAAGAGCTTCTAAACCCATAATGGAATAGAAGTATAATGCAGAGATTTTGGGCAAACACGTGGGTATATGCAGCCCTTTCAAAATGGAAGTCATTCAGCAATAACAAATCAGATCCATTAATCAACATATTATAGTACTCTTAGGTCAAAAACAGAAATACAGCATGTGAAGCAGTTAAAATCAAGAATGTAGCACTAAAACATATATCTATGTGATATTTCTAGGATGAAATCAGAATTGCAGCATATGAACCGGTTAATATACATAAATTTGCACTAAAATAAAGATAAACGTAGCATTTAAGTACCAATCAGAAAGACATAATTTAAAGCCATTAAAATGCAGAAAATGTGTGCAGAAATTTGGCAATACACAGAAAGAACTAGGGCATAAGAATTGAAAGGCAATTTCAAATAAATTTCCCATGCTATCAAATCAAGCCTGAAAGCTTACAAATTGGGAAGCCCATACCTCATACGTACAAAGAACAATACTGCCATGATTCCCTAGAATCAAAACCATTATCACCAACAACAAAAAAAAGCCTTGTTCTTTACATGCAAGTAAAGCTTAAAGCTTCAGTTAGTAGTGTCATTTAATGTTCTACAACACCCCCCCCCCAAAAAAAACAAATCAAATACTAGTTTCTGAGATAAATTACATACCCCTGTAACTCAAACCACATTAGTTTCAGACCACAAAGAGAGGGTAGTAATGTAAAGCGACATATCTCTTCGTTTTCTCCTCTTCCAGGCATAACAGTCCCTGTCTAGAAGATGAAAAAAAATCCTATCTAAATCAGTGTTCTGGAATAATCAGCAAGAGGTAAAGTTGGGAACAGATAAATGAGAAGTGAAATAGCCACGTTAAAGAAAAGGTGAGACATCCATTGCTCATACGTCAAAAACAGAACACTAATATTCTTGAATACATTAAGGACATAAGGTTGTAGGTCTTCAGTTCTGCAGGCCCCAACTCTGAGATTGAACTTGACTTCGTTCATGTCTGCTCTAAATGCTTCAGAAACTCAAAGAATTGGGTCAAGAGGAGCCATTGGAATACCCTCAAAACAAAAAACATTAACGGCAAGAGTCATAGATATCTGGCCAGAAGACTGAACCAAAATTGACAGAATATTATATGAGGAAGCAGAAAATTGGTCATAGAATGAAATACATGTATAGCAGGCCTACTAAATTGGTTAGGACAGAAGTAAAAACTTCAGTTCCTTGTACCATACCCTGGCAGATGAGAAGGGGTTGCCTTTTCCCAAGCTAAATCTCACACTACAACATCCAAAGTTCGGCTTTCCCTATTGAAATTGATAAGTAAAAATCATGACAGGGAGAAATAATACAAATTGTCTAAAGTATAAACATAATTACACAGTGAAATTTTGTGGCACCACGATGGGTTGCAAAACATGAAACGTGAAAGTAGTAAGAAAAGTCAGGTTTCTAACGAACAGAATCAAGTGGAAATACCTTGTGAGAGACATGCATCGACAGTGAGGCGGAGGAGGAAGACGAAAATGCCAAAGCCATTCTCGCAAAAGGAAGAAGAAACTCAAATGAATGCATAATGAATTATATGAATCTGAAACTGTATAGAAAGAGCAACAAAAACCAAATAAGAAAAAAAAAACAACTAAAAGCGTCACACAGACATTTTTGAAAACATCACAAGTCTCTCCCCATGAAGACCTCGAAGGTAGTGAGAGAAACCCAAATCGGAAAAAGAGTCTTGTTGGGAATTAAAGGAAGGAAGCAATTAGTATTAGTAGTGAGAGGAAAGGGGTAGACGCAGCTCGTTGTAACCAGTCTAAGCAAAAAGTTCTTATCGGGACTGCGTAATCTTATAGGGCTCTCCTTAAAATGCCGTTTGAGTTTCACACAAGAAAAACAACCATGAAGTACAAGAAAGAGCGTTGAAAAGGATATAAAGCTAAGAAGTCATTCACACAAGAAAGGAAAACAAAGCACCGATCTTAGAAAAGAAATGGGTTAACGAGAAGACAAAAACTCAAGCTATTTCACAGCTTACCAAACCATAAGAAATGAGAAAAAAACAAAACGGCTTCATATTGAAGATAAAAGACCAGATGAGCTGGAAAAGTTCCCCCCCTTTACCAACTCATCATGAACCTTAACACCAAGCAAGTTTCAAGGAACCCCAATAACCACAAGAGATAAAAGCTGAAACTTTGATGCCAAATTGCCAACACCCAGAAAATGAAAACCCTAAAAAGTAGTAAAAGAAAAGAAAAGGGAATTTACCCGTAGTCAATGCCCGCCAAGCTTAAGAGTCCCCGGCTCGAGATGCGATATAGCAAGCCAAGAAACAGCTTAAAATGACATTGAACTGGACACACAGAAAAGCCAGGTGAATTGGGTCAATTCAAAAGAACAGCTTTTTACAACCCAATGCAAGAAATTCATAACGCATAATCAATTATGAATCTGAAACTGTATATATATATATAATATGGTGGGGGGGGGGAGAACAACAAATGTCAAATAGAAAAAGAAAAAAATTACAGCGTCACATTGACATTTCTGAAAACATAACCATTCTCTCCCGGTGAAGACCTCGAAGCTAGTGAGAGAAACCCAAATTGAGAAAAGGGGTCTTGTTAAGAATTAGAGGAAGGAAGGAAGCAATCGGCTCGCTCTAACCAGTCCAAGCAAAAGTCCTTACCGGGATGGCATATAATTCTCACTCTCTAATTCTCTCTCATTAGAACGCCGTTTGAGTTTCTCTCTCTATGACGTGATTTGTAACCCTCTAATTTTCTATGGCTCAGCTCAGTTTCTCACTCTCCATTTATTAGAAGAATGTAATAAGGAATGGGAGCCCCCAACGGTAACATCCCCGCGCCCCGCCAACGGTAACATCCCGGCGCGCGCCAATGATGATTGCCTCACCAAGAAATTAGGAAACTTTTCCTCTTCCTTTTTTTGAACGGGAGGAAAGTTTTCTTGATGCAAGCCAAAAAAAAAAACAAAGTAGTATTTCTCAATAATAAAAAAAGTAAATTCTTCGTTAAAAAAATTCTTATTCTCCCCGTTGCACTCTATCCGATTCTAATTATAAGATCAAATTGACATTTTTATATATTAAGGATGCCAAATTAATCACTTTAAACTATATGTATTTATTTTTTCCTCAAAAATAATTCATATTATTTATAAACTATCATATAATCCAATTATATAATAGATGTTAAAATTAAGTGATTTATTTGTCTTCATTAATCTCCACAACAAAGTCAACTTGATCTTATAATTTGGATCAGAGGAAAGGGAGGGAGTATGGCCCATGCCTATACTTTTTTCTTCATTCTTCTTTTATTTTTTGTGGTTTTTATTTTCAAAGTACTCCCTCATCCAAAATATAGGGCTTATTTATTTAATATAATTATATTAAAGATGTTAATTAAGTTTATTATTATGACATGCTTTTTTTAAAAACACGTTAATCATTTATTTTAGTTCATTCACCATCTTTTTTAATTAGATTATTATCATGGGTCATCAATATGCATAATTTTGGAGGAAAAAAATTGACAAACTTACTAATAAATCTCAAATTTACGATCAAGATCAACTCCACAGGTAGGTTTTAAAGTAAGAACATGGGACATGATGATGAGTATAAAATATATCTGTCCAAAATTGCCACTTGGCCAATCAAGGAGCCATTAATCGGTAAAGTTGTCACTGATATTTAATTATCAAAATTCTTCCATTTATGATTTTTTTTTTTTGATAAAAAGCATTATACACAGTATTCTGTGAATTATGCACACACCTCACCTTACTAATTCTCCTTCTTTTTTTCTCCGGACCAAAAAAGTCTTATCTTTTGATTGAATGAAGTTTAGTTCATACTTGAATAATTTATGTCAATTTTCAAATATGAACTAATAACACAATACAAGATATGAGATACTTTCCCCTCCATTCCTAAATATAAAACCGTATTGATATTTTTGGAGAAATTAAGAAAGTTAAATTAGCCATTAAATCATAACATATTTTGTATATTATTAAATTATATGTTAGCTTATAACTTAAATAAACTACTTCATCTGGTCCTTATTAATTATAAGATCAAGTTGATTTTTTTTTGGAGAAATTAAGAATACAATATAAATCTCTTTAAATTGTTTATATTTGTCATTTTTCTCTCATTGAAACTAATTTATTTTACTTCTAAACTAACCTATAATCCAATTATATGTAGCTTGTGTTACAATTTAATGCTAATTTGCTTGTTTAATCTCCACACAAAAAGTCAATTTGATCTTATATATAATCATGATTGGAGGGAGTAGTTTAAAGAAAAAATTCAAACAAATTAATTTATAAGTAACTTATTTAGTTTTCTTAGTATTTTCTAAAAAAACTCAATTAGGTTCTATATTTAGTAATGGAGGGAGTAGATGTATAAAAAGTTAATTAGATTTTAATGTTCCAAATTTTCAATTGTTGACATGTTATAAGAATAGTTGGGAATTTTTTTTCACACATAGAATAATTGGGAGTTTTGAACTTTAAAGTTTCTTCATTTTATCATGACTCCTAGAACAATTAAATTCTGTCTCTCACTAACAATGGTTGTGCTTATATCAAAATGATGCCATTTGATTCTAATCGAAGAAGATGCCAGATATGAGTGAGCACCATTAGGTAGCAGAGACCCAGAGACATTCTCACAGTCAAATTACCAGTGTTAAAGTTCAAATATGTTCTGACATCCCGGGAAAATAGCTTGTTTTTTAATTAAGTGAAGCACGTTAATTTCACTTTGTCACTAAGATAATGCTACTTGTTGAATTTCTCTTCCAACTATGATTTTTTTTTTTGGGAAAATTTCATTCAAGGACCACTGTAGACAATTAATGTAAAAGAAGGACCACAAAAATCTGAAATTTCACTGCAGGACCTAGGTCCTTAAATGAAAAAAAATTGTTGTGTGAAAAGACTTAAAAGCCCTTGTGAATTAATTTCATATAGGGACCTGTGTAAAAAGTCTTCTGACGCTGACGCTGACACAACGTACTTCCTTGGCTGACAACGTACTTCCTCGTGCATATGGCGATTTCCTTGTGCATATGGCCATTTCCTTGTGCATATGGTCATTTCCTTGTGCGTGGCCTGTTCAGATAGGGACCTGTACAAAAGTCTTCTGACGCTGACCACTGACACGCTGACACTGACAACGTACTTCCTTGGCTGACAACGTACTTCCTCGTGCATATGGCGATTTCCTTGTGCATATGATCATTTCCTTGTGCATGGTCTGGACATAGCACATTATAAGGTCAATTAATTACTCCTTGTGCATATGGCCATTTCCTTGTGTATATGGGCATTTCCTTGTGCGTGGCATAGACATAGCACGTTATAAGGCCAATTAATTACTCCTTGTGCATATGGCCATTTCCTTGTGTATATGGGCATTTCCTTGTGCGTGGCATGGACATAGCACGTTATAAGGCCAATTAATTACTCCTTGTGCATATGGCCATTTCCTTGTGCATATAGGCATTTCCTTGTGCGTGGCTTGGACATAGCACGTTATAAGGCCAATTAATTACTCCTTGTGCATATGGCCATTTCCTTGTGCATATGGTCATTTCTAGGGCACGCACAAGGAAATGGCCATATGCACAAGGAAATTGCCATATGCACAAGGAGTAATTAATTGGCCTTATAACGTGCTATGTACAGGCCACGCACAAGGAAATGCCCATATGCACAAGGAAATGGCCATATGCACAAGGAGTAATTAATTGGCCTTATGACGTGCTATGTTCAGGCCACGCACAAGGAAATGGCCATATGCACAAGGAGTAATTAATTGGCTTTATAATGTGCTATGTCCAGGCCACGCACAAGGAAATGACCTTATGCACAAGGAAATCGCCATATGCACGAGGAAGTATGTTGTCAGCCAAAGAAGTACGTTGTCAGTGTCAGTGTCAGTGTCAGCGTCAGCGGTCAGCGTCAGAAGACTTTTGTACAGGTTCCTATCTGAACAGGCCACGCACAAGGAAATGACCATATGCACAAGGAAATCGCCATATGCACGAGGAAGTACGTTGTCAGCGTCAGTGTGTCAGCTTGTCAGTGTCAGCGGTCAGCGTCAGAAGACTTTTGTACAGGTCCTTATCTGAAATTAATTCACAAGGGCTTTTAGGTCTTTTCACACCACAATTTTTTTTCATTTAAGGACCTTGGTCCTACAGTGAAATTTCAGATTTTTTTGTCCTCATCTGACATTAAATTGCTACAGTGGTCCTATAATGAAATTTTCCCTTTTTTTTCTTGCTACAAAAGCTTCTTTGTTTTTGTAGAGCATACTAAAGTACATTCTAAACATTGTCCAAGAGCAGATTCAAGACTTTAATTTATTTCATTTCAAGTACACAAGGAAGATTAAGACATGCAAACATAGCTGATAATGTTCTTGAATGGATGTTAATTAAATGATGTGTATACATGAAAATTTATATTAGACAAAATGGGTCTCAATCA